>CM070645.1:18202065-19402065 GCA_036346575.1 Dendrocalamus sinicus
CGGCTTTATAGGAGAACAACCAGGAGGGGCGTCCAAAGTGCATGCTCTAGGGTTACAAGGCCCATGGGCCCAATTGGTGGTGGCGCAGCACCCTTTGACTCGGACTCAAAACCAACGTGGATTGTTTTGATGATTGCAGCCGGCTCGGATGGAATTTGAAGATGAGGTTGGATCCGTTGGAAAGTAGACTTCATAAGCTTTCCATGAAGTACAAGAACGTCCCAAACGGAGTCCGTATGAGAAAGTTACGTTCGTTTCAACTTGCACCATTGCAGCAGTCCGAATCTGATTCCAGTACGTGACCAACACGGACTCTTTTGATGATTGCGGCTGTCTCGGATAGAATTTGGAGATGGGGTTGAATCCTTTAGAAAGTAGACTTGATAAGCTTTCCATCAAGTCCAAGAACGTCTCAAACGGAGTCCGTATGAGAAAGTTACGTCCGTTTAAACTTGCACCATTGCAGCAGTCCGAGTCTGATTCCAAAACGTGTCCAACTCGAATTCGTGCTTGACTTGGTCTCAAAGTGACGTGGTGACCTCCGTTATTCCTTCCATGCATGTCCAGGACTCCATGTCCCTTTCCTTCATCCTTTTCCAAATTCCTAAGCACAATTAAATCACTTGTATTAGGTAGCGGTCTATTCTCAGTAACATATGAAGGCTGAAGAAACGAATTCACCTTTAGTTCAATCTTGATATTGGCGCGATTGTCGTATGTGTTTGTGGCGTGGTCACATCATCCTCCCCTTCTTGATAGAAAACCGTCCTCGGTTTTAACATATGTGTAGCCTCACGTATTGCATGATCTTCATCATAAATCTCGGTACATAATAACAAACGCAACAAACTCTCATTATGTAATATCATACGTTCTTTATCACACAAAGTAAAACCTTTTTGAAACGAGCTCACCTTATAATTTAAGTGATGCGTAGGAGCTCTTGTAATTGGAACAACAAGCATAGCAAATATGGTTGTATCCATAGGGGTCGTGTCCTCATCACCTTCCCCCTTTCTTTTCTTTTCCTGTTGCGCGGCAGAGCTAGCTCCACGTCCTTCCTCCCCGCGCCATCATGAGCCTGCTGCCGTGCTGCCTCCTCTCTGCTCTGCACTGCGCCGACCCGTCCCCTCGCCCTGCCACGCACCGCGCGCCGAGCCCCGCGCCCGGGTAAGAACCCGCGGACCGCCCTGCCGACCGGTCCTCCGCTCCGTGCCTCCTCACCCCTCAGCGGCCATAAGAAGCCCCGACTTCTCCATTTCCCCCGCGCCATCCCCATCTTCTTTTTCCTCAGGCTGAGCCCCCATGCCTGTGCAACGCCCGCCTGCGCCTCCACGCCGCCCTGGCCGCTCCGGCCATCTCCCCGTAAACCACCCGCGTCACGGCATGTCTGCGCCTCCCCTCTGCCCCCTCTTCAAGCCGATTGAAATTTCGCCCACTAGAGCATGCGAGCCGGCCATCCTCCCCAACTCCGGCCGAAACCGCCGCCGCCCGCATTGCTCCCTCTTCGGTCAAGCTCTCTTCGATTCCCGACTCGGAGAGCATCCCCTCGACGCCTCGGACCTCCGCCGACGGTCGCTGGACCTTCTCCCCCACTCTAGACCGCCGGCGCCGTGAGCTCCACCCTGCCACCGTCGGTCCGCGCCGCCAGCCCGCTGTGGACCCTCCCCGACCGAACCGTCACCGCAGGTAACTCCCCAGGGGCACTCTCTCGCTTGTGCTTGCCTTCCCCTCTCCTTTCCTGTGACGGACCGCCGCCGCCACCACGGCTTCTCCGCGTCCGGCCATTTCTACCGTCGCCGGCCCACCAGTGCGACGCCCCGACCGGAGCCGCTACCCTGGGGACTTCCTCACCTCGGGGGCAACCCGTTTTGGGCGTCCACCGCCCCTCCGGCAGACGGTTGCGCCGGTGAGTCCGCCTGGCCCTGCGCCCGCCCCTCCTCTGTTTCCTTTCCCTTCTGGCCGAGCCCTGCTCTGCTCTTCTTCCCCTTCGGCTGGCATGTGGGCCCAACTAGGAAACTCCTTTTTAAGCCAATGCATGTTCCAGATTTTCCTCCCATTTCTTGATAATTATTAATCAACATTGTCTTCAATGAAATAATATATTAATCCTTATGTAAAACTAAAACCAGATTATGCGAGACCTATTTTAAATGGCAAGTAACTATCTTGGACTCAATGAATGTAAATATCAAAGTTTAATATGTGGAACAATTTGAAGGAGTATGTAAATTAGTAATGCTAGAAACCTAACCCTAATTCATTTGCTACCTGAATTAGCAAAATAATTACTCTGGAATTAGATAGCATAAGAAATTAAAAGTGCATGTCATCATAAGTTGGGACTTGAAGCTTTATAGGGATAATATTAATACTCCCAAACCCTACCTCCACACAAATCATATACTAATATCACATCCTATCAAAAGCCCGAATAGTCTAAATGGTAGGACATGCCGTTATCTCCATACCTAAATCTGTTCAAGCAAGATCGGGCCTTGGTGTCTTGTAATCAGCCATGTCTAGCCATACTCCTATTTAAAGTGGAATGTCCTTGCGAATATTCCTTCGACGCCGATCTTTTTTTTATATATCCTTTCCTGGCGAAGTTGCCCCATCACTTCGCTTCCACCCAAAAATTCGATCGACTCCGTCTCTATCCTACAACTCACTGCATACCCTTATTCATAAGCAAATCATAAATAAACTCATGTGCCTTAATCTTTATTTTGAGAGCTTCATTGTTGATCTAAGACATAGTGAGCAATTTAGGAGGGGTGTAATCTAGGTCCAAATATCCATGAAATGACGATTTAACTAATGGAAATTTTGTAAAGAATGAATCCTAAACCCTTGCATGATAATAAGGTTGTGGAACTAGTCGCCGCATAGTTAAAACATAACCCTATGTCCTAGCGAAAATGAGAATCCTTTGTCGACTATAATACTCAAATTAAATTAAAGGATAATTTAGAGAATTTAATAAAAATATACTAGGATGTAGATGGGACTACGTAATGTTTATATTTGGACTAGTTCATGTAGGCATAATTAATATGGGTTGAGCAATCACCTAAGAGGCTAATTACTAACTCAAAGCGATAGTAAAGAAATATGACTATGGTTAAATATTCAAACTTAATAAAGATTTCACTTAATTATGATGCACGCCCTAACATTTAACATACCGTCATTAAACAAATCTCCAAGGTCGATTTAAGTAAGTAGCTATATTAATATATGAACCCGTATGACAGGCCTTGGTAAATAAATTTGACTAGAAATAACGCTAAGCTTAAGATTATCTATCAGCGCATAGGTCTAATCTGACTCATAAAACTTCCTTGGTAAATACAGAGATAATAAAAGAATCTATTAATAAAAAGATCAATTCATCGCATTCTACCACCAACCTTGCCTCAAATCACCCGAATCACTCATTAACTTTTAATAAATCTAAATTAAGTTTATTCGGATTTATTTGGATCTTTTAGTTATTTGCTTTTATTTGGATTCAGTTGTTTACCACGTAATTAGAAACTGGAGTCCTGAAGATTTCACGGATCAAGCGAGATCAAGCTCGAAGTGAAGATGAAGAATAGAAGTTCAAGAGAAAGCATCGTGTGAGCTCAAGACCGCGTAAACCGCGCCAGGCGAGTCAATACTTTGATCATGTTGAACCTACATTTTCTGCAAATTACTTTTGTTTAAATTATCAAATTGCATGCTGTTAATTTATATGCAAATACATGTTAATTTAGAATTTTAGTTAAATGCCTATTATCTAACTTGATTAATATTGCCCCTCCTTTGGAATATTTGAACATGAGAACCTTATCGCCCTAGCAAAATTATAATAGTAACCTTTCAAAAATAAGTCCGTAATTATATGCCATGCTTACTATTGTTTAGATACTCATGGGCACGAGAGCGCCCAAGCATCACTTTTAATCATGAGAAAAGTTGGTTGGGCAGTCATGGTGGTAATGACTGGTGTATGTTGGATATGGTTATTTTATATTCCCCAAAAACCTCAAATTGCTTATTTATCTGGGCGGATGGTTCGGGGGTATGGTGCTGGGTGCACGAGAGTGTGGTTTGTGGTAGCACCGCCCAGATAACCCTAAGGACTGAATCTTGTCATGACCTCCTATGTAAAACAGTACAACCACAAGTCTGTAAAGTATAACTTGGCTTAGTAGATTTACCGGACCCCGAAAGTCATCATCATCGGTGGAGGAGAAGTGGTGGTGCAAGTAGCGATTCTGGGTGACGGCTTGAATGGGACACTCTTTGTGAGTGAAGTTCTTCTGCGGCGTGCTAGCAGTACGGGGAGTCAGCTGCTAGGCGCATAGGAGGGGAACATCCCGCACAACGTATGGGACCCACCGCAAGTGGGAGTGGCCCATCGGGTGAGATGATGGACGGGGCGAGGTACTTTGAACGGTCACTGTGATGGTTTGCTCAACCGCACGGCTAAGGAATCGTGTGGGGCAACGAGGGAACTGTCTCTTGTGGGAAAAGTGTGCAAACTCTGCAGAGTCAAAACTATTCGAATAGCCGTGCCCACAGTCAAGGGCGGACATAGGAACTTAACTAGATATAGTTCTATTTAAAAATGTTTGGAAAATGGGAATGGAAAAGTGGAGGGCAGTGGAAAGCCCTGATTTGAGTTGTCCTGGGTGTCGTCCCAGTGGTAAGTTAAGCGGCTATAACGCTGAAAGATGTTATACGGTGTGATGCCGTATGTATGGAGAAATTATGGTGATATTAGGCATATGGTGTGATGCCATATGTATGGAAAATCATGCTAATATTCCTTGAACATTATGTTTTGTGTCAAAGCTGCTAGGTCTCAGGAAATTTTATGTATTATATTTCAATTAGTGGCATTTCTATTCTTACAAAATAAAATATGGGTAAAATAAATAGGGTCGTGAGTAAAGGAGATGGATAATTGTAGTATACACATAAACGTATTGGTGGATTCATGTCAATCAAAAATAGGAAACGATAGTGTGGATTTTGGGAGAAATAAATTGGTGGAGCCCAAATGGATATATAGTCTAGATAGATGATTTAAAAGATTTTTGGAGAATTAGGGAGTATAAGGGTAATTGTTGGATTACAACACTGATAATTAATATAAATTCTTGGAAGAGGTTGACAGTGATGGGATTAATAAGATTTGATCAAATACTAGATAGATGAATTGGAATCTTGGGAATATTGGAGGAATGATAGCAATTATTGGATTATAATCTTGATCTTTGATCATGGTGGATGTATACTGGTGAATTAGTTAGAGATAGAAAGTAGAAAATAAGACTGACTATTGGGAGAACAAATCGTGATTTTGGATCAATAACAAAAGGAGGAAATTATTGGAAAGCCCCGATACGAATGATTTCGATGGATATAAAAGCAATCATGTTAGATAGTCATTAGAATTTAGAAATAAAGAGTTGATGAGTAGCCACAACAAGATTGGATTGTTAGAAATTTAGAATACAAAAGATATTGGTGGATCTAAATAAAGGATGACCCTCACTGCTTGGAGTCTTAGGCAGCAATGAGAGCATGATCGGTGGATTAGATAAATGATGTCACTAGCTGTTTGGAGTTTTAGACAGCAATTGATTGGTGAATTATATAAATTATGATACTCGTTGTTTGGGGATTTAGGCAACAATTGATCGGTGGATTGGATAATTGATGAAATACGCTGTTTGGAGTTTTAGACAGCATGCAGTATAGAAAGAGTATGTTCGGAGGATTAATTAAATGATGTCACTCGATGCTTGAAGTCTTAGACAGCAATACATATAGGAAGTGTAATCTCGGTGGATTGTCGATTATGGCCATTGCCGTGTGGAGTTTAGGTAACATTAATAACACTATGATTGAATAAAAATAGTGTCACTAAAAGCGACTTTTGGCAAATAAAATAACCCGGGCCTCTCCTTTGTTAAGCCATGCATACTATTTATTTGCATTCTGTGTATTGGCTCGCAGAGCACGGGGTCGGAGTGCTCACGCTCGCTTTTGCGAAAAAATTCAGAATCAAGAATCAAATCACCTCGCCTCAGCATCAAGATTGGACAAGCTGGCAGAGAAGATGAAGATGTCAAGGACTAGGTCGCGAACCTCCAGTTGGCTGCCTGTGGGCATGTCCTGAAGGCCCCACCTGGGTGCTCGTTCTTCCGCTGCTGCAATTTATCGATTTCGGCCTAATCGGCCCATGAGTAAGTCTACTAATATATTTACGCTTCCGCATGATATGTATTTTTGATATTCATTACTGTAACTGTGAGCACTATCTACTGATCCAGGGAATAGTGCGGTGGAATCACAGAGGGTGCCGGATATTAATATCTGGGGCCTTACACGCATTCACCTGATGGTTAAGTTGACGTGCTCGCGCTCTAGTCATTGGTCCTTGTATCATAGTTTCAGTTTGATATGGAGTCGACATGGTTGTATGCATGGAAAGGATGTCCTCATCAAGGTGATACCATGTAGCCTGTAGGAGCACGGTTCAGTCTCGCTGGGGTTCTGGTGGGTGGATTGGGCTGACCCAAGGGACAAAGCTATGCCAACTGGGGCAGCTCGCCATCTCATGAATGTGCCAGGCGCCAACCTAGTGCGGTAGCGCGTACCGTTGTGCCTGTGTTCTTATCTTTACCAATGGACATTCGGGCCCAATAATTCTATGCAAACCACAGCGAGCGCGCCGCCCAGCTGCGGCCCACAGCCTAGTTATGCTACAGGTAGAATTGATGACGTCATCCACCTCTAACAAGTTGTTTCGAAATTTCAAAATACTATGACTTTTTAACCAAGTATTCAATTCGCTATCCGTTTGTACCATCATGTTTCTTATTATGAGATATTTAAAACAAGATCAACTTGCATATATTTCATCGTTATTTTGTCAGGACATTAAACTAAATGTTCTGCTAATAGTTTTGATTTCTTTTCACTGTTAGTCTTGTATTGTTCCACGTGCATATTTGATTTATTCCATTAGTAGTCTTGTTTGTTCCACTAGCATATTTTGTTTTAAATATGAACTATTAGGACTCCTGAAATTAAAACATGGAACATTTCATTTTAACTATTGGAACATCCGACTCTAAACTGGTTTAATTGCTCTAATCAATCCCCAAAAGATATGGACATGAACATTATTCATGAACTACTAGAACATTTGAAAAAAACTTTGTGGAATATTTTTATTTTGCCTATTGAATTATCTAAACCCATCCACAATTCATTTTATTTGGCTGCTGCTTGGAGCGAGACTATTTGGACATAGAATTAGGGATTAGCTATAGTTAGAGAAAAAGTATATGTAAGTAATATAATCATATTAACATTTTAAAATATATAAAAACAATTTTTTCAATCCCCGTGGGATCCCCACGGGTGCCAGCATGGGTCATTGTACCTTTTTGCCCTAATCTAAATGTACTCCATGGACCAAGCCAGTGCTCGGCCAGGACGGCGGTGGCGTTGGCTCTATCTACTCACCTCACGTTCCGGGGCAGCTTGTCTCTCCACATACCAATATAGCAATGTCCTTTTGGCCCGTAGTCAACCAAACCAAAGGCAAGGCTGACCCGACACCATCACACCACGTTTTGCCCTGTTTCCTCCTTCCGGGCCGCGTCCGACTGTGATCTGTGCATGCAGGCATCTCCAAGGCCAAGCCACAATGCGTGTGTGGCCTTCTCGGACTTGTGTGCAGGCGCGTGGCAGTTTCCTGGAGACGCAGCACCGTCAATGGGTACACAACTACCAGAGGATTCGACAAGGAAGGCCATGAGGCCAGCAAGTGTCATGATCATAAAGGCAAAGGACTGTGACACCCCATTTTTGCATTCGTGATTTTGCCTGGTTTTTGTTGTGGTTTGTTGAAAGCTAATTTAAAAATGTCAAATTCAATTCCTTTTCTCTTCCAAAACTCCTCCTTCCTTTTTATTCTCCCGGATGGGCCAGCCTCCCCTGCGCGGCCCGATTTCTTTCTCTCCCGGCCCAGCCGGCTCCTTCTTTTTCTTCCCCCGGGCCCCTTTCCTCTGTCCCCTTCTGGGCTTCGCCCGGCCCAGCATCGCGCCTCCCCCTTCTTCTTCTTCTTCCCGCAGAGCCCGCGCTCCTCTCTCCGCTCTGCGCGCGGCCTCGCCGGACCCAGCGGCAGCGGCCCGCCCCCGGGTTCCCCGCGCGCGTGCCCCGTGGCGGTCTCCCCGCGCTTCCCGGCGTCCCCGTCGGCCTAGGCCCTGGCCCCCTCGCCGTAGACTCCCACGCGCCGGCTCCCCGCTCGCCGCCGGGACAACCGATGGAACCGCCCCCTGTCTCGTCGTCCTGGCCACGTCGCCGCTCCCCAGCTCCGGCATGGCGGTCACCGCAAGAAATCAATGGGCCACAGGGGCTTGGCGTCCTTCCCCCGCCGCTCCAACGCCGCCGCCCATACCGGCCGTGCCACCGTAGCCGCGCTGCCACGCCGCCGTACCCAAGTGGAGGCCGCCGGACCAAGTTGGCCATGCCGCGCACCTCCTCCTCCTCTGTGCGACCGTAGGAGCGCGGTACCCTCGCCCATGCCAGCCGTGCACCCTAGCTCGCCTAGCCCCGTCACGCCTCCCTCTTCGCCGGGTACACTACAGGAGCGGGAGCTCCGTCGCCCATGCCCCCCACTGTCCTATCCCCACTTTTCGCCACTATAAAAACCCACCAGTGGCCAGTCGTTTTCCCCCCTCCATCCCCCGTTCTTCGCCACAAAAATCACCGCCGGCGGCCGTTCTTCGGGCCGTCGCCGCCGCCAGCTCACCCCGACGACCCTCGGCCGGCATTGCTCTTCTCCTCTACTTCCTCTCACCCCCGAGCACCTCCCCTCGAGTTTAATCGGGTTTTCCTTCTCTTTGCAGTCGCCGGCGCCCGTTCTTCCCCGGCTCCGGCCACTCCTCACCGCTGCCGATTCGAGGGATCCCCGGCCGATTCCTCGCAGCCGGAGCTTCCTCGCCACCCCGCGGAGCCGACTGAGCCACCCGTTCGGAGCTTCGTCGACTCATCTTCCCCGGCGCCGATCGTCCACCTCCGCCGTCCGAGCTCGCCGTCGACAGCCTTCTCCAAGCCATCTCGAGCCTTCCCCTCCACTCGGGTGAGTTGCGCACCACCCCTAGTATCTTCCCTATCCTTTAATTGCACTCCTGTTGCCGAACTCGCCGCCGCGGCCAACCCCTGGCTCCGCCGCCGGTGCCTCCCTGACCTACCTTGGGCCGATTCGCCCCACCATCGGGTGCGTGCGAGGTCGGGCGGTCCATTTTGGTCGTCTCCCCGAGCTCCCCTAGCCCACCCTCGCCGCCGGCTGGCTCCGCCGCCGCTCGGTCGGGCGGAGCTCTGCTCCTGCGCGATTAGCTCCCCCCGTTTAACCGTTAACCTCTGTTGATTAGGGAGCTAATCACCTCGCTGACAGTGGGCCTAAGTAATTTTAAAACCCCTAGATAGGCTGACGCGTGGGCCCTCCATTTAATTAAAACTATTAAACCCCAGGGAAATGGCTTAAGTCGCTGACAGGTAGGCCCTTGCACAGAACCTAGCCCCACATGTCAGTCTCTGGCCCATTTTCAGAAAAGAGGAAATTAAATAAACCAGGGACCCACCTGTCATGCTCAGAGTTTTCCCCAATAAATATTATTCTGAAATTAAAATTAAAAACCCCCGGGACCCACATGTCAGAGAGTGAACTCTCTCTCTCCCTTTTCATTTTTGGGATTTTCCCGGGAATGGAAATTCAAACGACCCATTCTCTCTCGTCGTAACTCCGATTTGGGCGAAACTTGTTTCTAAATTTTTCTAAAATCAAGCCCTTTCTGTTGGTTCTGGTTTGGCTTGTTTTTGAGCTCATTTGCTTGTTATTTTATGCTTATTTGTGCTCTATGTCTGTTTCCTGCTTTGTCGGTTTGCTTCGTTCGAGTTTATACCATGGTGTTATTTTATGCTTATTTGTGCTCTATGTCTGTTTTTGAGCTTTGTCGGTTTTTCTAAAATAAGTTCTGCTGTTTTATAACATTAATTGTGCAACAACGAAGAACTGTTAAAACGGATGACATATACATATACCATGCATACACCTTGGCTTCTTTGTTACCATACTTTCAGTTTATCAAAAGCCGAGGACGGCTTTGTTTTCAAGAAGGGGAGGATGATGAGGACATGACCCCTATGGATACAACCATATTTGCTATGCTTGTTGTCCTAATTACAAGAGTTCCTACGCATCGCTTAAATTATAAGGTGAGCTCGTTTCAAAGAGGTTTCACTTTGTTTGACAAAGAACTTATGATATTGCATAATGAGACTTTGTTGCGTTTGTTATTATGTACCGACATTTATGATGAAGATCATGCAATACGTGAGGCTACACATATGCTAAAACCGAGGATGGTTTTCTATCAAGAAGGGGAGGATGATGTGACCACGCCACAAACACATACGACAATAGCGCCCAATATCAAGATTGAACTAAAGGTGAATTCATTTCTTCAGCCTTCGTATGTTAGTAAGAATAGACCGCTACCTAATGCAAGTGATTTAATTGTGCTTAGGAACTTGAGAAAGGATGAAGGAAAGGGACATGGAGTCCTGGACATGCATGGAAGGAATAATGGAGGTCACCACGTCACTTTGGGACCAAGTCAAGCACGAATTCGAGTTGGACACGTTTTGGAATCAGAC
Organism: Dendrocalamus sinicus; assembly: GCA_036346575.1. Lineage (NCBI taxonomy): Eukaryota > Viridiplantae > Streptophyta > Magnoliopsida > Poales > Poaceae > Dendrocalamus > Dendrocalamus sinicus. Next base: position 18,212,797 of record CM070645.1, read on the forward strand.
TCGGATTGCTGTGATGGTACCAAGTTCAAACGGGGATAACTTCCTCATACGGACTCCGTTTGGGACGTTCTTGTACTTCATGGAAAGCTTATGAAGTCTACTTTCCAACGGATTCAACCTCATCTTCAAATTCTATCCGAGCCGGCCGCAATCGTCAAAAGAGTCCACGTTGGTCACGTACTGGAATCGGATTCGGACTGCTGCAATGGTGCAAGTTTAAACGGACATAACTTTCTCATACGGACTCCGTTTGGGACGTTCTTGTACTTCATGGAAAGCTTATCAAGTCTACTTTCCAATGGATCCAACCTCATCTTCAAATTCCATCCGAGCCGGCCGTAATCATCAAAATAATTTACGTAGGTTTCTGAGTCCGAGTCAAAAGGTGCTGCGCCACCTCCACTTGGGCCCATGGGCCTTGTAACCCTAGGGTGTACCCTTTGGGACGCCTCCCCTGGTTGTTTTCACTATATAGGAGCCGCCGCCTCCGTTTCTAGGACTTAGGTTTTGTTTAGATCAGTTTAGCCCCTTGTGCAAACTCCACGTTCTCTTGTGTCGGCTAGACCAACAGATTCGTGTTACAGAACCTCAACTATCCTTGTGCGACTTTTATATCTAGCAAGTTTCAGGTTGCTCACTATCCTTGTTCTTGCGTGTTCTTCGGTTGCATGCAGGAATAGACCTTCGTGGTCAGGTCAACCGTGTTCTTGGCACGGTTGATAACATCTTGGGGTTGGTTCAGCGATTGCTAAGGCGCAAGTGACGTCTCGTACGGTTGTAGTCGGATCGCAAGAGTCATCTCCACCGAAATCGATAGTTATCATCCTATCGGAAGATCGGGACCCCATCGCCTCATCAGTTGGTATCAGAGCTTCAGTTGACCGGTAGGAATTCTTTGTATCCCTAGATAGTAGATTGATTTTTATTTCCCATAGTCCAGAAAAATTGCCCCACAAAAAGAGTTAATTTCCGCTGTCCAAACCCCATTGTGCCTTTCGATCTGTTAGTTTTGGTTTGCTAAATTGAATTTGTGTCCGTCTTAGCTTTGTCTAGTTGCTGGTCATATCCTTGATTCCATAAAAAAAATTCCAAACAAAAAAAAATCCCCACCCCAAACCCTAATTCCAATTCGGCTGATTTTTCCTTCCTCTGCAGCCGCCACCAAAAACGTCATAACTTTTGATTCCGAGATTATTTTTGAGTGATACCACCGCCATTAGATTCAAAACTTCATTGTCCATCTATCTGTAAAATTTCACGTCATTCCAGCCAGGCAGTTAAGAGATATCTGCGGTGCAAGTTCACCTAAAAATCCAGATTGAATCTGCAACAGCCGGCACTTGTGAATTTTGTGCGAATTTTTCGGTCGGTTTCCAGAACTTGGCCCCAAAACAAAAGTTGTAGAAAAAGCCGTCAGGAAACTGAGAAAAAAAGAATCATTGAAAAAAAGGCAACTGACAGAAAGTTACGGCCGAAATACCGGCGTGCTGTCCAGTGGACAGAAATCTCCAGATTTCAAGTTTTGGGTCAATCCTTGTGTTCTTCAATTCCAGATTGCATTCGATTGAATTATCTTGCATTTACCACTCCTATACATTACCATACACATATTTTAGCCTTCTTCCATCCTTGGTTGATCAGCAACATAGGCTAAGTGCTAGATACGAACTATAATTCAATTCTGTGCAATTTCTGAAATTAATTGATTGTTTTCCTTTGCTACAAAATACATAGCCTATCCAAGCTCCACTTTTCTACTAACCGAACAGGTCTCGCTGTACCTTGCAATCGCTTTACTCATCACTTGAGTTAGATTTATCACGAACCAGCCACCGGTTGCACCACCTGTTTGCTTTGGTAAGAACTCGTAAGAATTTGGTAAGAGCTTGAGAGATGTGTGACTTGATATGAGCCTCCATATCCTAGTAGTTGATAGGAACATTTACTTGTGATTTGTTTCCTTGTTTTCTACTAACAATGACAGGCTTGAGAAAATTGGTAGATTATGATGTCATCGCGGGCAGATTTGAACTCGAAGGGAAACAATTACCGGTATATATCTTGCCACTCACCGCTGAGAGTACGTCGTCGGACTACTTCTTGTGGGTTACTATGATGGATAGCTACTTTGAAAGACAAGATCTTGATCCTTATGAGAAGATGAGCATGGCAAGGACGGCGCTGATTGGTGATGTTCAACATTGGTGGTCAAATCTCGAGTTCCATTATATATACACATGGGAGGAGATGAAAAAGAAATTGCGATATCGTTTTGTACCTCCAGCACCCAAGGTCACAAGCGAGGTGCAACCTGAGGTAACTGAAAATGTTGATATTGTTTTGGTTCCTACTCCATCTACAGATACCACCGAGATACTTGAAGAGGTGAAGGATGATCTAGTGCATCCTATGCCATTAGAGGAGAAGTTTGAGGTACCTACAGTATCTGATGAGGACGATAAAAGCAAAGGTACTGATTTGGTGCTACAACAAGACATAGGGCAACCTTGTGAGTATATGCTTGCTGTAGTGCAATCTTTTGATATTCCTTGTGTTGACTTGGACGAACCATGTGCTGATCTAAATTCTCATAATTTTGCACATGTCAAATTAATTACACATAAGGAAGTATTTGATAGAATATCCCTGCTGATGCATTGTGCTATATCATGCTTAATGAGGCCGTTAGTTTGGATTGTGCTATGGAGAAAGTTTCTGAACTTGCATGTTCGAAATTCTTGTTTAGTGCCTACACCCTGGATATAAGTTTAATTTGATTGGAGATTATGGTGTAGCAAATCAATTTCTTGTATATCGAATATGCATAACTTATGATCACATGGATGAATTGAAGCTTGTTGTTTTCAACAACAACTCTTGTATGCTCAATCTTGTTCATTATGAAAGAAAAATAAAATTTAGTAATCATTCAATGCCTATGTGTTCTTCACTTGTTGAACCATCTAACATTGACAATCTGAATAATGAAATTGATGTATGGAAAAACTTGCAAATCTTTTCACCCATAATAGATGAATTTGTTATTGCTCAATTGATATCTGATTATATGAAAGAACTTTATTTGATTCCAAAAGTTGTAGCTTTACCCATATGTGCCACCACTACAAGTAAACAACTTCAAAGATTTGAATTGCATAGATGCTTCACTTACATTTGCAAAACAAGTTGCAATAATTGCTGTGTGAGAAATTTTGATTTGCTCATTAACATATATGATTACTTTTGGGTTAATAATATAATGAGCTTTTATGATCACTGCTGTTTTATAACATTAATTGTGCAACAACGAAGAACTGTTAAAACGGATGACATATACATATACCATGCATACACCTTGGCTTCTTTGTTACCATACTTTCAGTTTATCAAAAGCCGAGGACGGCTTTGTTTTCAAGAAGGGAGGATGATGAGGACATGACCCCTATGGATACAACCATATTTGCTATGCTTGTTGTCCTAATTACAAGAGTTCCTACGCATCGCTTAAATTATAAGGTGAGCTCGTTTCAAAGAGGTTTCACTTTGTTTGACAAAGAACTTATGATATTGCATAATGAGACTTTGTTGCATTTGTTATTATGTACCGACATTTATGATGAAGATCATGCAATACGTGAGGCTACACATATGCTAAAACCGAGGACGGTTTTCTATCAAGAAGGGGAGGATGATGTGACCACGCCACAAACACATACGACAATAGCGCCCAATATCAAGATTGAACTAAAGGTGAATTCATTTCTTCAGCCTTCGTATGTTAGTAAGAATAGACCGCTACCTAATGCAAGTGATTTAATTGTGCTTAGGAACTTGGGAAAGGATGAAGGAAAGGGACATGGAGTCCTGGACATGCATGGAAGGAATAATGGAGGTCACCACGTCACTTTGGGACCAAGTCAAGCACGAATTCGAGTTGGACACGTTTTGGAATCAGACTCGGACTGCTGTGATGGTACCAAGTTCAAACGGGGATAACTTCCTCATACGGACTCCGTTTGGGACGTTCTTGTACTTCATGGAAAGCTTATGAAGTCTACTTTCCAACGGATTCAACCTAATCTTCAAATTCTATCCGAGCCGGCCGCAATCGTCAAAAGAGTCCACGTTGGTCACGTACTGGAATCGGATTCGGACTGCTGCAATGGTGCAAGTTTAAACGGACATAACTTTCTCATACGGACTCCGTTTGGGACGTTCTTGTACTTCATGGAAAGCTTATCAAGTCTACTTTCCAATGGATCCAACCTCATCTTCAAATTCCATCCAAGCCGGCCGTAATCATCAAAATAATTCACGTAGGTTTCTGAGTCCGAGTCAAAGGGTGCTGCGCCACCTCCACTTGGGCCCATGGGCCTTGTAACCCTAGGGTGTACCCTTTGGGACGCCTCCTGGTTGTTTTCACTATATAGGAGCCGCCGCCTCCGTTTCTAGGACTTAGGTTTTGTTTAGATCAGTTTAGCCCCTTGTGCAAACTCCACGTTCTCTTGTGTCGGCTAGACCAACAGATTCGTGTTACAGAACCTCAACTATCCTTGTGCGACTTTTATATCTAGCAAGTTTCAGGTTGCTCACTATCCTTGTTCTTGCGTGTTCTTCGGTTGCATGCAGGAATAGACCTTCGTGGTCAGGTCAACCGTGTTCTTGGCACGGTTGATAACATCTTGGGGTTGGTTCAGCGATTGCTCAGGCGCAAGTGACGTCTCGTACGGTTGTAGTCGGATCGCAAGAGTCATCTCCACCGAAATCGATAGTTATCATCCTATCGGAAGATCGGGACCCCATCGCCTCATCACCAGGCGAGTCAACGTTCTTGATCATTCTGCTCCTATGTTTTCTTGCAAATTATATTGGTTTAAAAATAGTCAAACTGCATGCGTTATTTCAAGTATAAAGTATGTGAACTATAAGGTAGTTACCTCCCACTTGAAGATCTAAAAATGTATATAGCTATACCCTCCTTGAATTTTGATAGATCATGTACCTTGTCGCCGTAGGTATTACTGCTACTATTCTAAATAGGTATATGTCTAAATTAAATGCCATGCGCATTCTGTCCAGTCTAGGGCATTACCTGCCCTAATCATAGCTTCCAAAAACTTGAACACTAGTTTTAGGCTAGTCACGGGATGTACGTGGCTGGATATTTTGTGACAACTTATTTTAGACTTCTCGAAACCCTCAAAACTTGCTATACTTGTTTGGGCGGACGGTAAGAGTGGTGGGTGTGGAAGTAGCACATTGGCTTGTGGCTGGAACCGCCCGAACACATTAAGGACTTAATCATGTGATGGCATCTCCGTGTACAACAGTACGACCACAAGTCTGCAAATTGCAACTTAGCTAAGTAATTCTGTCGAACCCCCGAAACTCATCTCCCCGGTAGTGGAAAGGAGTGCTGTAAGGGCAAAGGAGGGCCTAAAGGGACACCAAGAGGAGGGTGACGTCACCAGCCGTGCTAGCGTTATGGAGAGTGGAGTCCAAAGGCGCTAGTTTCCGTGGTGACATCCCGTGCAAAGTATGGGACCCACCGCCAGTGGGAGCAGCCCATAAGGTGGGATGACGAAAGGGGCTAGGTAGTTCGAAAGGCTATTGTGGTGACCTACTCAACCACATGGCTACGGAATCGTGTGGGGCAACGAGCGGGTCGTCTCTTGTGGGTAAAGTGTACGATCTCCGCAGAGAATAAACTATTCGAATAGCCGCGCCCACGGTCAGGGGCGGACATGGAAAACTTCCTTGAGTTAGTTCTATTTCTAAAACTCTTGTGGGCGGGAAAGAAAAACAAATTGGAGGGAAGTACTCCAACCTTTGAATTTTCCTGGAGGGAAGTACTCCAGTGTGGATATGAGCTAGTAAATCCAAAATCATTAGCATCGGTGGATGCATGCCAACCATTTTATGTGCGCGTTTACGCTGATCGGGACCGCTATACATTTTTTAAGGTGACATGTGCGGCAAAATATCTCTTTTCTCTATAATTTTCTTTTTTCTAGTATTGCTTTTGTATACGCCGTCCGGCTATATCAATTTATATAAGTGAGCATATGTTCTACGAATGAGCTGAAAATTAAACACGAGACTTTCACTTGCATCATAAACATGCCATAAAAATTCGCCACTCGATTGTTAATATATAGCACACACAAAAAATCCTGGAAGGTGGACTTGTGCTTTGCGTACGTCATCCGGCCGTATTATCCTATTCGAGTGAGCATATGTGCTCCAAATGAGCTGAAAATTAAACATGAGACTTTCACTTACACCAAAAACATGCCACAAAAATTCGCCACTCATTTGTAGTATGTAGCACATACAAAAAATCTTGGAAGGTGGACTTATGCTTTGCGTACTTCATCCGGCCGTATTATCCTATTCGAGTGAGCATATGTGCTCCGAATAAGCTGAAAATTTGACACGAGACTTTCACTTGCACCATAAACATGCCATAAAATTTTGCCACTCGATTGTAATATGTAGCACACACAAAAAATCCTGAAAGCTGGACTTGTGCTTTGCGTACGTCATCCAGCCGTATTATCCTATTCGAGTGAGCATATGTGCTCCGAATAAGCTGAAAATTTGACACGAGACTTTCACTCGCACCACAAACATGCCATAAAAATTCGCCACTCGATTGTAATATGTAGCACACACAAAAAATCCTGGAAGCTGGACTTGTGCCTTGCGTACGTCATCCAGCCGTATTATCCTATTCGAGTGAGCATATGTGCTCGAATAAGCTGAAAATTTGACACGAGACTTTAACTCGCACCACAAACATACCATAAAACTCGCCACTCAAATGTAATATGTACGATGCATAAAAATCTTGGAAAGTAACGTCATCAGTAAAATTTTGAACAAAATTGGTGTCAACAGTTCTGTGAAGAAGGTGCAATAATTCATGGAGCTACTCGACCGTATTCTTCCCAATTAAATGGAGCAGCCAAACAAAAGAACCAGACTATTGTGACTTGGTAAATGCCATGCTACAAAGTTCAGGTATGTCGGACTAATAGTGGGGTGAGACAGTTCTCACAGCTAACTATGTCCTAAATAGGGTGTCTCGAAACACCTTATGAAGGATGGAAGGTGAGAGACCATGTGGAGGTATCCCCATGTTTGTGATAAGTAATTGACGGTTGTGTTAGTGAGTTTGAATTTGTTTTGGGTATTCTCGGGTTGAGTACCTTTTACTTATGCTAATGTTGTTTATGCTGTTTCGTGCAGTGCTATGTGACGGTTTGTTTGTCTGTGTGACTGCAGGACTTTGGAGCTAGGTCATGGTGAGGCGAGGAGGACCGGGACTAGGCACAGGAGGTGTTGAGGTCCAAACTGATGCGGATACGCACATGCTTAGCACTTTTCAGTCAAATACATTATTTCACTGAAAAGAAGTATTGAGCCACATTAAATATTGTCAGGTGAATTTGTTTCTTAATGAATTTCCTTCTATTCGTGGGAACGATATACTACTTTATGCCAAATTCTTGTTTATTATTAGGTTTGAATATTATGATGATTCCGGGGCAAAGCAATGGAGAAGCACAAGGAGGGTAATCATATTTGCTACCAAGAACAAAAAGCTCAAAGCCAATGGAGATGGAAAGGAGAAAGCCAAACAGCCCATGCAGCTGATCAAGGAGGAAATAAGCCCATGCAGTGGGAGAGCAAAAGGGGAGAAGCCCAAGAACTTAAAGCCCTAGTTTTGGACAAGATTTTGAAGCCCAATATGGACCTCCATATGTACAACCGAATTCAAACTCGGATTCAACTCAGAACTCAATTTGGATTCGGTTCGGGACAGCCCAACAGGCACCTACTAAAACGGCCATAACTTTTACTAACGGAGTCCAATTAGGGTGTTCTTGTACTCTATGGAAATCTCTTGAAGTCTACTTTCATATGGATCTGGCCTCACCTCCAAAATACCTACGAGTCGATCAGAAACTATGAAACAAGTTATATCACTTTTTCAGTCCGAATCAAAGTGGGCTTAGGGCTTTGCAATCGAGTCCTATTCGGCCTCCAAGTGTTTGGCCGACTCTCCACCCCTTGTATCTCTTTAAAAGACAGCTGCCACCCGTATAAAATTCAGACCACTTTTGATAATAGAATACTCTTGTTCTTTCTGTTGGCTGAACCAACGTGAGGGAATTGGGAGTTCCCTGAAATCAAGATCGTTCAACCTTTCCGCTGGGAATTGGGAGCGTGATTGAACTTCATTGGTAGTCGTGAAGTTCAGCTCGTGAGGTTAGACGAATTATAGAGTGGTAACTCTTGCATTGGTAACGGGGGATCACTACAGTTCATCAAATCCACGTGAGTATCTTGATCCTACATTGAGAAGATCGAGCGACCCCGTACCACAAACGGTCGGTGATGCCGAAGTTGATCGAGGCTGCTGAGGTGGTTGCGAGTCGGGAGACGAGGAACTGGAGCTACCGGTGGTGGACACGACGGGCAACGACGAGCGATCCGGGACTGGGCTCAGGGAGGAGTCGGAGGTCCAGACGGTTAGATGTCGGTTGCGGTCGTGTGCAATGAAATAGACCAGGACTAGACTCAGGTGGAGTCAGAGGTCTCAGTCGGAGTCAGGTGGACACGACGGGCAGCGGCAAGGTGGACCGGGGCTAGACTCAGGTGGAGTCGGTGGTCCATACGGTCAGGATGCCGGGTGCGGTCGTGTGCAACGGAGCGGACCAGAACTAGACTCAGGGAGGAGTCGAGGTCCAGACGGTCAAGGTACCAGTTGCGGGTAGCTTCCGGGAAGGTGCTTGAGGGAAAATTGGAGATTTGACTCAAGTGGGTGATTTCTCTCCATTTCCTGGAAAGGGTTTGACCCTTGCCTCATTTGGATGAGAGGCATGGAGTGGAAGAAGTATGAAATTTCTTGATTTGCTATTAGAGGATGGGAGGTCTTCTATTTAGTGAATGGAGTATGTAGTATGCAAGCAGTGAGCTCAAGAGCATGTGAGAGCAAGGCAGTGGTTCATTTCCTGCGTGTGTGCTCTGTGAGTGTGGGTTCCCCTCTCAAGCATGTAGTGAGTGGGGTGTATCTCTCTGTGTAATCATTCCTCTGTAAGCATTCATGGTACTGAATCAATATGAGAAGGAGAGTTGTTGATTTGCATTTATTTCTTGTCTTCAGCATTTCCCCTGTTTGCAGTAGTCTAGGGTTTGAAGTGAGGAGACACTTTCTCTTTTGATTTTCTTGATGGAATCTTGTTTTGGAGAGTGGTTCTTCCTTCTGAGATAATCTCCCTTCTAGTTACAAAGATTCATGAGCAAAAATGCGAGAATGAAGAGTAATTTGAAATCAATTTCATCTTCTGTTGAAATATCAGATTGCAGCTCAAATCTTTGTTTCTTGCTCTTGTGATGAGTTCTCTTGTTTCCTAGGGTCTTGCTGATATTTAGATCAAGTCCTTGCTCTTTTGGCATAAGGAGAACAGAAGAAATTCACAAATTTCCTTGATTTGAGCAAGTCTCTGTATTTTCAGAGTTTCAGTTCGGCCGCAGACTGCTCTGTTCTCGCGAGACCGGTCAGACCGCTCGGTACATGGTGGTTAGACCGCTCTGGTAATGCCGGTCCGACCGGAAGAAGGCAGGCGGTCTGACCAGACCCTAGTTGGCGGTCTGACCAGAGGTCTGCAAGCGGTTAGACCGGTGGAAGAAAGGCGGTCAGACCGGCAGTAGGGGAGCGGTCAGACTGGCCTTTGTTGCTGCAGTCTGACCGCCTGGCCTACTGCAGTCTGACCGGCCTCTGGAGGATTGTCTGCTGCTTTTTATTTTATGCTGTGCTTGTTGGTTCTTCTCTCTTAGTTTGTTCTCTGATCTTTTTCTTCTGTTTCCAGAGAATACTGATCTTTCTTTTCATAGATTTTATATCTATCGAAGAGGAGATCTTTAGTGGATACTTTTGGGGGCTAAGTTTTAAAGTGGCACCATTCATCCCCCCTCTGTTGCCATATCCGATCCTACAGAAGGGGAGAAAATCGAACATGCCTTTTCTTCGTACTTGGGGCTGTTTTGCAAAAGTGCATATGCCTTTGCCGAAGAAAAGGAAACTTGGTCCGAAGACTGTTGATTATGTCTTTCTAGGATATGCCCATCATAGCACAATGTACAGATTTATAGTAGTCAAATTCAAGGTTAGCGATATCGCTAATAATGTCCTTATGGAATGTTGTGATGCGATGTTCTTTGAGAATGTGTTTTCTATAATAGCAAATGAAGTAATTGTGCATGATGATTCTTATGAACACTCTATTCCTCCTAGTGTGGATGACATAGCTCCTGAAATGGAGTTGAGGAGGAGTAAGAGACAGAGGACTGAAAAGTCTTTAGGTGATGACTTTGTCATCTACCTCGTGGATGACAAACCACGTACTCTTTCAGAGGTATACGCATCCCTAGATGTGAAGTACTGGAAGGATGCAGTCCGTAGTGAGGTGGATTCTATCATAGCTAATGGAACTTGGGAGATCATTGATCTTCTAAATGGACATAAACAAGTGGGCTGCAAATGGATCTTTAAAAGAAAGCGAAAACCCAATGGTACTATTGAAAAGTACAAGGCCCGTTTAGTGGCTAAGGGTTTCACGCAAAGGAGGGTGAAGACTATTTTAACACATACTGCCTGTGGCTCAACTACCCACAATCCACATGCTTTTAGCATTAGCTGTTGCATTTAAACTCGAAGTACATCAAATGAATGTTAAGACCACTTTCCTAAATGGAGAGTTGGATGAGGAGATTTACATGCAACAGCCAGATGGTTTTGTTGCTAAAAAGGAGAGGAAAGTGTGTCGTTTGGTTAAATCCCTGTATGGTCTAAAACAAGCTCCTAAGCAATGGCATGAGAAATTTGATAATACGTTAACTTCGGTCGGCTTTTGTGTAAACGAAGCTGATAAATGCATATATTATCGATTTAATGGGAGTAAATGTGGCATCCTCTGTCTTTACGTGGATGATATACTATTGTTCAAGATCAAGACCAACATGGATGTAATCAACAAAACTAAGTCATTCCAATCTCAGAACCTTGATACGAAAGATCTTGGTAAAGCTGGTGTTATTTTAAACATCAAGCTATTAAATGGTGAGAATGGGATTACCTTAATACAATCTCATTATGTGAATAAGATCCTGAACCGCTTTGGATTCATGGATGATAAGCCTGTAGCCACACCCTATTATCCAAATGCAAAACTACATAAAAACATTGGAGATTGTCCTAGAGTATATAAGTATTGTGTACATATTGTATACTTTGCAAATACAATCTTTATCTCATTTTGTGTTGAGATTGTCATGAATTACCAACAAGGGAAGATTGTAAAACTTAGTCCCTCCATATGAGTCAATGGTGAAGTTTGGTAATTGATGGCAAGTGTTTTTGTGGACTAACATTTTCCATGAGTTAGATGAATAGGTTAGGCTCCACAAATAAGGATGACTTGGGATGATCATGTGTTGATAATCAAGTCAAGAGAGAACCATCATGTGTTGATGAAGACATGAAGTTCAAGTGACAAGGACCTAGACTTGAAATGAAGTTGTGTGACATCAAGCTTCAAGAAAATGTTAAGGCAAAGGTATGACTAACTAGGGCTAAGGATGTGTTCCTAGTCATTTACTGGTCTTGGTGTTCGGTTGGAAGACCGGATTGCTAGTATAGGTGCTGTACTATTAAGAGGGGTCTTGTCTAGTAGTTTGAGTCTCATGTGTTGATAGCTCAAATCTCACTTGCTCTAGCTCATTCTTATAACATGGGACTATATATTACGAATGTGTTTTGCAAGTGTTTGAAGTCCATATTTCCTAATCCTTGTGATATGAGGCTTATAATTTGCAAATGTGTTTTGCAAATGATTGAAGCTCATATTTAATCCTTGTGTTATGATTCTAAGAGTGTGCAAATGTGTTTTGCAACTTGTTGAGAATCATGTGTGATTCTTGTGTGTATGATTCTAAAGTTTGCAAATGTGTTTTGCGAATTCTGTTGAGTATATGCACTATCAGACCATTTCGGAACTACCAGCATGGAAGGCCTGGAACCACCGTTTCATTGGTGGTCCAAAGACTGATGTGGTCAAACCAACGGGTCGAACCAGCGTGGTTGAACCAATGTGGTCGTAGGCCTTCATGGTCGTAAACTAGCGTTGTCGAACCAGCGTGTCGAACCAACGTGATCGTAGGCCTTCATGGTCGCAAACCAGCGTGGTCGAACCAATGTGGTCGTAAACCAGTGTGGTCGAACCAGTGTGGTTGAGCCAATGTGGTCATAGGTCTTCGTGGTCGTAGACCTGCGTGGTCTGAGAAGCGTAGACCTGTGTGGTCTGAGAAGCGATGTGGTCGTAAACCTTCGTGGTCGTAGACTTGCGTGGTCTGAGAAACGACGTGGTCGAGACCTGCGTGGTCTGAGAGCAACGTGGTCATAGACTTGTGTGGTCTAAGAACGACGCGATCGTAGACTAATATGTCGGAGACCTATGTGGTCTAAGACCAGCGTAGTCATAGACTAGCATGGTTGGAGACTTTCGTGGTCGTACACCTACGTGGTCGTAAACTTGCGTAGTCAGAGACCTGTGTGGTCAATCCAAACAACGTGGTCTGAGACCAGCGTTGTCGTAGACCAGTATAGTCTGTGACCTCTGTGGTCGAACCAGACAACATGGTCGGAGACCTGAGTGGTCAAATCATCCGACATGGTCATAGACCAGGTAGTCGACAATCAGAGTATGACCAACTCTGTGTGAGCAGTTCAGCCAACTCGGTGTAAGAGGTCCGTCCAGCGTGTGGTAGTACCGGCTCTGTGTGAGCGAAACTTTCGATTGTAGGAACTACCGGCCTGTATGGTGGTATGTTTTTTCTAGAGAGACACCTTGTGGAGTTATCTAGTCCTTGAGGTGATCGGTACTTCTGTTCAACCACGGTGGTACTTCCGATTGTTGGTAGTACCGAGTTCTAGCTATAGGAACTTCTGTTTACGACTACAACGGTCATTTTTTCGACCGTTGGTGTAGCAGAGCGGTAGTACCAGTTTGAGGCCAGCGGTAGTTCCGATTGTCCTGTTATTTCGGAATTTTGGCTCCAACGGCTAGTTTTCTTATGTGGGGTATAAATATTCCCTTGTGGCCGGTTGGGGTAAGAGTTTTGGCACTTTATTTCACTTCTTTGAGCTAGTGTAAGGTCCTCTTCTCAATTGTGCATGTGTTGCACCTTGTGAGCAAGGAGGAAGATCTAGAGTGCATATGGTGCCTCTAGGGTTGGATTGAGTATCCATTTGAGCTTATGCATTTGTTGCATGTGGTAAGAGTCAAGAAGAGGCTTGACTTATTACTCTTGGAGTTTGCTAACTCCTAGACGGCGTTGGAGGCGTCGTGTGTGGTGATCTTCTCAAAGAAGGTTGTGAGAAGACCCGCTAAGTGTGAAGGTTAGAGCTCACCTACCGGAGCGGGAAAGAGCTACCACTAGTGGATTGAGGTGTTTCGGTTTAATTCGTGGAGCTGATCCAATTCGTTTGGGCTAACCTCAACGTGGACTAGGGGAACCGGCAAGTCTCCAAACACCATGGTAAAAAGAGACCGTATCATTTGTGGTTTGTTTTCTTGCACTCAATTTACATTCGTAGAATTAAATTGATTGCTTGTCTTTCTAGATTTGCATGCCTTGGCATAGTAATATTATTGGTGCTCTTAGGTGAACTAGTTTATTTAGGCTTTATTTGTGCTAAACTAATTTGAGTTGAGCTTCCGCAATATATACTTGTGTTTAGCCAAATAGCTCGAATGGATTTTAAAAGAGAGATTTTTAGAAACGACTATTCACCCCCCTCTAGTCGACCTCCTCGATCTTGCAGCTGTCCTTGAAGGATTCAGTGACTCCAACTGGATTAGTGACATGGATGATATAAAGGCTACAAGTGGTTATGTATTCACTCTAGTAGGTGGAGCTGTTGCCTGGAAGTCTTCTAAACAAACTATCCTTACACGGTCCACCATAGATGCTGAGTTAGCAGCTCTTGACTCAGCAGTAGTAGAGGCAAAATGACTCAAAGAGCTTCTTTCCGACCTACCAATGTTGGAAAAGCCAGTACCAGCTGCCTTAACCTACTGCGACAACCAAACCATTCTGGCTAAGGTGAATAGTATAAAAGACAACATGAAGTCCTCAAAACACATTAAGAGGTGACTTAAGTCAGTTCGGCATGCTAGATAGACATGTATAATCACTGTGGAATATATCTAGTCTGAAAGGAATCTAGTGGGTCCTTTCACTAAAGGAATGGCGCGTAATGTCATTCTTGCAGCATCAAACGGAATGGTCTTGAACGGTGATAACCTATCCTAGAAGAGCAAAGATCTCATGAACTAGGCTATAAGATGACAAACAGTGAAAGATTGAGAGTACATATTAGAGTCCCATGAGCTGTAGTATTGTAAACTGCAAGGCAAGTTAAGCGATAGCTCTTAATGAATTCGGTGTCTTATATGACAACCAGGACTGTCCTACAGAGTTCTCTGGAGAATTCACCTAAGGGAGTATGGTCGTGGGGTCACGATCAAAAGAAAGTCTATATTTCTTAAATACTAATGAAAAGATATGTGAACATGACCATAGCGTGCAGTTTAGCTGCCCAGCGTGCATCATAAGTAAAAGCACTCACACTAAGGCACTGGATCAAGGCATAGTCCACCTCTGTCTATGCAGAGTTATAACTTTTGTTGCTAGGCATTAAGTTCAAACCCATAAGGTACCCTTGTCAAACCACTGTATATCGAACTGATGACTTTCAGGAAGTTTACCTTGTCGCAAATTGAGGGAAACTGGTGGGGACTGTTGGGTTTTTTGGGGGTATTTTCCATCAATTTCCGATTAAAAGAAAAGATAATGACAATTTCAGTGGGGCCCACGTGTAAGGAGATGGGAGAGGTAAAGGGATAAGGCTTCAGCTTGACCTCTTCACACGGGAATGGACCTCCCGATCCATTTTTCTCGCCGTTCTTGTTCTCTAGAAAGAGGCGCAGCTGCTCAGCGTCTCCGGTTTCTCCGGATCTGATCGCTCCGTGTGCATGGGGTGCTCGGGCCGTTGTGCAATGTCGCTTTCTCCTCCCGATCCCCTGCTGCTTTTCCCTTCAAATCCTGTTGAGGAGGCCAGCGATTGGGCAGAGAAATCAGAGGTGAGTCCACTGGTAGATCCAAGTCTCAGAGTGGTGACTTGCTACACTGCTGATTTGGAGGCTTTGGGGCTGGGAGCTGTGTGCTCGCCGGGGCTTGTTGCTTGTGATTTCTTCTGTTCTTGTAGGAATTCGCTGTGCTTGTGTGCAGCTTTGTGGCTGGTTCTTGTCGGCATCTCCTTGTGACCTGTAAGCGCGACGAGTTCTTACTTCCTACTGGTCTTGAGCGGCATTACTAGCACTTCGGATTTGAGAACTTGGTGCATACCGAGTTTCCAGAGTTGGGCATGGTATCTTCGGAAGGGAAAATTGCTCTCATGTCACAAACTTAAGTGTCATTCTCTTATTTGCCATATACTTAAGTGGCTTTGTTATTATGCCACAAACTTGAGTGTTTTGTCTTTTGTTTTGTCATTTTCTCCCTTTAATGTCTATTTTAATTTCATTTTGTATTTTCAGGGACTTGAATTGACTTTTTTTTATCTTTTTTGCATCTTTTTTTGTATTTTGAGGACCAATTCTAACATGGGTACAAAAAAGATGCAAGAGACCGATGAAAAAAGATACAAAAAAGGTCAGTTCAAGTTCCTGAAAATGCAAAATAAAATTAAAATAGACTTTAAAGGGAGAAAATGGCAAAACAAAGGATAAAACACTCAAGTTTGTGGCATAATAACAAAGACACTTAAGTATGTGGCAAATGAGAGGATGGCACTTAAATTTGTGGCATGAGAGCAATTTTCCCTAGAGATAATAAACAGATATCACACCAGCACGGCTAACTTTTGCACAATAGAAATCAGAAAGTAAAGCAAAGTTCACTATGCGACGGCAATCAAAGCCGTCGTGAAGACTGACGAGGCAAGGCACGTCACAGGGACGTTATCCCAGAAAACCAATCGCCGTCATGTGTCGCGGTACCCTAGGGAAAATATCTGTGATTGTGACTAGCACTGGGAGGACTCTTTGCATGATAGTTTGTGGGCTTTGTGCTTGCTCTGTGGGGGCTTTGTGATTGCTCTATGAGGATTCTTGTCATTTATGAGATCACAGTGACATTCTAGGAGTATTCTGCTAGTTTGGGCCATCTATTGTTGATTGCTTACTTCGGTTATGCACTGATTCTTGCTGAACTCTTTTGTCTCAGCTGTAGCATTTGTTATTACCTATTTCTGGTTCTGCCGTAGCTCTGTTATCTACTTTCCAGTAGCACTTTCGGTTCATGCTTGTGCTTTACAAGAGTATATGAGTCTGTCTTTTAACTGAGGTAATGTTAGAACTGTCAAACTAGCAGAATAGAGGTTGTCACTTTAATCGATGATCTGTAGACTAGAGTTGAGAAGGCCAAGTAGTTACAACTTGAGCAACTCCTCACCTGAGAGCAAAGATATACAAATGTATATAATGCAGATCACAAATGTTCTTTTCTTACTGTTAGACATGCAGACCTCGTTATGGTTAAATGGCTTGAATTCATTATCATTGATGAGTAATGATTACTTGGTCTTCATGTCATTTACATGTCTTTGGATAATAGTCTCAATGTTCATGTGTAAATTTGTAATTAATCAGAGAAATTTACTAAAACTGCTTAAATTCCAACATAAATCCAGTTGAATCTAGACATATGGGCAAATCCTAGACATATGGGCAGATCCAATCTAACAGTTACACTCCACTGCCTTCCACAAATCTCTCACCTAACGCATCCACGCGAGATAGTGGGAGCGACAAGGTGGCGTCCCTCCCGACCCTCAGTCAGCAAACTCCCCGATTTTCGCACTCAGCATGAGCGCTCACCGGAGGGCAAAGCTGAGCAGCATGTGGTGGAGGGTGGGGAGAGGCAGCAGCTCGGGCCCGGAGGCGAGGTCATGCTCGATTGCATCAACGGCGTGTAGGGTGAGGTACAGGCTGTGGTTGCCGGCCTAGAGGTGGGCGTTAGGCCAAGCGGTGAGTTCAAGTAGGCGGATCAGCTGCTGGAGGAGGCAAGCACAGAGGAGAGGCTCCTGGTGAGCACACACACAGCAAGGGACCACTCTAGCGAGGCGAGCAACGCTGCGGCAGAGGATAGGAGCACGGAGAGGGATCCCTTAAGTACGTCAGTGCCGACGTTGGCGAGAGGAGAGAGTGGAAATGCCCGCGTCAGAGCTCCTCGATCTCGGCCTTGTGGACCGAGGACAGCAACGGCTCCTGCCGCCCGCAGGCCAATGTGTCAAAGTTCTTCGATCAGCAGCTTCTTTTCTGATAGGACTAGGGGTCCCGATCTTTCGATGAGAGTGGTAGATTCGATTGGGGAAGGAGATGACGTTGATGACCCGACTACAACCATCCAAGGACGTTGCGCCTTAGCGATCGATACACCAACTCCAGAGATTGTTCGTGACCTTGTCGGCGCACGATCAACCTAACCACGAGGGTTCTTGTTCCTGCAAGCAATCGAAGAACAAGCAAACAAGATGAACAGCAACTCAATTTGCAAATAACGATGTAAGATTCAATCGAAAACAGAAAACGGTGGGGTTCCGAAGACAAGTATTCGGGCGGTCTAGCCGACACGCGCGAGTACAAGGCAAAGCAGCAAAAGCTAACTTAGTCTAAACAAAACCCAAACCCTAGAAGAGGGTGCGGCTGCCTATTTAAGGGTCACGGAAGGTGGAGGGTCGGCCAAAACACAAGGAAGCCAAATAGGACTCGAATTACAAGGCCCAAGGCCCACTTTGACTCGGACTGGAAAAGCGACGTGAATTGTTTTGCAGTTTTCTGGTCGACTCGGATGGAATTTGGAGGTGAGGCCGGATCCATCTGAAAGTAGACTTCAAGAGCTTTCCAACGAGTACACACGGGCCCCGAGAAACCTTCTGGATCAAAAGTTACGGCCGTTTGAAGTAGGCGCTGTCAACAAGGCCGAATCCGAGTGAAACTCATGAACAGGACTTGGTTTGCGCTTGACGGTTCCACTTCTTTACTTGAGCTCATGTGGTTCTTCGCCATGGTTCCTAAGGACAATTAAATCATCACAAGAATTAAGTAGTATTCCATTCTTTGAAACATTTGTATGCAAGCTTAGGAACGCATTCACCTGATGGTTAAGTTGACGTGCTCGCGCTCTAGTCATTGGTCCTTGTATCATAGTTTCAGTTTGATATGGAGTCGGCATGGTTGTATGCATGGAAAGGATGTCCTCATCATCCTCCCCTTCTTGCATTTGAGTCGACCGCGACTCAAGCTCATCTTCTTCTCCCAAGTATGGCTTCAAATCTGCAATGTTAAAGGTGGGACTAACCCCAAAATCTGCAGGCAACTCCAGTTTATATGCATTGTCATTAATCTTTTCCAACACTTTGAAAGGACCATCAGCTCTAGGCATCAACTTAGACCTCCTCAATTCAGGAAATCTTTCTTTTCTCAAATGCAACCAAACTAAATCACCCGGTTGAAAAGTTAAATGCCTCCTTCCTTTACTACCAGCAAGTTTATATATAGCATTCATGCGTTCAATATTTTCTTTGGTTGTCTCATGCAATTTCAACATCAAGTCAGCACGCTGTTTAGCTCAAAATTTAACTTCTCCGAAGATGGAAGTGGTAGCAAATCAATAGGAACACGAGGCACAAAGCCATAGACAATCTCAAAAGGGCACAACTTTGTAGTAGAATGCAGCGAACGATTATAAGAAAATTCAATATGAGGCAAGCATTCTTCCCACATTTTAATGTTCTTTTTCAAAACAGCCCTAAGCATGGTAGATAAAGTTCTATTCACAACTTCAGTTTGCCCATCAGTTTGGGGATGACACGTAGTCGAAAATAACAGCTTAGTCCCCAATTTAGCCCATAAAGTTCTCCAAAAATGGCTAAGAAATTTAGTGTCACGATCGGAAACTATTGTATTTGGTACACCATGCAAACGAACAACTTCACGAAAGAACAAATCAGCAATATTGGTAGCATCATCACTTTTATGACATGGTATGAAGTGTGCCATCTTAGAAAATCTATCCACAACAACAAATATGCTATCCCTCCCCTTCTTTGTCCTAGGCAGTCCTAAAACAAAGTCCATAGAAATATCTTCCCAAGGCACACTAGGAACAGGTAGAGGCATATACAAACCGTGAGGATTAAGTCGTGACTTAGCCTTTTGACACGTTGTGCAGCGAGCAACAAAACGTTCCACATCACGTCTCATCTTTGGCCAAAAGAAATGACTAGCAAGTATGTCTTCCGTCTTCTTCGCTCCAAAATGCCCCATCAGCCCACCTCCATGCGCTTCCTGTAACAACAACAAACGAACGGAGCTAGCTGGAATGCATAGTTTGTTAGCTCTAAACACAAATCCATCATTTAGAACAAATTTATTCCACGTTTTTCCCTCTTTGCAATTCAGCAACACGTCTTTAAAATCATCATCGTGAACATAATGCTCCTTAATTGTTTCCAATCCAAAAATTTTGAAGTCAAGTTGTGAGAGCATGGTATATCTCCTAGACAATGCATCAGCAATAACATTCTCCTTTCCTTTTTGTGTTTTATGACATAAGGAAAAGACTCTATGAATTCAACCCACTTTGCATGCCTACGGTTCAATTTTGCTTGACTTCTAATATGCTTTAATGACTCATGATCAGAATGAATGACAAATTCTTTGGGCCATAAATAATGTTGCCATATCTCTAAAGTTCGAACTAGTGCAGATAATTCCTTATCATAAGTAGAATAGTTCAAACTAGGCCCACTCAATTTTTCACTAAAGTATGCCACAGGTTTACCTTCTTGCAACAGCACACCACCCAATCCAATTCCACTAGCATCACATTCTAGCTCAAAAGTCTTACTAAAATCTGGAAGTTGGAGTAATGGTGCATGTGTTAACTTATCTTTCAATGTGTTGAAGGCGTCTTCCTGTGCATTCCCCCAAGTAAACGGCACCCCCTTTTTAGTGAGTTCATTCAATGGTGCAGCGATGGTGCTGAAATCCTTCACAAAACGACGATAGAATCCAGCAAGTCCTAGAAAACTTCGCACCTGCGTGACCGTTTTAGGAGTCGGCCAACTCTGGATTGCCTCAACCTTGGCTTGATCAACTTCAATGCCCTGTGGAGTAACAACATAGCCAAGAAAAGAGACTCGATCCGTGCAAAATGTGCACTTCTCAACGTTACCAAATAAACGTGCATTACGTAAAGCATCAAAAACAGCACGTAAATGGCAAAGGTGTTCCTCTAGTGATCTGCTATATATCAATATATCATCAAAATAGACCACTACAAATTTTCCAATGAAAGCACGTAAAACCTCGTTCATTAATCTCATGAATGTGCTAGGTGCATTAGTTAAACCAAATGGCATCACTAACCACTCATACAAACCGAACTTAGTTTTAAATGCTGTTTTCCATTCATCTCCCAATTTCATGCGAATTTGGTGGTACCCACTACGCAAATCAACTTTAGAGAAAACAATAGAGCCACTTAATTCATCAAGCATATCATCTAACCTAGGAATAGGGTGACGATATCTAATGGTAATGTTATTGATCGCTCTACAGTCCACACACATACGCCATGATCCATCTTTCTTAGGCACTAAAATTACCGGAACAGCACAAGGACTAAGAGACTCACGCACATAACCTTTATCAAGCAATTCTTGAACTTGACGCTGAATCTCCTTAGTTTCTTCCGGATTGGTCCTGTATGGCGCACGATTAGGCAAAGATGCCCCGGGAATCAAATCAATCTGGTGCTCAATCCCTCGCACAGGTGGTAGCCCTGGTGGCACGTCCTTTGGAAAGACATCCATGTACTCCTGCAAAGGATTAGTGACAGCAGGAGGCACAGAAGAAGGTACCTCCTCGAATGAAAATAAGGTTTGTTTGCAAAGTAAGGCATAGCAAACAGAAGTACTATCATCCAGCTCATTCATATCAGACTTAGTAGCAAGAAAACATGTACCCTTCAATTTAATCTCATTTTTCGTCTCATGAACAGATTTAGAGTTTTTCTTCTTATGTTGCTCAAGTTCGCTTGCAACAATCTGATTTTCACTCCTATTATGCTCCTGATTTTTCTCTCTATTAGCTCTAGCAATCTCATCTTTGAAAATAGCTTCAGGAGACATAGGATGTAACACAATTTTCTTGTCATGATGCACAAAAGAATATTGGTTTGTCTTACCATGATGTAGTGAATCTTTATCATATTGCCACGGTCTACCTAACAGCATAGAGCATGCTTGCATAGGAACAACATCGCATTCTACAACATCATGATAAGAACCAATAGCAAAATTTACTCTCACCATTCGTGTTACCTTCACCTTGCCGCTGTTATTGAACCATTGAATGTAGTAAGGTTGTGGGTGAGGTTTGGTGTTCAACGCAAGCTTCTCCACCATATCGGAGCTCACCAAGTTGTTGCAGCTCCCTCCATCAATTATCACTCGGCATGAGCGTTCCTTCACGACGCACTTTGTTTGGAAAAGGATGTGCCGCTGATTTTGCTCCGCCCTCTCCATTTGTGCACTCAACACACGCTGCACAATGAGGCTCTCATAGCGCTCCGCATCTTCGGCACCAATGTGCTCTTCTTCTTGCTCCTTCCCACTACCTGCATGGTCAGCTGCAAGCATAGCATATGTATCCTCATCCAAATCACTAGCAGAAGAATACTCACCATCATCTCTCACAATCAGAACACGCTTGGTTGGGCACTCACTCCTCACATGGCCATACCCCTTGCATTGATGACATTGGATATCCCTCGTTCGTCCCGTAGATGCAACGGACGAAGAGCTCTTTGCATGTGCTTGGGCTGTCCCCTTTGTTGCTTCGGATGCCCGAGATGCCGAATTTGTTGATGAGAACCGTGGCATGCTGTTGGAGGAAGAAGGTGCAGGGGGTTGGCTTGATGGTGCGGCAGATGCACGTGGAGACCAAATGTTTCCACGACCTGCAGAAACGTTAGTCCTAGTGCTTGCGCGTCGTCCCTGTACTTCTCTTTCAGCTTTACAAGCAAGATGAAATAAACGAGTGATAGAATTATATTTCTTGTAAGCTAAGATGTCCTGAATTTCCCGATTCAAACCACCCATAAACCTAGCCATAGCGGCTTCCTCAGTTTCCTCAAAGTCACAACGCAGCATGCCTGTTTGCAATTCTTGAAAATATTCCTCTACGCTTTTACTACCTTGCCTCAATTGTTGCAACTTATGTAACAAATCATGTGCATAATATGAGGGAACAAATCTAGCTCGCATGATTCTTTTTAATGCATCCCAAGTTTCTGGTATGGTGAAAGGATTTTTCTTACAATATTCACTCCACCAAACAGACGCAAAGTCAGTAAACTCACTAGTAGCAGCCTTTACCCTTTTGTTTTCAGGGAATGCATGACAAGCAAATTTCTGATCAACAGCCAATTCCCAAGTGATATAAGCATCTGGGTTATATTTTCCATCAAAAGGTGGCATAGTGAACTTAATCTTACCAAGCGATTCATCATTCTCACGTACCTCATTCCGGCGTGGTTGACGATGACGGTGGCGTCCTCATCATCATCAATCTCGTGTCACCGCATATTCGTCTCCACCATTTTCGTCCACCCTGCTGCCCAAGACACCAGTATTGGCACGAGTACGTTGAGTTGGTGCAGCGGGAGATGCACAGCCCCTCTCATCAAGACGTCTCAAAATCTCAGCAAGTGAAGCGTTGACGGTGCCAACGGAAGCCTCCAATGTTGCAAGCGTAGTGTTGGTGTCGATCTGCGCGGCCTCCAATTGGCCAAGGCGTTCGTTGGTGACCCGTACATCCTCATCAAGTCCTTCAGTGTGCAGCTTCATTTGGCGCTCAAAGTGTTGTATGATGCCCCTAGTCGAGGGGAATGTGGCGCTGCCCGCAGGTCCTCTGGTTCTCCTGACATTGTTAGAAGAACACAAGAAACAAACCAAGAAGAGAATAATAAAACAGCAGGTTATGCCCTCACAACTACTGGGATGTGGTTAAATCAAGTCGCACACTCTCAACCTGTTCTGTCAAGCTCTTACAAGTTCTTACCACAGCGAGCAGGAGGTGATGGCAGCTGACAAGTCAAGACAATATCTCCTGGAAATTGGGTGTATCGCTGCCTCGGTCGCTAGTCCCTGTGATGTGGTAGCCAAATCTGTGGAGCTATAGGTGGGCTGAGAGTGAACAAAGGATAACTAGAACCACATTAGTCAAAGCAAGTTGAATAATCGCTCAACGACGGCACCGTGCTGGCCCTAGGCTAGACCGTACTAGAGACGCGAGCCTAGAACACAAACGAGTACACCACGCAGAAAGACAACTAGATGACACTGCACACGGGGTTCCGGAGCTCGAAAAAGGATGCCGTCTGTGCGGGGAACCTTAGAATCACTTGTAGAAGGGCTCTGCCAATTTTGAGCGAATTCTGAGAAACTTGATTTTTCCTCGTTTTGCGGGCCCGTTTTGAGGGCCTAAACGACGTTTTTTGGGGGTCGAAGCTGCCGCGTATGTGCCTGGTGGCTTACGCGGATCTGAAATCTCCAGGTTTTCCGGACTTCTTTTTTTTTGCCCTTTCGTCTGATTTCCTTTCCAACGGATCAAGAATCGCCTCAATCGGAGGTCGTATGCAAAAGTTAGCTGTTTCTCTCTCCTCTGTCTTTTTTTTCTTTTTTTTTATGCCGCGGCTCTTTCTAAATGCGGCTGCCTGTTCCTTCTTTTCTCTCTCTCTTTTTTTCTTTCTTTTTTTTTACACACGCGACGCGGTTGAATCCGACTTTGTGTCCTACTCCGAGACCAACTAGGGCAAAGCCTCCCTAGAAACGGAGTTCGGATCTAACTGCAACGGTGATGTCAAGACGTGAACAGAACTCGAAACTCTAAAGGAACTAGACACTAAGACCAGCAAAGGACACGACGATGCAACCGAAGACTCAACAAACAAAGACTATGCAGCAATAGATAAAGGCTCAAATTGTTTCGGATTTTGGGGAATAGATCTACTATTTTTGTTTTGGTTTTCTGGACTGTTGGTAAAAAAAATGCAAAGACTAGATAAGATCTCTCACCGATCAACCTTGAGCTCTGATACCAACTGATAGGACTAGGGGTCCCGATCTTTCGATGAGAGTGGTAGATTCGATTGGGGAAGGAGATGACGTTGACGACCCGACTACAACCATCCAAGGACGTTGCGCCTTAGCGATCGATACACCAACTCCAGAGATTGTTCGTGACCTTGTCGGCGCACGATCAACCTAACCACGAGGGTTCTTGTTCCTGCAAGCAATCGAAGAACAAGCAAGAACAAGATGAACAGCAACTCAATTTGCAAATAACGATGTAAGATTCAATCGAAAACAGAAAACGGTGGGGTTCCGAAGACAAGTATTCGGGCGGTCTAGCCGACACGCGCGAGTACAAGGCAAAGCAGCAAAAGCTAACTTAGTCTAAACAAAACCCAAACCCTAGAAGAGGGTGCGGCTGCCTATTTAAGGGTCACGGAAGGTGGAGGGTCGGCCAAAACACAAGGAAGCCAAATAGGACTCGAATTACAAGGCCCAAGGCCCACTTTGACTCGGACTGGAAAAGCGACGTGAATTGTTTTGCAGTTTCTGGTCGACTCGGATGGAATTTGGAGGTGAGGCCGGATCCATCTGAAATTAGACTTCAAGAGCTTTCCAACGAGTACTCACGGGCCCCGAGAAACCTTATGGATCAAAAGTTACGGCCGTTTGAAGTAGGCGCTGTCAACAAGGCCGAATCCGAGTCAAACTCGTGAACAGGACTTGGTTTGCGCTTGACGGTTCCACTTCTATACTTGAGCTCATGTGGTTCTTCCCCATGGTTCCTAAGGACAATTAAATCATCACAAGAATTAAGTAGTATTCCATTCTTTGAAACATTTGTATGCAAACTTAGGAACGCATTCACCTGATGGTTAAGTTGACGTGCTCGCGCTCTAGTCATTGGTCCTTGTATCATAGTTTCAGTTTGATATGGAGTCGGCATGGTTGTATGCATGGAAAGGATGTCCTCATCATTTTCCTGTGGTGATTAGAGGATAGATCTTCAAATTGAAATCGGGCTTTCAAGGCAAACGTTCCGTAAGGGCCAAACGGCGACCTGCAGTCCAGTATGGACTATTATGCTTCAGTCCTGGAACCTGCAGAGTACTGTCGAGTCGGGCGTGTGTTGCTGAGCAATGCATCAGGGTCGTCATATTCACATCCTAGCTAGCTCAGCTTGCTGTTGCCATATGGACATGCGTCGATCGTTCTGCACATCGCTGAAAGTGTCGTTCACAGGAAGATCTCATTTTAGCTTAATAGAGATAGTGAGATCTTTCAAACCGGCACGCTTGTTCCATAAATTAACTGAAAAATGGTATGCTGGGACAAAAAGAACAATCGGCCAAGCCAACAGTGGAATACTCGAGTCTAGGTGCGGTTTGTAATGGGATCTCAGTGGAAGACTGAAAAAAAGCTACTTGAGCTGAGAATAAACCTTACGAAACTTGGTGATACAGGAGGATATATGGTTTGTTCTTTTGCCTAGCTTTTGTCTCATGCTATAAACCTTCTGATACAGATGCTGATACTTGGGGTTTCCATGAGCTAATCTTGGAGTCGTATCTTCTGTTTTCATGTCTTAATCAACTAACAATTTAATGTTGTTTTCTCTCTATTTTTGTGTAATTTCTGAGCCCCAGCCCCCAGACTGATATGAGCATCATTTCTTGCTCGTGGCCACAACTTAATCCGCTCCATTTGTTTCTTGTTTTGGTTAATGGCATCTATTTAGAAACGAAAGCAATGGCATCTATTAAGAAATGTGAGATCCTGGGTTAAACCCACCTAGGATGAAAACTTCTTTTATTTTTTGAAAAAAATGTCATAGGCAAATTATCTTGCTCTTTTATCTACTATTGATGTGATTGCATCGTATAGATGCTCAGCGTGCATCACATTGAGACACGTGGAGACACCCTATGATGGTTGTGAGTTTGAGCACATGTATCCAGTGTTACATAAATACCTTTTAAAAAAGTTTTAGCTCCATCACATAGCACGGGCATGATAGTTATTTATTATTTGTGAGTTGGGAGTTTTGTTTGTCGGCAACACACGATTATATGATACAAAACAAAATAAATAGTGAGCCAAGTGAAATGAGTTTATTGCCTTTCTTAGGCCATGTGCAGTGTGTGAAAAAAACCGGTGCTTGAAACACAAAGTGGTAGTAAGCACCGGTGCTGGCCATTGGGCTATGTGCACGCTAAACCAAAAGCTGGCATCAGTGCAAGATGCTGCTCGGACCCAAGCAGCAGAAAGTTGATTTTTTTAATTGAAAATAAGGATATGGAAGTTATTACAACGGCTACAGCACAGTATTTGTTCCATCTCTACCACAGTACAAAGAACAGGTATATAGAGTGCATTCTACAACAGCTACAACAACAACAAAGCCTTTTGTCCCAAACAAGTTGGGGTAGACTAGGAATGAAACCTTTTCAAAATCAAAGAGATATGAATCTTGAAATAAAATCTACAATGCTAAAACCCTAAACCGTACAACCTGTTATTTGAGCTAAGAGCCTAAACAATGCCCCTAACTTTCTTATGGTTCCGGTACATGGATCGCTAATTTCCATACGCCCTTATCCAAAGCTAATTCTTTAAATACATTCTGCCTCTTCTTTCATTTTCACTACGTCTTACATGTACCTAAAATATCTGCTCATGCATGTGTACGGGGGTCATCCATCCGTGCATGATACGAAGTATCTAGCCAGGTGCGTAGTCACGCGTGCATCGCCCAGAACCATGCATGCGCAGGCTTTTTTCTCTCTCTCGCACACTGCACACGTAGCAGGTCACTCCGGCTCCGGCGAAATCGCTTGGCGCTCCGCTCGCCTCTGTGCGCTCGGCGACTACGCCGATCTCCACCGCCTTCGACCGGCGGCCGACCCCGCTGAGGCGGCTCGACGAGGTCGCCGTGGCTCGCCGCCCCGCATACCCGGCTCCGCGCAGGACCACACCTTCGCGAAAAGGCCTCGGCTTCACGCCGCTCCTGCGTCCGCACGTCGTACCTTGCCGCCTCCGCGGTGAGGGCTTCGCCCTCGCGCCACCCCTGTGCCTCCACGTCGAGCTGTCGCCTCTGAGCCGCCCGGACCGAGGATGACTTCGCCGCCTTCGCCTGGACCTAGGATGACTTCGCCGGCCGTCGCCTGGACCCAGGATGGCTTCCATGCAGAGCCTCCGCACCAAGCCTCTGCTCCACGTCGAGCCTCCACGGGCCTCCGCGCGATGTCGAAGCTTCGCCACGAGTCTCCGCCGGTGTTGCACCCAGCTTCGCGCCCGCCTTCGCACGACAGCCTCCGCGACGAGACACCTCGCCGCGTCGCGTCCTCGCATCGACTCTCAATGCGACGTGAAGCCTCGGCATCGCGTGGCGAATGGAAGCAATGGGCGAGGATGCGTGCACGCACGCATGCATGCATGCATGGCGAGATCCTTTTCATCACGCACACGCGTGCGTTTGTTTAGGGCTCGGCATGCATGCGTAGGCGAACCAGCTTGAAGAGCGAAGCTCCGCGCCAATTGTCCTCCACTATGTCGCCGTCGCCTCGCGTCACCAGCCTTCGCGGCACGGAAACCAAGGAGTCTACCTCGTCGCCCTACGCCCGGCGCCGACCTCTGCCCCCATGCCTCCAGGCTTCGCTCGCCTCCGCGCGACCAGGGACCCGTGGCGTCGAAGGCCACCTTAGAGCCTCTCGCCGTGGCCTCGGTGGGCGTTCGGTCCCGCTCGGCAATGCGACTAGTCTCCGCCGAGCCCCGGGTCTCCGTCAAGCGTCGCACGAGCAGCTCCGAAGTCTCTGCCAACCTCGCGCGAGCAGCGCCAAGTCTCCGCCAACCTCGCGCGAACAGATCCGAAGTCTCGCCAGTCTTCCGGAGTCTTCGCCAACGTCGCGCGAGCGCTCAAGTCTCCACCAACGTCGCGCGTGGGTGAGCTGCCGCGGGAGCCAACATGAGGGCAACATCTCCATCGCAGGCATGTACCATTCAGGCAGGTGCGAACCACACTCCATCCGCTCGGCGCGAGCACCGGCGTGCGTGGGAGTGCGGGAAGACAAAGCGAAGCATCCATCCGCGCGGCGTACATACGATATTCATCTACCCACGCCCGGCCGGCCGACCGTCGCGGCGGACTCGCGACCACCTCGCCGACCTTCGCCGGCCCGCGACGTCGACCTTTGCTGCTGGCGTCACGTGGCGAGCTCCGCGGACGTCACGCGCGCAGCTTGGGGAGCTCACTGAGCTCACTCAGGGTCCGCGTCACGCATGGGAACATGACGTCCATGTCACGTCGTGCATGGTGCACGGTGTCGGCCTTTGCTGATTAATCTCGCCATGGTGGACCCGGGCGACTTTGCGGCCCTCGCTCAGCTCGCGGCGACCGCCCGGCGATTCGCCGCGGACTCCAGCGACCTTCGCTCTGCAGCGATTTCGCTGGCCTCCGCTGGCGAGGCCTCGGAAGAGGTCTCGGGCGAGCCGAGACTCCGTCGGCGAGTTCTCGCGAGGCCTCCGGCCAGTCCGTCCCTCCGCGCCATGTATCGCAGGGTCTCCGCGCTTGCGGAGTTTACTCGGCATCGCCACCACCCCGTCTGGTACGTATTGCATGTGATTACGCATGGAGCTTTGATGATCACCGTTGTTTTCTTGCGTGCATGGCATTAAGGAAACGGTTGTACATCATGTCGTTTATTGCGGGCGCAGTTCCATTTTGAGAGCATTTGGTTTGGCCGTGTTTGCTTCTTCGGTCTTGGCCTGTTCTAGGCTACCGTGGCACCTAATGCTTTTCCAGTACTGCATTCTGGAGCATTTTGTTATCGCAAATCTTCGGCCATTTCTTCGACGCCTCTCTCTTGGTCCTCATTTTTTATTTTAAATCGCACGACGGCCTTGCGCATCGGCGTACTCTGCGGAGTATAAATAAGACGTAGCGTCGAGGTCCGCCTCCGCACGCGCGAGTCTACGGACTATAAAAAAAGACGCGACCGTCGAGGCATTCCTCCGCGCGCACCAGTCTACGGACTCTAAAAAAGACGCGACCGTCGAGGCATTCCTCCGCGCGACTAGTCTACGGACTCTAAAAAAGACGCGACCGTCGAGGCATTCCTCCGCGCGCACCAGTCTACGGACTTTAAATAAGACGCAACGGGGGACGCCTCCGCGCGCACTCTACGGAGTATAAATAAGACGTAGCGTCGAGGTACGCCTCCGCACGCACCAGTCCACGGACTTTAAATAAGACGTAGCGTCGAGGTTCACCTCCGCACGCGAGAGTCTGCGGACTATAAATAAGACGTAGCGTTGAGCTCAGCTTCCGCACGCACCAGTCTACGGACTATAAACAAGACGTAGCGTCGAGGTTCACCTCCGCACGCGAGAGTCCGCGGACTATAAATAAGACGTAGCGTTGAGCTCAGCTTCCGCACGCACCAGTCTACGGACTATAAATAAGACGTAGCGTTGAGCTCAGCTTCCGCACGCACCAGTCTACGGACTATAAATAAGACGTAGCGTCGAGCTCAGCTTCCGCACGCACCAGTCTACGGACTATAAACAAGACGTAGCGTCGAGGTTCACCTCCGCACGCGAGAGTCCGCGGACTATAAATAAGACGTAGCGTTGAGCTCAGCTTCCGCACGCACCAGTCTACGGACTATAAATAAGACGTAGCGTCGAGGTTCACCTCCGCACGCGAGAGTCCGCGGACTATAAATAAGACGTAGCGTTGAGCAAAGCTTCCGCACGCACCAGTCTACGGACTATAAATTAAGACGTAGCATCGAGGTACGCCTCCGCATGCGTGAGTCTACGGACTATAAATTAAGTCGTAAATTGCGACACGGCCGAGACGGTAGGGAGTGCCTCGCTTTAGGCGGCGCACCACTTGGATATCGCGCCCTTGCGCGCGTTGCACCAGGGAGTGCACCGTGACTTTTCGAAGGTAGGGGAACGGCGGCTTCGCCTCCCTACCTCGGCGCGCGTAGTGCCCTCGGCCTACGCCGCAAGCGCCCGCTCTTCGCGGGCACTCTTTCGGGTAGGGAACGGCGGCCGCCTCCTACCTCGGCGTGCGTAGTGCCCTCGGCCTCACGCCGCAGCGCCTGCTCTTCGCGGGCACTCTTTTGAAGGTAGAGGAACGCGGCCGCCTCCCTACCTCGGCGTGCGTGAGTGCCCTCGGCCTCGCCGCAGCGCCGCTCTTCGCGGGCACTCGTTCGAGGGTAGGGGCGGCGGCCGCCTCCCTACCTCGGCGTGCGTGAGTGCCCTCGCCCTACGCCGCAAGCGCCCGCTCTTCGCGGGCACTCGTTTCGAGGGTAGGGGAACGGCGGCTTCGCCTCCCTACCTCGGCGTGCGTAGTGCCCTCGCCCTACGCCGCAAGCGCCCGCTCTTCGCGGGCACTCGTTTCGACGGTAGGGGAACGGCGGCTTCGCCTCCCTACCTCGGCGTGCGTAGTGCCCTCGACCTACGCCGCAAGCGTCCGCTCTTCGCGGGCACTCCTTTCGAAGGTAGGGGAACGGCGGCTTCGCCTCCCAACCTCGGCGTGCGTAGTGCCCTCGACCTACGCCGCAAGCGCCCGCTCTTCGCGGGCACTCTTTTCGAAGGTAGGGGAACGGCGGCTTCGCCTCCCTACCTCGACGAGCGTAGTCCCCTCGGCCTACGTCGCAAGCGCCCGCTCTTTGCGGGCACTCTTTTCGAAGGTAGGGGAACGGCGGCTTCGCCTCCCTACCTCGGCGTGCGTAGTGCCCTCGGCCTACGCCGCAAGCGCCTGCACCTCGCGGGCACTCTTTTCGAAGGTAGGGGCCACGGCGGCTTCGCCTCCCTACCTCGGCGCGCGTAGTGCCCTCAGCCTACGCCGCAAGCGCCCGCTCTTCGCGGGCACTCTTTTTGAAGGTAGGGGAACGGCGGCTTCGCCTCCCTACCTCGGAGCTGGCGCCTAGTCGAATTAGACGCGCGCGCTCCAACCCCTTCCCTTCGAACGGGTGGCTGCGAAGCTGGCGCCTGATCGAAGTAGACGCGCGCGCTCCGTCCCCTACCCTTCGAACGGGTGGCAGCGAAGCTGGCGCCTAGTCGAAGTAGACGCGCGCGCTCCGTCCCCTTCCCTTCGAACGGGTGGCTGCGAAGCTGGCGCCTAGTCGAAGTAGACGCGCGCGCTCCGTCCCTACCCTTCGAACGGGTGGCAGCGAAGCTGGCGCCTGGTCGGCGACGCGCGCGCGCTCCGTCCCCTACCCTTCGAACGGGTGGCAGCGACTGTGATCGGAGCTTGGCGCCGTATGGTTACGCTCCGGGGCTGTTGTGACCTTGCAGTCTGGTAGTGCGCTTTTAATGGCGGCTGGAATTACGCGACGCTGGCCCGCAGAAGTCGGTGTCGCGTCGTCGCGATCGCCATGCTGCAGGTGGGGCACATGGCGACTCACGACTGGCGCGTCGTGGGATGTGAGCGGTTGCGTGACTGCGGCCGTTCGCCTCGTCCCCCGAGAAGTTGGATGCGTGTTGAAGAGGTAGGGGCGTTGTGCGCTGCTTGGCCACCTACCCAGCGCGGCCCTCTAGTTCCCGGCGGTTCTTCTTTCCAAATCTTGGACAGCCGAATCACTGGGAATTTGATCCGTCTGTGCGTTGAGCCACAAGGCAGGCGAGCGGCCTTTGTAAGGTGCTAGTGTTGAGGTGGAGGCACCCTTTCTTGTTTTGCTTTTTGATCTGCCGCTTCGCTTGCGCCCGTGCTAATTGTCACGCCAGTTGCTCCTTTGCCTACTTCTTCTTCTTCCCTTGTCGCGAAGAGCGATGGCTAGCCATGACGACGCCACGTACCACCCCCGCAGCGGTTCCTTGCCTAGCCAGGGCGAGGTGACCCATCCTTCCCAAGAGTACAAACTGGTGTCGCGGGGAAGCTCGCGCGCCAACAAGTGGTGGAACGCGATGGAGCACTCGGGAGGCTCCTGCTCCCGTGTGCTGGGGAAGAGCCACATGACGGAAGGGACACTGCAGCGACTCGTGGATGAGGGGAAGATCGTGGATCGCAATGGGGCTCGCTTACCCCGCCGGGACGAGACGGAGTCGAAGCCCGGGGCCCTGGAGGCAATTGTTTTCGTCGCGTTCTTCGATGCCGGCCTTCGGATGCCCTCCACGTTGTTCGTGGGCGAAGTCCTGCGGGCCTACAAGTTGGAGCTAGCCCAGCTGACACCCCACGCGATACTCCGCCTAGCTGTCTTCACGTGGCGTGCGACAGAGGGTGGCGCCCGGGCGAGCTTATTCGCCACCCTCGCACGGCGCTGCTAGCCGACCCGAAAGGTTGGCGGGCGGTGTCCAACCGCGGTGTGGACTTCGTGCTCGGCGTCTGCGCGGCGTTGTTCCTGTGCCCGCCTCGTCGGGGCAATGGCGTCCGCTGGGCGCGGTGGTGGTTCTATTACACCGTGACCGACAAGAGCGAGAATGCGATGCGAGAGATTGGCGACACGCGAAGCTCTGAGCCTCGTCGGTGTCGCCCGTCGAATGAGCGTGCGCGACCTAGCCGAGGAGTTCACGATGCATGGGGCGGCGCCACTCTCCTCCCGGGGGAAGTATGTTGTACAGAATGGCCCCCGCGAGGACGGGTTTGATCCATCCGTGTCTCGGCTGCTTCCGCCCTCCGCCCCTTGTAAGTCGCCCAGCGCGCCATTGTATCTGTTTGGCTTCCGCCTAACTGACGTGATCTCCTGCGCAGTGGCTCGGCTAGAAGATGCGGAGCGCGCGGTTGCGGCGCTCCTCGGCCCGTACATGCTTAAGGAGCACCGGGCTCGCGAGGCCGCGGTCAAGGCAGCTAAGCAGGGGCGGATAAACCGCACCTGCGAGGCTGTGGGCATTGCCGTGCCCGAGCGTGTGGTGCCAGAAGAGCTTCCCGCTGGGA
Source organism: Dendrocalamus sinicus (assembly GCA_036346575.1). Lineage (NCBI taxonomy): Eukaryota > Viridiplantae > Streptophyta > Magnoliopsida > Poales > Poaceae > Dendrocalamus > Dendrocalamus sinicus. The sequence continues at coordinate 18,245,955 of CM070645.1, forward strand.
CTCCAGGCGCTCAAGACGGTGATAGCCCTACGGGGGGGCTATCTTCGCGACGCCGGGCCCGTTCCCCGGCTGCCGTATGCGACCCGGTAGCCCCCCCGGCGGCTAGCCCAGCTGACACGGGGCGTGCGACCGGCGGTGGGCCTGGCCATACTGCTTCGGAGGGGCGCACCGCCGCGGATCCCCCGACACCTTCTGCTGACGCCCACGAGCCCGTGCTCGGGCTCGCGGCCATCGTTGAGTTGGAACCCGTCAACCCGGGGGGTGGCGTCGTTCCTGGCGAGCAAACCACGGGGGACGGTGCGTTATCAACCGCAGCGGCCGACGAGGGCGTGCCCCCTACAGAGGAAACCGTGGGGGCGACGGTGACCGGAGCTGGTCCTGCCGCGGAAGAATCGCCTGTGCCACCGCAGGCGAAACGCCCTCGGACGCAGTCCCCGCCGCCAACGAGGGGTCGATACGCTGTTGCGGGGCCTTGCCGCGGGATTACGGCGGCTGGCGCGGCCGAGAAGACCTTCTCCCGCCGTCGGCGCCGCCTCCCCACGGGTGGTCGACCGCGCCACTTCCTACCGTGACGAGGGCGCGGGAGGTAGGTGTGAGTCCTTTCTTCACGACCGCGAGACTCTCTCCGATCTGCTCGCTCATTCTGCCGACATCAGGCGAGACGACGTCTCCCGTACGTGGCGAAGGATCGAGCAGCGGAGGTATGCGCGAAGTCGGGAGCCTCGTGCAGGATGCCCCGCAGGTGTCCACTGCTGCTGACGTGGCCGTGGCCGCGATAAATCCTGGCGTGTTGGGGCCGGGGCTCACTCGCTCGGACTTCCTCCCTCGCCCGAAGATATTTTGCGACCTCACCGCCGCCGCAGAGCGTGCCGACAACGGCCTCAACCGAGAGGTGCTGTCGTCATGCGCGGGGGACCACCTAGCGCTCGCGTTGCAGGCCTCCGAGATGAGGGTAAGTATGTGCGCTTCAGCTTGTAAGGTACTGCTGGACGCTTGTTGATTTGTTGTTTCTGTCAGACGCTTGCCCTCAGCCGGTCCTTTGACGAGGCCCGCGTTCGGGAGCGGAGGGCTCTGGAAGCCAGCCTCCGCGAAGCAAACACTGCTCTCGCCGCGAAGGATGAAGAACTTCGTGCGCTGGAGGACGCCCTGGTGGCCGCACAACTCGCGGCCACGGAAGCTCGGAGCGCCGCGGCTGGGGAGCGCGCCGCCTTCGTGCAGCAGATCGCCGTCCTAGAAGGGGAGAACGCCCAGCTGGCGGAGTCTGCTGCCGAGAACCGCCTTGCCTTGGAAAATGCGTCCATGTCGGCATGGCGGGCCATGGAGTCTCTGAACCAGGCCCTTCGAGATCTGTGCGTCCGAGTGCCGGATACTACGCACAGGCCGGAGGCCCTGTCGGAGACGCTCGGGCTGATCGAGGAGGGGGCCGGCGTTGCTCTTCGTGGCGCCAGAACCTTTGGCGAGCACTGCAGCTATGTTGGTGCGTGCTTCGCCCTCGCCCTGCTTCATACTCGTGGGTGTAGGCATACCCATGAGCTAGCGAATCCTCAACTGGATCCTCCCGACCGACCAGAGGTTATGTCGAACGCCATCCGCTCCATCGGGCCTAGCCTGCAGAACTTCCACCAACGGATCTGGGTTAGCCTACTTTGTCGGGGTTAGCCTGGATGCCCCGCCCGGACACGAGGAAACCTAGGAGTTTGCCCGTCTGTACCCCGAAGACACACTTGTCGGGGTTGAGCTTGATGCCCGCCTTCCGGAGGTTGTCGAAGGTCTCCTGGAGGTCCCAGCCGTGCAGAGCAAGTTGCCGAGTTTTGACCACCACGTCATCGACATAGGCTTCGACGTTCCTCCCGAGCTGGGCGGCCAGGGCAATGGCGACGAGGCGGGTGAAGGTAGCGCCTGCGTTCTTCAAGCCAAAGGGCATTCTGACGAAGCAGAACGTCCCAAGTGGTGTGATGAAACTGGTCTTCTCCTCGTCGTCTTCGGCCATGTATACCTGGTGGTAGCCGGAATAGGCGTCCAGGAAACTCATGAGTTCGCACCCAGCAGTGGCGTCGACCAGCTGATCGATGCGCGGCAAGGGGTAGTTGTCCTTCGGGCACGCCTTGTTGAGTGCCGTGAAGTCGATGCACATGCGCCAAGCCCCGCTGGCCTTTTTGACTAGCACCGGGTTAGCGATCCATTCTGGATGGTGGACCTCGCGGATGACCCCGGCGCGAAGAAGCTTCGCCACCTCTGCTTTGGCCGCCTGCTGTCGATCCATCGACATACGCCGGAGCCTTTGCTTGACCGGCTTGGCGTCGGGGCGGACCGCCAAACGATGCTCGATTACTGCTCGGTCTACGCCCTTGATGTCCTCCGGGGACCATGCGAAGATGTCAACGTTGTTCTGAAGCACTCGGAGCAGCTCCCGTTCAACCCCCGGTGGGAGCCCCTCGCCAATGGACACAAACTGCCCCTCCGCCTGGAGCGGCACCTTCTTGACGCCGCCTTCGGGCCGAGGCTTGGGCGTCCACCCGGGAGCGGAGGGCCCATCACCGGGCGCGCCGGAGAGGGCATGCACCGGGCGATGCGGGACGCGGCTGCCGCCTTCGGCACGTCTGGCCACAGGTCCTGGTCGCCGAAGATGGTGATGACACCCTCCGGGCCCGGGAGCTTTACACACAAAAAAGCGTGGTGCGGGATTGCCTCGAAAGAGTTGATGGCGGGTCGCCCTAGTATGGCGTTGTAGGGGTGCGGGATATCCACAACATCGAAGGTGACATGCTCGGTCCGGATGTTACCTTTGTTGCCCTCCTGACGGAAAGTGACAGGAAGGGACACGTGCCCCAGGGCCTGTAGCGGTTGACCCCCGAAGCCTTGAAGTGGAGCTCCTGGCTGCTCTAGCCGGCTTCGGGGGATTGCCATGCGGTCGAGGGCTTCTGCGAATAAGATGTTCGCGAGCTTCCCCGTCGACAAGGGCGCGCTGACTTCACAAGCATGCTATGTGGGCGTGGATAACTAGAGGGTCTTGGTGAGGGTACTCCACGCCCCTGGCGTCGTTCAAGTCGAAGGTGATGTTGCGGGGCGGCATCCACAGTTGCGGCTGCTCCCCGGGGGCTTTTGAAGAGGAGCCTCCGGTGATGACGTTGACGGTGTGATGCTGCGCGCCCTCCGTTGCGGTGGCTCGTATGGGGCTATCCCTTGGGTGCCCCACGTGGGCTCCGGCGGGGGGCCGAGGAGGCGGAGCCCGAGATCCGGCCGTCACCCTCCGCAGCTCCATCACCGTGATGCATGCCCTTGTGTAATGATCGCCGTAGCCGTGTACCTCGCACCACTTGCCATAGTGCCGGAGCTCTTGCTCTGCGTGGGGTTGGCCGCCGTAGTCAAATCCGCCCTCCAATCCCCGGTCTCCCCTCCGTGAGGCGGGGTCGGGTCCTTGGGGGGCGCTCTCGGTGGCGAGGACATGGTGGGCCGCCTGCGACCGGCGCTGGCGGCGCCGAGGTTTAGGCCTGCTCCGTGAAGAGCCTTCCTGTACCTCGGCCTCACTGCCTCGGGGAGGGCCTCCTCGGGGCTTTCGGCTACGGCCCGGCTTCGAGGGACCACCCGCCCCGACCTCGCGCGGGGGGCGCTCCTCATGGGCGAGGCCGAGGGCGGTAATGCTGCGTCTTCGCGCATCCTCCTCCGCCCGCGCATACTCGTCCATTTTGTCGAAGAGCTTAGCAACTGTCGTGATTGGCCTCCGCGCGTTGTATTCGGCCATCGGGCCCGGGCGAAGGCCCTGTATGGCTGCGTGCGGCGTGGTTTCGTGCGTCGTTTACGGCCTCGAATCTTGGCGAAGCGCTTGAAGTAGCCCCGGAGCGTCTCCGAGGGTCCTTGCTTCACAGCGAAGAGTTGGTCCGCATCGATTCGCTCGACATAATGTCCTTGAAAGTTGCTACGAAGCCGGTCGCGAAGCTGCTCCCACGCGTAGATGGAGCCCGGCTCTATGGTAAAAAACCAAGAGAGCGCCACTCCGTGCAGTGCGAGGGGGAGTCCCCTCGCCTTCGCGGTGTCGTCTCGGCCCGCGGCCTCGATCGCGGTTTCGTACACGCCGCACGAACTCGCGAGATCCGTGTCGCCTTTATGCGGGTCGGTGATGCGAGGAACTTGAAGTCTTGGGCCACGCCGCTGCTGCAGCCCGCGGCGGCGGGATTCGGATCTGCGCCTCGGCGGGACACGGCTAGGCGTGGGGCTCGCGGCTGTCCACCTTCTCTGGCGTGGGCTCGGGCGCGACTACTGGCGCGACCTGCTGGCTCCGAGCCTCTTGTATATCTCGGACGGCTCCGCGAAGGTCCCCTAGTTCCCGCTGGAACGCATTGAGGGCTGCTAGTAGGGCGCTTTCCACCGTAGGTGTCGTTGAGCCGCCGGGCGCCCGGTGGGCGGGCGGTGCGGGACCATCGCCTCCCGATCTCCAGATCCGCCGGATGGTTCATCGCGGCTACCCCCGGTCGTCTGATCCGCGCTACCGGCGTGGGTGGCGGGGGCTGTCGTTGCAGTGCCAGCGGCGGGGTCGGATATCGTTGTAGCGGCGTTGGCGGGGTCGGTCGTTGCAGCGCGAGCGTCGATGCCCGCGACCACGGCGTGTGCGCCGCCGCCAACTCCTTCGGCGGCCGATGCCGAGGCCCGGGTGTTCGCGCGCTGCTCCGACCCAGCCGTCTTCTTTCCCTTCGCCGCCGCTGGTGAAGCTTTTTTCGGTGCCATCTTTTTCCTTCGGTCTTCAGGCTTGTCCTCGTCCTCCCCACGGACGGCGCCAACTGTTGTGGCTACAGACCAAACAGAGAGAGAGATGGTAGTGGAGAGTGATGAAGATAAGTGTAATGGCCTGGGTCCTCCCCATGGCTTGTATTCATATATATACATATGAGGAATGCTTTTACAGTTATATCCTTACATCTGGTTATCCCTTCTGGGGGCAGTTATGTCATTACACATGGCCTATTTTGGGCCTTATAATTTTCCTACCAGGCCTGCTGGGTTCAGGTGGGGGCCACCCCTACGACAGGCGGCTTCGCCTCCCTACCTCGGCGTGCGTAGTGCCCTCGGCCTACGCCGCAAGCGCCCGCTCTCCGCGGGCACCGTTTTTGAAGGTAGGGGAACGACGTCTTCGCCTCTCTACCTCAGTGCGTAGTGCCCTCGGCCTACGCTGCAAGCGCCCGCTCTCCGCGGGCACTGTTTTTCAAGGTAGGGGAACGGCGTCTTCGCCTCTTTACCTCGCTGTGCGTAGTGCCCTCGGCCTACGCAGCAAGCGCCCGCTCTCCGCGGGCACTGTTGTTGAAGGTAGGGGGAACGGCGTCGACCCGACTTCGGCGTAGGACTTCGCCGTCCGCCTCGTAGGCATCGCCTCGGCGGGGCGGCACGTCGTCGGCGCTCGACTTCGCCAAACGGCGTCGACCCGACTTCGGTGTAGGACTTCGCCGTCCGCCTCGTAGGCATCGCCTCGGCGGGACGGCACGTCGTTGGCGCTCGACTTCGCCAAACGGCACGACTCCGGCGCAGGACTTCGCCGTCTGCCTCGTAGGCATCGCCTCGGTGGGACGGCACGGCTCCAACTGATGAAGACGAGGTGCCCGATCTTTCGATGAGATGGATAACTTTCGATTTTGGTGGAGGTGACCCTCACGATCCGACTACAACCGTACGACGACGCTTGCGCCTTAGCAATCGCTGAACCAACTCCGAAGTGTTATTGATCTCGCTGGAGGCGCGATCAACCTGAACACGAAGTTCAATCCCTGCGAGCAATCGAAGAACTAGCAAGAATAAGATATAGGCAATCTGACATTGCGAATATGAATGAAGCACAAATTATATTGCGAAACACAAAGGTGGGATTCCGAAGATGTCTTGACAGGTGGTCGTCCAACACAACTGAAGAACAAAAGTTTGCACAATGGCTAAACCTAAATTCAACGAAATCCAAGTCTTAGCAACGAAGGCGGCGGCTCCTTTATAGGGAGAACGACCAGGGGGGGCGTCCAAGGGCACGCCCTAGGGTTACAAGGCCCATGGGCCCAAGTGGAGGTGGCGCAGCACCCTTTTTGACTCGGACTCAGAAAACAACGTGGAGTAATTTGATGATTACGGCCGTCTCAGATGGAATTTAAAGCTGAGGTCGGATCCGTTGGAAAATAGACTTCCTAAGCTTTCCATGAAGTACAAGAACGTCCCAATCGGAGTCCGTATGAGGAAGTTATGCCCGTTTGAACTTGGTACCAACGCAGCAGTCCGAATCTGATTCCAGAACGTGTCCAACTCGAATTCTTGTTTGGCTTGGCCCCAAAGTGACGTGGTGAACTCCATTATTCCATCCAGGCATGTCCATGACTCCACGTCCTTCTCCTTCATCCTTTCCCAAGTTCCTAAGCACAATTAAATCACTTGCATTAGGTAGCGGTCTATTCTCAGTAATATATGAACCTAGGAATGAATTCACCTGGTAATTAAGTTGTGAGCACGAGCTCGAGTGAGTGGTCCTTGCAACCCTTGCTGTGGCTGAGTTGTATCCATGGAAGGGATGTCCTCATCATCCTCCCTTCTTGCATTTGAGTCGTCCTCGACTCAAACTCGTCCTCTTCTCCCAAGTAGGGCTTTAAATCTGCAATGTTAAAAGTGGGACTCACAGCAAAATCTGCAGGCAGTTGAAGCTTGTATGCATTATCATTAATCTTTTCTAACACCTTGAAAGGACCATCAGCTCTTGGCATCAATTTTGATTTTCTCAATTCAGGGAACCTATCTTTTCTTAAATGCAACCAAACAAGATCCCCAGGTTCAAAAGTTAAACATTTCCTCCCCTGACTACCAGCAAGTTTATATTTAGCATTCATGCGTTCTATATTCTCCTTAGTTGTCTCATGCATTTTTAAAATCAATTCAGCACGCTGTTTAGCATCAGGGTTCAAATTCTCCGAAGATGGAAGAAGCATTAAATCAATAGGAGCACGAGGCACAAAACCATAAACAACTTCAAAAGGGCACATCTTTGTAGTAGAATGCAATGAACGATTGTAAGCAAACTCAACATGAGGCAAGCATTCTTCCCACATTTTCAAATTCTTTTCAACACAGCCCTAAGCATGGTAGATAAAGTTCTATTCACAACCTCAGTTTGTCCATCAGTTTGGGGATGACAAGTAGTAGAAAATAACAGCTTAGTCCCCAATTTAGCCCATAGAGTTCTCCAAAAATGGCTAAGGAATTTAGTATCACGATCTGAAACTATAGTATTGGGCACACCATGCAAGCGAATAACTTCACGAAAGAATAAATCAGCAATATGGGTAGCATCATCGCTCTTATGACATGGTATAAAATGGGCCATCTTAGAAAATCTATCAACAACCACAAATATACTATCCCTCCCCTTCTTGGTCCTAGGCAATCCTAAAACAAAGTCCATCGAAATATCTTCCCACGGGCGCTAGGAACGGGTAAAGGCATATATAAACCATGAGGATTAAGTCGTGACTTAGCTCTTTGACATGTAGTGCAGCGAGCAACGTGGCGCTCGGCGTCCCGTCTCATTTTGGCCAAAAGAAATGATCAGCAAGTATGTCCTCCGTTTTCTTCACACCAAAATGTCCCATCAACCCGCCTCCATGTGCTTCCTGTAACAACAACAGACGAACGGAACCAGCAGGAATGCACAACTTGTTGGCTCTAAACACAAACCCATCATTAATGACAAACTTATTCCACATTTTCCCTTCTTGACAATTCAACAGGATTTCCACAAAATCAGCATCGTGCACATATTGCTCTTTAATAGTCTCTAATCCAAAAATTTTGAAGTCAAGTTGTGATAGCATGGAATATCTCCTAGACAAAGCATCAGCAATAACATTCTCCTTTCCCTTCTTGTGTTTTATGACATAAGGAAAAGACTCAATAAATTCAACCCACTTTGCATGTCTACGGTTCAGTTTACCTTGACTTCGAATATGCTTTAAAGATTCATGATCAGAATGTATAACAAATTCTTTGGGCCATAAATAATGTTGCCAAGTTTCTAAGGTTCAAAAAGTGCATATAACTCCTTATCATAAGTAGAATAATTCAAACTAGGCCCACTCAATTTCTCACTAAAGTATGCTACAGGTTTGCCTTCTTGCAACAACACACCACCAATTCCAATTCCGCTAGCATCACATTCTAGTTCAAAAGTCTTATTGAAATCAGGAAGTTGGAGTAGGGGTGCATGTGTTAACTTATCTTTCAATGTGGTGAAGGCGTTCTCCTGTGGGGTGCTCCAAACAAATGGCACGCCCTTCTTGGTAAGCTCATTCAATGGTGCGGCGATGGTGCTGAAATCCTTCACGGCGGCGGTAGAACCCAGCAAGTCCTAAAAAACTCCGCACCCGTGTGACCGTGTTAGGAGTCGGCCAACTCTGGATTGCTTCCACCTTGGCTTGATCAACTTCAATTCCCTGTGGAGTAACAACATAGCCAAGAAACGCAACTCGATCGGTGCAAAGGTGCACTTCTCAAGGTTACCAAATAGGCGTGCATCACGTAAAGCATTAAAGACAGCACGTAAATGGTCAAGATGTTCCTCTAATGATTTGCTATATATCAATATATCATCAAAATAAACCACCACAAATTTACCAATGAAAGCACGCAAAACCTCGTTCATTAGTCTCATGAAGGTACTAGGTGCATTAGTTAAACCAAACGGCATTACTAACCACTCATATAATCCAAACTTAGTTTTAAATGCCGTTTTCCATTCATCGCCTAATTTCATGCGGATTTGATGATAACCACTACGCAAATCAACCTTGGAAAAGACAACAGAGCCACTCAATTCATCAAGCATATCATCTAACCTAGGAATAGGATGACGATACCTAATGGTAATGTTATTGATTGCTCTACAATCCACACACATGCGCCATGACCCATCTTTCTTTGGTACTAAAATGACCGGAACAGCACAAGGACTAAGGGATTCGCGCACATACCCTTTATCAAGCAACTCTTGAACTTGGCGCTGAATTTCTTTAGTTTCTTCTGGATTGGTCCTGTATGGTGCGCGGTTGGGCAAAGATGCACCAGGAATTAAATCAATTTGATGCTCAATCCCACGAAGTGGTGGCAGCCCCGATGGTATGTCCTTTGGAAAGACATCTTGGTACTCCTGCAAAATGTTAGTGACAGCAGGTGGCAAAGAAGGAGGATATCCTCAAAAGAAAACAAAGCTTCTTTGCAAACTAATGCATAGCAAACAGAATCACTAGCATTCAGCTCAGTCATGTCAGATTTGGTAGCAAGGAAACAAGCACCTTTCAATTTAATTTCTTTATTCTTCGCATGAACAGATTTAGGTTCTTTCGTTTTGTGTTGCTCAAGTTCTTTTGCTACAATCTGATTTTCGCTCTCAGCATTCTCTCGGCTTTTCTCTCTACTAGCTCTAGCAAGATCATCTTTAACAATTTGTTCATGAGTCATAGGATGCAGCACGATTTTCTTTCCATTAAACATGAGAGAATATTGATTATTCCTACCATGATGCACACAATCAGTATCATATTGCCAAGGTCTTCCTAATAACAATGAACAAGCTTGCATAGGAACAACGTCGCAATCAACATAATCATGGTATGAACCCATAGAAAAGTGTACTCTCACCATCCGTGTTACCTTTAACTTACCACTGTTGTTGAACCACTGAATATGGTATGGGTGGGGATGAGGTTTGGTTGGCAAAGCAAGCTTCTCCACCATATCCATACTCGCCAAATTGTTGCAACTCCCACCATCAACAATTATGCGAATCGAGCGTTCCTTGATAACGCCCTTGATTTGGAACAAATTATGGCGCTGATTTTGCTCAGCATGAGACACTTGAGCACTTAGTACGCGTTGCACTATAATGCTCAAATACTTGTCGGCATCTTCGGCGCCAACATGCTCCTCCTCACGGTCAGATCCATCATCATGTCCTGCAGGGTCATTTGCAAGCATAGCATATGTTTCATCATCAAAATCACTAGCAGAGGAATACCCACCATCATCGCGTATAATCAATACACGCTTGCTTGGACAGTCCCGCATCATGTGTCCATAGCCTTTGCAACGATGGCATTGAATGTCTCTCGTTCGTCCTGTCGAAGCAACCGAAGAGGAATGTTTTGCAGAAAGTTGTGGTGCTGATTTGGGTGCTTCGGAAACTCGTGGCGCCGAATTTGACGTAGTAGAGCGCTGCCTGTTGTTGGAGGGTAATGGCGGGGGCGCCACAGTGGATGAGGCAGAAGGTGTGCGCGTCCATGAATTGGTGCGACCTGCAGAAGAGTTAAATCGCGTCCTCACCTGGCGTCCCTGCAATTCGCGTTCAGCTTTGCAAGCAAGATGAAACAATCTAGTCATGGAGTTGTAATCTTTGTAATCAAGAATGTCCTGAATTTCACGATTCAACCCTCCCAAAAACCTAGCCATTGATGCCTCCTCATTCTCAACTAACCCACAGCGCAACATACCAATTTGTAATTCCTGATAGTATTCTTCCACAGACTTTGCACCTTGTTGTAAGCGTTGCAGTTTATTTAACAAATCACGAGCATAATATGAGGGAACAAAACGATGGCGCATAAGCAATTTTAAAGCCTCCCACGTGTTAGGTATGTTATTGGTATGTTGACGGCAATGTTCTTTCCACCAAATAGAAGCAAAGTCGGTAAATTCACTAGTGGCAGCCCTAACTCGTCTATTCTCAGGAAAATCATGGCAAGCAAATTTTTGATCAACAGTTAATTCCCAATCAAGATATCCATCAGGATCATATTTACCATTAAAAGAGGGCATAGTGAATTTAACCTTAGCAAAAGCGTCATCGTGGTCACGTACCTCACGTCGTGGGAGTTCTCTTCGCATACCTTGTTGGTTAAAACGCAATGGTCGATGAAGTCGATCGTTGTTGTGGTTAGCCCTGCCATCTGCCTCGGAATCACCCACATCGTCGAATTCATCTTGTCCCTCTACCATCACAGCAGGGGAACAACAGCGAAGCTTGGGCAATCTCCTCAAGGCGCGCCATAATATCTGCTAAAGAATTGTTAGTGATACCTTGTGATTTCTCCATCGCAGCAAGCGTTGCGTTTGTCTGAATCTGGGCGCCTCGAGTTGAGCAAGTCGCTCATTTGTGACTCTAACATCCTCCTCAAGGCCCTCCGTCGATGATTCATCTCGCGAGTGAAATGTTGTATGATTCCTTTAAATGCGAGGAGAATGAGATGTATCCTGATTTGTAAACTCTCCAGAACCTGCCATTGTTAGCAAAAACACAAGAATGTGTCCTAACAAGTACTAGGGTATGGTGGTTCAAAAGTCGCTCGTCTCAAACCTTCTATCGAACTCTTACCAATTCTTACCAAGCACATAGGGGTGATCGGCAACCAGTGATGACAATATATCTTCGAAGATTGGATGGAGCGATTGCCAGGTAAAGCTCACTCTGTACGGTGTAGAAAAAGGTGTAGCTGGGAAGGCTCAAGTTTAGTAGCAAGGAATAGCAATAATCAATTCAGAAAATGCAAGCTGAAAATTGCTTCAACGCCGGTTGGTGCTGGCCTAGGCTAGACCGTACTAGAGACGCGAGCCTAGAACACAAACGAGTACACCGCGCAGAAAGACAACTAGATGACACTGCACACGGAGTTCCGGGGCTCGAAAAAGGATGCCGTCTGCACGGGGAACCTTAGAATCACTTGTACAAGGGCTCTGTCAATTTTGAGCGAATTCTGAGAAACTTGAATTTTTCTTGGTTTGCGGGCCCGTTTTGAGGGCCTAAACGACGTTTTTTGGGGTCGAAGCTGCCGCGTATGTGCCTGGTGGCTTACGGCGCAGGATTCAGCATAGGAGTTCGCTGATTTCTTTGAAGGCATTGCCTCGGGTCTGCAAGCTACCAGTTGCATCGGCTCACCACTCGGCACCCTCGCGCTTGCTGTCGGGGAACGGGGGGCTGGGGTGGTTGATCGCGTCAGCTCGCCCATCGGGACCTCAGCGCTTGCTGTCGAGGGAGTACTGTTGTAGGGGTGGCCCAACCCCCCGTGACTGGGCCGTGCAACTAGTCCAACATGTAATAGGCCCAATAGTGTAGAGGAATATACCAGTGTAAATATACCAATGTACCCTCATCCCTTGTAAGTGGTAAGGGGTAGAATGGGAAATTCCCGTTCTACCCCACTCATATATATAAACCCCCAGGAGGGGCAAAGGGGGGAGGGCCTCTCATTCTCACCAACTATCCCACACAGATCTGGCTCCTATCTTCCTCTTCTACTAGTCCCCCTTTTTCCCTGTTTGGCCCGTAGCCACAACACATAGCATATCCAAGCTCCACTTTTCTACTAACCGAACAGGTCTCGCTGTACCTTGCAATCGCTTTACTCATCACTTGGGTTAGATTTATCATGAACCAGCCACCGGTTGCACCACCTGTTTGCTTTGGTAAGAACTCGTAAGAATTTGGTAAGAGCTTGAGAGATGTGTGACTTGATATGAGCCTCCATATCCTAGTAGTTGATAGGAACATTTACTTGTGATTTGTTTCCTTGTTTTCTACTAACAATGACAGGCTTGAGAAAATTGGTAGATTATGATGTCATCGCGGGCAGATTTGAACTCGAAGGAAACAATTACGGTATATATCTTGCCACTCACCGCTGAGAGTACGTCGTCGGACTACTTCTTGTGGGTTACTATGATGGATAGCTACTTTGAAAGACAAGATCTTGATCCGTATGAGAAGATGAGCATGGCAAGGACGGCGCTGATTGGTCATTTTCAACATTGGTGGTCGAATCTTGAGTTCCACTACATCTACACATGGGAGGAGATGAAGAAGAAATTGCAATATCGTTTTGTACCTCCACCACCCACAGTCACAAGCGAGGTGCAATCTGAGGTAACTGAAATATTGATATTGTTTTGGCTCCTACTCCATCTACAGATATCACCGAGATACTTGAAGAGGTGAAGAATGATCTGGTGCATCTTATGCCATTAGAGGAGAAGTTTGAGGTACCTACAGTATCTGATGAGGACGATAATGACAAAGGTACTGATTTGGTGCTACAACAAGACATAGATCAACCTTGTGAGTATATACCTGCTGTAGTGCAATCTTTTGATATTCCTTGTGTTGATTTGAACGAACCATGTGCTGATCTAAATTCTCATAATTTTGCACATGTCGAATTAATTACACATAAGGAAGTATTTGATAGAATATCCACTGCTGATGCATTGTGCTATATCAAGCTTAATGAGGCCGTTAGTTTGGATTGTGCTATGGAGAAAGTTTCTGAACTTGCATGTTCGAAATTCTTGTTTAGTGCCTACACCCCTGGGTATAAGTTTAATTTGATTGGAGATTATGGTGTAGGAAATCAATTTCTTGTATATTGAATATGCATAACTTGTAATCACATGGATGAATTGGAACTTGTTGTTTTGAACAGCAACTCTTGTATGCTCAATCTTGTTCATTATGAAAGAAAAATAAAATTTAGTGATCATTCAATGCCTATGTGTTCTTCTCTTGTTGAACCATCTAACATTGACAATCTGAATAATGAAATTGATGTATGGAAGAACTTGCAAATCTTTTCACCCATAATAGATGAATTTGCTATTGCTCAATTGAAATCTGATTATATGAAAGAACTTTGTTTGATTCCAAAAGTTGTAGCTTTACCCATATGTGCCACCACTACAAGTATACAACTTCCAAGATTTGAATTGCATAGATGCTTCACTTACATTTGCAAAACAAGTTGCAATAATTGCTGTGTGAGAAATTTTGATTTGCTCATTAACATATATGATTACTTTTGGGTTAATAATATAATGAGCTTTTATGATCACTGTTGTTTTATAACATTAATTGTGCAACAACGAAGAACTGTTAAAACGGATGACATATACATATACATATACCATGCATACACCTTGGCTTCTTTTGTTACCATACTTTCAGCTTATCAAAAGCCGAGGACGGCTTTATTTTCAAGAAGGGGAGAATGATAAGAACATGTACCCTATGGATATAATCATATTTGCTATACTTGTTGTTCGAATTACAAGAGCTCCTACGCACCACTTAAATTATCAGGTGAGTTTGTTTCAAACAGGTTTCACTTTGTTTGACAAAGAACTTATGATATTACATAATGAGAGTTTGTTGCGTTTGTTATCATGTACCGAGATTTATGATCAAGATCATACAATACGTGAGGATACACAAATGTTAAAACCGAGGACGGTTTTCTGTCAAGAAGGGGAGGATGATGTGACCACGCCACAAACACACACGACAATAGCGCCCAATATCAAGATTGAACTAAAGGTGAATTCGTTTATTCAGCTTAAACATATTTTAAATGAGAATATGATGCTACCTAATGATGAAAATATATATTTTGACAGCACCACGTTATTTTTACATCAATTCAAGCAAGAGTTCAAGTTGGACACGTTTTGGAATCCAATTCGGCCTCCAGATCAATTCGGATTCAGCCTGACAAGACCAATTTCAAATGTGCATAACTTTCACATACGAAGTCCGTTTGAGGTCCATGAATACTTGTTGGAAAGCTTTGCTTATCCTCTTTCCAATGGATCTGGTATCACCTCTAAATTCCTTCTGGGCGCACTGTAATCATCAAAAGAGTTCGTGTTGGACACGTACTGGAATCGGATTCGGACTGCTGCAATGGTGCAAGTTAAAATGGGCATAACTTCTTCATACGGACTCCGTTTGGGACGTTCTTGTACTTCATGGAAAACTTATCAAGTCTACTTTCTAACGGATCCAACCTCAACTTCAAATTCCATCCGAACCGGCCGAAATCATCAAAACAATCCACGTAGGTTTCTGAGTCTGAGTCAAAAGGGTGCTGCGCCACCTCCACTTGGGCCCATTGGCCTTGTAACCCTAGGGTGTACCCTTTGGGACGCCTCCCCTGGTTGTTTCCACTATATAGGAGCTGCTGCCTCCCTTTCTAGGACTTAGGTTTTGTTTAGAATAGTTTAGCCCCATGTGCAAACTCCACGTTGTCTCTTTTGTCAGCTAGACCAACAGATTCGTGTTACAGAACCTCAACTCCTTGTGCGACTTTTATATCTAGCAAATTTCAGGTTGCTCACTATCCTTGTTCTTGCGTGTTCTTCGGTTGCATGCAGGAATAGACCTTCGTGGTCAGGTCAACCGCGTTCTTGGCACGGTTGATAACATCTTGGGGTTGGTTCAGCGATTGCTAAGGCGCAAGCGTCGTCGTACGGTTGTAGTCGGATCGTGAGAGTCACCTCCACCAAAATCGAAGTTATCATCCTATCGGAAAATCGGGACCCCATCGCCTCATCAGTTAGTGCATCAAGCTACAAAGGCAGAACAACAATTGTAAGAGAATGCTAAGTTTGCAAGATCAACGTCCTTTTGCTGCCCGTACACCGTGATGAGGACATCCTTTCCATGGATACAACCGTGACAACTCCAAAACAAGCTCAATAAACTGAAATACAAGGACCAATAACTCGAGCACGAGCACGTCAACTTAACCATCAAGTGAATGCGTTCCTAAGTTTGCATACAAATGTTTCAAAAAATGCAATACTATTTAATTCTTGTGATGATTTAATTGTCCTTAGGAATCATGGGGAAGAACCACGTGAGCTCAAGTATAGAAGTGGAACTCAAGTCCTATTCGCGAGTTTGACTCGGATTCGGCCTTCCTAACAGCGTCTACTTCAAACGGCCATAACTTTCGATCCAGAAGGTTTCTCGGGGCCCGTGAGTACTCGTTGAAAAGCTCTTGATATATACTTTCAGATGGATCTGGCCTCACCTCCAAATTCCATCTGAGCCGATCGGAAACTGCCAAACAATTCACGCTACTTTTCCAGTCCGAGTCAAAGTGGGCCATGGGCCTTGTAATCGAGTTCTATTCGGCTTCCATGTGTTTTAGCCGACCCTCCACCTCCCGTATTCTCTTAAATAGGCAACCGCACCCTGTTCTAGTGATGAGGCGATGGGGTCCCGATCTTCCGATAGGATGATAACTATCGATTTTGGCGGAGGCGACCCTTGCGATCCGACTACAACCGAACGACGTCGCTTGCGCCTTAGCAATCGCTGAACCACACTCCAAGTTGTTATCAACCGTGCCAAGAACGCGGTTGACCTGACCACGAAGGTCTATTCCTGCATGCAACCGAAGAACACGCAAGAACAAGATAACAAGCAATCTGAAATTGCAAATATTGATATGAAGATCAAAAGGTGGGATTCCGAAGGCTGTCTTGACAGGTGGTCGTCCGACACAACTGAAGAACAGAAGTTTGCATAATAGCTAAACCTAAACTCAACAAAATCCAAGTCCTAGCAACGGGCGGCGGCTCCTTTATAGGGAGAACAACCAGGAGGGGCGTCCAAAGTGCATGCTCTAGGTTACAAGGCCCATGGGCCCAATTGGTGGTGGCGCAGCACCCTTTGACTCGGACTCAAAACCAACGTGGATTGTTTTGATGATTGCAGCCGGCTCGGATGGAATTTGAAGATGAGATTGGATCCGTTGGAAAGTAGACTTCATAAGCTTTCCATGAAGTACAAGAACGTCCCAAACGGAGTCCGTATGAGAAAGTTACGTTCGTTTCAACTTGCACCATTGCAGCAGTCCGAATCTGATTCCAGTACGTGACCAACACGGACTCTTTTGATGATTGCGGCTGTCTCGGATAGAATTTGAAGATGGGGTTGAATCCTTTAGAAAGTAGACTTGATAAGCTTTCCATCAAGTCCAAGAACGTCTCAAACGGAGTCCGTATGAGAAAGTTACGTCCGTTTAAACTTGCACCATTGCAGCAGTCCGAGTCTGATTCCAAAACGTGTCCAACTCGAATTCGTGCTTGACTTGGTCTCAAAGTGACGTGGTGACCTCCATTATTCCTTCCATGCGTGTCCAGGACTCCATGTCCCTTTCCTTCATCCTTTCCCAAATTCCTAAGCACAATTAAATCACTTGCATTAGGTAGCGGTCTATTCTCAGTAACATATGAAGGCTGAAGAAACGAATTCACCTTTAGTTCAATCTTGATATTGGGCGCGATTGTCGTATGTGTTTGTGGCGTGGTCACATCATCCTCCCCTTCTTGATAGAAAACCGTCCTCGGTTTTAGCATATGTGTAGCCTCATGTATTGCATGATCTTCATCATAAATCTCGGTACATAATAACAAACGCAACAAACTCTCATTATGTAATATCATACGTTCTTTATCACACAAAGTAAAACCTTTTTGAAACGAGCTCACCTTATAATTTAAGTGATGCGTAGGAGCTCTTGTAATTGGAACAACAAGCATAGCAAATATGGTTGTATCCATAGGGGTCGTGTCCTCATCAGCCTCCCCTTCTTGAAAACAAAGCCGTCCTCGGCTTTTGATAAACTGAAAGTATGGTAACAAAGAAGCCAAGGTGTATGCATGGTATATGTATATGTCATCCGTTTTAACAGTTCTTCGTTGTTGCACAACTAATGTTATAACACAGCAGCAATCATAAAAGCTCATTGTATTATTAACCCAAAAGTAATCATATATGTTAATGAACAAATCAAAATTTCTCACACAGTAATTATCGCAACTTGTTTTGCAAATGTAAGTGAAGCATTTATGCAATTCAAATCCTTGAAGTTGTAAACTTGTTGTGGTGGCACATATAGGCAAAGCTACAACTTTTGGAATCAAACAAAGTTTATCCATATAATCAGATTTCAATTGAGCAATAGCAAATTCATCTAGTAAGGGTGAAAATATTTGCAAGTTCTTCCATACATCAATTTCATTATTCAGATTGCCAATGTTAGATGGTTCAATAAGAGAAGAACACATAGGCATTGAATGATCACTAAAATTTATTTTTCTTTCATAATGAACAAGATTGAGCATACAAGAGTTGTTGTTCAAAACAACAAGCTGCAATTCATCCATGTGGTCACAAGTTATGCATATTCGATATACAAGAAATTGATTTCCTACACCATAATCTCCAATCAAATTAAAGTTATACCCAGGGTGTAGGCACTAAACAAGAATTTTGAACATGTAAGTTCAGAAACTTTCTCCAAAGCATGTGACAATTTCATAGGAAGATCCAACATGATGTAACACAATGAATTGGCAGGAGAAATTCTAGTTAAAACTTCTTTATGTCTAACCAAAGCCACATGATCATTGTATGTGATTAATTCATCACATGAATCACTCAAAACAGTAGACAATTCAATTATTTTTGACAAGGTGCACTCAACGTATTCTCAACACTCAAATCAATGCAGTGTGAATTCTCTACTTGAAATATGGGCATGTCAGAATTGTTTTCCACTAAGTTTTGCTCTAAAATAGCATGAACGGTGCATAATTGTTGTTCTTCACAAGCATACTCACCGTGAGTGATGATAGCACCATGATCTTTACCTTTTGGCTCCTCAGATGATGTAGGTGCATCCATCTCCTCATCTTCGTTCTCAACGAATGGAATCGATGGTTCAATCAACTCATGCTCCTTTTGACATGGTTCTCAACTGCCTGCAAGTTGTTAGTCACAGAAAAGGCACAAACATGGGTTTGCTCTCATGTTTCTTATCATCAAGCACTCTCAATTTCTTCTCAATCTGACGTTCAACATTACATGCAAGTATAAACAAATGAGGAGAGAATTATATTCTTTGTGAATGAGAAGGTCATGAATTTCTTTATTAAGGCCACGTAAGAATCTATTCTCTGTAGCTTCAGCATGTTCCTCTAAGCCACAACGCAACAAAAGAGCTTTCAATTCTTCATAGTATTCACTTACAGTTCTCCTACCTTGTTCTAAACGTTGCAATCTGTTTAACAAGTCACGTGAATAATATGAAGGAACAAATGTAGATCTCATCACTCGTTTCAAAACATTCCAAGTTTTAGGTACATGTGGTAGTCTACATTGTTTCCTCCACCAAAATAATGCGAAATCAGTGAATTCACTAGTAGCAGCCCTAACTCTTTCATCATCAGGAAAATCATAGCATGCAAAATTTCCATCTAATTGTATTTCCCAATCAAGATAAGCTTCAGGGTCATATCTACCAGCAAATGGCGGAATTGTAAACTTAGCATCATCATCACATACCTCTCTTGTTAACCTACCTGTGCCTTGTTGATTTTGTCGAAGTCGACAACGGTCGTGATCATTGGATCCCTCAATTCTGTTGTTGATGGTGGTGAGGGTCTTATTAATACGATCCAACAAGTTGTTGGTCTCACAAAAATTGCCACAATGTGATCTTGAACCTGTCATGGTTAGTAGAAAACAAGGAAATACACTAGAATTATGTAAGTCCCTATAAACTACTAGGAGGTGGAGCTTATGAAGTCACACATCTCTCGAACTCTTACCAAGCTCTTACAAGTTCTTACCAATGCAAAACAGGTGGTGCAACTGGTGGCTGGTTCGTGATAACTTAACTCAAGTGATGAGTATAGCGATTGCAAGATACAGCGAGACCTGTTTGGTTGTAGAAAAGTGGAGCTTGGATAGGCTATGTATTTTGTAGCAAAGGAAAACAATCAATTAATTTCAGAAATTGCACAGAATTGAATTATAGTTCGTATCTAGCACTTAGCCTATGTTGCTGATCAACCAAAGATGGAAGAAGGCTAAAATAAGTGTATGGCAATGTATGGGAGTGGTAAATACAAGATAATTCGATCGAATGCAATCTGGAATTGAAGAACACAAGGATTGTTCCAAAACTTGGAAACTGAAGATTTCTGTCCACTGGACAGCGCGTCGGTATTTCGGCCGTAACTTTTTGTCAGTTGCCTTTTTTTCAATGATTCTTTTTTTCTCCGTTTTCTGACGGCTTTTTCTACAACTTTTGTTTTTGGGCCAAGGTCTGGAAACCGACCTAAAAATTCGCACAAAATTCACAAGTGCCGACTGTTGCAGATTCAATCTGGAATATTGGGTCAACTTCCACCGCAGATATCTCTTAACTTCCTTGCTGGAATGACGTGAAATTTTACAGATAGATGGATGATAAAGTTTTGAATCTAATGGCGGTGGTCTCACTCAAAAATAATCTCGGAATCAAAAGATATGGCGTTTTTGGTGGCGGCTGCAGAGAAAGGACAGATCAGCCGAAATTGGAATTAGGGTTTGGGGTGGGGGAATTTTTTTTATTTGGATTTTTCTTGGAACAAAGATATGACCAGCAACTAGACAAAGCTAAAACGGACACAAATTCAATTTAGCAAACCAAAACTAACAGATTGAAAAGCACAACGGGGTTTGGACAGCGGAAATTAACTCTTTTTGTGGGGCAATTTTTCTGGACTATGGGAAATAAAAATCAATCTACTAACTAAGGATACAAGAAATTCCTACCGGTCAACCTGGCTCTGATACCAACTGATGAGGCGATGGGGTCCCGATCTTCCGATAGGATGATAACTATCGATTTTGGCGGAGGCGACCCTTGCGATCCGACTACAACCGAACGACGTCGCTTGCGCCTTAACAATCGCTGAACCACACTCCAAGTTGTTATCAACCGTGCCAAGAACGCGGTTGACCTGACCACGAAGGTCTATTCCTGCATGCAACCGAAGAACACGCAAGAACAAGATAACAAGCAATCTGAAATTGCAAATATTGATATGAAGATCAAAAGGTGGGATTCCGAAGGCTGTCTTGACATGTGGTCGTCCGACACAACTGAAGAACAGAAGTTTGCATAATAGCTAAACCTAAACTCAACAAAATCCAAGTCCTAGCAACGGAGGCGGCGGCTCCTTTATAGGGAGAACAACCAGGAGGGGCGTCCAAACTGCATGCTCTAGGGTTACAAGGCCCATGAGCCCAATTGGTGGTGGCGCAGCACCCTTTTGACTCGGACTCAAAAACCAACGTGGATTGTTTTGATGATTGCAGCCGGCTCGGATGGAATTTGAAGATGAGGTTGGATCCGTTGGAAAGTAGACTTCATAAGCTTTCCATGAAGTACAAGAACGTCCCAAACGGAGTCCGTATGAGAAAGTTACGTTCGTTTCAACTTGCACCATTGCAGCAGTCCGAATCTGATTCCAGTACGTGACCAACACGGACTCTTTTGATGATTGCGGCTGTCTCGGATAGAATTTGAAGATGGGGTTGAATCCTTTAGAAAGTAGACTTGATAAGCTTTCCATCAAGTCCAAGAACGTCTCAAACGGAGTCCGTATGAGAAAGTTACGTCCGTTTAAACTTGCACCATTGCAGCAGTCCGAGTCTGATTCCAAAACGTGTCCAACTCGAATTCGTGCTTGACTTGGTCTCAAAGTGACGTGGTGACCTCCATTATTCCTTCCATGCGTGTCCAGGACTCCATGTCCCTTTCCTTCATCCTTTCCCAAATTCCTAAGCACAATTAAATCACTTGCATTAGGTAGCGGTCTACTCTCAGTAACATATGAAGGCTGAAGAAACGAATTCACCTTTAGTTCAATCTTGATATTGGGCGCGATTGTCGTATGTGTTTGTGGCGTGGTCACATCATCCTCCCCTTCTTGATAGAAAACCGTCCTCGGTTTTAGCATATGTGTAGCCTCACGTATTGCATGATCTTCATCATAAATCTCGGTACATAATAACAAACGCAACAAACTCTCATTATGTAATATCATACGTTCTTTATCACACAAAGTAAAACCTTTTTGAAACGAGCTCACCTTATAATTTAAGTGATGCGTAGGAGCTCTTGTAATTGGAACAACAAGCATAGCAAATATGGTTGTATCCATAGGGGTCGTGTCCTCATCATCTAGGGTTTGGATTTTGATAGACTAAGTTAGCTTTTGCTACTTCGCCTTGTATTCGCGCATGTCGGCGAGACCGTCCGAATACTTGTCTTCGGAACCCCATCGTGATTCTGTTTTGATTGAAACCTACATCTTTTATATGCAATTGTGTTGATGTTCATCTTGTTCTTGCATGTTCTTCGTTTGCTTGCAGGAACAAGTACCCTAGTGGTTAGGTTGGTTGTGCGCCGACAAGGTCACGAACAACCTCTGGAATTGGTGTATCGATTGCTAAGGCGCAACATCCTTGGATGGTTGTAGTCTGGTCGTCAACGTCATCTCCTTCCCCAATCGAATCTACCACTTTCATCGAAAGATCGGGACCGCTAGTGCTATCACACCGTCCAGCGGAGGAAGATATGGTTCCAAATCGATGAGATTGATAACTATCGATCTCAGTGGAGATGACCCTCACGATCTGACTACAGCCGTACGACGACGCTTGCGCCATAGCAATCGCTGAACCAACTCTGAGATGTTATTGATCTAGCTGGAAGCGCGGTCAACCTGAACACGAAGTTCAATCCCTGCGAGCAATCGAAGAACTAGCAAGAATAAGATGTAGGCAATATGATATTGCGAATAATAGATGAAAACAAAGTTGGGATTCCGAAACTGTCTTGACAGGTGGACGTCTGACACAACTGAAGAACAGAAGTTTGCACAATGGCTAAACCTAAACTCTACAAAATACAAGTCCTGGTAAGGGAGGCGGGGCTCTTTTATAGGAGAACGACCAGGGTGGCATCCAAGTGCACGCCCTAGGGTTACAAGGCCCATGGGCCCAAGTGGTGGTGGCGCAGCACCCTTTTTGACTCGGACTCAGAAACCAATGTGGACTCTTTTGATGATTGCGGTCGGCTCGGATGGAATTTGAAGATGAGGTTAGATCCGTTGGAAACTAGACTTCATAAGCTTTCCACGAAGTACAAGAACGTCCCAAACGGAGTCTGTATGAGGAATTTATGCCCGTTTGAACTTGGTACCATCGCAGCAGTCCGAATCTGATTCCAAAACGTGTCCAACTCGAATTCGTGCTTGACTTGGTCCCAAAGTAACGTGGTGACCTCCATTATTCCTTCCATGCATGTCCATGACTCCATGTCTCTTTCCTTCGTCCTTTCCCAGGTTCCTAAGCACAATTAAATCACTTGCATTAGGTAGCGGTGTATTCTCAGTAATATCTGAACCTAGGAATGAATTCTCCTGGTAATTAAGTTGACGAGCACGAGCTCGAGTAAGTGGTCCTTGCAACATTTGCTGTGGATGAGTTGTATCCACGGCAGGGATGTCCTCATCATTGGAGAATGGGAATATGATTCTGCAAGTGAAGAAGAGAATGATCACCATGCTGATTTTGATGCACATGAGGAGGAGCAAGACATAGAGTTTGTGACCCCGGTGTTGGTCCTATACTTGTGTGTGCGCCAACGGTGTTGAGTGTGCAACCAAGCCTTCCCATGAACAGCGCTGCAATTTATTCCACACAACAGCTCAAGTTAGAAAAGATGGCAAATTTTGCAAGGTAATCATTGATGGTGGGAGTTGTCATAATTGGCTAGCAAGGAACTTTGCAATAAACTTGGTTTGAAGTACAAGAAACACCCACATCCATATCAGATCCAGTGGTTGCATGAGAAAGGCTCGTTGAATGTGGGATACACCGTAGATGTTGCATTTGAAATTGGCACTTATCGTGATACGGTGGAGTGTGATGTGGTGCCTATGGATATATGTCACTTGCTGCTAGGAAGGCCATGGCAGTATGATCGTGCTGTGCTTCATGATGGAAGAACTAATCA
Organism: Dendrocalamus sinicus; assembly: GCA_036346575.1. Lineage (NCBI taxonomy): Eukaryota > Viridiplantae > Streptophyta > Magnoliopsida > Poales > Poaceae > Dendrocalamus > Dendrocalamus sinicus. Next base: position 18,269,654 of record CM070645.1, read on the forward strand.
ATACAAGTTTTGGTGGAACAACAAACAAGTGGTGCTGCGACCGTTGACTTCTTCTCAAATTGTAAATGATAATGTACAAAAGATTGAAGTGCAAGTTGAGAGTGAGAAAGGGAGAGAACAAAAGAGTGTGATTCCACAAAAGGTGAGTGAGAGCCACAAACCAAACCCGAGAGGTAAAAGCAAGAGTGAGGGAGAGAAAAACTTAGTCATGATAGCCACCAAATCTAATCTGAGAGATGAAAGATGATCCCGCTTTGATGCACCTTGTATTTTTGTACAAGGATGCATTGCTTTCTACTAATGATTTAACCTCTCTTCCTAGTGCTGTTTCTCAAGTTTTGCAGGCTTACGATGACGTGTTTCCGTAGGAGGTGCCCGCTGGTCTTCCACCTATTCGAGGTATTGAGCATCAAATTGACTTAGTCCCGGGAGCCCCTCTTCCCAACCAGCCGCTGTACCGCACAAATCCAGAAGAAACAAAGGAGATTCAGCGTCAAGTGCAAGCACTTTAGACAAAGCGTACGTATGCGAGAGTCTTAGTCCTTGTGACGTTCCTGTTATTCTTGTTCCTAAGAAAGATGGTACTTGGAGAATGTGCGTAGACTGTAGAGATATTAACAACATAATTGTTCGCTATCGTCATCCTATTCCTAGGTTAGATGATATGCTTGATGAGTTAAGTAGTTCTACTATCTTTTCTAAGATTGACTTGCGTAGTGGCTACCATCAAATAAGAATGAAACATGGTGATAAATGGAAAACTGTTTTTAAAACGAAATTTGGCTTGTATGAATGGTTAGTGATGCCTTTTGGTTTGTTCAATGCACCTAATACATTCATGCGCTTAATGAACCATGTTTTGAGACACTTCATTGGAAAATTTATGGTAGTTTACTTTGATGATATTCTCATATATAGCTGCTGTTTGGATGATCATGTTGAACACATCGAACAAGTGCTAGAAGTGCTTATGAAAGAACGCTTGTATGCCAATCTTGAGAAGTGTACTTTTGCACTAGTAAGGTAGTGTTTCTAGGCTATGTTGTTTCAGCTCATGGAATTGAAGTGGATGAATCTAAAATTGAAGCTTTTAGAAATTGGCCAATTCCTGTGAATGTTAGTCAAATTCGTAGCTTCCATGGGCTTGCTAGCTTTTATCGGCGATTTGTGAAAGACTTTAGAACCATTGCTGCCCCATTAAATGAATTAACTAAAAAGGGGATGATTTTTGAGTGGGGAGAAAAACAAGACAAAGCTTTTGCTGAATTAAAGAAGTGTTTGATTGAAGCACCATTGCTTGCTTTACCTGATTTCACAAAACTTTTGAGATTGAATGTGATGATAGTGGAATAGGTATTGGTGGTGTTTTGATGCAAGACAGAAAACCTGTTGCATATTTCAATGAGAAACTGGTGCACAATTGAATTATCCTGTTTATGATAAAAAACTATATGCTCTTGTGCGTGTGTTGGAAACTTGGCAACATTACCTTTCGCCTAAGGAATTCATAATACATTCTGATCATGAATCCTTGAAATACTTAAAAGGCCAAGCGAAATTGAATCGTAGACATGCTAAGTGGGTATACTTCATTGAGACCTTTCCATACATTGTCAAATATAAGAAAGTCAAAGTGAATGTGATGAGGCGATGGGGTCCCGATCTTTCGATAGGATGATAACTATCGATTTTGGTGGAGGTGACTCTCACGATCCGACTACAACCGTACGACAACGCTTGCGCCTTAGCAATCGCTGAAGCACACTCCAAGTCGTTATCAACCGTGCCAAGAACGCGGTTGACCTAACCACAAAGGTCTATTCCTGCATGTAACCGAACACGCAAGAACAAGATAACAAGCAATCTGAAATTGCAAATATTTATAATGAGCTCAAAAGGTGGGATTCCGCAGAGGTTCTTTACGGTTGGAAAGGTCTTAGTGAATTCTATCCACTTAGCATGTCTACGATTCAATTTCGCTTGGCCCTTTTAAGTATTTCAAAGCTTCATGATCAGAATGTATGATAAATTCCTTAGGCCAAAAGATAAAGTTGCCAAGTTTCCAACACACGCACAAGAGCATACTATCCTCTATCATAAACCGGATAATTCAATTTTGCACCATGAAGTTTCTCACTAAAATATGCAACTGTTTCTTGTATCAAAGCATCACATTCAATCATAAAGGTTTTAGTAAAATCAGATAAAACAAGCAATCGTGTTTCAGTCAAACATTTTTTCAATTCGGCAAAAGCTTTGTCTTGTTTTTTCCCACTCAAAACTGACTCCCTTTGTAGTTAATTCATTTAACGGGGCAGGAATGATGCTAAAGTCTTTCACAAATCGTAGATAAAAATAGCAAGCTCATGGAAGCTACAAATTTGACTAACATTTACAAGGGTAGACTAATTTGAAATAACTTCAATTTTAGACTCATCTACTTGAATGCCATCTGTAGAAACAACATAACCTATAAATACAACCTTACTAGTGCAAAAGTACACTTCTCAAGATTGGCATACAGGCGTTCCTACCTAAGCACTTCCAGCACTTGTTTGATGTGTTGATACGGGAGGGTCCCGATCTTCTAAGTGAGGAACCGTGGATAGTTGATGTGAAGTAGACGATGTCGCTAGTTGAACACTCGCGCCAATGCACGAACCCTCAACTCTTCGGAATACGCACAAAACACACCGGATAATTGTTCGTCGCGAGACCACAAATGATGAACTCCAAGTCCCCAATTCCCAATGGAACGACGGCTTGACCTTGAATTGCTGAACAAATACTGGATCGCCTAGTTCTCTCTCAAAGTTCTCGCATGAACTCTGGTGTTGAAAGAACAAGCAATAGCTATGTTTTAATCTTACACATAAAATTGGTCTCCCCTAAAGGCTGCCAATACAAGGCTTATATAGCCCCTTGGGACGTCCATATGGTCCCCAAACCAAGTACAACAACCCTATATGGTTTTGGATACGAACTCTCATAAAAAAGAAACTATATTTTTCACCCATCATATTGTTTTGGTCATAACTTTTTATCCGTGATGAATTTGAAGGTGGGACCAGATCTATTGCGTATCCCTTGAAATTATCTTTCCAACGAGTATAAGAACACCTAAATCGGACTCTGTTTGTGAAAGTTATGACCTTTTTAGTAACTGCCTATTAGGCTGTCCCGAACCGAATCCGAATTGAATCCTGAGTTGAATCCGAGTTTGAATTGGGTTGAGCACGTGGGAAGTCCGAATTTGGCTTGAAAATTTTATCCAAAACTTGTAGTTTAAGTACTTGGGCTTCTCCCCTTGCTCTCCCAAGTCTTCACATTAGTCATACCTAAGAATACATAAAATACTAGCATGAGGTAGTATTCCAAGTTCATCATCAATTAAAGGAAACTCCTTAAGAAACAAAAGCACCTGTTTGTTTAAATGCTTGGCTCTTGCCCTCATCATTGGGCCCTCTGGTTCTTGGTTATTCTCATGCATGCTTGGAGTGGAAGATGTATATGTAATGAGGATGTCCTCATCAGTATGTGCATGACCACCAATACGAGAAGATGTATAAGTGTTAGGATGCCCTCATCATCCTCCCCTCTTGAAAAGGCGTCGTCCTCGAGGCTGGATCGTCACCACCAAAGAAAGGTGATAAATCAGCGACATTGAACGTAGAGCTCACGCCATAGTCATCACCAGAAAGCTCTATCTTGTAGGCATTGTCGTTGATCTTCGCAAGCACCTTGAAAGGCCCATCACCACGCGGTAGTAACTTAGACTTGCGACGTTCTGGAAAACTATCCTTGCGGTAGTGTACCCAAACCAAATCATCTGGTTGAAAAACCATCTTCTTCTTTTCTTGTTTGCCTTCTCAGCATAGTACTTGACCATGCGCACTATCGCTTCTTTTGTCTTGAGATGCAATTTCTTCACATATTCAGCTCGCTTGGACGCCTCCATATGAGTATGGTGTTGACTAGGAAGCGGCAACAAATCAAGTGGCGTAAAGGGCTTGAAACCATAAACTACCTCAAATGGACACATCTGCGTAGTGGAATGCACGGCCCGATTATAAGCGAATTCCACGTGCGGCAAACAATCCTCCCACTCGCGCAGATTCTTCTTGATCATGGTCATTGAAAGTGTGCGGTTCACCACCTCTGTTTGACCATCAGTTTGGGGATGACAAGTTGTGCTGAATAACAACTTCGTCCCCAATTAACCCCAAAGCGTCTTCCAGAAGTAGCTCATGAACTTCACGTCGCGATCCGACACAATAGTACGTGGCACGCCAAGTAGCCTCACGATCTCCCTGAAAAACAAGTCAGCAATATGCAACGCATTGTCGCTCTTGTGGCATGGAATAAAGTGCGCCATCTTCGAAAAACGATCCGCAACAACAAAAACGGAATCACTCCCCCTCTTAGTTCTAGGCAGTCCTAAAACAAAATCCATACTAATATCCTCCCATGGGCATTGGGAACAGGTAAAGGGGTATACAAACCGTATGGATGCAACTTCGATTTCGCTTTGTGGCAAGTAATTCATCGCTGCACATACCTCTCCACATCTCGCCTCATCTTAGGCCAATAAAAGTGATCGCTCAGCATAGACAACGTCTTCTCACGTCCAAATGTCCCATCAATCCACCTATGTGATTCCTGCAATAATAGCAAACGCACGGAGGATTCTGGAACGCATAAGTTGTTAGTGCGAAACAAAAACCCATCATGGATGTAAAATTTATCCCAGCCTTTTCCCTCTTTGCAACGTGCATAAGGGACATAAAAAATCATGGTCATGAGCATATAAATCACGCACACTCGCTAAACCAGGAACGTGCACTCCTAATTGAGTTAAAAGCACACTTTTCCTAGAAAGAGCATCAGCTACCATATTTTCCTTTCCTTCTTATATTTCACAACGTGAAATGACTCAACGAATTCGACCCATTTGGCATGTCTACGGTTCAGGTTTGCTTGGCCCTTTAAATACTTCAAAGCCTCATGATCAGAATGAATAATAAACTCTTTAGGCCATAAATAGTGTTGCCAAGTTTCAAACACACGCACTAACACAAAAGCTCTTTGTCATAGACCGGATAATTCAATTGAGCACCATTCAGTTTCTCACTAAAATAAGCTACCGGTCTACCCACTTGCATTAAAACATCGCCAATACCCAATCCACTAGCATCACACTCAATTTCAAAATTTTTAGTGAAATCAGGTAAAACAAGCAACGGTGCTTCAGTCAAGCGTCTAGTTCAGCAAAAGCATTTTCTTGCGCTACCCCCACACAAATTCAACACCCTTTTTAGTAAGTTCATTCAAAGGGGCAGCGACGGTGCTAAAATCCTTCACGAAACGCCGATAAAAACCAGCGAGACCATGAAAGCTCCTAATCTGACTTACGTTCACCGGAGTTGGCCGATTTTTAATCGCTTCAATTTTAGACTCATCTACTTCAACTCCCTGCGCAGAAACAACATAGCCCAAAACGATCACACGATCTTTGCAAAATGTGCACTTCTCTAAGTTACCAAATAACCTGTTCTCATGCAAAACGTGTAGAACTTGTCTAAGATGGTCTATGTGTTCAGATTCAGTGCGACTGTAAATCAAAATATCATCAAATTACACAACCACAAATTTACCAAAAAAATGCCTTAAAACATGATTCATTAAGCGCATGAATGTACTATGTGCATTAGTTAAACCAAAAGGCATGACTAACTCGTACAACCCAAATTTTGTTTTAAAGGTTGTACTCATCCCCTTCATTCATTCTAATTTAATGGTAACTACTGCGCAAATCTATCTTAGAGAAAATAACAGCACCACTCAATTCGTCTAGCATATCATCTAAGCGATGTATAGGATGACGATATCGAATTGTGATATTATTAATCGCTCGACAATCTACGCACATATGGCATGAACCATCTTTCTTAGGAACTAAAATAACAGGAACAACAGAAGGGCTTAAGCTTTCACGGACATACCCTTTGGAGAGAAGCTCTTGTACTTGTTTCTGAATATCCTTTATCTCCTCGGGATTGGTCGGTTCGGCAGCGACGCTCCTGGAATCAAGTTGATCTAATGTTCTATCCCGCATATTGCTTGATGCGGATACACACATGATTAATATGAATATTATGATGATTTCGGGGCCAAAGCAATGGAGAAGCACAAGGAGATTAATCATATTTGCTACCAAGAACAAAAAGCTCAAAGCCCATGGGAATGGAAAGGAGAAAGCCAAGCAGCCTATGCAGCTGATCAAGGAGGAAAGAAACCCATGCAGTGGGAGAGCAAAAGGGGAGAAACCCAAGGACTTAAATTACAAGTTTTGGATAAGAATTTCAAGCCAAATTCGGACTTCCCACGTGCTCAACCCAATTCAAACTCAGATTCAACTCAGAATTCAATTCGGATTCGGTTCGGGACAGTCTGACAGGCAGTTACTAAAAATGTCATAACTTTCACAAACGGAGTACGATTCAGGTGTTCTTGTAAGAGTTGGAAAGAAAATTTCAAGGGCTACATAATGGATCTAGCCCCACTTTCAAATTCATCACGGATAAAAAGTTATGACTGAAACAATATGACGGGTGAAAAATATAGTTTCTTTTTTGTAAGAGTTCGTATCCAAAACTGATAGCACTAGGGGTCCCGATCTTTCGATGAGAGTGGTAGATTCGATTGGGGAAGTAGATGACGTTGACGACCCGACTACAACCATCCAAGGCGTTGCGCCTTAGCGATCGATACACCAATTCCAGAGATTGTTCGTGACCTTGTCGGCGCGCGATCAACCTAACCACGAGGGTTCTTGTTCCTGCAAGCAATCGAAGAACAAGCAAGAACAAGATGAACAGCAACTCAATTGCAAATAACGATGTAAGATTCAATCAAAAACAGAAAAATGGTGGGGTTCCTAAGACAAGTATTCGGGCGGTCTAGCCGACACGCGCGAGTACAAGGCAAAGTAGCAAAAGCTAACTTAGTCTAAACAAAATCCAAACCCTAGAAGAGGGTGCGGCTGCCTATTTAAGGGACACAAAAGGTGGAGGGTCGGCCAAAACACAAGGAAGCCGAATAGGACTCGAATTACAAGGCCCAAAGCCCACTTTGACTCGGACTGGAAAAGTAATGTGACTTGTTTTGCAGTTTTTGACCGACTCGGATGGAATTTGGAAGTGAGGCCAGATCCATCTGAAAGTATACTTCAAGAGCTTTCCAACGAGTACTCACGGGCCCGAGAAACCTTCTGGATCAAACGTTATGGCCATTTGAAGTAGACGCTGTCAACAAGGCCGAATCCGAGTCAAACTCGTGAACAGGACTTTGTTTGCGCTTGATGGTTCCACTTCTATACTTGAGCTCATGGGCTGATGGTTAAGTTGACGTGCTCGCGCTCTTGTCATTGGTCCTTGTATCATAGTTTCAATTTGATGTGGAGTCAACAAGACTTTGTTTGCGCTTGATGGTTCCACTTCTATACTTGAGCTCATGTGGTTCTTCCCCATGGTTCCTAAGGACAATTAAATCATCACAAGAATTAAGTAGTATTCCATTCTTTGAAACATTTGTATGCAAACTTAGGAACGCATTCACCTGATGGTTAAGTTGACGTGCTCGCGCTCTTGTCATTGGTCCTTGTATCATAGTTTCAATTTGATGTGGAGTCAGCATGGTTGTATGCATGGAAAGGATGTCCTCATCATCCTCCCCTTCTTGCATTTGAGTCGTCCGCGATTCAAGCTCATCTTCTTCTCCCAAGTATGGCTTCAAATCTGCAATGTTAAAGGTGGGACTAACCCCAAAATCTGCAGGCAACTCAAGTTTATATGCATTGTCATTAATCTTTTCCAACACTTTGAAAGGACCATCAGCTCTAGGCATCAACTTAGACCTCCTCAATTCAGAAAATCTTTCTTTTCTCAAATGCAACCAAACTAAATCACCCGGTTGAAAAGTTAAATGCCTCCTTCCTTTACTACCTGCAAGTTTATATTTAGCATTCATGCGTTCAATATTTTCTTTGGTTGTCTCATGCATTTTCAACATCAAGTCAGCACGTTGTTTAGCATCAAAATTTAACTTCTCCGAAGATGGAAGTGGTAGCAAATCAATAGGAGCACGAGGCACAAAGCCATAGACAATCTCAAAAGGGCACAACTTTGTAGTAGAATGCAACGAACGATTATAAGAAAATTCAATATGAGGCAAGCATTCTTCCCACATTTTAATGTTCTTTTTCAAAATAGCCCTAAGCATGGTAGATAACGTTCTATTCACAACTTCAGTTTGCCCATCAGTTTGGGGATGACATGTAGTCGAAAATAACAGCTTAGTCCCCAATTTAGCCCATAAAGTTCTCCAAAAATGGCTAAGGAATTTAGTGTCACAATCGGAAACTATTGTATTTGGCACACCATGCAAACGAACAACTTCACGAAAGAACAAATCAGCAATATTGGTAGCATCATCACTTTTATGACATGGTATGAAGTGTGCCATCTTAGAAAATCTATCCACAATAACAAATATGCTATCCCTCCCCTTCTTTGTCCTAGGCAGTCCTAAAACAAAGTCCATAGAAATATCTTCCCAAGGCACACTAGGAACAGGTAGAGGCATATACAAACCGTGAGGATTAAGTCGTGACTTAGCCTTTTGACACGTAGTGCAGCGAGCAACAAAACGTCACTTTTCCAGTCCGAGTCAAAGTGGGACTTGGGCCTTGTAACCGAGTCATGTTTGGCTTCCATGTGTTTTGCCCGACCCTCCACCTTCCGTGTCCGTTAAATTGGCAGCCGCACCCTCTTCTAGGGTTTGGGTTTTGGTAGACTAAGTTAGCTTTTGCTACTTTGCCTTGTACTCGCGCGTGTCGGCTAGACAATGCATCAGCAATAACATTCTCCTTTCCCTTTTTGTGTTTTATGACATAAGGAAAAGACTCTATGAATTCAACCCACTTTGCATGCCTACGGTTCAATTTTGCTTGACTTCTAATATGCTTTAATGACTCATGATCAGAATGAATGACAAATTCTTTGGGCCATAAATAATGTTGCCATGTCTCTAAAGTTCGAACTAGAGCATATAATTCCTTATCATAAGTAGAATAGTTCAAACTAGCGCATCAAGAGTCAAAGTCGAGAGGTCTGTGGTGTCCTTGATGGTAGTCACCTTCATCTCCCAAACACGAAGGTCGAGTGCAGCGAGCATCTGTCAAGCGTTATCCAAGTCAGGGATGTGACCGCTCGGAGGTTGCTCAGAATCTTGTGAAAATGCGCAAAACACTCATCGAGGGACTCGCCAGCGAGCATTTCAAACTTGTTGTAATCTCGCTTGAACTGGTTCTGTCGCACCGTCTTTATTTGGGTGGTGCCCTCATGGTAAGCATCGAGGGTCTCCCAAATATCGAAGGCGGACGAAAGATGAGATATGCGGTCAAACTCGCTACGACTCAGGCCCTAGATTATGATGTTCCTTGCCTTAACATTTGCCTCAACATCAGCCATATTCCCAGCGTTGATGTTCTCATCGGCAGGAACAACAAATCGGACCTTGACCTTACGCCAAATGGCGTTCCCCTGAGCCTGGATGTATGTCTCCATTCGACTTTTCCAGAAGGGGTAAGCGATGGCATCAAAGACGGGAGGCTTGGTCGAGTACTTGTCCGTCGCCATGGCTTTAGAGTCCGGTTAAAATCTATTGAGAAGAGCTAACCGGCTCTGATACCAATTGTTGGACCGAAATGGCAACAGAGGGGGGTGAATGTCGACTTTAAAAAAACTTGCCTCCAAAAGAACCCACTCGAATCCCTCCTCCAATAGCTATGAAAAGTTATGAGGAAGATGACTTAAACTCTCTGGAACTTTCAAACAACAGAGGGGAATACCAACAGCACAGATCAACAGAGAAAAGAGCACTGAAAGGCAGAATCAAGAAATCACACCAACAATGGCAGACAGGAGCGGTCAGACCGCATGGCTCAGGGCGGTCAGACCGCCCAGCTGCCATCGGTCTGACCGCCACAGTCAGGCCGGTCTGACCAGTCAACCGTCTGGCAAGCAGCAGGGTCGGTCTAACCGGTTACCCTGAAAATAAGCACAGAGAAACTCGGGGCCGAAAATTGGGAAAACAGAACTACTGAAAGTTCGAGATTTTAATAAGATTCATGTATTGCAGCTGAAGCCCTCTAGACCAAAGACCAAAAACCTATTCTGAATAACATAGGGAACTTAAACAACGAGAGAGATCAACAAAAACAGAAGAATTTCAGAGATTGGCCAAGAACTTGAGAAAGTACAGAGACAACACCAAAAATCAAATTGCTCCCCAATCTTTGATCCTCTGGCCGTGAAACTTTGAGGAAAGCTACTTGATAGCCTCAGACCTAAACTTGCCATGTTTCAGGCCATCTCATGAAGGGAATCAAGAAAAGCATCAAAACCCAAAAAAGTAAAAGATGAACAGAGGAAGCCCAAAAACCAAATCTGAGATTAAATGCAACTTGCTCATGGGAAAAGTCGATCAAATGATCTTGAGGCATCATCCCATCATAGAGCAACCCGTTTTGGCCCTTCTCAACAAGAAACAACAAGAAATCAAGAAAGCCACAAAATCAACAGAGAAGGCAACGAAGAACAAACAGAGGCACGGTGATGAGGCGATGGGGTCCCGATCTTCCGATAGGATGATAACTATCAATTTTGGCGGAGGTGACTCTCACGACCCGACTACAACCGTACGACGACGCTTGCGCCTTAGCAATCGCTGAACCAACCCCAAGATGTTATCAACCGTGCCAAGAACGCAGTTGACCTGACCACGAAGGTCTATTCCTGCACGCAACCAAAGAACACGCAAGAACAAGGATAGTGAGCAACCTGAAACTTGCTAGATATAAAAGTCGCACAAGGATAGTTGAGGTTCTGTAACACGAATCTGTTGGTCTAGCCGACACAAGAGAACGTGGCGTTTGCACAAGGGGCTAAACTGATCTAAACAAAACCTAACCCTAAAATCTATGAATAACAGGCTTATATAACCCTTGGGACGTCCACAAGGTCCCCAAACTGAGTACAACTCAACCCGACATTGTATTAGACTCAAACTCATACAAAAGGAAACCCTGATTTTTCCACCATCACATTATTTTGGATATTGCGGCGCGACCAGAAGGGTTCTGAAGCTGGGGCCTTACCCATTGGATGGGCCTTGGAATAAGCTTTCCAACAAGCACAAGAACGCCTAAATCGGACTCCGTTTGTGAAAGTTATGGCCGTTTTATTAAAGGCCTGTCTGGCTGTCCCGAACCGAGTCCGAATTGAGTTCTGAGTTGATTCCGAGTTTGATTTCGGTTGGGCTTGTGGAAATTCCGAATTGGGCTTGGAAACCTCATCCAAAACATGGGCTTTTAAGTTCTTGGACCTCTCCCCTTTTGCTCTCCCACTGTATGGCTTCTCCTTGGCTTTATTCTTCCTTGTTTTTCTCCATTGCTTTGACGCTGGCCTCCTTCATCCCCTCGGTTCAAAAGTCTTCCATTTGTCAAACCTAAGAATGTACAAAGTAGTGACATAAGGTAGTATGTCAATCTCATGGATAACATTAGTAGGAATAGATAGAAACGAATTCACCTTTTGTTCAATCTTGATATTAGGTGCTATGGCCGTATACGTTTGTGACATGGTTACATCATCCTCCCCTTCTTGACAGAAACCGTCCTCGGTTTTAACATATGTGTAGGCTCACGTATTGTATGATCTTGATCATAAATCTCGGTACATGATAACAAACGCAACAAACTCTCATTAATTAATATCATAAGTTCTTTATCAAACAAAGTGAAACCTGTTTGAAACGAACTCACCTGATAATTTAAGTGATGCATTCTTGTAATTGAAACAACAAGCATAGCAAATATGGTTGTATCCATAGGGTACATGTTCTCATCATTCTCCCCTTCTTGAAAATAAAGCCGTCCTCGGCTTTTGATAAGCTGAAAGTATGGTAACAAAGAAGCCAAGGTGTATGCATGGTATATGTATATGTCATCCGTTTTAACGGTTCTTCGTTGTTGCACAATTAATGCTATAACACAGCAGCAATCATAAAAGCTCATTGTATTATTAACCCAAAAGTAGTCATATATGTTAATGAGCAAATCAAAATTTCTCACATAGCAATTATTGCAACTAGTTTTGCAAATGTAAGTGAAACATTTATGCAATTCAAATCTCTGAAGTTGTAAACTTGTAGTGGTGGCACATATGGGCAAAGCTACAACTTTTGGAATCAAGCAAAGTTTATCCATATAATCAGATTTGAATTGAGCAATAGCAAATTCATCTAGTAAGGGAGAAAAGATTTGCAAGTTCTTCCATACATCAATTTCATTATTCAGATTGTCAATGTTAGATGGTTCAACAAGAGAAGAACACATAGGCATTGAATGATCACTAAATTTTATTTTTCTTTCATAATGAACAAGATTGAGCATACAAGAGTTGTTGTTGAAAACAACAAGCTTCAATTCATCCATGTGATCACAGGTTATGCATATTCGATATACAAGAAATTGATTTTCTACACCATAATCTCCAATCAAATTAAACTTATACCCAGAGGTGTAGGCACTAAACAAGAATTTCGAACATACAAGTTCAGAAACTTTCTCCATAGCACAATCCAAAGTAACGGCCTCATTAAGCATGATATAGCACAATGCATCAGCAGGAGATATTCTATCAAATACTTCCTTATGTGTAATTAATTCAACATGTGCAAATTTATGAGAATTTAGATCAGCACATGGTTCATTCAAGTCAACACAAGGAATATCAAAAGATTGCACTACAGCAGGTATATACTCACAAGGTTGCTCTATATCTTGTTGTAGCACCAAATCAGTACCTTTGTCATTAACGTCCTCATCAGATACTGTACGTACCTCAAACTTCTCCTCTAATGGCATAAGATGCACCAGATCATCCTTCACCTCTTCAAGTATCTCGGTGATATCTGTAGAAGGAGTAGGAGCCAAAAGAATATCAACATTTTCAGTTACCTCAGATTGCACCTCGCTTGTGACCGTGGATGGTGGAGGTACAAAACGATATTGCAATTTCTTCTTCATCTCCTCCCATGTGTAGATGTAGTGGAACTCAAGATTCGACCACCAATGTTGAACATCATCAATCAGCGCCGTCCTTGCCATGCTCATCTTCTCATAAGGATCAAGATCTTGTCTTTCAAAGTAGCTATCCATCATACTAACCCACAAGAAGTAGTCCGACGACGTACTCTCAGCGGTGAGTGGCAAGATATATACCGGTAATTGTTTCCCTTCGAGTTCAAATCTGCCCGCGATGACATCATAATCTACCAATTTTCTCAAGCCTGTCATTGTTAGTAGAAAACAAGGAAACAAATCACAAGTAAATGTTCCTATCAACTACTAGGATATGGAGGCTCATATCAAGTCACACATCTCTCAAGCTCTTACCAAATTCTTACGAGTTCTTACCAAAGCCTTGGAATGAGCTTTCCAACAAGCACAAGAACGCCTAAATCAGACTCCGTTTGTGAAAGTTATGGCCGTTTTATTAAAGGCCTGTCTGGCTGTCCCGAACCGAGTCCGAATTGAGTTCTGAGTTGATTCCGAGTTTGATTTCGGTTGGGCTTGTGGAAATTCCGAATTGGGCTTGGAAACCTCATCCAAAACATGGGCTTTTAAGTTCTTGGACCTCTCCCCTTATGCTCTCCCACTGTATGGCTTCTCCTTGGCTTTATTCTTCCTTGTTTTTCTCCATTGCTTTGACGCCGGCCTCCTTCGTCCCCTCGGTTCAAAAGTCTTCCATTTGTCAAACCTAAGAATGTACAAAGTAGTGACATAAGGTAGTATGTCAATCTCATGGATAACATTAGTAGGAATAGATAGAAACGAATTCACCTTTTGTTCAATCTTGATATTAGGTGCTATGGCCGTATACGTTTGTGACATGGTTACATCACACGGGAGAAGAACTTTCAGATTTTCATTCCAAATCAAAGATGATTACAGAGGAGTCCCGATACGCATGGACATTAGAACAAGAGGAATGATTACAAGACTCTCAACTCATCCTCTCCCTCTCCAATATCAAGAACACCAACCCTCTTCATGCTTCTTGGAAGAACACACACAGGGAGGAGATGCTACGATGGAGACAAAGCCTCTGCCCTCTCCAAAAACTTTCCACTACTAAAGCCTCTCCAACTAAAGCCTAAAGCCAAAACAAACTCTCAAAACTTCTTTTGACTCTAGCAAACCCTAACTCTCTCTCTCTCAAAGCCATGAGGGGGCATGCAGCCACTCCCTCCTTTATATAGCCCGTGGCTAACGGGTCTCCACCTTGTGCAGCCTCGCGAAATTACCTCATGTCACGCCACGACTCCGCCTTGACGTCCTGTAGCCATCACAAACAAGAAACACATCAAATAGCACCGCTCGACACATGAAAGCATAAATAGCGTTAATGAACCACATTAAGCATTAAAAGAGCCCAAACCAGTCGAATCAGCAGAATATGCATCCTAAGCACCTTGACCAGGTTTGACCAAGTCCGACCGAGCCCGATTGCACCACGCAACGTCAATGTCTGAACCAACCAAATCAAACTCGACTTTCCTAAACATGGGATGTTTGTCAATTACTCATCACACACATGGGATGACCTCCACATGGTCTCTCACAAAGTAAAATATCAGGAAGAATAGATAGCGTCGTAAGAAAAGTAGAAGGTTGATTGTGTTAACCGTATAAAGTTGTTGGTGGATTCATGTCAATCATAAAGGTGAAAATGATAGTGCGGATTTTAGGAGAAATAAATCGGTGGAGCCTAAATGAATATATAGGCTAGAAAGATGATTTAAATGATTTTCGGAGAATTAGGGAGTGCAAAGGTAATTGCTGGATTACAACACTGATAACTAATATAAATTCTTGGAAGATGTTGGCGATAATGGGATTAATAGGATTGGATCAAATACTAGATGGATGAATCGAATTTATGAGAATATTGGAGGAATAATAACAATTATTGGGTTACAATCTTGATAAAGTGTATTCTCGGTGGATGTATACTAGTGAGTCGTAGACTTGATCATTGATATTTTTGGTGGAGGTATACTAGTGAATTAGTTAGTGATAGATAATGGAAAATAAGATTGATTATTGGAAGAATGAATTATGGTTTTGGATCAATAACAAAAAAGGATTGGATACGAATGATTTCGGTGGATTTAAAAGCAATGGTGTTAGTTAATCATTGGAATTTAGAATTGAAGAGTTGATGATTAGCAACCACAAGATTGGATTGTTAGGAATTTAAAATACAAAAGATATTGGTGGATCTAGAATAAAGGATGACACTTACTGCTTGGAGTCTTAGGCAGCAATGAATGTATGATCGGTGGATTAACTAAATGATGTCACTCGCTGTTTGGAGTTTTTAGACAGCAAACAATATAAAAAGTGTATTTTCGGTGGATTAAGTCAATTATGGAAATCGTTATGTGGAGTTTAGGTAGCAACAATAATACTATGATTAAATAATAATAATCCTACTACAAGTGATTTTTGGTAAATAAAATAACCCGAGCCTCTCCTTTGATAAGCCATGCATACGGTGGTGTGCTCACACTCGCTTTCACAACAAATCCAGAATCAGGAATCGGATCACTTCACCTCAGCAACACGATTGGACATGATGGCAGAGAGGACGAAGATGTCAAGGGTTAGGTCGCGAACCTGCAGTTGGCTGCTTGTGGGCATGTCCTGAAAGTCTCACTTGTGTGCTTCGTTCTTCCGCTGCTGCAATTTAATGATTTTGGCCTAATCGGCCCATGAGTAAGTCTATTATTATATTTACGTTTCCGCATGATATGAGCTTTGATATTCAGAACTGTACTCTGTGAGCACTAACTACTGATCCAGGGAATAGTGTGGTGGAATCACAGAGGAATTCGGATTGTAAAATCTGGGTCCCTACACCCCGGTCAAACTTCAACCGGCAGCGCATGATGCGCCAACCACGCACAGCCGCATGTCCCACTACACAAGAAATGGTTGCACAACCCTGGTCAAGCTTCAGTACGGTCAGAGACCAAAGCCCACTATCACTTGCAACACAGGCCACGGGGACGAAGGGGGCCAAAAGGCTCGGCCATATGGTTTTGGCCTGTGAGAAGCTCTTTACCATGAGAGGCTCCAGTAGTAGGGATGGTCCCCACCTAAGCCCATATGACCTGTTAGGGGCTACAAGGCCCAATGAGATATGTACAATAACTTGTATGCCCCTCTATAAGATGCTCAACAGTGAGGGTATTATTGTAATCATACCTTATGGGCATATATATACACGCGCCCTGGTCTTCAAGGCGGGGCAAGGATAGCTCATTCATCATAAGCACTCATACTCTCCTAGTTTACTATTTGGCCTGTAGCCACAACAACCACATTTGATCTCTACGTGCTCCAGCGTGAGCCCGACCACCTCATGTGACATCCACGATCGCCTAGATCTCAGATTTTTCTATCCTAGTCCCGGTTCTCCTTGTCACCGGCCATGATCATCTCCACATCCACCTGCACGCACTACTAGTTTTCAGGTCTAGGACAACGGAGCAAAATCGTTGCAATAGGGCCAAAATAGATGCAATATGTACCTATTGCAACACATCACTTCCGTTGGCAAGCATGGCAAGTACTTGCGTGCTTAAAAGATTGTGCAACGGATTGTGGTTTCGTTGCAATACCTATGGTTATTGCCATGCAATATGTTGTGGCAATTGTTTGTTGTTGCAACGAATGATGTCGTGGCGATATAGGCTATTGCCACGGCTGACACCGTGGCAATAGCTTCTTTTGCCACGAAGTTTGGTCGTGGAAATTGATGTGACCACGCCACAAACATATACGATAATAGCGCCCAATATCAAGATTGAACTAAAGGTGAATTCGTTTCTTCAGCCTTCATATGTTACTAAGAATAGACCGCTACCTAATGCAAGTGATTTAATTGTGCTTAGGAACTTGGGAAAGGATAAAGGAAAGGGACATGGAGTCCTGGACATGCATGGAAGGAATAATGGAGGTCACCACGTCACTTTGGGACCAAGTCAAGCACGAATTCGAGTTGGACACGTTTGGAATCAGACTCGGACTGCTGTGATGGTACCAAGTTCAAACGGGCATAACTTCCTCATACGGACTCAGTTTGGGACGTTCTTGTACTTCATGGAAAGCTTATGAAGTCTACTTTCCAACGGATCCAACCTCATCTTCAAATTCTATCCGAGCCGGTCGCAATAGTCAAAAGAGTCCACATTGGTCACGTACTGGAATCGGATTCGGACTGCTGCAATGGTGCAAGTTTAAACGGACATAACTTCCTCATACGGACTCCGTTTGGGACGTTCTTGTACTTCATGGAAAGCTTATCAAGTCTACTTTCCAATGGATCCAACCTCATCTTCAAATTCCATCCGAGCCGGCCGGAATCATCAAAACAATTCACATAGGTTTCTGAGTCCGAGTCAAAAGGATGCTGCGCCACCTCCACTTGGGCCCATGGGCCTTGTAACCCTAGGGTGTACCCTTTGGGACGCCTCCCCTGTTTGTTTTCACTATATAGGAGCCGCCGCCTCCGTTTCTAGGACTTAGGTTTTGTTTAGATCAGTTTAGCCCCTTGTGCAAACTCCACGTTCTCTTGTGTCGGCTAGACCAACAGATTCGTGTTACAGAACCTCAACTATCCTTGTGCGACTTTTATATCTAGCAAGTTTCAGGTTGCTCACTATCCTTGTTCTTGCGTGTTCTTCGGTTGCATGCAGGAATAGACCTTCGTGGTCAGGTCAACCGTGTTCTTGGCACGGTTGATAACATCTTGGGGTTGGTTCAGCGATTGCTAAGGCGCAAGTGACGTCTCGTACGGTTGTAGTCGGATCGCAAGAGTCACCTCCACCAAAATCGAAGTTATCATCCTATCGGAAGATCGGGACCCCATCGCCTCATCAGTTGGTATCAGAGCTTCAGTTGACCGGTAGGAATTCTTTGTATCCCTAGATAGTAGATTGATTTTTATTTCCCATAGTCCAGAAAAATTGACCCACAAAAAGAGTTAATTTTCGCTGTCCAAACCCCATTGTGCCTTTCGATCTGTTAGTTTTGGTTTGCTAAATTGAATTTGTGTCCGTCTTAGCTTTGTCTAGTTGCTGGTCATATCCTTGATTCCATAAAAAAAATTCCAAACAAAAAAAAATCCCCACCCCAAACCCTAATTCCAATTCGGCTGATTTTTCCTTCCTCTGCAGCCGCCACCAAAAACGTCATAACTTTTGATTCCGAGATTATTTTTGAGTGAGACCACCGCCATTAGATTCAAAACTTCATTGTCCATCTATCTGTAAAATTTCACGTCATTCCAGCCAGGCAGTTAAGAGATATCTGCGGTGCAAGTTCACCTAAAAATCCAGATTGAATCTGCAACAGCCGGCACTTGTGAATTTTGTGCGAATTTTTCGGTCGGTTTCCAGAACTTGGCCCCAAAACAAAAGTTGTAGAAAAAGCCGTCAGGAAACTGAGAAAAAAAGAATCATTGAAAAAAAGGCAACTGACAGAAAGTTACGTCCGAAATACCGGCGTGCTGTCCAGTAGACAGAAATCTCCAGATTTCAAGTTTTGGGTCAATCCTTGTGTTCTGCAATTCCAGATTGCATTCGATTGAATTATCTTGCATTTACCACTCCTATACATTACCATACACATATTTTAGCCTTCTTCCATCCTTGGTTGATCAGCAACATAGGCTAAGTGCTAGATACGAACTATAATTCAATTCTGTGCAATTTCTGAAATTAATTGATTGTTTTCCTTTGCTACAAAATACATAGACTATCCAAGCTCCACTTTTCTACTAACCGAACAGGTCTCGCTGTACCTTGCAATCGCTTTACTCATCACTTGAGTTAGATTTATCACGAACCAGCCACCGGTTGCACCACCTGTTTGCTTTGGTAAGAACTCGTAAGAATTTGGTAAGAGCTTGAGAGATGTGTGACTTGATATGAGCCTCCATATCCTAGTAGTTGATAGGAACATTTACTTGTGATTTGTTTCCTTGTTTTCTACTAACAATGACAGGCTTGAGAAAATTGGTAGATTATGATGTCATCGCGGATGATGAGGACATGACCCCTATGGATACAACCATATTTGCTATGCTTGTTGTCCTAATTACAAGAGTTCCTACGCATCGCTTAAATTATAAGGTGAGCTCGTTTCAAATAGGTTTCATTTTGTTTGATAAAGAACTTATGATATTACATAATGAGAGTTTGTTGCGTTTGTTATTATGTACCGACATTTATGATGAAGATCATGCAATACGTGAGACTACACATATGCTAAAACCGAGGACGGTTTTTCTATCAAGAAGGGGAGGATGATGTGACCACGCCACAAACACATACGACAATAGCGCCCAATATCAAGATTGAACTAAAGGTGAATTCGTTTCTTCAGCCTTCATATGTTACTAAGAATAGACCGCTACCTAATGCAAGTGATTTAATTGTGCTTAGGAACTTGGGAAAGGATGAAGGAAAGGGACATGGAGTCCTGGACATGCATGGAAGGAATAATGGAGGTCACCACGTCACTTTGGGACCAAGTCAAGCACGAATTCGAGTTGGACACGTTTTGGAATCAGACTCGGACTGCTGCGATGGTACCAATTTCAAACAGGCATAACTTCCTCATACGGACTCCGTTTTGGACGTTCTTGTACTTCATGGAAATCTTATGAAGTCTACTTTCCAACGGATCCAACCTCATCTTCAAATGCTATCCGAGCCGGCCGCAATCGTCAAAAGAGTCCACGTTGGTCACGTACTGGAATCGGATTCGGACTGCTGCAATGGTGCAAGTTTAAACGGACATAACTTCCTCATACGGACTCCGTTTGGGACGTTCTTGTACTTCATGGAAAGCTTATCAAGTCTACTTTCCAATAGATCCAACCTCATCTTCAAATTCCATCCGAGCCGGCCGGAATCATCAAAACAATTCACGTAGGTTTCTGAGTCCGAGTCAAAAGGGTGCTGCGCCACCTCCACTTGGGCCCATGGGCCTTGTAACCCTAGGGTGTACCCTTTGGGACGCCTCCCCTGGTTGTTTTCACTATATAGGAGCCGCCGCCTCCGTTTCTAGGACTTAGGTTTTGTTTAGATCAGTTTAGCCCCTTGTGCAAACTCCACGTTCTCTTGTGTCGGCTAGACCAACAGATTCGTGTTACAGAACCTCAACTATCCTTGTGCGACTTTTATATCTAGCAAGTTTCAGGTTGCTCACTATCCTTGTTCTTGCGTGTTCTTCGGTTGCATGCAGGAATAGACCTTCGTGGTCAGGTCAACCGTGTTCTTGGCACGGTTGATAACATCTTGGGGTTGGTTCAGCGATTGCTAAGGCGCACGTGACGTCTCGTACGGTTGTAGTCGGATCGCAAGAGTCATCTCCACCGAAATCGATAGTTATCAGTCCTATCGGAAGATCGGGACCCCATCGCCTCATCAGCGGGCAGATTTGAACTCGAAGGGAAAAACAATTACCAGTATATATCTTGCCACTCACCGCTGAGAGTACGTCGTCGGACTACTTCTTGTGGGTTACTATGATGGATAGCTACTTTGAAAGACAAGATCTTGATCCTTATGAGAAGATGAGCATGGCAAGGACGACGCTGATTGGTGATGTTCAACATTGGTGGTCAAATCTCGAGTTCCATTATATATACACATGGGAGGAGATGAAAAAGAAATTGCGACATCGTTTTGTACCTCCAGCACCCAAGGTCACAAGCGAGGTGCAACCTGAGGTAACTGAAAATGTTGATATTGTTTTGGTTCCTACTCCATCTACAGATACCACCGAGATACTTGAAGAGGTGAAGGATGATCTAGTGCATCCTATGCCATTAGAGGAGAAGTTTGAGGTACCTACAGTATCTGATGAGGACGATAAAAGCAAAGGTACTGATTTGGTGCTACAACAAGACATAGGGCAACCTTGTGAGTATATACCTGCTGTAGTGCAATCTTTTGATATTCCTTGTGTTGACTTGGACGAACCATGTGCTGATCTAAATTCTCATAATTTTGCACATGTCGAATTAATTACACATAAGGAAGTATTTGATAGAATATCCCCTGCTGATGCATTGTGCTATATCATGCTTAATGAGGCCGTTAGTTTGGATTGTGCTATGGAAAAAGTTTCTGAACTTGCATGTTCGAAATTCTTGTTTAGCGCCTACACCCCTGGGTATAAGTTTAATTTGATTGGAGATTATGGTGTAGACAATCAATTTTTTGTATATCGAATATGCATAACTTGTGATCACATGGATGAATTGAAGCTTGCTGTTTTAGACAACAATTCTTGTGTGTTGAATCTTGTTCAATATGAGAGGAAGTAAAATTTAGTATGCATCCAATGCCTATATGTTCATCTCTTTTGCATCATCTAGTATGGACAATCTGAATAAAGATGATGAATTATGGAAGAACACACAAATCTCTTCACCCTTGCTGGTTAAATTTGCTATTGCTCCATTGGGATATGATTATATGGATGAACTATGCTTAATTCCAAAAGTTGTTGCTTTGCCCATATGTGCCACCACTTCAAGTTTACAACTTCAGATATTTCAATTGCATAAATGCTTCACTTACATTTGCAAATCTAGTTGCAATAATTGTTGTGTGAGAAATTTTAATTTGGTCATTGACATATATGATTACTTTTGGGTTAATAATACAATGAGCTTTTATGATTCCTGCTGTGTTATAGCATTAATTGTGCAACAACGAAGAACCGTTAAAATGGATGACATATACATATACCATGCATACACCTTGGCTTCTTTGTTACCATACTTTCAGTTTATCAAAAGCCGAGGACGGCTTTGTTTCCAAGAAGGGGAGGATGATGAGGACATGACCCCTATGGATACAACCATATTTGCTATGCTTGTTGTTCTAATTACAAGAGTTCCTACGCATCGCTTAAATTATAAGGTGAGCTCGTTTCAAAGAGGTTTCACTTTGTTTGACAAAGAACTTATGATATTGCATAATGAGAGTTTGTTGCGTTTGTTATTATGTACTGACATTTATGATGAAGATCATGCAATACGTGAGGCTACACATATGCTAAAACCGAGGACGGTTTTCTATCAAGAAGGGGAGGATGATGTGACCACGCCACAAACACATACGACAATAGCGCCCAATATCAAGATTGAACTAAAGGTGAATTCGTTTCTTCAGCCTTCATATGTTACTAAGAATAGACCGCTACCTAATGCAAGTGATTTAATTGTGCTTAGGAACTTGGGAAAGGATAAAGGAAAGGGACATGGAGTCCTGGACATGCATGGAAGGAATAATGGAGGTCACCACGTCACTTTGGGACCAAGTCAAGCACGAATTCGAGTTGGACACGTTTGGAATCAGACTCGGACTGCTGTGATGGTACCAAGTTCAAACAGGCATAACTTCCTCATACGGACTCCGTTTGGGACGTTCTTGTACTTCATGGAAAGCTTATGAAGTCTACTTTCCAACGGATCCAACCTCATCTTCAAATTCTATCCGAGCCGGTCGCAATAGTCAAAAGAGTCCACGTTGGTCACGTACTGGAATCGGATTCGGACTGCTGCAATGGTGCAAGTTTAAACGGACATAACTTCCTCATACGGACTCCGTTTGGGACGTTCTTGTACTTCATGGAAAGCTTATCAAGTCTACTTTCCAATGGATCCAACCTCATCTTCAAATTCCATCCGAGCCGGCCGGAATCATCAAAACAATTCACATAGGTTTCTGAGTCCGAGTCAAAAGGGTGCTGCGCCACCTCCACTTGGGCCCATGGGCCTTGTAACCCTAGGGTGTACCCTTTGGGACGCCTCCCCTGTTTGTTTTCACTATATAGGAGCCGCCGCCTCCGTTTCTAGGACTTAGGTTTTGTTTAGATCAGTTTAGCCCCTTGTGCAAACTCCACGTTCTCTTGTGTCGGCTAGACCAACAGATTCGTGTTACAGAACCTCAACTATCCTTGTGCGACTTTTATATCTAGCAAGTTTCAGGTTGCTCACTATCCTTGTTCTTGCGTGTTCTTCGGTTGCATGCAGGAATAGACCTTCGTGGTCAGGTCAACCGTGTTCTTGGCACGGTTGATAACATCTTGGGGTTGGTTCAGC
Source organism: Dendrocalamus sinicus (assembly GCA_036346575.1). Lineage (NCBI taxonomy): Eukaryota > Viridiplantae > Streptophyta > Magnoliopsida > Poales > Poaceae > Dendrocalamus > Dendrocalamus sinicus. The sequence goes on from CM070645.1 coordinate 18,292,969, forward strand.
GATTGCTAAGGCGCAAGTGACGTCTCGTACGGTTGTAGTCGGATCGCAAGAGTCATCTCCACCAAAATCGAAGTTATCATCCTATCGGAAGATCGGGACCCTATCGCCTCATCAGAAATAGTATCATTTGCCACAAAAATATTGCGTGGTAATAGGTTCTATTGCCACGCCAATGGTTCGTGGCAATAGACCCTATTGCCACGGAGAGCATTTCATTGCAACAGGATATATTGCTACGGGAGGTGTTTCGTTGCAATATGTTTTATTGCCACGGAAGGCATTTCATTGCCATAAAGTTATTGCGACGAAATATGTTTTGTGGCAAATAGATCCTATAGCAACGAACATTGTTCATGGCATATAGTGGAATCGCAACATAGTAGCGGCGTTGCAACAGCCTATCACAACGAAATACCAATTTTGCATACAGGTTTATCGCAACGATAAAATTTGCGGTAGCATATTGAGCATATGATAGTTTATTATAATTTGTTGTTGCAAATTAATAATCAAATTAGGAACACGGCTGGATCAAAAACACATATATTAATTCAACACATAATAATTTAAAAGTGCCACCACTCATGCAAGAATTACATATCAATCTCCATACTTAAACTACAAAGTTTGTAACTAATAACAAAAGTACTATCACTTCCATTCCATTTGTCCGTGCTTCTTTGCCATGTTGAATTTCCTGACTTGACGACGCCACGACTCTGTTTGCTCTGATCAAATTGTTTCATCCTGATAGAAATGAATAATAAAGAGAGACCTTAATGTGAGTATTGTCCAGCAGCACATACTTAAGTACATCTGATGAGGCGATGGGGTCCCGATCTTCCGATAGGATGATAACTATCGATTTTGGCGGAGGTGACCCTTGCGATCCGACTACAACCGAACGACGTCGCTTGCGCCTTAGCAATCGCTGAACCACACTCCAAGTTGTTATCAACCGTGCCAAGAACGCGGTTGACCTGACCACGAAGGTCTATTCCTGCATGCAACCGAAGAACAAGCAAGAACAAGATAACAAGCAATCTGAAATTGCAAATATTGATATTAAGATCAAAAGGTGGGATTCCGAAGGCTGTCTTGACAGGTGGTCGTCCGACACAACTGAAGAACAGAAGTTTGCATAATAGCTAAACCTAAACTCAACAAAATCCAAGTCCTAGCAACGGAGGCGGCTCCTTTATAGGGAGAACAACCAGGAGGGCGTCCAAAGTGCATGCTCTAGGGTTACAAGGCCCATGGGCCCAATTGGTGGTGGCGCAGCACCCTTTGACTCGGACTCAAAACCAACGTGGATTGTTTTGATGATTGCAGCCGGCTCGGATGGAATTTGAAGATGAGGTTGGATCCGTTGGAAAGTAGACTTCATAAGCTTTCCATGAAGTACAAGAACGTCCCAAACGGAGTCCGTATGAGAAATTACGTTCGTTTCAACTTGCACCATTGCAGCAGTCCGAATCTGATTCCAGTACGTGACCAACACGGACTCTTTTGATGATTGCGGCTGTCTCGGATAGAATTTGGAGATGGGGTTGAATCCTTTAGAAAGTAGACTTGATAAGCTTTCCATCAAGTCCAAGAACGTCTCAAACGGAGTCCGTATGAGAAAGTTACGTCCGTTTAAACTTGCACCATTGCAGCAGTCCGAGTCTGATTCCAAAACGTGTCCAACTCGAATTCGTGCTTGACTTGGTCTCAAAGTGACGTGGTGACCTCCGTTATTCCTTCCATGCATGTCCAGGACTCCATGTCCCTTTCCTTCATCCTTTTCCAAATTCCTAAGCACAATTAAATCACTTGTATTAGGTAGCGGTCTATTCTCAGTAACATATGAAGGCTGAAGAAACGAATTCACCTTTAGTTCAATCTTGATATTGGCCGCGATTGTCGTATGTGTTTGTGGCGTGGTCACATCAACATCATAGTGCAAGTTTAGAGATACGAGTTACAGCTGAAAATAGCAATCCTGAGTTCTCTAGTTCAGTTGCATAGCAAAGTATTTAGCAAGTGATTCCAGCATAATTATTTAATTTAATTTCATTTATCGATATATAGTAGCCCTACTTCACCTGGCATAATTTTTTAGTAGTTTAGAACAATATGCTATATTTGAATAAGAACAACGATAGATGAAGATTAGTCACATTTTCATTTCATACCTGCTGGTCCCTCCTTTTCTTCGAACGAGTTGTAGCAGTATTCTTCAATTGTTGTGGAGGAATGAAGTTCGATGAACCATTATTAACAGCGACATTTTGGAAGAGGCTTCGGTTAAGATTAGAAGCTCGAGTGATGCGAATAGGTGGCCTAGCATCTTTTTGTGTGGTCAGGATGCTTGCTGGGTCATTCTGCAAATGTAAAATGTAGAATAAAAAATATTAGCATCCTGATGTGTACTATGATGAGGACATCCTTTCCATGCATACAACCATGCCGACTCCATATCAAACTGAAACTATGATACAAGGACCAATGACTAGAGCGCGAGCACGTCAATTTAACCATCAGGTGAATGCGTTCCTAAGTTTGCATACAAATGTTTCAAAGAATGGAATACTACTTAATTCTTGTGATGATTTAATTGTCCTTAGGAACCATGGGGAAGAACCACATGCGATCAAGTATGGAAGTGGAACCGTCAAGCGCAAACCAAGTCCTGTTCACGAGTTTGACTCGGATTCGGCCTTGTTGACAGCGCCTACTTCAAATGGCCGTAACTTTTGATCCAGAAGGTTTCTCGGGGCCCGTGAGTAGTCGTTGGAAAGCTCTTGAAGTCTACTTTCAGATGGATCCGGCCTCACCTCCAAATTCCATCCGAGTCGACCGGAAACTGCAAAACAATTCACGTCGCTTTTCCAGTCCGAGTCCAAGTGGGCCTTGGGCCTTGTAATTCGAGTCCTTTTCGGCCTCCTTGGGTTTTGGCCGACCCTCCACCATCCGTGACCTTTAAATAGGCAGCCGCACCCTCTTCTAGGGTTTGGGTTTTGTTTAGACTAAGTTAGCTTTTGCTGCTTTGCCTTGTACTCGCGCGTGTCGGCTAGACCGCCCAATACTTGTCTTCGGAACCCCATCGTTTGCTGTTTTTGATTGAATCTTATTTCGTTATTTGCAATTGAGTTGCTGTTCATCTTGTTCTTGCTTGTTCTTCGATTGCTTGCAGGAACGAGAACCCTCGTGGTTAGGTTGATCGTGCGCCGACAAGGTCACGAACAATCTCTGGAGTTGGTGTATCGATCGCTAAGGCGCAACGTCCTTGGATGGTTGTAGTCGGGTCGTCAACGTCACCTCCTTCCCCAATCGAATCTACCACTCTCATCGAAAGATCGGGACCCCTAGTCCTATCAGTTGGTATCAGAGCTCAAGGTTGATCGGTGAGAGATCTTATCTAGTCTTTGCAATTTTTACCTACAGTCCAGAAAACCAAAAAAAAAATAGCAGATCAGATCTATTCCCAAAATCCAAACAATTTGAGCCTTTATCTATTGCTGCATAGTCTTTGTTTGTTGAGTCTTCGGTTGCATCGTCGTGTCCTTTGCTGGTCTTAGTGTCTAGTTCCTTTAGAGTTTCGAGTTCTGTTCACGTTTTGGACTCACCGTTGCAGTTAGATCCGAACTGTCATAGGAGGGCAAAAAAAAAAAAAAAAAAGAGGAGGACTCGGTTGCTGCCCTAATTGGTCTTGGAGTAAGACTCGGTTTCTGCCCTAATTGGACTTGGAGTAGGACTCGGTTTCTGCCCTAATTGGTCTTGGAGTAGGACTCGGTTTCTGCCCTAATTGGTCTTGGAGTAGGACTCGGTTTCTGCCCTAATTGGTATTGGAGTAGGGCACGAATTCGGATTCAACTGCATCGTGTGTGAAAAAAAAAGAAAGAAAAGAAGGAACAGGCAGCCGCATCTAGAAGAGCCGCGGCATAAAAAAAAAAAAAAAGAAGAAAAAAAAACAGAGGAGAGAGAAACAGCTAACTTTTGCATACGACCTCCGATTGAGGCGATTCTTGATCCGTTGGAAAGGAAATCGGAAGATAGAGTGAAAAAAAAGAAGTAAGGAAAAACTGGAGATTTCAGAGCCGCGTAAGCCATCAGGCACATACGCGGCAGCTTCGACCCCAAAAAACGTCGTTTAGGCCCTCAAAACGGGCCCGCAAACCGAGGAAAAATCAAGTTTCTCAGAATTCGCTCAAAATTGACAGAGCCCTTCTGCACATGATTCTAAGGTCCCCTGTGAAGACGGCACCCTTTTTCGAGCTCCAGAACTCCGTGTGCAACGCCATCTAGTTTCTTTCTGCACGGTGTGTCTTCGTTTGTGATCTAGGCTCGCGTCTCTAGTACGGTCTAGGCTAGGACCAGCACGGTGTCGTCGTTGAGCGATTATTCAACTTACTTTGACTAATGTGGTTCTAGTTATCCTTTGTTCACTCTCAGCCCACCTATAGCTCCACAGTTTTGGCTACCACATCACAGGGACTAGCGACCGAGGCAGCGATACACCCAATTTCCAGGAGATATTGTCTTGACTTGTTGGCTGCCATCACCTCCTGCTCGCTGTGGTAAGAACTTGTAAGAGCTTGACAGAACAGGTTGAGAGTGTGCGACTTGTTTAAACCACATCCCAGTAGTTGTGAGGGCATAACCTGCAGTTTTATTATTTTTCTCTTCTTGGTTTGTTTCTTGTGTTCTTCTAACAATGTCAGGAGAACCAGAGGATCTGCGGGCAGCATCACATTCCCCTCGGACTAGGGGCATCATACAACACTTTGAGCGCCAAATGAAGCTGCACACTGAAGGACTTGATGAGGATGTACGGGTCACCAACGAACGCCTTGGCCAATTGGAGGCCGCGCAGATCGACACCAACACTACGCTTGCAACATTGGAGGCTTCGTTGGCACCATCAACACCTCACTTGCTGAGATTTTGAGGCGTCTTGATGAGAGGGCGTGCATCTCCCGCTGCACCGACTCAGCGTACTCGTGCCAACATTGCTGTCTTGGGCAGCAGGGTGGACGAAAATGGTGGAGACGATTATGCGGCTGACATTGAGATTGATGATGATGAGGACGCTCACCGTCAACGTCAACCACGCCGGGCTGAGGTACGTGACAATGATGAATCGCTTGGTAAGATTAAGTTCACTATGCCACTTTTTGATGGAAAATATGACCCTGATGCTTATATCACTTGGGAATTGGCTGTTGATCAGAAATTTGCTTGTCATGCATTCCCTGAAAACAAAAGGGTTAGGGCTGCTACTAGTGAGTTTACTGATTTTGCGTCTGTTTGGTGGAGTGAATATTCCAAGAAAAATCCTTTCACCATACCACAAACTTGGGATGCATTAAAAAGAATCATGCGAGCTAGATTTGTTCCCTCATATTATGCACGTGATTTGTTACATAAGTTGCAACAATTGAGGCAAGGTAGTAAAAGCGTAGAGGAATATTTTCAAGAATTGCAAACAGGCATGCTGCGTTGTGACTTAGAGGAAACTGAGGAAGCCGCTATGGCTAGGTTTATGGGTGGTTTGAATCGGGAAATTCAGGATATCTTAGCTTACAAGGAATATAATTCTATCACTCGTTTATTTCATCTTGCTTGTAAAGCTGAAAGAGAAGTACAGGGACGACGCGCGAGCACTAGGACTAACGTTTCTGCAGGTCGTGCAAACATTTGGTCTCAACGTGCATCTGCCGCACCATCAAGCCAACCCCCTGCACCTTCTTCCTCCAACAGCAAGCCACGATTTTCATCATCAAATTCGGCATCTCGGGCATCCGAAGCAACAAAGGGGGCAGCCCAAGCACATGCAAAGAGCTCTTCGTCCGTTGCATCTGCGGGACGAACGAGGGATATCCAATGTCATCAATGCAAGGGGTATGGCCATGTGAGGAGTGAGTGCCCAACCAAGCGTGTTCTGATTGTGAGAGATGATGGTGGGTATTCTTCTGCTAGTGATTTGGATGAGGATACATATGCTATGCTTGCAGCTGACCATGCAGGTAGTGGGAAGGAGCAAGAAGAAGAGCACATTGGCGCTGAAGATGCAGAGCGCTATGAGAGCCTCATTGTGCAGCGTGTGTTGAGTGCACAAATGGAGAGGGCGGAGCAAAATCAGCGGCACATCCTTTTCCAAACAAAGTGCGTCGTGAAGGAACGTTCATGCCGAGTGATAATTGATGGAGGAGCTGCAACAACTTGGTGAGCTCCGATATGGTGGAGAAGCTTGCGTTGAACACCAAACCTCACCCACACCCTTACTACATTCAATGGTTCAATAACAGCGGCAAGGTGAAGGTAACACGAATGGTGAGAGTAAATTTTGCTATTGGTTCTTATCACGATGTTGTAGAATGCGATGTTGTCCCTATGCAAGCATGCTCTATGCTGTTAGGTAGACCGTGGCAATATGATAAAGATTCACTGCATCATGGTAAGACAAACCAATATTCTTTTGTGCATCATGACAAGAAAATTGTGTTACATCCTATGTCTCCTGAAGCTATTTTCAAAGATGAGATTGCTAGAGCTAGTAGAGAGAAAATCAGGAGCATAATAGGAGTGAAAATCAGATTGTTGCAAGTGAACTTGAGCAACATAAAAAGAAAAACTCTAAATCTGTTCATGAGAAGAAAAATGAGATTAAATTGAAAGGTGCATGTTTTCTTGCTACTAAGTCTGATGTGAATGAGCTGGATGCTAGTACTTCTATTTGCTATGCCTTACTTTGCAAACAAGCTTTATTTTCATTCGAGGAGGTACCTTCTTCTGTGCCTCCTGCTGTCACTAATCTTTGCAGGAGTACATGGATGTCTTTCCAAAGGACGTGCGCCAGGGCTACCACCAGTGCGAGGATTGAGCACCAGATTGATTTGATTCCCGGGCATCCTTGCCCAATCGCGTGCGCCATACAGGACCAATCCGGAAGAAACTAAGGAGATTCAGCGCCAAGTTCAAGAATTGCTTGATAAAGGTTATGTGCGTGAGTCTCTTAGCCCTTGTGCTGTTCCGGTAATTTTAGTGCCTAAGAAAGATGGATCATGGCGTATGTGTGTGGACTGTAGAGCGATCAATAACATTACCATTAGATATCGTCACCCTATTCCTAGGTTAGATGATATGCTTGATGAATTAAGTGGCTCTATTGTCTTCTCTAAAGTTGATTTGCGTAGTGGGTACCACCAAATTCGCATGAAATTGGGAGATGAATGGAAACAGCATTTAAAACTAAGTTCGGTTTGTATGAGTGGTTAGTGATGCCATTTGGTTTAACTAATGCACCTAGCACATTCATGAGATTAATGAACGAGGTTTTGCGTGCTTTCATTGGTAAATTTGTAGTGGTCTATTTTGATGATATATTGATATATAGCAGATCACTAGAGGAACACCTTTGCCATTTACGTGCTGTTTTTGATGCTTTACGTAATGCACGTTTATTTGGTAACGTTGAGAAGTGCACATTTTGCACGGATCGAGTCTCTTTTCTTGGCTATGTTGTTACTCCACAGGGCATAGAAGTTGATCAAGCCAAGGTTGAGTGGGCCTAGTTTGAACTATTCTACTTATGATAAGGAATTATATGCTCTAGTTCGAACTTTAGAGACATGGCAACATTATTTATGGCCCAAAGAATTTGTCATTCATTCTCATCATGAGTCATTAAAGCATATTAGGAGTCAAGCAAAATTGAACCGTAGGCATGCAAAGTGGGTTGAATTCATAGAGTCTTTTCCTTATGTCATAAAACACAAAAAGGGAAAGGAGAATGTTATTGCTGATGCATTGTCTAGGAGATATACCATGCTCTCACAACTTGACTTCAAAATTTTTGGATTGGAAACAATTAAGGAGCATTATGTTCATGATGATGATTTTACAGACGTGTTGCTGAATTGCCAGGAGGGAAAAACGTGGAATAAATTTGTTCTAAATGATGGATTTGTGTTTAGAGCTAACAAACTATGCATTCCAGCTAGCTCCGTTCGTTTGTTGTTGTTACAGGAAGCGCATGGAGGAGGGCTGATGGGCCATTTTGGAGCGAAGAAGACGGAAGACATACTTGCTAGTCATTTCTTTTGGCCAAAGATGAGACGTGATGTGGAACGTTTTGTTGCTCGCTGCACTACGTGTCAAAAGGCTAAATCACGACTTAATCCTCACGGTTTGTATATGCCTCTACCTGTTCCTAGTGTGCCTTGGGAAGATATTTCTATGGACTTTGTTTTAGGACTGCCTAGGACAAAGAAGGGGAGGGATAGCATATTTGTTGTTGTGGATAGATTTTCTAAGATGGCACACTTCATACCATGTCATAAAAGTGATGATGCTACCAATATTGCTGATTTGTTCTTTCGTGAAGTTGTTCGTTTGCATGGTGTGCCAAATACAATAGTTTCCGATCGTGACACTAAATTCCTTAGCCATTTTTGGAGAACTTTATGGGCTAAATTGGGGACTAAGCTGTTATTTTCGACTACGTGTCATCCCCAAACTGATGGGCAAACTGAAGTTGTGAATAGAACTTTATCTACCATGCTTAGGGCTGTTTTGAAAAAGAACATTAAAATGTGGGAAGAATGCTTGCCTCATATTGAATTTGCTTATAATCGTTCCCTGCATTCTACTACAAAGTTGTGCCCTTTTGAGATTGTCTATGGCTTTGTGCCTCGTGCTCCTATTGATTTGCTACCACTTCCATCTTCAGAGAAGTTAAATTTTGATGCTAAACAGCGTGCTGACTTGATGTTGAAATTGCATGAGACAACCAAAGGAAATATTGAACGCATGAATGCTAAATATAAACTTGCTGGTAGTAAAGGAAGGAGGCATTTAACTTTTCAACCGGGTGATTTAGTTTGGTTGCATTTGAGAAAAGAAAGATTTCCTGAATTGAGGAGGTCTAAGTTGATGCCTAGAGCTGATGGTCCTTTCAAAGTGTTGGAAAAGATTAATGACAATGCATATAAACTTGAGTTGCCTGCAGATTTTGGGGTTAGTCCCACCTTTAACATTGCAGATTTGAAGCCATACTTGGGGAAGAAGATTTAGCTTGAGTCGCGGACGACTCAAATGCAAGAAGGGGAGGATGATGAGGACATCCTTTCCATGCATACAACCATGCCGACTCCATATCAAACTGAAACTATGATACAAGGACCAATGACTAGAACGCGAGCACGTCAATTTAACCATCAGGTCAATGCGTTCCTAAGTTTGCATACAAATGTTTCAAAGAATGGAATACTACTTAATTCTTGTGATGATTTAATTGTCCTTAGGAACCATGGGGAAGAACCACATGCGATCAAGTATGGAAGTGGAACCGTCAAGCGCAAACCAAGTCCTGTTCACGAGTTTGACTCGGATTCGGCCTTGTTGACAGCGCCTACTTCAAATGGCCGTAACTTTTGATCCAGAAGGTTTCTCGGGGCCCGTGAGTACTCGTTGGAAAGCTCTTGAAGTCTACTTTCAGATGGATCCGGCCTCACCTCCAAATTCCATCCGAGTCGACCGGAAACTGCAAAACAATTCACATCGCTTTTCCAGTCCGAGTCCAATGGGCCTTGGGCCTTGTAATTCGAGTCCTTTTCGGCCTCCTTGGGTTTTGGCCGACCCTCCACCATCCGTGACCTTTAAATAGGCAGCCGCACCCTCTTCTAGGGTTTGGGTTTTGTTTAGACTAAGTTAGCTTTTGCTGCTTTGCCTTGTACTCGCGCGTGTCGGCTAGACCGCCCGAATACTTGTCTTCGGAACCCCATCGTTTGCTGTTTTCGATTGAATCTTATTTCGTTATTTGCAATTGAGTTGCTGTTCATCTTGTTCTTGCTTGTTCTTCGATTGCTTGCAGGAACGAGAACCCTCGTGGTTAGGTTGATCGTGCGCCGACAAGGTCACGAACAATCTCTGGAGTTGGTGTATCGATCGCTAAGGCGCAACGTCCTTGGATGGTTGTAGTCGGGTCGTCAACGTCACCTCCTTCCCCAATCGAATCTACCACTCTCATCGAAAGATCGGGACCCCTAGTCCTATCATACTACTATTAAAATATGTTCAGCATGCATGCATCAATTGAAGTTAAGGGAAGGTAAACATCAGCAGATCATCAATAGAATGTACAAAGTCCAAATCCCTTATGGCAGCAAACTATTTGCAAATTTTGTTACCTGTTGTAATGTTTCTTGCACATGTTCAGGTGTCTTTCTGTGGTGTTCAATGTACTATCTGGGTTAGCCTTGTCCAATGTTGTCATGTTTTCGTCTTCCTCACTTGGATTAGCCTCGCTTTCCCTTGTGTTCAATATACTTCCCTGGTTAGCCTGCATATGGACCATGAGGAAAAACATTAGGACCTGTTAGGCTGGGTGGCTGCTGCAAGCCATCAACAACAAACAGGCAGCAGCTGCTGCTGCGTATGTACAGATGTATTACCTGTAATGTTGCTTCTCTCTGTTGTGCTAGCAATGAAAGGAACTCTTGCCTAAGTTGTTCTCTTGCGTTCCTTTCCTTCTCCAGTTCCTCTTGCATCTCTCGCCTAGTTTCTTCCCTTTCAGCAACTCCATTTGCAATTTGTTCCTTTAACATTTGCACCTCATCTTCGAGCTCATTATTTTTTCGCTGGGCTGCAGCTGAAGCACGGGATTGTTCATCGAGTCTGTCTTTCAACAGTTGGCTTCGTGTGGGATATTTCGCCATGTATCCATGACCATGAGCTTTGCATGATTTGGTACCGGTGCTTTCCTTGTAACTTGATTGGAAAGCAATGTTTTCCTCTTCAACTGTAAGGAAGTCTTTATCTGGCTCTGTTGATAGGTCAGTAATTTTGAAGGCTGCATCATCCTAAGTGTGATAAGAGAAAATAAGAAGTTAAATCAGTTAAGTTTTATGCACAAAATTCTGAAAAATGTACTAAGTCATGAACAAATTAAATTTACTACTCACATAGACATCCCTAGAAGCGTTGTTTGACCATTCCCCGTTCTTCATGTGGGTAGCCATCCAAAGAGTCAGATCAGTTGGCTCTTCTCCAGTATTTGGTCTCTCTAAGGTGGCAAACATTGTACCTTGTGAACAATTGATCATTTAAGAAAAGAATCATATAAGTTTAACTTTTCATTACCTGCTCGTAGCTACATTGGGAGAACGGTTTGGATCCCATTAGATGCTTGGTCTTCTGTTTTTGACGATTTTCAGAGTTTTGGCTGCTGACCCTCTGCAAAAAAGTTTACAAGTGCACTCAACAAAGCATTCAACAAAGGTGATCTGGAGCTAACTCCTATATGCCTTATGCAGCAATTGTTCAAGTATAAATAAGAATTATATGCATCCTAAATAGTGGTAGTAAAAAGCATATATGTCTGTAACACATGTTGCTGCATATATTTTGTAATTGCTATTGCTAATGCATCAACTGTACAAGTCCATACATTAATGGTTACTATCTCAATTCCATTCACTAATTGGTAATTGCAGAGAGAAAATTGAACCTTGAATTTTCAGTTCCAAAATACATTATCAAGTAGTGCCATTCGACAATGTCTATATCTTCAGGCTTATGTTTCATTCGCTCAGCGTAAGTGTTGTATGCCTTGTATGTAGAACTGAATGTTGATCGCCATCCTTTGTACCGCTCTTTAGCAATGTCCCATATCTTTTCCGTTGCATTCTCAATGTTTGGAAAATCCCACCTACTCTGCTTGGATTGAAACAGAAAGTGAAGGTGAAGTCGTATGTAATTACAGAATTAACATGCTTATTTACCAACAAATAAAAAGATGCAACTTACTAGCAAATCCTCTGCTATTGTAATTTTGACATTTTGCTTTATATCTTTCCACTTTTTGACTCCAATAAGTGGAGCCCTCTTTCTTGTAAACATTACCACTTCAACTACAAATGTTCGAGAGTTTTCTCCTACGGGGCCTCCTAACCTTGCTGAAAATTGAATTGATAGTTTCTGCGATGCATTCTTCACTCTCTTGTTGGCTGCTGCTAAACCTTTAAGGCATCCACGTACACCTTTCTTGCACTGTTGGGAGCCACCTCCTTATGAGCAATTTAAATGTCATTTAATGTACACATTCAGCAAGGACCAATTGAACCTAGAAAATAGAATTGAGAGAAGGATAGCATACCATTTTGTTGTTGCTTGTTTTTCCGAGCATGAGATGGCCTCTCTGGTGGTGTTGGGTCACTGTCTTGACTTTCCTCATCTTGAAGGCCAGCTAGATTGTTGGTATGGTCCTCTTTCAAAAAGGATACTGCACACATTATAATACTCATCAGAGAAATATATGTGAGTTTGTAAAACGAATAATATGATTGCATAGTTCGGTGAAAGATTTGAAAATTACAGATATCATCAAGATGGCCTTTCTTCCTTAACCATTCCTTATATGTTTTGATTGTTTCATCCCTGTAGTCATCCATAAATTCTGCAAGCCATGAATATATGTTAGTGCAGTTGCCAATTCAGTACTTCTATTAAAAACAGCGCGATTTTAATTGTAGCAACATATATAACTTACCCGTGTGTTCTTCCTCGGCTTGCAGATTCGCTAGCCAAACCTTGTATGCATCAAGTTGTTCATTTGTAATTGGATCATCAGAATTTTGTTGACTCCTCTTTCGCTTCATGGGTGTTATGGTCACCTGATTGTCTTTTACTCGCTCCCTTGACACTACTAATCGGACTTCCCTTTCATCTTGATTGCTTTCTATCATTCTGTCTGCATCACGACTATAATCGATCGGCTCCAGAGTTGCTACCGCCCTGCCACAATGTGGTACTAAGACACCCGTGTTGCTAACCTTCAGGACGAATTAAAATAAATTAGGAGAAAATTCAAAATAAAAAAATGGATCAGTTACCGGATACCAGTTGGGGTCTGGGAAAACTCCCAAAACTGGGAATTGGAACCCTTACTATCTGATACATGTTGGAGGTTGTACGAGAAAGATTCCCAAAGTTGGGTCTATATTCCAATGATATTACTGATACATGTGTACTTTTATATTCACATTATATTTTAAAAAAATTACACATATTGTCATTTCCCATGTACTTATGCTCAATTGAAATGTGGAGCTGACGTTGCTACAATTTGTTTGAGGTCACAATGATTCAAACCTTCTTTCCTGGGAGGCAAAATGGCATAAATAACAATCACAGTACATTCACTATTTAAGGAGTTACAATTATATGATGTAGAATATGCACCTAAGAAAGGAAATCCCGCAGCAATATCCAAGCCTAGGCTGCTATGCATTAGCACAACATCAAAGAATGTAGTTCAGTATAATATTCTAAAATGAGTATATTTGTAACCATAAAGTAAATTTGTCAGGATGCAAAATCAGTAAGTATATATCGTATTCCATAACTTAAAGTAACTATAGTGCACTGAGACTTCTGTAATATCCATCCTATAAAACAACAGATACTAACAGCATATTGTCTATCGTCGAAGGAACAACGCTCTGAAGATATCTGCGCCAAAGTTAAGTGTTGTAAGCCAAAGTGAGAAGAAACCATGGACCAAAGAAAACAATGTGGAAGCATGATAATGGCTGGGTTGGCAAGGAGCTATCTTTATAGTCATAGCCACTCTATCCTTGTCGAACTGCATCACAACCTGATGTTCAGGTTCAGAGGTTCTAAAACTATATTACCTTTGGTCGACGCATCACATGGAATTATATTACAGTGGTATGGATACATATATCTTGAAGCAATCACATAAAGACATAAAAAGCAAGACCTTTCACCATGAATGCTAAACTATGTACATCCGTTATTTTACTATATAAAGGAGCTCACATTTTGTTTCTACAAGCATGCCTTGTTTTGATGACAGGTATGCCTATCTGCAAACTTCTTTGAACATTCAGTGTACACAATGCAACTATACCCTGAAACTTATCACCAGCATCTGATATGTGTTCAGGACTACAGAACTACAGATACAGACATGAAAATTCCAGTATTGGTACATGCAGGCTTTAGCTGTTTATAACAAGTGATCCTTGGTTGCTATGACGAATTGATACATTCATCATATATTCATATGTAATAGGGTAGATTTGCATCACAGGCTCATATGTCATATGTCAGGTTTAGAGCAGTAAAGATTCAGAGCATCACAAACTCACGGTTTCAGAGCATCACGAATTCACAAGTTCAGACTTCAGAGCATCACGAATTCACAAGTTCAGACTTCAGAGCATCACAAATTCACAGGTTCACAGGTTCAGAGCAGTACAGCATTACAGCTTCAGAGGCTTAGAGCAAATACAGGTTCAGATTTCAGAGCAATAGAGGCATAGAGCATTATAGGTTGAGGAAAGAAATTTCATGGATTTACAACCCCAACGAACTCTAATAATCAGCACACACATATCTGGGGAGGTGATGAGGCTTCATACCTGGGGAGGGAAGCATCATCCGTGCCGTCTTCTTCAACGCCAGAGGTTCGAGGTGGAACCCGTCGGTCGGCCCTCGTGATGGCGAAATCCCCGTCAGTGGCGTTGGCCGCGGCCGAACCCGTGATCGGTGTCATCGATGGAGTCATCGCCATGGTCTTGTCGACCTAGGTCTTCTCCGAACCGAACGGAGGCGGAGGGGGCGGGGGGCAGCGAAGGGGCCGGGGAGGCAGAGGAAGGCGGAGGGAGACGGGGAGGCCGGGGGAGGTGGGGACGAGGCGGCGACGGGGTGGGGATGAGGCGGCGGGGTGGCGTGGGAGGGTCCGTGGGAGCGGGCGCCGGGCGGAGTGGGGAGGCCGGGAGGCGAGCCGGGAGGCGGGAGGCCGGGAGGTGGGGACGAGGCGGCGGCGGGGGTGGGGATGAGGCGGCGGGGTGGCGTGGGAGGGGTCCGTGGGAGCGGGCGCCGGCGGAGTGGGGCCGGGAGGCGAGCCGGGAGGCGGGAGGCCGGGAGGTGGGGACGAGGCGGCGACGGGGTGGGGATGAGGCGGTGGGCGGCGTGGGAGGGGTCCGTGGGAGCGGGCGCCCGGCGGAGTGGGGGAGGCCGGGAGGGCGAGCCGGGGAGGCGGAGGGAGACGGGGAGGCCTGGGGAGGTAGGGGACGAGGCGGCGGGGGGAGGTGGGGATGAGGCGGCGGGCGGCGTGGGAGGGGTCCGTGGGAGCGGGCGCCGGGCGGAGTGGGGAGGCCGGGAGGTGAGCTGGGAGGCGGAGGGAGACGGGGAGGCGGGAGGCCGGGAGGTGGGGACAAGGCGGCGGGGGAGGTGGGGATGAGGCGGGAAGATTTAGGGTGCACATCCCGCGATGGTTTTGGACGGGGCTGAGGAATTTGAGCGGGATGTGCGTATTTGGGAAGTTATTAGGGAGGGAAAATTTTTATGTTTTTAAAAATATAATAAAATAATATATATATATATATATATATATATATATATATATATATATATATATATATATATATATATATATATATATATATTTATTTATCTTTACTATTATAAATAAACGGTGTTGCAGCCTAGTGATTCAGAGCTGAAACATTTATTACAATAATAATTAGAGTGTTGCAGCAGAACAATAATTAGAGACAAAACACAATATTACACAAGCACAAGGTTTCCAATTTAAACAAAAAATCATCATCTCCATGTCCTACAGAATTCACAGTGCGACAATTCCATCATGATGAGGACATCCTTTCCATGCATACAACCATGCCGACTCCATATCAAACTGAAACTATGATACAAGGACCAATGACTAGAGCGCGAGCACGCCGACAACCATCGGTGAATGCGTTCCTAAGTTTGCATACAAATGTTTCAAAGAATGGAATACTACTTAATTCTTGTGATGATTTAATTGTCCTTAGGATCCATGGGGAAGAACCACATGAGCTCAAGTATAGAAGTGGAACCGTCAGCGCAAACCAAGTCCTGTTCACGAGTTTGACTCGGATTCGGCCTTGTTGACAGCGCCTACTTCAAACGGCCGTAACTTTTGATCCAGAAGGTTTCTTGATGAGGACATGACCCCTATGGATACAACCATATTTGCTATGCTTGTTGTCCTAATTACAAGAGTTCCTACGCATCGCTTAAATTATAAGGTGAGCTCGTTTCAAAGAGGTTTCACTTTGTTTGACAAAGAACTTATGATATTACATAATGAGAGTTTGTTGCGTTTGTTATTATGTACCGACATTTATGATGAAGATCATGCAATACGTGAGGCTACACATATGCTAAAACCGAGGATGGTTTTCTATCAAGAAGGGGAGGATGATGTGACCACGCCACAAACACATACGACAATAGCGCCCAATATCAAGATTGAACTAAAGGTGAATTCGTTTCTTCAGCCTTCATATGTTACTAAGAATAGACCGCTACCTAATACCAGTGATTTAATTGTGCTTAGGAACTTGGGAAAGGATGAAGGAAAGGGACATGGAGTCCTGGACATGCATGGAAGGAATAATGGAGGTCACCACGTCACTTTGGGACCAAGTCAAGCACAAATTCGAGTTGGACACGTTTTGGAATCAAACTCGGACTGCTGCGATGGTACCAAGTGCAAACGGGCATAACTTCCTCATACAGACTCCGTTTGGGACGTTCTTGTACTTCATGGAAAGCTTATGAAGTCTACTTTCCAACGGATCCAACCTCATGTTCAAATTCTATCCGAGCCGACCGCAATCGTCAAAAGAGTCCACGTTGGTCACGTACTAGAATCGGATTCGGACTGCTGCAATGGTGGAAGTTTAAACAGACATAACTTTCTCATACGGACTCCGTTTGGGACGTTCTTGTACTTCATGGAAAGCTTATCAAGTCTACTTTCCAATGGATCCAACTTCATCTTCAAATTCCATCCGAGCCGGCCGGAATCATCAAAACAATTCACATAGTTTTCTGAGTCCGAGTCAAAAGGGTGCTGCGCCACCTCCACTTGGGCCCATGGGCCTTGTAACCCTAGGGTGTACCCTTTGGGATGCCTCCCCTGGTTGTTTTCACTATATAGGAGCCGCCGCCTCCGTTTCTAGGACTTAGGTTTTGTTTAGATCAGTTTAGCCCCTTGTGCAAACTCCATGTTCTCTTGTGTCGGCTAGACCAACAGATTCGTGTTACAGAACCTCAACTATCCATGTGCGACTTTTATATCTAGCAAGTTTCAGGTTGCTCACTATCCTTGTTCTTGCGTGTTCTTCGGTTGCATGCAGGAATAGACCTTCGTGGTCAGGTCAACCGTGTCCTTGGCACGGTTGATAACTTCTTGGGGTTGGTTCAGCGATTGCTAAGGCGCACGTGACGTCTCGTACGGTTGTAGTCGGATCGCAAGAGTCATCTCCACCGAAATCGATAGTTATCATCCTACCGGAAGATCGGGACCCCATCGCCTCATCAGTTGGTATCAGGTCTCGCTGTACCTTGCAATCGCTTTACTCATCACTTGAGTTAGATTTATCACGAACCAGCCACCGGTTGCTCCACCTGTTTGTTTTGGTAAGAACTTGTAAGAATTTGGTAAGAGCTTGAGAGATGTGTGACTTGATTTGAGCCTCCATAACCTAGTAGTTGATAGGAACATTTACTTGTGATTTGTTTCCTTGTTTTCTACTAACAATGACAGGCTTGAGAAAATTGGTAGATTATGATGTCATCGCGGGCAGATTTGAACTTGAAGGGAAACAATTACAGTATATATCTTGCCACTCACCGCTGAGAGTACGTCGTCGGACTACTTCTTATGGGTTACTATGATGGATAGCTACTTTGAAAGACAAGATCTTGATCCTTATGAGAAGATGAGCATGGCAAGGACGGCGCTGATTGGTGATGTTCAACATTGGTGGTCAAATCTCGAGTTCCACTATATATACACATGGGAGGAGACGAAAAAGAAATTGCGACATCGTTTTTTACTTCCAGCACCCACGGTCACAAGCGAGGTGGAACCTGAGGTAATTGAAAATGTTGATATTGTTTTGGTTCCTACTCCATCTACAGATACCACCGAGATACTTGAAGAGGTGAAGGATGATCATTTCTCGGGGCCCATGAGTACTTGTTGGAAAGCTCTTGAAGTCTACTTTCAGATGGATCCGGCCTCACCTCCAAATTCCGTCCGAGTCGAGCAGAAACTGCAAAACAATTCACGTCGCTTTTCCAGTCCGAGTCAAAGTGGGCCTTGGGCCTTGTAATTCGAGTCCTATTCGGCTTCCTTGTGTTTTGGCCGACCCTCCACCTTCCGTGACCCTTAAATAGGCAGCCGCACCCTCTTCTAGGGTTTGGGTTTTGTTTAGACTAAGTTAGCTTTTGCTGCTTTGCCTTGTACTCGCGCGTGTCGGCTAGACCGCCCGAATACTTGTCTTCGGAACCCCATCGTTTTCTGTTTTCGATTGAATCTTACTTCGTTATTTGCAATTGAGTTGCTGTTCATCTTGTTCTTGCTTGTTCTTCGATTGCTTGCAGGAACGAGAACCCTCGTGGTTAGGTTGATCGTGCGCCGACAAGGTCACGAACAATCTCTGGAGTTGGTGTATCGATCGCTAAGGCGCAACGTCCTTGGATGGTTGTAGTCGGGTCGTCAACGTCACCTCCTTCCCCAATCGAATCTACCACTCTCATCGAAAGATCGGGACCCCTAGTCCTATCAGTTGGTATCAGAGCTCAAGGTTGATCGGTGAGAGATCTTATCTAGTCTTTGCAATTTTTTTACCTACAGTCCAGAAAACCAAAAAAAAATAGTAGATCTATTCCCCAAAATCCGAAACAATTTGTGCCTTTATCTATTGCTGCATAGTCTTTGTTCGTTGAGTCTTCGGTTGCATCGTCGTGTCCTTTGCTGGTCTTAGTGTCTAGTTCCTTTAGAGTTTCGAGTTCTGTTCACGTTTTGGACTCACCGTTGCAGTTAGATCCGAACTGTCATAGGAGGGTAGAAAAGGAGGACTCGGTTGTTACGTAGCCTTTGCCCTAATTGGTCTTGGAGTAGGGCACGAATTCGGATTCAACTGCATCGTGTGTAAAAAAAAAAGAGAGCAAAAAAAAGAGACAAGAAGGAATAGGCAGTCGCATCTAGAAGAGCCGCGGCATAAAAAAAAAGAGAAAAAAAACAGAGGAGAGAGAAACAGCTAACTTTTGCATACGACCTCCGATTGAGGCGATTCTTGATCCGTTGGAAAGGAAATCGGAAGATAGAGTGAAAAAAAAGAAGTAAGGAAAAACTGGAGATTTCAGATCCGCGTAAGCCACCAGGCACATGCGCGGCAGCTTCGACCCCAAAAAACGTCGTTTAGGGCCTCAAAACGGGCCCGCAAACCGAGGAAAAATCAAGTTTCTCAGAATTCGCTCAAAATTGACAGAGCCCTTCTGCACGTGATTCTAAGGTACCCTGTGAAGACAGCACCCTTTTTCGAGCTCCAGAACTCCGTGTGCAACGCCATCTAGTTTCTTTCTGCACGGTGTGTCTTCGTTTGTGTTCTAGGCTCGCGTCTCTAGTACGGTCTAGCCTAGGACCAGCACGGTGCCGTCGTTGAGCGATTATTCAACTTGCTTTGACTAATGTGGTTCTAGTTATCCTTTGTTCACTCTCAGCCACCTATAGCTCCACAGATTTGGCTACCACCTCACAGGACTAGCGACCAAGGCAGCGATACACCCAATTTCCAGGAGATATTGTCTTGACTTGTCGGCTGCCATCACCTCCTGCTCACTGTGGTAAGAACTTGTAAGAGCTTGACAGAACAGGTTGAGAGTGTGCGACTTGATTTAACCACATCCCAGTAGTTGTGAGGGCATAACCTGCAGTTTTATTATTTTTATCTTCTTGGTTTGTTTCTTGTGTTCTTCTAACAATGTCGAGAACCGGAGGACCTGCGGGCAGCGCAACATTCCCCTCGGACTAGGGCATCATACAACACTTTGAGCGCCAAATGAAGCTGCACACTGAAGGACTTGATGAGGATGTACGGTCACCAACGAACGCCTTGGCCAATTGGAGGCGCGCAGATCGACACCAACACTACGCTTGCAACATTGGAGGCTTCCGTTGGCACCGTCAACATCTCACTTGCTGAGATTTTGAGACGTTTTGATGAGAGGGCGTGCATCTCCGCTGCACCGACTCAGCGTATTCGTGCCAACATTGCTGTCTTGGGCAGCAGGGTGGACGAAAATGGTGGAGACGAATATGCGGCTGACACTGAGATCGATGATGATGAGGACGCTCACCGTCAACGTCAACCACGCCGGGCTGAGGTACGTGAGAATGATGAATCGCTTGGTAAGATTAAGTTCACTATGCCACTTTTTGATGGAAAATATAACCCTGATGCTTATATCATTTGGGAATTGGCTGTTGATCAGAAATTTGCTTGTCATGCATTCCCTGAAAACAAAAGGGTTAGGGCTGCTACTAGTGAGTTTACTGATTTTGCTTCTGTTTGGTGGAGTGAATATTGTAAGAAAAATCCTTTCACCATACCACAAACTTGGGATGCATTAAAAAGAATCATGCGAGCTAGATTTGTTCCCTCATATTATGCACGTGATTTGTTACATAAGTTGCAACAATTGAGGCAAGGTAGTAAAAGCGTAGAGGAATATTTTCAAGAATTGCAAACAGGCATGCTGCGTTGTGACTTAGAGGAAACTGAGGAAGCCGCTATGGCTAGGTTTGTGGGTGGTTTGAATCGGAAAATTCAGGATATCTTAGCTTACAAGGAATATAATTCTATCACTCGTTTATTTCATCTTGCTTGTAAAGCTGAAAGAGAAGTACAGGGGACGCAGCGGGCACTAGGACTAACGTTTCTGCAGGTCGTGGAAACATTTGGTCTCAACGTGCATCTACCGCACCATCAAGCCAACCCCTGCACCTTCTTTCTCCAACAGCAAGCCAAGGTTTTCATCATCAAATTCGGCATCTCGGGCATCCGAAGCAACAAAGGGGGCAGCCCAAGCACATGCAAAGAGCTCTTCGTCCGTTGCATCTACGGGACGAACGAGGATATCCAATGTCATCAATGCAAGGGTATGGCCATGTGAGGAGTGAGTGCCCAACCAAGCGTGTTCTGATTGTGAGAGATGATGGTGAGTATTCTTCTGCTAGTGATTTGGATGAGGATACATATGCTATGCTTGCAGCTGACCATGCAGGTAGTGGGAAGGAGCAAGAAGAAGAGCACATTGGTGCTGAAGATGCAGAGCGCTATGAGAGCCTCATTGTGCAGCGTGTGTTGAGTGCACAAATGGAGAGGGCGGAGCAAAATCAGCGGCACATCCTTTTCCAAACAAAGTGCGTCGTGAAGGAACGTTCATGCCGAGTGATAATTGATGGAGGAGCTGCAACAACTTGGTGAGCTCGATATGGTGGAGAAGCTTGCGTTGAACACCAAACCTCACCCACACCCTTACTACATTCAATGGTTCAATAACAGCGGCAAGGTGAAGGTAACACGAATGGTGAGAGTAAATTTTGCTATTGGTTCTTATCACGATGTTGTAGAATGCGATGTTGTCCCTATGCAAGCATGCTCTATGCTGTTAGGTAGACCGTGGCAATATGATAAAGATTCACTGCATCATGGTAAGACAAACCAATATTCTTTTGTGCATCATGACAAGAAAATTGTGTTACATCCTATGTCTCCTGAAGCTATTTTCAAAGATGAGATTGCTAGAGCTAGTAGAGAGAAAAATCAGGAGCATAATAGGAGTGAAAATCAGATTGTTGCAAGTGAACTTGAGCAACATAAAAAGAAAAACTCTAAATCTGTTCATGAGAAGAAAAATGAGATTAAATTGAAAGGTGCATGTTTTCTTGCTACTAAGTCTGATGTGAATGAGCTGGATGCTAGTACTTCTATTTGCTATGCCTTACTTTGCAAACAAGCTTTATTTTCATTCGAGGAGGTACCTTCTTCTGTGCCTCCTGCTGTCACTAATCTTTTGCAGGAGTACATGGATGTCTTTCCAAAGGACGTGCCGCCAGGGCTACCACCAGTGCGAGGGATTGAGCACCAGATTGATTTGATTCCCGGGGCATCTTTGCCCAATCGTGCGCCATACAGGACCAATCCGGAAGAAACTAAGGAGATTCAGCGTCAAGTTCAAGAATTGCTTGATAAAGGTTATGTGCGTGAGTCTCTTAGTCCTTGTGCTGTTCCGGTAATTTTAGTGCCTAAGAAAGATGGATCATGGCGTATGTGTGTGGACTGTAGAGCGATCAATAACATTACCATTAGATATCGTCACCTATTCCTAGGTTAGATGATATGCTTGATGAATTAAGTGGCTCTATTGTCTTCTCTAAAGTTGATTTGCGTAGTGGGTACCACCAAATTCGCATGAAATTGGGAGATGAATGGAAAACAGCATTTAAAACTAAGTTCGGTTTGTATGAGTGGTTAGTAATGCCATTTGGTTTAACTAATGCACCTAGCACATTCATGAGATTAATGAACGAGGTTTTGCGTGCTTTCATTGGTAAATTTGTAGTGGTCTATTTTGATGATATATTGATATATAGCAGATCACTAGAGGAACACCTTTGCCATTTACGTGCTGTTTTGATGCTTTACGTAATGCACGTTTATTTGGTAACGTTGAGAAGTGCACATTTTGCACGGATCGAGTCTCTTTTCTTGGCTATGTTGTTACTCCACAGGGCATAGAAGTTGATCAAGCCAAGGTTGAGGCAATACAGAGTTGGCCGACTCCTAAAACGGTCACGCAGGTGCGAAGTTTTCTAGGACTTGCTGGATTCTATCGTCGTTTTGTGAAGGATTTCAGCACCATCGCTGCACCATTGAATGAGCTCACTAAAAGGGGTGCCGTTTACTTGGGAATGCACAGGAAGACGCCTTCAACACATTGAAAGATAAGTTAACACATGCACCATTACTCCAACTTCCAGATTTTAGTAAGACTTTTGAGCTAGAATGTGATGCTAGTGGAATTGGATTGGGTGGTGTGCTGTTGCAAGAAGGTAAACCTGTGGCATACTTTAGTGAAAAATTGAGTGGGCCTAGTTTGAACTATTCTACTTATGATAAGGAATTATATGCTCTAGTTCGAACTTTAGAGACATGGCAACATTATTTATGGCCCAAAGAATTTGTCATTCATTCTGATCATGAGTCATTAAAGCATATTAGAAGTCAAGCAAAATTGAACCGTAGGCATGCAAAGTGGGTTGAATTCATAGAGTCTTTTCCTTATGTCATAAAACACAAAAGGGAAAGGAGAATGTTATTGCTGATGCATTGTCTAGGAGATATACCATGCTCTCACAACTTGACTTCAAAATTTTTGGATTGGAAACATTAAGGAGCATTATGTTCATGATGATGATTTTAAAGACGTGTTGCTGAATTGCCAAGAGGGAAAACGTGGAATAAATTTGTTCTAAATGATGGATTTGTGTTTAGAGCTAACAAACTATGCATTCCAGCTAGCTCCGTTCGTTTGTTGTTGTTACAGGAAGCGCATGGAGGTGGGCTGATGGGGCATTTGGAGCGAAGAAGACGGAAGACATACTTGGTAGTCATTTCTTTTGGCCAAAGATGAGACGTGATGTGGAACGTTTTGTTGCTCGCTGCACTACGTGTCAAAAGGCTAAGTCACGACTTAATCCTCACGGTTTGTATATGCCTCTACCTGTTCCTAGTGTGCCTTGGGAAGATATTTCTATGGACTTTGTTTTAGGACTGCCTAGGACAAAGAAGGGAGGGATAGCATATTTGTTGTTGTGGATAGATTTTCTAAGATGGCACACTTCATACCATGTCATAAAAGTGATGATGCTACCAATATTGCTGATTTGTTCTTTCGTGAAGTTGTTCGTTTGCATGGTGTGCCAAATACAATAGTTTCCGATCGTGACACTAAATTCCTTAGCCATTTTGGAGAACTTTATGGGCTAAATTGGGGACTAAGCTGTTATTTTCGACTACGTGTCATCCCCAAACTGATGGGCAAACTGAAGTTGTGAATAGAACTTTATCTACCATGCTTAGGGCTGTTTTGAAAAAGAACATTAAAATGTGGGAAGAATGCTTGCCTCATATTGAATTTGCTTATAATCGTTCGCTGCATTCTACTACAAAGTTGTGCCCTTTTGAGATTGTCTATGGCTTTGTGCCTCGTGCTCCTATTGATTTGCTACCACTTCCATCTTCGGAGAAGTTAAATTTTGATGCTAAACAGCGTGCTGACTTGATGTTGAAATTGCATGAGACAACCAAAGAAAATATTGAACGCATGAATGCTAAATATAAACTTGCTGGTAGTAAAGGAAGGAGGCATTTAACTTTTCAACCGGGTGATTTAGTTTGGTTGCATTTGAGAAAGAAAGATTTCCTGAATTGAGGAGGTCTAAGTTGATGCCTAGAGCTGATGGTCCTTTCAAAGTGTTGGAAAAGATTAATGACAATGCATATAAACTTGAGTTGCCTGCAGATTTTGGGGTTAGTCCCACCTTTAACATTGCAGATTTGAAGCCATACTTGGGAGAAGAAGATGAGCTTGAGTCGCGGACGACTCAAATGCAAGAAGGGGAGGATGATGAGGACATCCTTTCCATGCATACAACCATGCCGACTCCATATCAAACTGAAACTATGATACAAGGACCAATGACTAGAGCGCGAGCACGTCAGCTTAACCATCAGGTGAATGCGTTCCTAAGTTTGCATACAAATGTTTCAAAGAATGGAATACTACTTAATTCTTGTGATGATTTAATTGTCCTTAGGAACCATGGGGAAGAACCACATGAGCTCAAGTATAGAAGTTGATGAGATGATGGGGTCCCGATCTTCCGATAGGATGATAACTATCGATTTCGGTGGAGATGACTCTTGCGATCCGACTACAACCGTACGAGACGTCACGTGCGCCTTAGCAATCGCTGAACCAACCCCAAGATGTTATCAACCGTGCCAAGAACACGGTTGACCTGACCACGAAGGTCTATTCCTGCATGCAACCGAAGAACACGCAAGAACAAGGATAGTGAGCAACCTGAAACTTGCTAGATATAAAAGTCGCACAAGGATAGTTGAGGTTCTGTAACACGAATCTGTTGGTCTAGCCGACACAAGAGAACGTGGAGTTTGCACAAGGGGCTAAACTGATCTAAACAAAACCTAAGTCCTAGAAACGGAGGCGGCGGCTCCTATATAGTGAAAACAACCAGGGGAGGCGTCCCAAAGGGTACACCCTAGGGTTACAAGGCCCATGGGCCCAAGTGGAGGTGGCGCAGCACCCTTTTGACTCGGACTCAGAAACCTATGTGAATTATTTTGATGATTATGGCCGGCTCGGATGGAATTTGATGATGAGGTTGGATCCATTGGAAAGTAGACTTGATAAGCTTTCCATGAAGTACAAGAACGTCCCAAACGGAGTCCGTATGAGGAAGTTATGTCCGTTTAAACTTGCACCATTGCAGCAGTCCGAATCCGATTCCAGTACGTGACCAACGTGGACTCTTTTGACGATTGCGGCCGGCTCGGATAGAATTTGAAGATGAGGTTGAATTCGTTGGAACGTAGACTTCATAAGCTTTCCATGAAGTACAAGAACGTCCCAAACGGAGTCCGTATGAGGAAGTTATGCCCGTTTGAACTTGGTACCATCACAGCAGTCCGAGTCTGATTCCAAAACGTGTCCAACTCGAATTCGTGCTTGACTTGGTCCCAAAGTGACGTGGTGACCTCCATTATTCCTTCCATGCATGTCCAGGACTCCATGTCCCTTTCCTTCATCCTTTCCCAAGTTCCTAAGCACAATTAAATCACTTGCATTAGGTAGCGGTCTATTCTTACTAACATACGAAGGCTGAAGAAACGAATTCACCTTTAGTTCAATCTTGATATTGGGCGCTATTGTCGTATGTGTTTGTGGCGTGGTCACATCATCCTCCCCTTCTTGATAGAAAACCGTCCTCGGTTTTAGCATATGTGTAGCCTCACGTATTGCATGATCTTCATCATAAATGTCGGTACATAATAACAAACGCAACAAAGTCTCATTATGCAATATCATAAGTTCTTTGTCAAACAAAGTGAAACCTCTTTGAAACGAGCTCACCTTATAATTTAAGCGATGCGTAGAACTCTTGTAATTAGGACAACAAGCATAGCAAATATGGTTGTATCCATAGGGGCATGTCCTCATCATCCTCCCCTTCTTGAAAACAAAGCCGTCCTCGGCTTTTGATAAACTGAAAGTATGGTAACAAAGAAGCCAAGGTGTATGCATGGTATATGTATATGTCATCCGTTTTAACGGTTCTTCGTTGTTGCACAATTAATGCTATAACACAGCAGGAATCATAAAAGCTCATTGTATTATTAACCCAAAAGTAATCATATATGTCAATGACCAAATTAAAATTTCTCATACAGCAATTATTGCAACTAGATTTGCAAATGTAAGTGAAGCATTTATGCAATTGAAATATCTGAAGTTGTAAACTTGAAGTGGTGGCACATATGGGCAAAGCTACAACTTTTGGAATTAAGCATAGTTCATCCATATAATCATATCCCAATGGAGCAATAGCAAATTTATCCAGCAAGGGTGAAGAGATTTGTGTGTTCTTCCATAATTCATCATCTTTATTCAGATTGTCCATACTAGATGATGCAAAAGAGATGAACACATAGGCATTGGATGCATACTAAATTTTACTTCCTCTCATATTGAACAAGATTCAACACACAAGAATTGTTGTCTAAAACAGCAAGCTTCAATTCATCCATGTGATCACAAGTTATGCATATTCGATATACAAAAATTGATTGTCTACACCATAATCTCCAATCAAATTAAACTTATACCCAGGGTATAGGCGCTAAACAAGAATTTCGAACATGCAAGTTCAGAAACTTTCTCCATAGCACAATCCAAACTAACGGACTCATTAAGCATGATATAGCACAATGCATCAGCAGGAGATATTCTATCAAATACTTCCTTATGTGTAATTAATTCGACATGTGCAAAATTATGAGCATTTAGATCAGCACATGGTTCGTTCAAGTCAACACAAGGAATATCAAAAGATTGCACTACAGCAGGTATATACTCACAAGGTTGATCTATGTCTTGTTGTAGCACCAAATCAGTACCTTTGTCATTATCGTCCTCATCAGATAGTGTAGGTACCTCAAACTTCTCCTCTAATGGCATAAGATGCACCAGATCATCCTTCACCTCTTCAAGTATCTCGGTGGTATCTGTAGATGGAGTAGGAACCAAAACAATATCAACATTTTCAATTACCTCAGGTTCCACCTCGCTTGTGACCGTGGGTGCTGGAGGTACAAAACGATGTCGCAATTTCTTTTCATCTCCTCCCATGTGTATATATAGTGGAACTCGAGATTTGACCACCAATGTTGAACATCACCAATCAGCGCCGTCCTTGCCAAGCTCATCTTCTCATAAGGATCAAGATCTTGTCTTTCAAAGTAGCTATCCATCATAGTAACCCACAAGAAGTAGTCCGACGACGTACTCTCAGCGGTGAGTGGCAAGATATATACCGGTAATTGTTCCCTTCAAGTTCAAATCTGCCCGCGATGACATCATAATCTACCAATTTTCTCAAGCCTGTCATTGTTAGTAGAAAACAAGGAAACAAATCACAAGTAAATGTTCCTATCAACTACTAGGTTATGGAGGCTCAAATCAAGTCACGCATCTCTCAAGCTCTTACCAAATTCTTACAAGTTCTTACCAAAACAAACAGGTGGTGCAACCGGTGGCTGGTTCGTGATAAATCTAACTCAAGTGATGAGTAAAGCGATTGCAAGGCACAGCGAGACCTGTTCGGTTAGTAGAAAAGTGGAGCTTGGATAGGCTATGTATTTTGTAGCAAAGGAAAACAATCAATTAATTTCAGAAATTGCACAGAATTGAATTATAGTTCGTATCTAGCACTTAGCCTATGTTGCTGATCAACCAAGGATGGAAGAAGGCTAAAATATGTGTATGGTAATGTATAGGAGTGGTAAATACAAGATAATTCAATTGAATGCAATCTGGAATTGAAGGGCACAAGGATTGACCCAAAACTTGGAAACTGAAGATTTCTGTCCACTAGACAGCAAGTCGGTATTTCGGCCGTAACTTTTTGTCAGTTGCCTTTTTTCAATGATTCTTTTTTTTCTCCGTTTCCTGACGGCTTTTTCTACAACTTTTGTTTTGGGGCCAAGTTCTGGAAACCGACCGATAAATTCTCACAAAATTCACAAGTGCCGGCTGTTGCAGATTCAATCTGGATTTTTAGGTGAACTTGCACCGCAGATATCTCTTAACTGCCTTGCTGGAATGACGTGAAATTTTACAGATAGATGGACAATCAAGTTTTGAATCTAATGGCGGTGGTCTCACTCAAAAATAATCTCGGAATCAAAAGTTATGACATTTTTGGTGGCGGCTGCAGAGAAAGGAAAAATCAGCCGAAATTGGAATTAGGGTTTGTGATAGGGGAATTTTTTTTTGTTTGGATTTTTTATGGAATCAAGGATATGACCAGCAACTAGACAAAGCTAAAACGGACACAAATTCAATTTAGCAAACCAAAACTAACAGATTGAAAGGCACAACGGGGTTTGGACAGCGGAAATTAACTCTTTTTGTGGGGCAATTTTTCTGAACTATGGAAAATAAAAATCAATCTACTAACTACGGATACAAAGAATTCCTACCGGTCAACTGAAGCTCTGATACCAACTGATGAGATGATGGGGTCCCGATCTTCCGATAGGATGATAACTATCGATTTCGGTGGAGATGACTCTTGCGATCCGACTACAACCGTACGAGACGTCACGTGCGCCTTAGCAATCGCTGAACCAACCCCAAGATGTTATCAACCGTGGCAAGAACACGGTTGACCTGACCACGAAGGTCTATTCCTGCATGCAACCGAATAACACGCAAGAACAAGGATAGTGAGCAACCTGAAACTTGCTAGATATAAAAGTCGCACAAGGATAGTTGAGGTTCTGTAACACGAATCTGTTGGTCTAGCCGACACAAGAGAACGTGGAGTTTGCACAAGGGGCTAAACTGATCTAAACAAAACCTAAGTCCTAGAAACGGAGGCGCGGCTCCTATATAGTGAAAACAACCAGGGGAGGCGTCCCAAAGGGTACACCCTAGGGTTACAAGGCCCATGGGCCCAAGTGGAGGTGGCGCAGCACCCTTTTGACTCGGACTCAGAAACCTATGTGAATTATTTTGATGATTATGGCCGGCTCGGATGGAATTTGAAGATGAGGTTGGATCCATTGGAAAGTAGACTTGATAAGCTTTCCATGAAGTACAAGAACGTCCCAAACGGAGTCCGTATGAGGAAGTTATGTCCGTTTAAACTTGCACCATTGCAGCAGTCCAAATCCGATTCCAGTACGTGACCAACGTGGACTCTTTTGACGATTGCGGCCGGCTCGGATAGAATTTGAAGATGAGGTTGAATTCGTTGGAACGTAGACTTCATAAGCTTTCCATGAAGTACAAGAACGTCCCAAACGGAGTCTGTATGAGGAAGTTATGCCCGTTTGAACTTGGTACCATCACAGCAGTCCGAGTCTGATTCCAAAACGTGTCCAACTCGAATTCGTGCTTGACTTGGTCCCAAAGTGACGTGGTGACCTCCATTATTCCTTCCATGCATGTCCAGGACTCCATGTCCCTTTCCTTCATCCTTTCCCAAGTTCCTAAGCACAATTAAATCACTTGCATTAGGTAGCGGTCTATTCTTACTAACATACGAAGGCTGAAGAAACGAATTCACCTTTAGTTCAATCTTGATATTGGGCGCTATTGTCGTATGTGTTTGTGGCGTGGTCACATCAGAAGTGGAACCGTCAAGCGCAAACCAAGTCCTGTTCACGAGTTTGACTCGGATTCGGCCTTGTTGACAGCGCCTACTTCAAACGGCCGTAACTTTTGATCCAGAAGGTTTCTCGGGGCCCATGAGTACTTGTTGGAAAGCTCTTGAAGTCTACTTTCAGATGGATCCGGCCTCACCTCCAAATTCCATCCCAGTCGAGCAGAAACTGCAAAACAATTCACGTCACTTTTCCAGTCCGAGTCAAAGTGGGCCTTGGGTCTTGTAATTCGAGTCCTATTCGGCTTCCTTGTGTTTTGGCCGACCCTCCACCTTCCGTGACCCTTAAATAGGCAGCCGCACCCTCTTCTAGGGTTTGGGTTTTGTTTAGACTAAGTTAGCTTTTGCTGCTTTGCCTTGTACTCGCACGTGTCGGCTAGACCGCCCGAATACTTGTCTTCGGAACCCCATCGTTTTCTGTTTTCGATTGAATCTTACTTCGTTATTTGCAATTGAGTTGTTGTTCATCTTGTTCTTGCTTGTTCTTCGATTGCTTGCAGGAACGAGAACCCGTGGTTAGGTTGATCGTGCGCCGACAAGGTCACGAACAATCTCTGGAGTTGGTGTATCGATCGCTAAGGCGCAACGTCCTTGGATGGTTGTAGTCGGGTCGTCAACGTCACCTCCTTTCCCAATCGAATCTACCACTCTCATCGAAAGATCGGGACCCCTAGTCCTATCACATCATCTATGTAGGTGTCATCATCTTCATCATCATCGTCTATGATGGGAACGGGGTCCCGATCTTCCAGCAGGTTCTGGATATGTTCGATTTGGTGGAGGCGCGACACAAATCGATCCGGCTTCCGAACGACATGTTCCGAACCCCGCAATCGTAGCACCACGTCTCCTCAGGTTATCAACCGTGCGCGGCCCGGTTGACCTCGCCAAGAAGGCTAATCCTCGCCTGCGAATCGAAGAACACAAGCAAGAACAAGGAAGAACACAACTGAATTGCGGATTAATTGATGTAGCACTCGAAAGTTGGGGTCTCACAAACCGATGAACGGCGAAACTGTTCAAAGACAGAATTAATCTAAGCAAAACCCGAACCCTAATGGTGGGGTGGCGGCTGGATATAAAGGAGTGAGGGGCGTGCAAAACCCCTGGACGCGCCCTAATGGGCTCCAACACGATACAAAGCCGAAAGGCCCAAAAGATGGTGGCGCAGCACCCTGACAGATTCTGAATGCGCACTTATTTCGACGATTCCCGTTGACTCAGAAGTAATTTTGACATGGGACCAGAGCCATTGGAAAGGTAGTCTTCTCAGCTTTCCATACATATGTAGAACGTCCAAAACGGAGTCCGGATGCGATCTGGGCGTCCGTTTTAGTGCGACCTGGTCCTGGACTCCGAATTGGATTCGAAGTCGGTTTGAGTTGGGCCTCCAACATGATTCGACCGCCCTTGCTGGACTTGTGCGCCTCGTAGTCCTTCTCCAAGTACTTCTAGGTCCTCTCCATGGTTCCTAATCATAATTAAATCATTAGGTAGCAATCGATTCTCAAATGAACAAAAAGAAGTACTTAGGAACGAGCTCACCTGTAAATTCAATTGTCGGGCGCGAGCTCTAGTGATTGGTCCTTGAATGTCAAGTGGAGGAGTGTTGTGTGTATCCGAAGAAGTGATGTCCTCATCATCCTCCCCCTCTTGAAGCGGAGTTGTCCTCAACTCAGCCTCATCTTCTTCTCCCAAGTATGGCTTCAAATCTGAAATGTTAAAGGTGGGATTAACCCCAAACTCGGGAGGCAACTCAAGTTTATATGCATTATCATTTATCTTCTCAATTATCTTAAAAGGACCAGCAGCTCTAGGCATCAATTTTGACTTTCGTAACTCAGGAAATCTATCCTTTCTCAAGTGCAACCAAACAAAATCACCCGGTTCAAGTTTAACTTCCTTTCTACCTTTACTACCAGTAATCCTATATTTTTCATTCATCTTTTCAATGTTTGCCTTAGTAGTCTCATGCATTTTGACAATGAAATCAGCACGCTCCTTAGCATCATTATGAACTCTCTCACTAGTAGGCAAAGGTAAAATATCAATAGGGGCACGGGGATTGAATCCATACACTACCTGAAAAGGACTTACCTTGGTAGTGGAGTGTTCCTTCGGTTATATGCGAACTCAACATGTGGCAAACACTCTTCCCACAGCTTCAAATTATTCTTTAAAACAGCTCTCAACATGGTAGACAATGTGCGGTTCACCACCTCGGTTTGGCCATCAGTTTGTGGGTGACATGTTGTAGAGAACAACAACTTTGTACCCAACTTGTTCCATAGAGTACGCCAAAAGTGACTCAAGAACTTAGCATCACGATCTGAAACAATAGTAGAAGGCATACCATGCAAACGAACTATCTCTTTGAAAAGAGGTCAGCAATATGAACGGCATCATTGGTTTTATGACATGGTATAAAGTGAGCCATCTTAGAAAAGCGATCCACAACAACAAAATGTTATCCCTCCCTCTTAGTCCTAGGCAATCCTAAAACAAAGTCCATAAAAATATCTGCCCATGGAATAGAAGGAACAGGAAGAGGCATATATAAACCATGTGGATTCAAGCGAGACTTAGCTTTTTGACATGTAGTGCAGCGAGCCACAAACCGCTCAACATCGCGCCTCATCTTTGGCCAAAAGAAGTGTGTGGCCAGAACGTCCTCCGTCTTCTTAACACCAAAATGTCCCATCAAACCGCCTCCATGCGCCTCCTGCAACAACAAAAGACGAACGGATCCAACTGGAATGCATAGGCGGTTAGCTCTAAACAAAAATCCATCATTGATCACGAATTTATTCCATGCTTGTCCCTCTTTACAATGCAGCAACACATCCTTAAAATCAGCATCAAAAGCATATTGTGCTTTAATAGGTTCAAGACCAAAAAGGCGACAATCAAGTTGAGACAACATGGTATAGCGTCGAGACAAAGCATCAGCAATCACATTATCCTTCCCTTGTGTTTAATGACATAAGGAAAAGATTCAATAAATTCAACCCACTTAGCATGTCTACGATTCAAATTGGTTTGACTACGAATATGCTTAAGTGATTCATGATCGGAATGAATGACAAATTCTTTAGGCCATAAATAGTGTTGCCACGTCTCTAAAGAACGAACAAGAGCATACAATTCTTTATCATACGTGGAATAATTAAGAGCAGGACCATTCAATTTTTCACTAAAGTAGGCAACAGGTTTGCCTTCTTGCATCAGAACACCACCAATACCAATTCCGCTAGCATCACATTCCAGCTCAAAAGTCTTACCAAAATTCGGAAGTTGGAGCAATGGTGCGTGTGTAAGCTTGTCCTTCAAAAGATTAAAGGACTCCTCTTGTGATGGCCCCCAATGGAACACGACGCCCTTCTTTGTCAACTCAATCAATGGCGTCGCAATGGTGCTGAATTCCTTGACAAAGCGCCATAAAATCCTGCAAGGCCAAGGAAACTCCGCAACTTGGGAGACCGTCGTGGGCGTGGGCCAACTCCATATCGCCTCCACCTTGGCTCTATCAACCTCAATTCCCTGTGGAGTCACAACATAGCCAAGAAAAGAGACTCGATCCGTGCAAAAGGTGCACTTGTCAAGGTTACCAAACAAACGTGCATCTTTCAAAGCATTAAAAACAGCACGTAAGTGATTCAAATGTTCATCCATGGACTTGCTATAAAATCAAGATATCATCAAAGTAAACAACCACAAATTTGCCAATGAAAGGATGTAAAACCTCGTGCATTAATCTCATGAAAGTGCTAGGTGCATTAGTTAAACCAAAAGGCATGACTAACCACTCATACAAGTCGAACTTAGTTTTAAAAGCAGTTTTCCATTCATCGCCAAGTTTCATTCTTATTTGGTGGTATCCACTACGCAAGTCAATCTTTGTGAAAATTATAGCACCACACAACTCATCAAGCATGTCGTCTAGCCTAGGAATAGGATGACGATACCTTATAGTAATGTTGTTAATGGCTCTACAATCTACACACATACGCCAAGAACCATCTTTTTGGGAACCAAAAGAACAGGAACAACACAAGGACTAAGGCTCTCACGTACGGACCCCACGGTCCAAAAGGTCTTGGACTTGTCGCTGAATCTCCTTAGTCTCTTCGGGATTGGTCCTGTATGCCGCACGGTTTGGCAAACTCGCTCCAGGGATTAAGTCAATCTGGTGTTCAATCCCTCTAATGGGTGGAAGTCCTGGAGGTATCTGATGAGGCGATGGTGTCCCGATCTTCCGATAGGATGATAACTATCGATTTTGGTGGAGGTGACCCTTGCGATCCGACTACAACCGAACGACGTCGCTTGCGCCTTAGCAATCGCTGAACCAACCCCGAGATGTTATCAACCGTGCCAAGAACGCGGTTGACCTGACCACGAAGGTCTATTCCTGCATGCAATCGAAGAACACGCAAGAACAAGATAACAAGCAATCTGAAATTGCAAATATATATATTGAGATCAAAAGGTGGGATTCCAAAGGTAGTCTTGACAGGTGGTCATCCGACACAACTGAAGAACAGAAGTTTGCATAATAGCTAAACCTAAACTCAACGAAATCCAAGTCCTAACAAGGGAGGCGGCGGCTCCTTTATAGGGAGAACAACCAGGAGGGGCGTCCAAAGTGCATGCTCTAGGGTTACAAGGCCCATGGGCCCAATTGGTGGTGGCGCAGCACCCTTTTGACTCGGACTCAAAAACCAACGTGGATTGTTTTGATGATTGCAGCCGGCTCGGATGGAATTTGAAGATGAGGTTGGATCCGTTGGAAAGTAGACTTCGTAAGCTTTCCATGAAGTACAAGAACGTCCCAAACGGAGTCCGTATGAGAAAGTTACGTTCGTTTCAACTTGCACCATTGCAGCAGTCCGAATCTGATTCCAGTACGTGACCAATACGGACTCTTTTGATGATTGCGGCTGTCTCGGATAGAATTTGAAGATGGGGTTGAATCCTTTAGAAAGTAGACTTGATAAGCTTTCCATCAAGTCCAAGAACGTCTCAAACGGAGTCCGTATGAGAAAGTTACGTCCGTTTAAACTTGCACCATTGCAGCAGTCCGAGTCTGATTCCAAAACGTGTCCAACTCGAATTCGTGCTTGACTTGGTCTCAAAGTGACGTGGTGACCTCCATTATTCCTTCCATGCATGTCCAGGACTCCATGTCCCTTTCCTTCATCCTTTCCCAAATTCCTAAGCACAATTAAATCACTTGTATTAGGTAGCGGTCTATTCTCAGTAACATATGAAGGCTGAAGAAACGAATTCACCTTTAGTTCAATCTTGATATTGGGCGCGATTGTCGTATGTGTTTGTGGCGTGGTCACATCAGTATCTCATCAGGGAAAACATCTCTAAACTCCTGCAAAAGGTTAGTGACAGGAGCAGGCAAAGTGCAAGGCATATTATCAAGGGAAAATAAAGCATCTTTGCACACAAAAGCATAGCATGTATCATTAACATCATCAATTTCAGTAAGGTCTGATTTTGTGGCAAGCATAACAGAATTTTTCAAATGGATTACTTGCTGCTTTTCAGATTTATCATGTTCCTTTGCATCATTAGCAGCAGCAACTCTCTCCCTATCGGCCTCTATAATCTCAGCTGGGGTCAAAGGCAGTAAAGTAACTTTCTTTCCGTTATGCATAAAAGTGTATTTGTTACTACTACCATGGTGTAAAGCATCATTATCAGATTCCCAAGGTCGACCCAATAAAAGAGAGCATGCTTGCATGGGAACCACATCACAATCAACATGATCAGCATAACCACCAATGGAAAAATGGACTCGGCATGTTTGCGTTACCTTAGCTTTTCCAGAATCATTTAACCACTGAATATGGTATGGATGTGGATGCGGTCGCGTGGTCAAGCCAAGCTTCTTGACCAAATCAGAACTCACCAAGTTGTTGCAACTTCCTCCATCAATGATGACACGTGCACGCTGATTCTTGATTGCGAAGAAAGTCTGAAACAAATTATGGCGTTGAAGCTTGTCGGTTTGTTCTACTTGTGTGCTGAGGACTCGCTGCACAATGATGCTCCGTAGCGTCGCTGTGGACGCCCCACCAAGGACCAGGTCGTCATCACCACCGCCATTGTCATCCGAGGTAGCAGCAACATCATCATCCTCCTCGACATCTGAAGTGCTGATGTAGCCTCCATCTTCTGTGGCGATGTATGCCCGTTGGCTAGGGCAATTCTTCTGCACATGACCAAGCCCATGGCAGCGATGGCACTGAATGTCGGAGGAGCGACCCGTTGAAGCCACGGTAGAAGAACTACTCTTGGCTGGAACCTGCAAAGAATTTTTTGAAGGTGGCTTCGGTGGCGCTGCTGCAATCTTGTTCACAGGTGGTGGAGGAGAACGAAAATTCGAAGAAGACTTGGGCAGTCTGATGAGGCGATGGGGTCCCGATCTTCCGATAGGATGATAACTATCGATTTCGGTGGAGATGACTCTTGCGATCCGACTACAACCGTACGAGACGTCACTTGCGCCTTAGCAATCGCTGAACCAACCCCAAGATATTATCAACCGTGCCAAGAACACGGTTGACCTGACCACGAAGGTCTATTCCTGCATGCAACCGAAGAACACGCAAGAACAAGGATAGTGAGCAACCTGAAACTTGCTAGATATAAAAGTCGCACAAGGATAGTTGAGGTTCTGTAACACGAATCTGTTGGTCTAGCCGACACAAGAGAACGTGGAGTTTGCACAAGGGCTAAACTGATCTAAACAAAACCTAAGTCCTAGAAACGGAGGAGGCGGCTCCTATATAGTGAAAACAACCAGGAGGCGTCCCAAAGGGTACACCCTAGGGTTACAAGGCCCATGGGCCCAAGTGGAGGTGGCGCAGCACCCTTTTGACTCGGACTCAGATACCTACGTGGATTGTTTTGATGATTCCGGCCAGCTCGGATGGAATTTGAAGATGAGGTTGGATCCATTGGAAAGTAGACTTGATAAGCTTTCCATGAAGTACAAGAACGTCCCAAACGGAGTCCGTATGAGGAAGTTATGTCCGTTTAAACTTGCACCATTGCAGCAGTCCGAATCCGATTCCAGTACGTGACCAACGTGGACTCTTTTGACGATTGCGGCCGGCTCGGATAGAATTTGAAGATGAGGTTGAATCCGTTGGAAAGTAGACTTCATAAGCTTTCCATGAAGTACAAGAACGTCCCAAACGGAGTCTGTATGAGGAAGTTATGCCCATTTGAACTTGGTACCATCGCAGCAATCCGAGTCTGATTCCAAAACGTGTCCAACTCGAATTCGTGCTTGACTTGGTCCCAAAGTGACGTGGTGACCTCCCTTATTCCTTCCATGCATGTCCAGGACTCCATGTCTCTTTCCTTCATCCTTTCCCAAGTTCCTAAGCACAATTAAATCACTTGCATTAGGTAGCGGTCTATTCTTAGTAACATATGAAGGCTGAAGAAACGAATTCACCTTTAGTTCAATCTTGATATTGGGCGCTATTATCGTATGTGTTTGTGGCGTGGTCACATCATCCTCCCCTTCTTGATAGAAAACCGTCCTCGGTTTTAGCATATGTGTAGCCTCACGTATTGCATGATCTTCATCATAAATGTCGGTACATAATAACAAACGCAACAAACTCTCATTATGTAATATCATAAGTTCTTTGTCAAACAAAGTGAAACCTATTTGAAACGAACTCACCTGATAATTTAAGTGGTGCGTAGGAGCTCTTGTAATTCGTACAACAAGTATAGCAAATATGATTATATCCATAGGGTACATGTTCTTATCATTCTCCCCTTCTTGAAAGTAAAGCCGTCCTCGGCTTTTGATAAGCTGAAAGTATGGTAACAGAGAAGCCAAGGTGTATGCATGGTATATGTATATGTCATCCGTTTTAACAATTCTTCGTTGTTGCACAATTAATGTTATAAAACAACAGTGATCATAAAAGCTCATTATATTATTAACCCAAAAGTAATCATATATGTTAATGAGCAAATGAAAATTTCTCACACAGCAATTATTGCAACTTGTTTTGCAAATGTAAGTGAAGCATCTATGCAATTCAAATCTTTGAAGTTGTATACTTGTAGTGGTGACACATATGGGTAAAGCTACAACTTTTGGAATCAAGCAAAGTTCTTTGATATAATCAGATTTCAATTGAGCAATAGCAAATTCATCTATTATGGGTGAAAAGATTTGCAAGTTTTTCCATACGTCAATTTCATTATTCAGATTGTCAATGTTAGATGGTTCAACAAGTGAAGAACACATAGGTATTGAATGATCACTAAATTTTATTTTTCTTTCATAATGAACAAGATTGAGCATACAAGAGTTGTTGTTGCAAACAACAAGTTTCAATTCATCCATGTGATCACAAGTTATGCATATTCGATATACAAGAAATTGATTTGCTACACCATAATCTCCAATCAAATTAAACTTATATCCAGGGGTGTAGGCACTAAACAAGAATTTCGAACATGCAAGTTCAGAAACTTTCTCCATAGCACAATCCAAACTAACGGCCTCATTAAGCATGATATAGCACAATGCATCAGCAGGGGATATTCTATCAAATACTTCCTTATGTGTAATTAATTCGACATGTGCAAAATTATGAGAATTTAGATCAGCACATGGTTCGTCCAAGTCAACACAAGGAATATCAAAAGATTGCACTACAGCAGGTATATACTCACAAGGTTGCCCTATGTTTTGTTGTAGCACCAAATCAGTACCTTTGCTTTTATCGTCCTCATCAGATACTGTAGGTACCTCAAACTTCTCCTCTAATGGCATAGGATGCACTAGATCATCCTTCACCTCTTCAAGTATCTCGGTGGTATCTGTAGATAGAGTAGGAACCAAAACAATATCAACATTTTCAGTTACCTCAGGTTGCACCTCGCTTGTGACCTTGGGTGCTGGAGGTACAAAACGATGTCGCAATTTCTTTTTCATCTCCTCCCATGTGTATATATAATGGAAATCGAGATTTGACCAGCAATGTTGAACATCACCAATCAGCGCCGTCCTTGCCATGCTCATCTTCTCATAAGGATCAAGATCTTGTCTTTCAAAGTAGCTATCCATCATAGTAACCCACAAGAAGTAGTCCGACGACGTACTCTCAGCGGTGAGTGGCAAGATATATACCGGTAATTGTTTCCCTTCGAGTTCAAATCTGCCCGCGATGACATCATAATCTACCAATTTTCTCAAGCCTGTCATTGTTAGTAGAAAACAAGGAAACAAATCACAAGTAAATGTTCCTATCAACTACTAGGATATGGAGGCTCATATCAAGTCACACATCTCTCAAGCTCTTACCAAATTCTTACGAGTTCTTACCAAAGCAAACAGGTGGTGCAACCGGTGGCTGGTTCGTGATAAATCTAACTCAAGTGATGAGTAAAGCGATTGCAAGGTACAGCGAGACCTGTTCGGTTAGTAGAAAAGTGGAGCTTGGATAGGCTATGTATTTTGTAGCAAAGGAAAACAATCAATTAATTTCAGAAATTGCACAGAATTGAATTATAGTTCGTATCTAGCACTTAGCCTATGTTGCTGATCAACCAAGGATGGAAGAAGGCTAAAATATGTGTATGGTAATGTATAGGAGTGGTAAATGCAAGATAAT
Organism: Dendrocalamus sinicus; assembly: GCA_036346575.1. Lineage (NCBI taxonomy): Eukaryota > Viridiplantae > Streptophyta > Magnoliopsida > Poales > Poaceae > Dendrocalamus > Dendrocalamus sinicus. Next base: position 18,332,530 of record CM070645.1, read on the forward strand.
TCAATCGAATGCAATCTGGAATTGAAGAGCACAAGGATTGACCCAAAACTTGAAATCTGGAGATTTCTGTCCACTGGACAGCACGTCGGTATTTTGCCGTAACTTTTGTCAGTTGCCTTTTTTCAATGATTCTTTTTTTCTCTGTTTTCTGACGGCTTTTTCTACAACTTTTGTTTTGGGGCCAAGTTCTAGAAACCGACAGATAAAATCGCACAAAAATCACAAGCGCAGACTGTTACAGATTCAGTCCGGAAATTTGGGTCAACTTGCACCGCAGATATCTTTTAACTTCCTAATGGAATGAAGCAAAATTTTAGGGCAGTTATATAAGGAAGTTATGGATCTAGTGGCGGTGGTCTCACTCAAAAAAAATATCGGAAACAAAAGATATGACGTTTTTGGTGGCGGCTGCACAAGAGAGAGTCCCGATCTTCCGATAGGATGATAACTATCGATTTCGGTGGAGATGACTCTTGCGATCCGACTACAACCGTACGAGACGTCACTTGCGCCTTAGCAATCGCTGAACCAACCCCAAGATATTATCAACCGTGCCAAGAACACGGTTGACCTGACCACGAAGGTCTATTCCTGCATGCAACCGAAGAACACGCAAGAACAAGGATAGTGAGCAACCTGAAACTTGCTAGATATAAAAGTTGCACAAGGATAGTTGAGGTTCTGTAACACGAATCTGTTAGTCTAGCCGACACAAGAGAACGTGGAGTTTGCACAAGGGGCTAAATTGATCTAAACAAAACCTAAGTCCTAGAAACGGAGGCGGCGGCTCCTATATAGTGAAAACAACCAGGGGAGGCGTCCCAAAGGGTACACCCTAGGGTTACAAGGCCCATGGGCCCAAGTGGAGGTGGCGCAGCACCCTTTTGACTCGGACTCAGATACCTATGTGGATTGTTTTGATGATTCCGGCCAGCTCGGATGGAATTTGAAGATGAGGTTGGATCCATTGGAAAGTAGACTTGATAAGCTTTCCATGAAGTACAAGAACGTGCCAAACGGAGTCCGTATGAGGAAGTTATGTCCGTTTAAACTTGCACCATTGCAGCAGTCCGAATCCGATTCCAGTACGTGACCAACGTGGACTCTTTTGACGATTGCGGCCGGCTCCGATAGAATTTGAAGATGAGGTTGAATCCGTTGGAAAGTAGACTTCATAAGCTTTTCATGAAGTACAAGAACGTCCCAAACGGAGTCTGTATGAGGAAGTTATGCCCGTTTGAACTTGGTACCATCGCAGCAGTCCGAGTCTGATTCCAAAACGTGTCCAACTCGAATTCGTGCGTGACTTGGTCCCAAAGTGACGTGGTGACCTCCCTTATTCCTTCCATGCATGTCCAGGACTCCATGTCTCTTTCCTTCATCCTTTCCCAAGTTCCTAAGCACAATTAAATCACTTGCATTAGGTAGCGGTCTATTCTTAGTAACATATGAAGGCTGAAGAAACGAATTCACCTTTAGTTCAATCTTGATATTGGGCGCTATTACCGTATGTGTTTGTGGCGTGGTCACATCATCCTCCCCTTCTTGATAGAAAACCGTCCTCGGTTTTAGCATATGTGTAGCCTCACGTATTGCATGATCTTCATCACAAATGTCGGTACATAATAACAAACGCAACAAACTCTCATTATGTAATATCATAAGTTCTTTGTCAAACAAAGTGAAACCTGTTTGAAACGAACTCACCTGATAATTTAAGTGGTGCGTAGGAGCTCTTGTAATTCGAACAACAAGTATAGCAAATATGATTATATCCATAGGGTACATGTTCTTATCACAGTCCCACCGATGTAGTCGTTCGCGGCGTGTAGAAGGGACGTTCAGTGCGTGCCTTCGCTGATTCCTTGCGTCCCTGCAATTCTTTTTCTGCAAACATAGCAAGCTGGAACAACTGGTTGACAGTAGTAAATTCTTTATAATCAACAATGTCCTGAATTTCACGCCGTAACCCCCCATAGAAACGACAAATCTTATCCTCCGTGTCCTCAACAACCCCACAACGCATCATACCCTTTTGAAGCTCAGCATAATAGTCCTGAACAGAACGATCACCTTGTTCTAAGCGCTGCAATTTTTTTCTCAAATCAAGTTTATATGTGGGAGGAACAAAACGATTACGCATATCTTCTTTTAACCGCTCCCATGTATCAGGTTGTAAGCGCATGTTACTTAGTTCATTCCACCAGATAATAGCAAAGTCCTTAAACTCACTAGTAGCTTGTCTAACTCTATGTTGTTCAGGAACCAAGTGAGAATTAAATTTCTGCTCTACCGTCATCTCCCAATCAAGATATATATCAGCATCATAAAGACCAGCAAAAGATGGAATGGTAAACTTGACTTTAGCAAAAGGGTCGTCGTTACCATGACGGTTCTGGTGATTACCTTCCATACCATGTCGGTTCTGGTTATTACCTTCCATACCATGTCGGTTCTGGTTATTACCTCCCATACCTTGTCGGTTTTGCTGAAGACGCCGACGTAGTCGTGCATCTTGTGTCGCCCGCTGATCAATGTTGCCATCTGCATCATACACTGTGTCATCATCATGACGATGTCCATCATTGACAGGTGGCAGGCGTGCCTCCAATTTGTCCATCCGACCAGTGAGGTCAGCCAACCGCCGCTCCACCCGCTCAATGCCTTCTGTGGTGTTCAACTTGGCAATGGCGGCGACGATGGTGTCCATTCTCGCGCCGAGTGAAGCATTTTGTTTGTCGAGCGCAGCTTGTAGCTGGCCGCGACTAACACACTCGTTGAAATCGACCGGTGACCCGTTTCCTTCGTCTCCTGCCATGGTTAGTGGAAACACAGGGAAAACAAAAGGATTATCCCTATCAACTACAAATGAAGGCAGTGGAATCTCGCAAAGGAAGTGGCTTACCAAGCTCTTGCAAGTGTTCTTACCAAAGCAGTAGGTGGTACAACCGTGGCTGGTTCGTGAAACCATGTCGAGCGTGGGTACGATTGCAAGGGTCAAAACTGTGCTATCCCGAAGTAGATATATGGAGCTTGGAAGGCCAAATATATCAGTGGAACACAAATCAATAACAGATAGTAATGCTGAATAAATGTCCAAAGCACTGGTCCTAGTTGCTAGCCTAAATGTGTCCTATATCAGTGTTAGGATATGATGAACAAGGAATCACGGCCAGAAAGTAAGCGAAGACAGCAACAAAGATGGCCAGGGAATGAGAAACTTAATTCAGCATAAGCACAAAACAAATGAAGCTCTGTCACCTAAAACTGTGCTCTGTCCGGTTTTTCTCTCTCTTTTTTTTAGGCACAGAACTCAGGTGCCTTTGCTCGCAGGCAAAACTAGGTGCCGAAATTTTTCTTTTTTTTTCTGTTATTTTTTTCACAAAGCAGAGCACAGAAATAGGAACCACACAAAGTTTCAATTCAATCTGATGTAAGGTGTGGCCTACAGAAAATAACGAATGTGCTGGAAATTCGGTGAATCAATTTCGGAGCTCGAGTACTGCACTTTCCAAGCCGAATTTGGGGAAAATAAAATCGCCGAAACCCGACCAAGTCGGTCGGTTTCGGATGCAAAATTTATTTTCACCCAATTTCAAAAAAAAATCGTCTGATTTCGAGTCCGTATGCAAAAGTTATGGCCGTTTGAAGATAGGACTCCGAGTTATGGTTTCTGTGGAGGCCGAAACGAAATCGGGTGGAGGAAATTGGTGGAAATTGGTGGCGGAAGCTCGGGGAAAGGTGGGGGATGGTGTTGTGTGATCACGAGACGGGAAGGATGACTCAAACAGAGGGTGGGATATGGGTGGGAAAACAAAAATAGAGGGTGGAATACGCGATGGATGACAGCTAGGGTTTGTATGAGAGGTGGCGGAAGCAAGATAACCCGAAACAAAACACGATCTAAACCAGCAACACAACTCGACTAAGGACACAAACTCAACTCTACGGACTCTGAAATTAAATTGTGCAAAAGGCTAAACAAGATCTGGGACAGGAAACAACCTTCGACTACAAAATTTTTTGTAGGGCTTTTCTTGGACTCTAGGATGAAACGAAAACAACAAAGGTAGGGTATTCTCGAACCTGAAGGAACACCTGAAGCTCTGATTACCACTTGATGGGAACGGGGTCCCGATCTTCCAACAGGTTCTGGATATGTTCGATTTGGTGGAGGCGCGACACAAATCGATCCGGCTTCCGAACGACACGTTCCGAACCCCGCAATCGCAGCACCACGTCTCCTCAGGTTATCAACCGTGCGCGGCCCGGTTGACCTCGCCAAGAAGGCTAATCCTCGCCTGCGAATCGAAGAACACAAGCAAGAACAAGGAAGAACACAACTGAATTGCGGATTAATTGATGTAGCACTCGAAAGTTGGGGTCTCACAAACCGATGAACGGCGAAACTGTTCAAAGATAGAATTAATCTAAGCAAAACCCGAACCCTAATGGTGGGGTGGCGGCTGGATATAAAGGAGTGAGGGGCGTGCAAAACCCCTGGACTCGCCCTAATGGGCTCCAACACGATACAAAGCCGAAAGGCCCAAAAGACGGTGGCGCAGCACCCTGACAGATTCTGAACGCCCACTTGTTTCGACGATTCCCGTTGACTCAGAAGTCATTTTGACATGGGACCAGAGCCATTGGAAAGGTAGTCTTCTCAGCTTTCCATACATATGTAGAACGTCCAAAACGGAGTCCGGATGCGATCTGGGCGTCCGTTTTAGTGCGACCTGGTCCTGGACTCCGAATTGGATTCGAAGTCGGTTTGAGTTGGGCCTCCAACATGATTCGACCGCCCTTGCTGGACTTGTGCGCCTCGTAGTCCTTCTCCAAGTACTTCTAGGTCCTCTCCATGGTTCCTAATCATAATTAAATCATTAGGTAGCAATCGATTCTCAAATGAACAAAAAGAAGTACTTAGGAACGAGCTCACCTGTAAATTCAATTGTCGGGCGCGAGCTCTAGTGATTGGTCCTTGAATGTCAAGTGGAGGAGTGTTGTGTGTATCCGAAGAAGTGATGTCCTCATCATCGTCTAAGTCCTCATCATTGGGTTCAGGTACAGGAACCGCCTTATCTATGACAGAAGCATCAACACTTACCCCTTCCATGTCATTCCTTTTCCAATTTGTCAAGTCTTCATGTAGGCGGGATACATTCATGTCTTCCAGTCCGACGACCAGCGACTCAACATCGGGTTCTCCCTCCTTTTCTGCACCTACTGCTTCAGGCATGGAAAACAAATTCCTAGGTTTCATGCGAAGCACTGTGCACCAATTCGGTTTTGTCGCACAAGGCACATAAAAAACCTGCTCAGCTTGTGTCCCTAAAATGTAAGGCTCATTGAAATATCGAAAACGAGTCTTATCAACATCGATGATCCCGTATTGATCCCTGCTGAACCCTCTTCCTTTCTTCGTAGTAGCAGCAGGTACATCGTACCAGTCACACTGAAAAAGTACGACTTCTTTTTGGTTGGCAAAATCTAGCGTGATAATTTTTGTAATCACGCCATACCAGTCCATGTTGCCGGTGCTGTCATCGCCCTTCACAGCAACACCACTGTTTTGTGTAGTTAGGTTCTTCTCTATGGCAGCCGTCCGAAACAGATATCCATTTATGTAGCATCTGTTGAAAAATCGAGCCCGATGGTCTGGTCCCCGGGAAAGGGCATACATTAGATCACTTGTTTTTCCTTCTTCATATAGTTTGGAGATCTGCAATTAGTTCAAAGAAAAATTATTAGGCAAATACGTGACAGCATAATGAACCAATAAATAAAAAAATAGTAACTCACTTTACGCTCAAACCAGCCTACAAATTGCTCCTTGTGACGGGTTTCAACATTCTGTGCACTCATATTTCTAAGCTCATCCTTGTGCTTACTAAATTAAAACAAAAAAGAGGGCATCCATTAGTTGAAAACATGAAAAATAATATATACTTGAAATTTAGTACATCTAAAGTACAACTTACTTAATCCATGGAATGGCCTCATCACAGTTTGTAATTATGTAGTGCCTCATCCGATGCAACTCCAACCTAGAAAGTGACTCGATAGTACATCCTTTCTTACTATAGTCAATGCTCCCAAATATGCTTAGCCCAGATGGTGGTTCGTTCACAGCAGCGCTTTCATGCCGCTCTGGACGATTAAGCTTGGTGTCGATGTCTTCCAAGAAGCGAGAGCAAAATGTCATGCACTCCTCCGAGATATATCCCTCGGCTATTGAACCCTCAGGGTACGCTTTGTTCCTCACATAGCCTTTAAGCGTACGTAGATACCTCTCAATAGGATACATCCATCTGTAACACACGGGCCCTCCAAGTCTAGCCTCCTCAGCTAAATGAACTGGCAAATGCATCATGATATCAAAAAAAGCTGGTGGGAATACCATCTCAAGTCGACAAAGAGTCTCTCCAATCGAAGTGCTCAAGTTTTCAACCTCTTTTTCATCCAGCTCCTTTGAACATATTGCATTGAAAAACCTACTGAGCTCAATCAATGGGATAACAACATCTTGTGGCAATATGTTGCGTACTACTAAGGGTAAAAGTTTCTGAAAGATAACATGGTAGTCATGAGTTTTGAGAGAAGACAGCTTAGTACACCCAGTGACATTCACAGATTTCTTGATATTGGAGGCGTAACCATCAGGCATTTTCACTCCTTGTAGAAATTTGCATAATACCGTCTTTTCATCATTACCTAGAGAGTACAGAGCTGGTGGCAAAGTATACTTACTATTCTCGAGCAAAGGATGTTGATCCTTCCTTATCCCTAGATGTTGCAAGTCTAGCCGAGCCTTCTCACTTTCCTTAGATTTATATTTTATGTCGAGCAAAGTCCCCAATATGCTCTCACATATGTTTTTCTCAATGTGCATCACATCCAAATTATGCCTTATAAGCAATGCGCTCCAGTAAGGCAGTTCAAAAAAAATACTCTTCTTCCTCCAATTGTGCCATCTAGTTTCTTCTTCACGCTGCTTCCTGTTTCTTGTTGCCTTCCCAAAGGTCACTTGCTCGAAACTCTCATACTGTTCCATTACTTGCTGACCAGTTAGTGGCACTGGAGCCTCCCTATTTTCCGCCTTGTTGTTGAAGCTGATCTTGTTCCTGTGCCACCTGTGGTTCGAAGGCAAAAAACGGCAATGTCCCATGTAGCAATGTTTGGACCCGAATTTCAGCCACAAGTAGTCAGTATCCTTGTGGCAGTACAGACATGCAAACTTTCCTTTAGTGCTCCATCCAGATAGCATTGCATATGCAGGAAAGTCATTAATTGTCCAAAGTAGAAGTGCACGCAGAGTAAAATTTTTCTTCAGCTTTGCATCCCATGTTTCAACACCATTTTCCCAAAGATCCTTTAGCTCATCGATAAGGGGTTGTAAATATACATCAATGTTCATTCCTGGAGATTTCGGCCCTGGTATCAACATCGACATCATCCAATATGGTTGTTTCAAACACAACCAAGGAGGCAAGTTATAAGGGATTATGATCACAGGCCATGTAGTGTATGTAACATTCAACATCCCAAATGGATTGAAGCCATCAGATGCAAGGCCCAACCTAACATTGCGAGGATCCAATGCAAAATCCTTATACTTGTCATCCACATGCTTCCATGCCAATGAGTCTGCAGGGTGACGCATTTTCCCATCACGGACCAATCCTTCCTTATGCCATCGCATATATGATGATGTGGTCTCATTCATATACAATCTTTGAAGCCGAGGAATAAGTGGGAAATATCTTAGGATTTTACGTGGAGAACGCTTTTTTGCTCCATCAGTGCCACTAGCCTCATCATTTCCAATGGAATCGGCCGTTTTCCACCTAGACTCACCACATATTGGACACGTATCCATCTTAGCATAATCACCTCGGAATAACACACAATCATTCTCACATGCATGTATCTTCTGGTAGTCTAGCCCAAGATCTCGAACAACCTTTTGCACTGTCCAAGGTGTTTGGGATACAATGTCCTTTAGGGAGCACAAGCGAGAACAGATGAAGTATGGACTCCAAGGAACTATTACTAAGTCCATACAAGCATTTAATCTGAAATAGCCTGACAATGAAAGAAACCTTAGTTGCCTCCTTACAACCTGGATACAATTCCTTCTGTGCCTCATTTAATAATTTAAAGAATTTCCTTGCTTGTTCATTTGGCTCTTCAATATTAGAACCGATGATGTCACCACGAATAGCGCCACTGATTATTGAAGAAACTAGATCATTGATAGAAGCCCCATCACTTGTTGCACCTTCATTGCAATCTCCTTCATCTTTGTTGTCATCGTCAGCCAAAGCTTCACCATTACCTTGCTCTTGGATGAAACTTTCATCAAACCCTCTAACTAGCAAATGTCTTTCAACCTCATATTGTAATCTATAGGACATGCAACGACACCATGAACAAGGACAGGGTGCAGTTAAACCTTTAGATGTGCCTCCAAAAGTAGTTTCAATGAATTTCTTGAATCCTTTTTGCCACTCAGATGTTGACTTATCCATCCGCATCCAACTGCTCCCATCATGTGACATGCTTCCAATGATTATCAATCAAAGTAAAACAAATTAAAACCAATCTGTCCAAATTAACACTACCTGCAAAACCACAATATACACAATTTAAAAAGCTTATTAATAAAACAGAAAAAACTTATCAACCACATAGCACCTCCTCCCCTCCTGGCCTCCCCCGCCGCCCCCCTCCTTCCCCTCCCCCTCCCGGCCTCCCCTCCTCGGCTCCCCCGCCGCTCCCACCGCTCCCCCCGCCGCCATCCTCCCTCTGCCCCCGCCGCCCCAACCCCCCTCCTGGCCTCCCCGCCCCCCCCCCTCCCCCTCCCGGCCTCCTCCTCGGCTCCCCACCGCTCCCACCGCTCCACCGCACCTCTGCTCCCCGGCCTCCTCCCTCTGCCCCGCCGCCCCCTCCCTCTCCTGGTCTCCCCGCCCCCTCCCCTTCTGGCCTCCCCACGCCCCCTCCTTCCCCTCCCCCTCCCGGCCTCCCCTCCTCGGCTCCCCCGCCGGTCCCACCGCTCCCCCGCGCCTCCGCTCCCCCATCCTCCCCGATCTCTGCTCCCGCCGTCTCCCCGCCTGGCAGCAACCTCACGATGGTGGTGACTGGAGGCGCTCTCCCGCCCCTGTTCCCGGGATCGCAGGGCGTACTGCTGGGAAGCTCGCGGTCGCCCCTGCTCCCGGCGGTGGCCTGGACCGTCGGCTTGACGAGTCGCCAGCAGGAGAACGGCAAGGAAGAAAAGGTGAGACAATAGATTCTTTATTACTTCTTGATTCCCAACATTGGACCTACAAGCTATCTATATATGAGGTGTTTTACAGGGGAGAGTCCGATCTGGACAGCAATCCCAACCCCAACTCGGAAACGGAACTAGAGTCCTTAAGGGTTTGATCTACTCTCACCTAAGGTGCACCCCTTTCGGAACATCTGATTGATGAACGAGATGATTGATGAAGCTCAAAAATTGTTGGATGAAGCAGAAGCTCTGAAGAAGGTTGATCTCTATCTTTAGTATTTATATTTGTTGGAGCAACTGACTAGGAAGTTTTAGTTGCCAAAAGGAGTACTATTTCATACATGTCTCATGTGTTCTCTTTTGATTTCTAACCAGCTGGGTGCTCGGCCACAGCCTGTTCCAGACTCTTCAAAAATGACAGCTCACGTTCAGATTGTAAGTTCGGTGAATTTTCCTGGTGTACTCCACATTAAAAAAATAAATTCCTTTTCACTTTTTCTTAGAATCCTTAGACCCACTATTTTTCCTGCTAAATTCAAGGTACCTAATCCATACTTGTGTAAATTGTGCGTGGTGCTCATGCTTTTAATAAATTGTTGTTTGATGAACATTCATTAATTCTATAATGTCAGGACTTCAAGATTCAGAATATTTTTGGGTCTTGTGATGTCAAATTCCCTATAAGGCTTGAGGGCCTTGCGTATTCTCATGGTGCTTTCTCAAGTGTATGTTGTATTCCATGATTTTTTTAGCACTATTCTGCCCCCTACATTTTGGGTGCTTTCTTGAACTTTCCTGTTCCCTGTTTTACACGGTTGTCTCACAGTATGAGCCAGAGCTCTTTCCTGGCCTGATTTATCGAATGAAGCAACCAAAGATTGTCCTCCTGATTTTTGTTTCAGGCAAGATTGTTCTCACCGGCGCAAAGGTTAGCAGCCATTTCCTGTGGGTTTGTCTATAACTCAATTGCGCTATATGCCTATATCTAAGCTATCTCTTTCCAGGTGAGGGATGAGACATATACTGCCTTCGAAAACTTAAGATGGTACTATCTGAAGGTTTTCAGGCAAAAATATGAATTCAGCGATGGAAAAGAAGGTTCAATCTGAACCGTCAAGCTCTAAAAGTTTTGAAGAAGCCACTTGATGCCAGTGGCACAGATTATGATGCTAACTGTAACAGTACTGCAATCTCTATGAGTGACCCCAGAAGCCTACAACTACAATGAACAACTTGAATGCATCGATTTTGAAATCTGATAAGGATTCATCAAGAATGCATGTATTTTGTCTTGAGCATGCTATCGAGGTTGGGAAGCAACTTCAAGCTATTGGTGGTGCCCATATAATTCTTTTATGTCATCCAGGTCAGTCATCAGGCTGCTTAGTCATTGTGATTTGAGTGCAATGCACTCTTTTTTTTGTCTACCATTTTGAGCACTTGCTGCATTCTCTTTTGGACTGCATGCATTCACTATGACTGAGCAATGCCACATTCTGTTAGAACAACACCTTAATGCACAGCCATCCAGGACGTTTTGCTAAGTTGTCATCCTTTTTTTACTTAAAAAACATTATATTCCCATTAAATTTGGTAAAGACAGAATGATTTAATTCAGACTTTCAGTGCTTGAGGTGTTCATAATACTAAATAATCACCACTGCTTCCTAGGCTCTGTAGCAGGGTTCAAAAACCCAGCAGTTACCGGTCGGTAACCGCGGTTACCAATGAATCGAAAGAACCAGCCGAATTCAAATTTTGTTTTTTAATTTTGACTGGTTTTTCCTGTTATTGGTTTCAAAACAGTCCAAAATTTAAATTTTGATTTTTGAAGTTTGATCGGGTTTTTTGGTTGGTTTTTGGTTACCGGCCGCCAAGCGGGTTTTCTCCCAGTTCCTAGATTTGTATCCTTGTTCTGGAGACATTAAATGACTTGCTTGTTATAATTTGTACAGAATATCCCAAAATAGAAGCAGAAGCAAGATCGTTGGCTGCAGAAATGGAAGTTGAGTATGATTGGAAGGACATCCATTTCAGGGAGGCCAGCATGGACGACAGGGAGACGATACAGGAAGTTCTGAGGGATGAGGAAGCAATACCAACAAACAGTGATTGGGCTGTAAAATTGGGTATCAACCTTTACTACAGTGCAAATCTTGCCAAGTCTCCTTTGTACAGCAAGCAAATGTAAGAAGAAAAACCCTCATGAGTCACGTGCATCGCTGTGTTCGCAACAGATACACATCTTGCATTTGTATATTGCACCCCCTGTCTAGCTGAGATGAATTGGAGAAGACCCCATGCTGAGATGCACAACCATACTTGGGAAAGGGATATGCTAATATAGCTATAGGTTCACAAAGCTAATAATTCCCTATTTTTAGCAAATGCTCGAATTCCTTTCCACAATGTCCTACAGCCCTCTGGTCTCAAATTCATTAAATAATAATGTACGGCCAAAAAAAGTGGGATGAGGCGGGAAGATTTAGGGTGCACATCCCGCGATGGTTTTGGACGGGGCTGAGGAATTTGAGCGGGATGTGCGTATTTGGGAAGTTATTAGGGAGGAAAATTTTTATGTTTTTAAAAATATAATATATATATATATATATATATATATATATATATATATATATATATATATATATATATATATATATATATATATATATATATATATATATATATATATATATATATATATATATATATATATATATATATATATATATATATATATATATATATTTATCTTTACTATTATAAATAAACGGTGTTGCAGCCTAGTGATTCAGAGCTGAAACATTTATTACAATAATAATTAGAGTGTTGCAGCAGAACAATAATTAGAGACAAAACACAATATTACACAAGCACAAGGTTTCCAATTTAAACAAAAAAATCATCATCTCCATGTCCTACAGAATTCACAGTGCGACAATTCCATCATGATGAGGACATCCTTTCCATGCATACAACCATGCCGACTCCATATCAAACTGAAACTATGATACAAGGACCAATGACTAGAGCGCGAGCACGCCGACTTAACCATCGGTGAATGCGTTCCTAAGTTTGCATACAAATGTTTCAAAGAATGGAATACTACTTAATTCTTGTGATGATTTAATTGTCCTTAGGAACCATGGGGAAGAACCACATGAGTTCAAGTATAGAAGTGGAACCGTCAAGCGCAAACCAAGTCCTGTTCACGAGTTTGACTCGGATTCGGCCTTGTTGACAGCGCCTACTTCAAACGGCCGTAACTTTTGATCCGAAGGTTTCTTGATGAGGACATGACCCCTATGGATACAACCATATTTGCTATGCTTGTTGTCCTAATTACAAGAGTTCCTACGCATCGCTTAAATTATAAGGTGAGCTCGTTTCAAAGAGGTTTCACTTTGTTTGACAAAGAACTTATGATATTACATAATGAGAGTTTGTTGCGTTTGTTATTATGTACCGACATTTATGATGAAGATCATGCAATACGTGAGGCTACACATATGCTAAAACCGAGGATGGTTTTCTATCAAGAAGGGGAGGATGATGTGACCACGCCACAAACACATACGACAATAGCGCCCAATATCAAGATTGAACTAAAGGTGAATTCGTTTCTTCAGCCTTCATATGTTACTAAGAATAGACCGCTACCTAATACCAGTGATTTAATTGTGCTTAGGAACTTGGGAAAGGATGAAGGAAAGGGACATGGAGTCCTGGACATGCATGGAAGGAATAATGGAGGTCACCACGTCACTTTGGGACCAAGTCAAGCACAAATTCGAGTTGGACACGTTTTGGAATCAAACTCAGACTGCTGCGATGGTACCAAGTGCAAACGGGCATAACTTCCTCATACGGACTCCGTTTGGGACGTTCTTGTACTTCATGGAAAGCTTATGAAGTCTACTTTCCAACGGATCCAACCTCATATTCAAATTCTATCCGAGCCGACCGCAATCGTCAAAAGAGTCCACGTTGGTCACGTACTAGAATCGGATTCGGACTGCTGCAATGGTGCAAGTTTAAACGGACATAACTTTCTCATACGGACTCCGTTTGGGACGTTCTTGTACTTCATGGAAAGCTTATCAAGTCTACTTTCCAATGGATCCAACTTCATCTTCAAATTCCATCCGAGCCGGCCGGAATCATCAAAACAATTCACATAGTTTTCTGAGTCCGAGTCAAAAGGGTGCTGCGCCACCTCAACTTGGGCCCATGGGCCTTGTAACCCTAGGGTGTACCCTTTGGGATGCCTCCTGGTTGTTTTCACTATATAGGAGCCGCGCCTCCGTTTCTAGGACTTAGGTTTTGTTTAGATCAGTTTATCCCCTTGTGCAAACTCCATGTTCTCTTGTGTCGGCTAGACCAACAGATTCGTGTTACAGAACCTCAACTATCCATGTGCGACTTTTATATCTAGCAAGTTTCAGGTTGCTCACTATCCTTGTTCTTGCGTGTTCTTCGGTTGCATGCAGGAATAGACCTTCGTGGTCAGGTCAACCGTGTTCTTGGCACGGTTGATAACTTCTTGGGGTTGGTTCAGCGATTGCTAAGGCGCACGTGACGTCTCGTACGGTTGTAGTCGGATCGCAAGAGTCATCTCCACCGAAATCGATAGTTATCATCCTACCGGAAGATCGGGACCCCATCGCCTCATCAGTTGGTATCAGGTCTCGCTGTACCTTGCAATCGCTTTACTCATCACTTGAGTTAGATTTATCACGAACCAGCCACCGGTTGCACCACCTGTTTGCTTTGGTAAGAACTCGTAAGAATTTGGTAAGAGCTTGAGAGATGTGTGACTTGATATGAGCCTCCATATCCTAGTAGTTGATATGAATATTTACTTGTGATTTGTTTCCTTGTTTTCTACTAACAATGACAGGCTTGAGAAAATTGGTAGATTATGATGTCATCGCGGGCAGATTTGAACTCGAAGGGAAACAATTACCAGTATATATCTTGCCACTCACCGCTGAGAGTACGTCGTCGGACTACTTCTTGTGGGTTACTATGATGGATAGCTACTTTGAAAGACAAGATCTTGATCCTTATGAGAAGATGAGCATGGCAAGGACGGCGCTGATTGGTGATGTTCAACATTGGTGGTCAAATCTCGAGTTCCTTTATATATACACATGGGAGGAGATGAAAAAGAAATTGCGACATCGTTTTGTACCTCCAGCACCCAAGGTCACAAGCGAGGTGCAACCTGAGGTAACTGAAAATGTTGATATTGTTTTGGTTCCTACTCCATCTACAGATACCACCGAGATACTTGAAGAGGTGAAGGATGATCTAGTGCATCCTATGCCATTAGAGGAGAAGTTTGAGGTACCTACAGTATCTGATGAGGACGATAAAAGCAAAGGTACTGATTTGGTACTACAACAAGACATAGGGCAACCTTGTGAGTATATACCTGCTGTAGTGCAATCTTTTGATATTCCTTGTGTTGACTTGGACGAACCATGTGCTGATCTAAATTCTCATAATTTTGCACATGTCGAATTAATTACACATAAGGAAGTATTTGATAGAATATCCCCTGCTGATGCATTGTGCTGTATCATGCTTAATGAAGCCGTTAGTTTGGATTGTGCTATGGAAAAAGTTTCTGAACTTGCATGTTCGAAATTCTTGTTTAGCGCCTACACCCCTGGGTATAAGTTTAATTTGATTGGAGATTATGGTGTAGACAATCAATTTTTTGTATATCGAATATGCATAACTTGTGATCACATGGATGAATTGAAGCTTGCTGTTTTAGACAACAATTCTTGTGTGTT
Organism: Dendrocalamus sinicus; assembly: GCA_036346575.1. Lineage (NCBI taxonomy): Eukaryota > Viridiplantae > Streptophyta > Magnoliopsida > Poales > Poaceae > Dendrocalamus > Dendrocalamus sinicus. The sequence goes on from CM070645.1 coordinate 18,347,605, forward strand.
GAATCTTGTTCAATATGAGAGGGAAGTAAAATTTAGTATGCATCCAATGCCTATATGTTCATCTCTTTTTGCATCATCTAGTATGGACAATCTGAATAAAGATGATGAATTATGGAAGAACACACAAATCTCTTCACCCTTGCTGGATAAATTTGCTATTGCTCCATTGGGATATGATTATATGGATGAACTATGCTTAATTCCAAAAGTTGTTGCTTTGCCCATATGTGCCACCACTTCAAGTTTACAACTTCAGATATTTCAATTGCATAAATGCTTCACTTACATTTGCAAATCTAGTTGCAATAATTGTTGTGTGAGAAATTTTAATTTGGTCATTGACATATATGATTACTTTTCGGTTAATAATACAATGAGCTTTTATGATTCCTGTTGTGTTATAGCATTAATTGTGCAACAACGAAGAACCGTTAAAATGGATGACATATACATATACCATGCATACACCTTGGCTTCTTTGTTACCATACTTTCAGTTTATCAAAAGCCGAGGACGGATTTGTTTTCAAGAAGGGGAGGATGATGAGGACATGACCCCTATGGATACAACCATATTTGCTATGCTTGTTGTCCTAATTACAAGAGTTCCTACGCATCGCTTAAATTATAAGGTGAGCTTGTTTCAAAGAGGTTTCACTTTGTTTGACAAAAAACTTATGATATTGCATAATGAGAGTTTGTTGCGTTTGTTATTATGTACCGACATTTATGATGAAGATCATGCAATACGTGAGGCTACACATATGCTAAAACCGAGGACGGTTTTCTATCAAGAAGGGGAGGATGATGTGACCACGCCACAAACACATACGACAATAGCGCCCAATATCAAGATTGAACTAAAGGTGAATTCGTTTCTTCAGCCTTCATATGTTACTAAGAATAGACCGCTACCTAATGCAAGTGATTTAATTGTGCTTAGGAACTTGGGAAAGGATAAAGGAAAGGGACATGGAGTCCTGGACATGCATGGAAGGAATAATGGAGGTCACCACGTCACTTTGGGACCAAGTCAAGCACGAATTCGAGTTGGACACGTTTTGGAATCAGACTCGGACTGCTGTGATGGTACCAAGTTCAAACGGGCATAACTTCCTCATACGGACTCCGTTTGGGACGTTCTTGTACTTCATGGAAAGCTTATGAAGTCTACTTTCCAAAGGATCCAACCTCATCTTAAAATTCTGTCCGAGCCGGTCGCAATCGTCAAAAGAGTCCACGTTGGTCACGTACTGGAATCGGATTCGGACTGCTGCAATGGTGCAAGTTTAAACGGACATAACTTCCTCATACGGACTCTGTTTGGGACGTTCTTGTACTTCATGGAAAGCTTATCAAGTCTACTTTCCAATGGATCCAACCTCATCTTCAAATTCCATCCGAGCCGGCCGGAATCATCAAAACAATTCATGTAGCTTTCTGAGTCCGAGTCAAAAGGGTGCTGCGCCAGCTCCACTTGGGCCCATGGGCCTTGTAACCCTAGGATGTACCCTTTGGGACGCCTCCCCTGGTTGTTTTCACTATATAGGAGCCGCCGCCTCCGTTTCTAGGACTTAGGTTTTGTTTAGATCAGTTTAGCCCCTTGTGCAAACTCCACGTTCTCTTGTGTCGGCTAGACCAACAGATTCGTGTTACAGAACCTCAACTATCCTTGTGCGACTTTTATATCTAGCAAGTTTCAGGTTGCTCACTATCCTTGTTCTTGCGTGTTCTTCGGTTGCATGCAGGAATAGACCTTCGTGGTCAGGTCAACCGTGTTCTTGGCACGGTTGATAACATCTTGGGGTTGGTTCAGCGATTGCTAAAGCGCACGTGACGTCTCATACGGTTGTAGTCGGATCGCAAGAGTCATCTCCACCGAAATCGATAGTTATCATCCTATCGGAAGATCGGGACCCCATCGCCTCATCACAGTGGTTTCTTGGTGGCGTCCCAATGCCTTGGGCGTAAGCGTAACGAGATGATCGAGTTCGAGAGGAAATGTTTTGAGGATTTTGGTAGGCTCTGTATATGGAGCAAGACGAAGCTAGAGCAAGCTGCTGCTTGTGGAGCGAGCAGAGACCCCTGCCCTGAGCTCCTATATATAGTAGCATGAGAGGGTTTTTCTCTGCTACTACTGTAATGTAATTAAGATGTAGGCGTTTCTGGGAGCACGTTAGTTTAGGATGCGATTAGAGAAAGGAACGTTCCAAGGCAGAACATTCAGCTTTTGTTAAAGACCTGGCCCTGCTCCGTCCATCAGAAGAGATGACCTGGCTCTGCTCCGTCCATCAGAAGAGAAGACTTGGCTTTGGAGGGGTCGCTGTCTTTCTCTCTCGCTTGTCTTGTTCTCTAACGCGCAATAAACCGTGTTTCCAGTGCACGGCACACTAGTGCTTGTGCTACTACTAGTCAGCGGCGAGTGTGCAAGCACTGCTCGTAGCTAGCTTTGGAGTTAGTGTCCACGCAAGTATTCTCCTTCCTCTCGAAGGTTCTGTTGATTCGCTACTTAAATTATTGACTAAGTATAAAATCCTCGCTATGCAATACTATATAGGGCTTGTTCTTTTTAGCTACGGTTTGTGGTTTTTGGGTATAGCTTGTGACTTTTGAGCTATTTATGTGAGACATTACAGAATAACAGAAACTCACATGTGGTTTTTGGCGATATAAATAAAGTCGGTAAAGTATGTACTACAATTAACTAGTAGACCCTATCTTGAAAAGATACTCCGTTTAAAAGTTAGTTTCTGTAGAAATGCCGAAAAGCAGCTTTTAGGAGCTGAAAAGAACAGGGCCATAGTTATGGGATAAAGCGCTGCACTAATCTGCTGTGTTGGTGTGAGCTTGAGAAATGGGGACTTATGCTACTTCTCTCTGGTCATAAACGAGTGTCATTTTTTGATACAGGGGATGTTTATACTGGCTCCATCATGATATTTGTCTCTCAAGTCACAGACGAGTGTCATTTTTGATATAGGGGTTGTTTATATTGGTTCCATCATGATTTTTTGACTAAAAATAAATAGTGATGATCGAAAAAAGTAACTTCTATAAAGATGTGTGTGTGAGACGAAAACGAGAGGAGGTGCATGATTCGTAGAGTGAAATGGGAGCAAGAGGAGCAGGAAAACCGCTTCAAGAAGCCGGATGTTCATATTGTCATCTAACTTCTTTAAGAACAGAAGCTAATATGAACAGACACATAGACATGTCTCCAAAACACTTTCATGGACAAGTAATTTATAATGTAGTATTTATAAAAATCTTGTAAAATTATAATATTATAAAAATTGTTTTTGAGATAAATTTTCATATGTTCGATCTCAGTAGTTCCAGAGATATGGATAGCTACTTATAGGTTATTGGGCCTGTTCTTTTCGGCTGCGGCTTATGGTTTTTGACTGAAATTTTTGAATTTTGGCTGTTTATGGTACAGATTACGGAGAGACAGATACTCACTTACGATTTTGGCTGGTACAGATGTTGGGCTTTTAACGTGTAGATCGTTTAACTTGTAAACCCTGTCTTGAGAAAATACTCTGTTTGAAAGTTAGGTACTGTAGCAAAGTTAAAAGCCACTAGCTTTTGAGGTAAATAACATGCCTTGTCTGTCCGAACAGCGTCTGAATTGCTGGAAAAATGAGAGCTAGTGCTATCCAGCCTTGATGGAGAAGATCCCTTGATGCAAGGCAAAAAAGAACTTTTGAACTGATCAATGCATGTACTGAGCATTCCGGCGCGTCTTAGGCTGCGCTCAACTTAGCTACGGTTGTGGGCTTTCAGCAGCTGCTACAGTGCTTGGAGCTGGAGCCGCAGCTTGCAGCCGAAGCCGGCCGGAGCCATAAGTTAGGTAGCATGGTATGAAGCTGCCATAAGTTCAAGCCACCCACCAATGCTCCCTCAAATCAATCCCCTGTGTCGAATGCACTTCCCGGTCGCCACCACCGGTGAGTCCGCCACTTCGCCCCCCGTCGCCTGCCGTGGTGACCGCATCAGCGCTGGCCAGCTCGGCCCTCCCCCATAGCCGTCGCAGCTCCCTCGCCATGCCCTCCGCGGCGGCCCCCTGAAGCGGCAGTCCCATATTCGCGCCGACGGAGTCCCGCGCCGGATCCACAAGCCCTGCTGTCTGTCCTCGTGCAAGCTCTGCGCGCCCCGGCCGTCTGTCCCGTCCCGTCCCGTCCCGTCCAACCTCCGATGAAGGGCCGGCTGGCCGTCCTTGTCCCCGTCCAAGCTCCGCACCGCCCGGCCATCCGTCCCAGTGCAAGCTCCGACGAAGGCCCGATCGTCCATCCCCATCGAAGCTCCGCCCGAGCATCCCATCGGATCCGCCCAGTAAGCAGTGCCGCTGTGCGCCGGGTGAACATCGCGCCCGCATCGAGGTACTGGCTTCTCGCATGCCAACCATTGCATGTATGTCGTCCGGCAGATCTGTTGGTACTTTATGGTTCGGTTACCTACCGTGCACAACTTCCCCCATGTCCCAACCGCGCTTGGCTGCGATGCCTGCAGATGGCTGACCGACGAGAGTACCCACGTGTTCCTGCAAGTATGCGCCGAGTAGGTGGAGGCAAACAACCGGCCGTATTCGAGGTTGAACACGTAGGGCAAGCAAAATCTTGTCCAGAAATTTGCAGAACGAACTGGCTTGGCATACACTAGCAAGCAGATGAAGAACGGGAGCAGTTGGCTCGTGATTACAACAAATGGAAAACATTGAAACTTCGTGCGACGGGGCTTGGGGTCGATCGTGTGACAGGTAGCATCGGCGCGAGTGACGACTGGTGGGCAGCTGCCGGTGGAGTAAGTTACAATTTTCAAGTGCGGTGCTATTCGCATTATTTCGGGCGGGAACGAACCCGCATTTACAGTCTGATAGAGGTTGCACGATGTCCTTAGAAGTGTCGTGGCCTTAGCAGCTGACATAATCGCACCTTCAGATCCGATGTAACAGACGGTGCACCCGAGGCTCCTTCAGCATAGATTCTATCCCCACGGGGGAGGGGGGCCGGGAACATGGCAGCGCAGGCTGCAGGACCTTCCGCCCTGCCCGCATACCACCCGTCCGAGCTGCCGCCAGGCATGGACGCTAAGTTGATGAACATGACACGTGACTTCATAGCAGCGCATTGGTGGTTTAGAGCTACATGTGTCCTTTGTATGTTGCCTGCACATGTTCGGCCATTTGTCGCGTCTCACCATATTCATGTGTACGGCGTTTCGGCTAAAGTAATTTCGTAGTTTTCGTTTCGAACGTTGTTACTACATGCGCAGTGTTTGCTCCTGAGGTCTCAGCTTATTGGAACAGTAGTTACCTCATTTCAGGTGCTACAGTACTTCTTTTAGCCGCTACAGTAAACTAAGCCATAAGCTTTCAGCAAAAAGCCCAACCAAGCGAGGCCTTATTCAGGCACTTAATTTCATCACCTCAATCGAAACTTAAATTTTTTAATAGCCACCAGATGCGAATTCAAATAGTCAGTGATGCGGTACATATGTCAGCATCGCGTCGAGGGGCACGTGGGACCATCTGTCCGTCCAAGAGATATACGTTTCCATCTTTTCAATTTATAACTCATGATTTCCTTCGAACAAATAAACAGAACGATTTCTTTACCGTTATTTTAAAATGGCATATCGACATTTGATTTGTTTGCATAAACACTCGTGTTAAAGGTAAAAGCCACTAGTCACAGCTATAAGTTATCAAACTCAGCCTATAAGAACACATCCGTAGTTCTAAGTTTCGTGTGAATAATTAACGAAAACAAGGAGCGTGATGAATTCCAAAATTCCAAGTCGACGATTTGGAATGCTGGGGATGTAACGTTGCGCGCAACTGTCACTCCCAGAGTTCTCAGTTTTGAGCGAATAATTGACGAAAGTGGGGAGCGTGATGACTTTCAAAATTCCAAGTCGACGATTTGGAATGCTGGGAACGTAACATTGCGCGCAACTGTGCGAAAGTGAGTGATGCATTGTTGCTTACTGCTCTCGCCCTAGATAATTATTAACCGATGCAAATATTGCGGACGCGCACATCGGATTAACCGGCAACTTGACCTAAAACTAGAGAGAACCGACGACTTGACCTGAGACGGCAAGCTCCGATCCACACGGCGCGTACGCCGAACTTTCCGGGGCTCAGAGCGAGCTCGGTCGCGGAGGCCCATCGCCGGATTGCCGTTTTCCATATACGGGCAAACAAGTCCTTTTCAAGCCTCATCTGTCAATTGATGGCCACGTTTTCCATATCGTGTTTCGGGATCGACCGTACGTGCTCAGTGGTGAAACACTCTCAAAATTTCAAAATTTTGAATTCCTTTTTGAGCTTTGCTTAAATTCCCAAACCCTACCAAATTTGGCAATCTTCCTTGAAAACCCGCTTTCCTTTTGGTCTCTCCGTTTTTCCCCTTCGCTGGCGCCTCCGAGCGTCGTTGCCTCCCCCACCACCTCACTGTGCTGCCGCTTCCACGCGCCATGCCATTGTCGCTCCCAATTGCGGCCGCATCACTTCCTCCCATTCACACTGTGTAGGCACGGGGACCCCACCATCCAGTCGCACAACATCCGTTCCCCTCGCTTCACGCGCCGCTGCCCGCACGCTCACCCTCCACGCCACTCTCAAATACCCAGCAAAACCACCAAATCAAATTCTTGCTCACTGTAGCCTCCCCGCCGTCTTCTCCTGAGCCTAGTAAGCCCTAATGGCAAACTTGCTTATTCGTCGATTATATTCTGATTGCACTCGCTAACATGACCTCTTTTACTTCCTGAACACGTTGATGATCCCGCTAGAGCATGAGCGTTCGCCGGGAGCTCTGGCGACAGAAGCTATTGCTTGCTGGAGAGCCTCTCCCATGGACAGCTTAAACGAGCGTTCCCCAGCCCAAACCACCACCTCCACGGTGAACCTTGTACACTATAGATGGTCAAACCACTGGAAAGGCCTTGAGCTGCAGTTGGAACTAGGGATGAAAATGGAACGGAAATATCCCGTACCGAACCGCATCGTTTTCTACATTTGACCCGATCGAATTCGTATTTTCGGACAAATTCGAATTCGGTTCGAAATACGGAATACCAAATTCAGCGGGGAGCGGAAACGGTTTAGGCGTTTTCCGACCGTTTTCTACTTTTCTACATTTTATTCGGAATATACCGTATTGTAAATACGCTTTAAACCGAATTTGGCCCACTAGAAGTATTAGACACGGCACGGCCGGCACGCCGGCGCCAGCGGCCGGCCGCCTCGGCCTCTACCTCGCCTCCCCAGTCACCCCTCCCGAAGACATCTCTCAAGCCACGGCCATCCCCAAACTCCCCAATCCCCACAAGCACAATCCATCAACCATCACAGAGCAGAGACCAGAGAGAGAGTAAAGGTGAAGGAGGCACACCGGTCACCGGAGCTCACCTCAGGAGGAGGAGCAGTGTAGCCAGAGCCGAGGGTAGCATCCCGCCCGATGACTAACTCGTCGTCGGCGCCCCAGTCGGCGCCGGCCATCCGCCGCTGGTGGATGTAGTCGAGGTTGTCGTCGGCTCGTCGCCATCGCTCGGAGCCAAGGGGAGGGGGCGGCGGGGGAAGAAGGGGGCGACCGGGGGAGGAGTAGGGCGACGGGGCCGGGGGGAGGAGGGGCGGGGGAGAAAAGGGCGTGGAGGAGGAGGGGCGGGGGAAGGAGGGGGCGACCGGGGGAGGAGGGGGCGCGGAGGAGGAGGGGGCGGCGAGGGAGATCTGGGGAGGAGGGGGCGGCGGGGGAGGAGGGGCGAGGAGGGGGCGGTGGGGCGAGGAGGGGCGGCCGGGCGAGGAGGGGATGGCGGGGGGAGGGGCGGCCGGGCGAGGAGGGGCGGCGAGGGAGATCTGGGGAGGAGGGGCGGCAGGGGAGGAGGGGAAGGAGGGGGCTGTGGGGGAGGAGGGGGGCAGCGGCGGGGAAGGGGCGGCCGGGCGAGATCCGGGGAAGAGCGGCGGCAGGGAGATCGTGGGGGAGAAGGGACCGAGTGAGGCGCTGGAGATAGGGGGAGGAATGAACTGGGCGGCGGCGAAGGAGGGTTAGGGTTCTAGATATTGTTGCGATTTAGTCCTTCAGGTTTCTGAAATCTACGAATAGGTTTTATCTATATTGATTCCTTCTATTCCAGCCCTCGTAAATTCTAATTTCATCGCAAAAAGATCCTATACATGAATACATCTGTTGTGACATGTATATCTGCACAGAGCAGTCCTTAGAATACCAAATTTGAAGATTGAGCTAGGTTTTGGATATGTGAATGTGTGATGTATGTATATATATAAGATGAGGAGAAAGATGATGATGGTTGGATCTTAATCTAATGAATGAAAAAAGTGACTGAGATATGCTGTGATTTAGGCCGAGTTCATTTTTGCACTTGTGATATGAGGTGTCTTTTGTTGTTCTTCATTTTTGCACTTGTGATATAATGTGTCTTTTATTGTTCTTTCTTAAGAAACATCATCATACAAAAATAATGAGTATTTTCAATGTTGCTCCTTCTTGGGTCACCACCATCGAACCCTAAGTCGCATCCTCACGGCTTTCTTGCTTCTTAGGTCACCACCATCGAACCCTAAGTCGCATCATACAAAAAATATTGATTATTTTCCTCACGACACTTGTTAATTATTATATGCACTTGAACTTGATCATGCACTTGGTAATTGTTATGTACTTGGTCACTTGTTAATTGTTATGCACTTGGTCCTACAGGTCGGTATTCCGTATTGAAGTTTCGTATACCGACCGTGTTCGACATAATTCCGCTCGAATTGGTTTGTTTTCGAAATTCTCGATATTCCGTAAGTTCGCGTTCGTTTTCGTGTCCGGCTTTACCGCTTTCGCTTTCGTTTTCGTATTCAAATGTAGAAGTAGAAAACGGTTGAGGAGTTTTCCGACCGTTTCCGACCGTTTTCATCCCTAGTTGGAACCACCGCCTTCTCTCCTACCACCAACCACCACCACCCACCTCCACGCCTCCCAAAGCCTAAAAATGGAATCCCCAGCTCAAGCCGTCTTCCACCGTGCCACTCATTCTTACTAGAGAGTTTTGCTGGCGCCACTCCGCCCGAGCAGCTACTCCTTTTTTTCCACCAGGGAGAATAGCCAGAGGTTAAAGTTGACCCTATGGCGCAACGTGGTCCTATCTCAACTGCTCGCACGTCGTAGCCGTCTGATTTGGGCTGCTCTCATTCGATGCATTGAGCCATCCGTGTTGTCTGCGCGTCAGGGCCTCTTGGCTGTGCATGGCGTGGGCCGAGGCCAGTCAGCCCATTCGACTGAGTCAGCGAAAATTGCGGCCAGGCCGCACTGTGCATGTGGGGCGGCCCAACACTATTCATCTAAAAAATCCAAAAATCCAGAAAAATTCTAAAAATTCCAAAAATACTCCGTTTCAATGGCGTGAACCCATTTTTGACCTCTATTCCACCAAATTGAGCTCCAAATAAATTCAAACCCCTCCATTTGAATTTTATTGTCTTTTACTCCTTTTTAAGTAGTTCGTTTTTCCTAGCTTGAATACTCAAGCACGGATTTATGTTATTTTATGTGTGTTTGCGTTAGCTTCTGACTTTTCCAAAGTGACGATGTAAGGACTGGAACAAGCAATGAAGTATACGAGCTAGTAGAAGTTTCAGAGCAGCAACGTAAGTTACAAGTTTTGATTATTTTGAATCCCTTGAAATTTAAATTATTTAATTACCGTATTTGCATTATTGTTATTTATGAAATGTAATTGATTAAAATAAGTGTTTAGAATGACATGCTAATTAGTTACGCCCTACCACCGAAAGAGGCCATGTTTAATTTGATGCCATATTCACCTTAACAATCTGAGTAATGTTTAAATTACTATATAAATAATTGTAGATTAGCTCATTCAAAATTTTGTACTACTAAGTGATTTGGCTTTTGGCCAGTAGAATTGATAAACTGGTTCTAGGGTAAGGGTGAGCAGTGGAAAACCACAGGATGGTTTTCGTCTACAACATTACCCTATGGTGGAGACTTGAGCGGATGGGTGGTAGTGCTGTCGGGCACAGTTGTTGAGGATGTGGTTGGCAGTCTCAAGTGAAAAGAAAGGACAAGAAACTTGTGCTGAGTAAAAGACATAGTGATCGCTCAACCATAAGTTGATCTGTCAACTCTAGTTTAGTAGCTGCTCAACTCGATTAATCACTACAGGAGGTGGGAGTGTTGATGATGAGGAGTTAGGTATGCGGAATGGTAAAACCATACCTAACAACGATAGACATCACTCGAGCAGCAGAAGAGATTAGGGTTAGTGTGTGAACCATGTCTGAGTGATTCTATCAGATAGAGTCTATATAAAGAGATGAGCAATGAAATGACCTGGTTTTCTTAACTCAATCATGAGGGTTAAGAAATCTTGTGGGTAAAATAGGCAACTTTGCAGAGTGAAATCAATGGTATTCGAATACGCCGTGCTTTCGGTAAATAAAGCTATGTTAATTGGGTGATTCCAGCAATGAAAAATAAGTAGATTTCATAATGTTTTAATCTGAGTAGCTGTGTAATCAACTGTTAAAAAAATCCCCTTTTTCTCTTAAGGAGTTTGTTCTTTGTCTTTCTAGTTTGTAAATAAAATTGCATCCAACCAAATTAATAAAACCAACATATTCCCCTCATTTGCTTATTCTTGCAAGTAGTTAAGTTGGGGTTTACCCTTGTGACTTGCTGAATACGGTTGTACTCATTACGTGCTAATCAATAAACAAAAGACCAGTGGAACCACGAAGTCCAAGCCGATGATGAAGTTTTTGAAGAACCCTTCTTCTCTGAGGACGACTGGTTTTAGGTTTTAATTGTGCTCAAGTTTGCATGGGAGTTTTTTGTATTGTAAGATAACTTTGGACTTGTACGCCTGCTGTGTCAAAATTAGGTTGATAAACCATATTCCTGTAATAAAAGTTTGTCTCTTTTGTTGTAAGCATGTGTTGTGTGATGCGCACTCATGCACTCTCAACTGTTCGGTCTTGAATAGTTATGGAGATTACTAGCGTCTTTAGAAATGGGATGTACAGGTGGTGCTGCACAAACTTGCTAGGTTGGCACATGTTCTATGTTACGATTAGATTTCTGACTTCTGGAGGGAGAAAAAAACCGGAGATTATGTTCGGCTGACATCTAAATCGTTGCGGTACCGTGTCTCGTTAGCACATCGTGGAACACTTGTTGCTCGTAGCATTGCAAGTTTTAATAGTTATAAATATTGATATCCGAAAGATGCATGAAAGGGCCTATTAGCTCAGCTGGTTAGAGCGTCATGCTAATAACACGAAGGTCGCAGGTTCGAGACCTGCATGGGCCACATAGTGTTTTGTCCTCCTTTTTTGGCCTTTTGAGCATTTCCTGGCGAGTGTTGAGCATGCCAAATTGCCACGTATATATCTCAGGCGTTATTTGCGACCCCGATCGACGTAGGTTTATACTCTCACGTTCGCTATCCCAAAAGTTAGGGAGGTCAGCACTAAGCTGGCACTATATAGCCTGTAAGAGCATGATATCGGTTCATGTCAGCCTCACTTTGGATCAAAACTGTGATGCATGAGTGATACTTAAAGAGCGATTTTGGTTAAAGAGAAACTGGTTTGATTAAGATGAATTAAGATAAACGACGTAGCGGATTCAAACTTATACGCTTTGAAAAGCGTGCATAATTGAATATATGTGAGTAAAACACATGTGTGTGAGGTAGTCGGGTTTCCCCAATGTGCTAAGTGGATAACATCCACTAAGAGTTAGGTGTGACTGGTTAACCATCTATATAAAAGGGATTAGGATGGAGACTTGTGTGAACCATCTAATACATCTATCTTGTGCTCTTATGTTTAGAGTTACAATTTGAGAGTTGAGTGTTTTGTGTGCTCTTTGTCTTGCAATGTGAGTAGCTGTAAAACTTATATCCTCAAATGGTAATTCATCAATCTTTGATCATCTCCTAGTTATTTTTTGTTTTGATTATTTTGCTTTTGATTTGGTTGGTTTTGATATCTTCTCTTCCCTCTTCTTGATCTTGTTGTGGCAAGAACATGTAAAAGATGGAGATACTCTTAGGAAATCAATTTCCACCAATCCAGACACTTTGGTAGCAATCTCATCAAGAAACTTGGTTTGTATGCATTTTTATCCTTCAAGTGATTTTTTGATCTGAGAGTTTTTCGCTGCTGAAACGTACACATGTGAGTGATGTGGGGCCGGCTGAAATGTGCACGATAGCGAAGCTTGCCAACCGAGCTAGCTTTGCTCCTCACGTAGGTTCATACTTTGTACTCTTTAGCGTAATTCTTTTGAGCTTTTGGTTTCTTCAAAAGTCAAAATAAATGAGGCGTTTCTTGAAACGAATCCTCCAAATGGTTTTTCAAGTATAAAACCATATACGTCATCCGTATCGACATCTCTACTGTTCGCTACCGTCTCAAAAAGTGCAGTCAAAAGCTATCAGTCGTAGCCTAAAGCCATCGGCTGTTGCTTTAGGAGATAGCACAAAGTACTCAAGCTCATGCAGCAATGTTCAACTGTGATCGGACACCAAATGACTACCCAGGGGTCACGGCCGATGGCTCACGTTCACCAGACCAAAAGTTAGGGAGATCAGCACTCAGGTGTGATAGCACTAGGGGTCCCAATCTTTCGATGAGAGTGGTAGATTCGATTGGGGAAGGAGATGACGTTGACGACCCAACTACAACCATCCAAGGACGTTGCGCCTTAGCGATCGATACACCAACTCCAGAGATTGTTCGTGACCTTGTCGGCGCACGATCAACCTAACCACGAGGGTTCTTGTTCCTGCAAGCAATCGAAGAACAAGCAAGAACAAGATGAACAGCAACTCAATTGCAAATAACGATGTAAGATTCAATCGAAAACAGAATACGGTGGGGTTCCGAAGACAAGTATTCGGGTGGTCTAGCCGACACGCGCGAGTACAAGGCAAAGCAGCAAAAGCTAACTTAGTCTAAACAAAACCCCAAACCCTAGAAGAGGGTGCGGCTGCCTATTTAAGGGTCACGGAAGGTGGAGGGTCGGCCAAAACACAAGGAAGCCGAATAGGACTTGAATTACAAGGCCCAAGGCCCACTTTGACTCGGACTGGAAAAGTGACTTGAATTGTTTTGCAGTTTTTGGTCGACTCGGATGGAATTTCGAGGTATGGCCAGATCCATCTGAAAGTAGACTTCAAGAGCTTTCAAACGAGTACTCACGGGCCCCGAGAAACCTTCTGGATCAAAAGTTACGGCCATTTGAAGTAGGCGCTATCAACAAGGCCGAATCCGAGTCAAACTCGTGAACAGGACTTGATTTGCGCTTGACGGTTCCACTTCTATACTTGAGCTCATGTGGTTCTTCCCCATGGTTCCTAAGGACAATTAAATCATCACAAGAATTAAGTAGTATTCCATTCTTTGAAACATTTGTATGCAAACTTAGGAACGCATTCACCTGATGGTTAAGTTGACGTGCTCGCGCTCTAGTCATTGGTCCTTGTATCATAGTTTCAGTTTGATGTGGAGTCGGCATGGTTGTATGCATGGAAAGGATGTCCTCATCATCCTCCCTTCTTGCATTTGAGTCGTTCGCGACTCAAGCTCATCTTCTTCTCCCAAGTATGGCTTCAAATCTGCAATGTTAAAGGTGGGACTAACCCCAAAATCTGCAGGCAACTCCAGTTTATATGCATTGTCATTAATCTTTTCCAACACTTTGAAAGGACCATCAGCTCTAGGCATCAACTTAGACCTCCTCAATTCAGGAAATCTTTCTTTTCTCAAATGCAACCAAACTAAATCACCCGGTTGAAAAGTTAAATGCCTCCTTCCTTTACTACCAGCAAGTTTATATTTAGCATTCATGCGTTCAATATTTTCTTTGGTTGTCTCATGCAATTTCAACATCAAGTCAGCACGCTATTTAGCATCAAAATTTAACTTCTCCGAAGATGGAAGTGGTAGCAAATCAATAGGAGCACGAGGCACAAAGCCATAAACAATCTCAAAAGGGCACAGCTTTGTAGTAGAATGCAGCGAACGATTATAAGCAAATTCAATATGAGGCAAGCATTCTTCCCACATTTTAATGTTCTTTTTCAAAACAGCCCTAAGCATGGTAGATAAAGTTCTATTCACAACTTCAGTTTGCCCATCAGTTTGGGGATGACACGTAGTCGAAAATAACAGCTTAGTCTCCTTAGTTTCTTCCGGATTGGTTCTTTATGGCGCATGATTGGGCAAAGATGCCCCGGGAATCAAATCAATCTGGTGCTCAATCCCTCGCACTGGTGGTAGCCCTGGTGGCACGTCCTTTGGAAAGACATCCATGTACTCCTGCAAAAGATTAGTGACAGCAGGAGGCACAGAAGAAGGTACCTCCTCGAATGAAAATAAAGCTTGTTTGCAAAGTAAGGCATAGCAAATAGAAGTACTAGCATCCAACTCATTCACATCAGACTTAGTAGCAAGAAAACATGCACCTTTCAATTTAATCTCATTTTTCATCTCATGAACAGATTTAGAGTTTTTCTTTTTATGTTGCTCAAGTTCACTTGCAACAATCTGATTTTCACTCCTATTATGCTCCTGATTTTTCTCTCTACTAGCTCTAGCAATCTCATCTTTGAAAATAGCTTCAGGAGACATAGGATGTAACACAATTTTCTTGTTATGATGCACAAAAGAATATTGGTTTGTCTTACCATGATGCAGTGAATCTTTATCATATTGCCACGGTCTACCTAACAGCATAGAGCATGCTTGCATAGGGACAACATCGCATTCTACAACATCATGATAAGAACCAATAGCAAAATTTACTCTCACCATTCGTGTTACCTTCACCTTGCCGCTGTTATTGAACCATTGAATGTAGTAAGGTTGTGGGTGAGGTTTGGTGTTCAACGCAAGCTTCTCCACCATATCGGAGCTCACCATGTTGTTGCAGCTCCTCCATCAATTATCACTCGGCATGAACGTTCCTTCACGACGCACTTTGTTTGGAAAAGGATGTGCCGCTGATTTTGCTCCGCCTCTCCATTTGTGCACTCAACACACGCTGCACAATGAGGCTCTCATAGCGCTCTGCATCTTCAGCACCAATGTGCTCTTCTTCTTGCTCCTTCCCACTACCTGCATGGTCAGCTGCAAGCATAGCATATGTATCCTCATCCAAATCACTAGCAGAAGAATACTCACCATCATCTCTCACAATCAGAACACGCTTGGTTGGGCACTCACTCCTCACATGGCCATACCCCTTGCATTGATGACATTGGATATCCCTCGTTCGTCCCGTAGATGCAACGGACGAAGAGCTCTTTGCATGTGCTTGGGCTGCCCCTTTGTTGCTTCGGATGCCCGAGATGCCGAATTTGATGATGAAAACCGTGGCTTGCTGTTGGAGGAAGAAGGTGCAGGGGGTTGGCTTGATGGTGCGGCAGATGCACGTTGAGACCAATTGTTTCCACGACCTGTAGAAACGTTAGTCCTAGTGCTCGCGCGTCGTCCCTGTACTTCTCTTTCAGCTTTACAAGCAAGATGAAATAAACGAGTGATAGAATTATATTCCTTGTAAGCTAAGATATCCTGAATTTCCCGATTCAAACCACCCATAAACCTAGCCATAGCGGCTTCCTCAGTTTCCTCTAAGTCACAACGCAGCATGCCTGTTTGCAATTCTTGAAAATATTCCTCTACGCTTTTACTACCTTGCCTCAATTGTTGCAACTTATGTAACAAATCACGTGCATAATATAACGGAACAAATCTAGCTCGCATGATTCTTTTTAATGCATCCCAAGTTTGTGGTATGGTGAAAGGATTTTTCTTACAATATTCACTCCACCAAACAGACGCAAAATCAGTAAACTCACTAGTAGCAGCCCTAACCCTTTTGTTTTCAGGGAATGCATGACAAGCAAATTTCTGATCAACAGCCAATTCCCAAGTGATATAAGCGTTAGGGTTATATTTTCCATCAAAAAGTGGCATAGTGAACTTAATCTTACCAAGCGATTCATCATTCTCACGTACCTCAGTCCGGCGTGGTTGACGTTGACGGTGAGCGTCCTCATCATCATCAATCTCAGTGTCAGCCGCATATTCGTCTCCACCATTTTCGTCCACCCTGCTGCCCAAGACACCAATGTTGGCACGAGTACGCTGAGTCGGTGCAGCGGGAGATGCACGGCCCCTCTCATCAAGACGTCTCAAAATCTCAGCAAGTGAGGTGTTGACGGTGCCAACGGAAGCCTCCAATGTTGCAAGCGTAGTGTTGGTGTCGATCTGCGCGGCCTCCAATTGGCCAAGGCGTTCGTTGGTGACCCGTACATCCTCATCAAGTCCTTTAGTGTGCAGCTTCATTTGGCGCTCAAAGTGTTGTATGATGCCCCTAGTCCGAGGGGAATGTGGCGCTGCCCTCGGGTCCACTGGTTCTCCTGACATTGTTAGAAGAACACAAGAAACAAACCAAGAAGATAAAAATAATAAAACTGCAGGTTATGCCCTCACAACTACTGCGATGTGGTCAAATCAAGTCGCACGCTCTCAACCTGTTCTGTCAAGCTCTTACAAGTTCTTACCACAGTGAGCAGGAGGTGATGGCAGCCGACAAGTCAAGACAATATCTCCTGGAAATTGGGTGTATCGCTGCCTCGGTCGCTAGTCCCTGTGAGGTGGTAGCCAAATCTGTGGAGCTATAGGTGGGCTGAGAGTGAACAAAGGATAACTAGAACCACATTAGTCAAAGCAAGTTGAATAATCGCTCAACGACGGCACCGTGCTGGTCCTAGGCTAGACCGTACTAGAGACGCAAGCCTAGAACACAAACGAATTCACACCGTGCTCGAAAAAGGATGCCGTCTTCACAGGGAACCTTAGAATCACGTGTAGAAGGGCTCTGTCAATTTTGAGCGAATTCTAAGAAACTTGATTTTTCCTCGGTTTGCGGGCCCGTTTTGAGGCCCTAAACGATGTTTTTTGGGGTCGAAGCTGCCGCGTGTGCGCCTGGTGGTTTACGCGGATCTGAAATCTCCAATTTTTCCAAACTTCTTTTTTTTCACTCTATCTTCCGATTTCCTTTCCAACGGATCAAGAACCGCCTCAATCGGAGGTCGTATGCAAAAGTTAGATATTTCTCTCTCTCTGTTTTTTCTCTCTCTTTTTTTATGCCGCGCTCTTTCTAAATGCGCTGCCTGTTCCTTCTTTTCTCTCTCTTTTTTTCTTTCTTTTTTTTACACACACGACGCGATTGAATCCGAATTTGTGTCCTCCTCCGAGACCAACTAGGGCAAAGCCTCCCTAGAAACCGAGTTCGGATCTAACTGCAACGGTGATACCAAGACGTGAACAGAACTCGAAACTCTAAAGGAACTAGACACCAAGACCAGCAAAGGACACGACGATGCAACCGAAGACTCAACAAATAAAGACTATGCAGCAATAGATAAAGGCTCAAATTGTTTCGGATTTTGGGGAATAGATCTACTATTTTTTTTTGTTTTCTGGACTGTAGGTAAAAAATGCAAAGACTAGATAAGATCTCTCACCGATCAACCTTGAGCTCTGATACCAACTGATAGCACTAGGAGTCCCGATCTTTCGATGAGAGTGATAGATTCGATTGGGGAAGGAGATGACGTTGACGACCCGACTACAACCATCCAAGGACATTTCGCCTTAGCGATCGATACACCAACTCCAGAGATTGTTCGTGACCTTGTCGGCGCACGATCAACCTAACCACGAGGGTTCTTGTTCCTGCAAGCAATCGAAGAACAAGCAAGAACAAGATGAACAGCAACTCAATTGCAAATAACGATGTAAGATTCAATCGAAAACAGAATACGGTGGGGTTCCGAAGACAAGTATTCAGGCGGTCTAGCCGACACGCGCGAGTACAAGGCAAAGCAGCAAAAGCTAACTTAGTCTAAACAAAACCCCAAACCCTAGAAGAGGGTGCGGCTGCCTATTTAAGGGTCACGGAAGGTGGAGGGTCGGCCAAAACACAAGGAAGCCGAATAGGACTCGAATTACAAGGCCCAAGGCCCACTTTGACTTGGACTGGAAAAGCGACATGAATTATTTTGCAGTTTCTGGTCGACTCGGATGGAATTTGGAGGTGTGCCCAGATCCATCTGAAAGTAGACTTCAAGCGCTTTCCAACGAGTACTCACGGGCCCCTAGAAACCTTCTGGATCAAAAGTTACGGCCGTTTGAAGTAGGCGCTATCAACAAGGCCGAATCCGAGTCAAACTCGTTAACAGGACTTGGTTTGCGCTTGACGGTTCCACTTCTATACTTGAGCTCATGTGGTTCTTCCCCATGGTTCCTAAGGACAATTAAATCATCACAAGAATTAAGTAGTATTCCATTCTTTGAAACATTTGTATGCAAACTTAGGAACGCATTGTAACATCCCAAAATTAGGATGTCTGAAATTTGGAGCAAATTAAAACTTTTATCCGCATCTTACTAAGATTTGAAATTTTGGCTCAAGAAATCTTATTTGAGTTTTCCCGAATTTTGTGCTGAGCAAAATAGTAACAGGGAATAAACTCCAAATACAAATAATATATATATATAATTAAAACTCTAAGAATTAAAATACCAAAAAACTTAGACTCAAATCCAAGTCAGTAAATGAAACCCAAAAGAATATTTGTGTATCCAACTCAAATACAAATAATATATATATATATATATATATATATATATATATCCCAAAATGAATAGCCCAAAAGTTGGATGCAAACTTAAATGAAGATATAAAACTTTAAATGTCATGCAAATATTGAAATCAGTAAACCCTAATATAAAAATTTAAAATATGAATTAAGAATGAGAATTCCAATTTTCAACATTCTCCTATCCTCTCTCTCTACTACATGTGGGCCCCCTTTTTCTTTTCTTTCCTCTCCTTCCCCTCTCTTTTCTTCCACTGTTGTGCGGCCCACCCATCCTCCTCCTCTCTCTGACGCAGCGCAGCCCTTCCTTCTCTCTGCTTTCTCCTCCTCCCACGCTTCCTTCTTCTTTCCTTCCCTTTTCTTTTCTTTTCTGTTGCGCGCGAGCTAGCTCCACGTCCCTTCCTCCCGCGCCATCATGAGCCTCGCTGCCGTGCTGCCTCCTCTCTCGCTCTGCATCGCGCCGACCGTCCCCTCGCCTCGCCACGCACCGCGCGCCGAGCCCGCGCCCGGTAAGAACCCGCGACCGCCTCGCCGACCGGTCCTCCGCTCCGTGCCTCCTCACCTCTCGCGGCCATAAGAAGCCCCGACTTCTCCATTTCCCCGCGCCATCCCCATCTTCTTTTTCTCAGCCGAGCCCCATGCTCGTGCAACGCCCGCTGCGCCTCCACGCCGCCTCGGCCGCTCCGGCCATCTCCTCAGAAACCACCCGTCACGGCATGTCTGCGCCTCCCTCGCCCCTCTTCAAGCCGATTGAAATTTCGCCCACTAGAGCATGCGAGCCGGCCATCCTCCCCAACTCCGGCCGAAACCGCCGCCGCCCGCATTGCTCCCTCTTCGGTCAAGCTCTCTTCGATTCCCGACTCGGAGAGCATCCCCTCGACGCCTCGGACCTCCGCCGACGGTCGCTGGACCTTCTCCCCCACTCTAGACCGCCGGCGCCGTGAGCTCCACCCCACCACCGTCGGTCCGCGCCGCCAGCCCGCTGTGGACCCTCCCCGACCGAACCGTCACCGCAGTAACTCCCGAGGGCACTCTCGCTTGTGCTTGCCTTCCTCTCCTTTCTGTGACGGACCGCCGCGCCACCACGGCTTCTCCGCGTCCGGCCGCTTCTACCGTCGCCGCCCACCAAAGGCGACGCCCGACCGAGCCGCTACTCGGGACTTCTCACCTCGGGGCAACCTGCTTTGGCGCCCACCGCCCCTCCGGCAGACGGTTGCGCCGGTGAGTCCGCCGCCCTGCGCCGCCCTCCTCTCGCTTCCTTTCCTTCGGCCGAGCCCTCGCTCTGCTCTTCTTCCTTCGGTGGCATGTGGGCCCAACTAGGAAACTCCTTTTAAGCCAATGCATGTTCCAGATTTTCCTCCCATTTCTTGATAATTATTAATCAACATTGTCTTCAATGAAATAATATATTAATCCTTATGTAAAACTAAAACCAGATTATGCGAGACCTATTTTAAATGGCAAGTAACTATCTTGGACTCAATGAATGTAAATATCAAAGTTTAATATGTGGAACAATTTGAAGGTGATGAGGCGATGGAGTCCCGATCTTCCGATAGGATGATAACTATCGATTTTGGCGGAGGCGACCCTTGCGATCCGACTACAACCGAACGACGTCGCTTGCGCCTTAGCAATCGCTGAACCACACTCCAAGTTGTTATCAACCGTGCCAAGAACGCGGTTGACCTGACCACGAAGGTCTATTCCTGCATGCAACCGAAGAACACGCAAGAACAAGATAACAAGCAATCTGAAATTGCAAATATTGATATGAAGATCAAAAGGTGGGATTCCGAAGGCTGTCTTGACAGGTGGTAGTCCGACACAACTGAATAACAGAAGTTTGCATAATAGCTAAACCTAAACTCAACAAAATCCAAGTCCTAGCAACGGAGGCGGCTCCTTTATAGGAGAACAACCAGGAGGGGCGTCCAAAGTGCATGCTCTAGGGTTACAAGGCCCATGGACCCAATTGGTGGTGGCGCAGCACCCTTTGACTCGGACTCAAAACCAACGTGGATTGTTTTGATGATTGCAGCCGCCCGGATGGAATTTGAAGATGAGGTTGATCCGTTGGAAAGTAGACTTCATAAGCTTTCCATGTAGACTTCATAAGCTTTCCATGAAGTACAAGAACGTCCCAAACGGAGTCCGTATGAGAAAGTTACGTTCGTTTCAACTTGCACCATTGCAGCAGTCCGAATCTGATTCCAGTACGTGACCAACTCGGACTCTTTTGATGATTGCGGCTGTCTCGGAAAGAATTTGAAGATGGGGTTGAATCCTTTAGAAAGTAGACTTGATAAGCTTTCCATCAAGTCCAAGACCGTCTCAAACGGAGTCCGTATGAGAAAGTTACGTCCGTTTAAACTTGCACCATTGCAGCAGTCCGAGTCTGATTCCAAAACGTGTCCAACTCGAATTCGTGCTTGACTTGGTCTCAAAGTGACGTGGTGACCTCCATTATTCCTTCCATGCATGTCCAGGACTCCATGTCCCTTTCCTTCATCCTTTCCCAAATTCCTAAGCACAATTAAATCACTTGTATTAGGTAGCGGTCTATTCTCAGTAACATATGAAGGCTGAAGAAACGAATTCACCTTTAGTTCAATCTTGATATTGGGCGCGATTGTCGTATGTGTTTGTGGCGTGGTCACATCAGAAGGAGTATGTAAATTAGTAATGCTAGAAACCTAACCCTAATTCATTTGCTACCTGAATTAGCAAAATAATTACTCTGGAATTAGATAGCATAAGAAATTAAAAGTGCTTGTCATCATAAGTTGGGACTTGAAGCTTTATAGGGATAATATTAATACTCCCAAACCCTACCTCCACACAAATCATATACTAATATCACATCCTATCAAAAGCCCGAATAGTCTAAATGGTAGGACATGCCGTTATCTCCAAACCTAAATCTGTTCAAGCAAGATCGGGCCTTGGTGTCTTGTAATCAGCCATGTCTAGCCATACTCCTATTTAAAGTGGAATGTCCTTGCGAATATTCCTTCGACGCCGATCTTTTTTTTATATATCCTTTCCTGGCGAAGTTGCCCCATCACTTCGCTTCCACCCAAAAATTCGATCGACTCCGTCTCTATCCTACAACTCACTGCATACCCTTATTCATAAGCAAATCATAAATAAACTCATGTGCCTTAATCTTTATTTTGAGAGCTTCATTGTTGATCTAAGACATAGTGAGCAATTTAGGAGGGGTGTAATCTAGGTCCAAATATCCATGAAATGACGATTTAACTAATGGAAATTTTGTAAAGAATGAATCCTAAACCCTTGCATGATAGTAAGGTTGTGGAACTAGTCGCCGCATAGTTAAAACATAACCCTATGTCCTAGCGAAAATGAGAATCCTTTGTCGACTATAATACTCAAATTAAATTAAAGGATAATTTAGAGAATTTAATAAAAATATACTAGGATGTAGATGGGACTACGTAATGTTTATATTTGGACTAGTTCATGTAGGCATAATTAATATGGGTTGAGCAATCACCTAAGAGGCTAATTACTAACTCAAAGCGATAGTAAAGAAATATGACTATGGTTAAATATTCAAACTTAATAAAGATTTCACTTAATTATGATGCACGCCCTAACATTTAACATACCGTCATTAAACAAATCTCCAAGGTCGATTTAAGTAAGTAGCTATATTAATATATGAACCCGTATGACAGGCCTTGGTAAATAAATTTGACTAGAAATAACGCTAAGCTTAAGATTATCTATCAGCGCATAGGTCTAATCTGACTCATAAAACTTCCTTGGTAAATACAGAGATAATAAAAGAATCTATTAATAAAAAGATCAATTCATCGCATTCTACCACCAACCTTGCCTCAAATCACCCGAATCACTCATTAACTTTTAATAAATCTAAATTAAGTTTATTCGGATTTATTTGGATCTTTTAGTTATTTGCTTTTATTTGGATTCAGTTGTTTACCACGCAATTAGAAACTGGAGTCCTGAAGATTTCACGGATCAAGCGAGATCAAGCTCGAAGTGAAGATGAAGAATAGAAGTTCAAGAGAAAGCATCGTGTGAGCTCAAGACCGCGTAAACCGCGCCAGGCGAGTCAATACTTTGATCATGTTGAACCTACATTTTCTGCAAATTACTTTTGTTTAAATTATCAAATTGCATGCTGTTAATTTATATGCAAATACATGTTAATTTAGAATTTTAGTTAAATGCCTATTATCTAACTTGATTAATATTGCCCCTCCTTTGGAATATTTGAACATGAGAACCTTATCGCCCTAGCAAAATTATAATAGTAACCTTTCAAAAATAAGTCCGTAATTATATGCCATGCTTACTATTGTTTAGATACTCATGGGCACGAGCGCCAAGCATCACTTTTAATCATGAGAAAAGTTGGTTGGGCAGTCATGGTGGTAATGACTGTGTATGTTGGATATGGTTATTTTATATTCCCAAAACCTCAAATTGCTTATTTATCCAGGCGGATGGTTCGGGGTATGGTGCTGGGTGCGAGAGTGTGGTTTGTGGTAGCACCGCCAGATAACCCTAAGGACTGAATCTTGTCATGACCTCCTTTGTAAAACAGTACAACCACAAGTCTGTAAAGTATAACTTGGCTTAGTAGATTTACCGGACCCCGAAAGTCATCATCATCGGTGGAGGAGAAGTGGTGGTGCAAGTAGCGATTCTGGGTGACGGCTTGAATGGGACACTCTTTGTGAGTGAAGTTCTTCTGCGGCGTGCTAGCAGTACGGGGAGTCAGCTGCTAGGCGCATAGGAGGGGAACATCCCGCACAACGTATGGGACCCACCGCAAGTGGGAGTGGCCCATCGGGTGAGATGATGGACGGGGCGAGGTACTTTGAACGGTCATGTGATGGTTTGCTCAACCGCACGGCTAAGGAATCGTGTGGGCAACGAGGGAACTGTCTCTTGTGGGTAAAGTGTGCAAACTCTGCAGAGTCAAAACTATTCGAATAGCCGTGCCCACAGTCAAGGGCGGACATAGGAACTTAACTAGATATAGTTCTATTTAAAAATGTTTGGAAAATGGGAATGGAAAAGTGGAGGCAGTGGAAAGCCCTGATTTGAGTTGTCCCGGTGTCGTCCCATGGTAAGTTAAGCGGCTATAACGCTGAAAGATGTTATACGGTGTGATGCCGTATGTATGGAGAAATTATGGTGATATTAGGCATATGGTGTGATGCCATATGTATGGAAAATCATGCTAATATTCCTTGAACATTATGTTTTGTGTCAAAGCTGCTAGGTCTCAGAAATTTTATGTATTATATTTCAATTAGTGGCATTTCTATTCTTACAAAATAAAATATGGGTAAAATAAATAGGGTCGTGAGTAAAGGAGATGGATAATTGTAGTATACACATAAACGTATTGGTGGATTCATGTCAATCAAAAATAGGAAACGATAGTGTGGATTTTGGGAGAAATAAATTGGTGGAGCCCAAATGGATATATAGTCTAGATAGATGATTTAAAAGATTTTTGGAGAATTAGGGAGTATAAGGGTAATTGTTGGATTACAACACTGATAATTAATATAAATTCTTGGAAGAGGTTGACAGTGATGGGATTAATAAGATTTGATCAAATACTAGATAGATGAATTGGAATCTTGGGAATATTGGAGGAATGATAGCAATTATTGGATTATAATCTTGATCTTTGATCATGGTGGATGTATACTGGTGAATTAGTTAGAGATAGAAAGTAGAAAATAAGACTGACTATTGGGAGAACAAATCGTGATTTTGGATCAATAACAAAAGGAGGAAATTATTGGAAAGCCCCGATACGAATGATTTCGGTGGATATAAAAGCAATCATGTTAGATAGTCATTAGAATTTAGAAATAAAGAGTTGATGAGTAGCCACAACAAGATTGGATTGTTAGAAATTTAGAATACAAAAGATATTGGTGGATCTAAATAAAGGATGACCCTCACTGCTTGGAGTCTTGGGCAGCAATGAGAGCATGATCGGTGGATTAGATAAATGATGTCACTAGCTGTTTGGAGTTTTAGACAGCAATTGATTGGTGAATTATATAAATTATGATACTCGTTGTTTGGGGATTTAGGCAACAATTGATCGGTGGATTGGATAATTGATGAAATACGCTGTTTGGAGTTTTAGACAGCATGCAGTATAGAAAGAGTATGTTCGGAGGATTAATTAAATGATGTCACTCGATGCTTGAAGTCTTAGACAGCAATACATATAGGAAGTGTAATCTCGGTGGATTGTCGATTATGGCCATTGCCGTGTGGAGTTTAGGTAACATTAATAACACTATGATTGAATAAAAATAGTGTCACTAAAAGCGACTTTTGGCAAATAAAATAACCCGGGCCTCTCCTTTGTTAAGCCATGCATACTATTTATTTGCATTCTGTGTATTGGCTCGCAGAGCACGGTCGGAGTGCTCACGCCGCTTTACGAAAAATTCAGAATCAAGAATCAAATCACCTCGCCTCAGCATCAAGATTGGACAAGCTGGCGAGAAGATGAAGATGTCAAGGACTAGGTCGCGAACCTCCGTTGGCTGCTGTGGGCATGTCCCAAAGCCCCACCGGGTGCTCGTTCTTCCGCTGCTGCAATTTATCGATTTCGCCTAATCGCCCATGAGTAAGTCTACTAATATATTTACGCTTCCGCATGATATGTATTTTTGATATTCATTACTGTAATCGTGAGCACTATCTACTGATCCAGGAATAGTGCGGTGGAATCACGAGAGGTGCCGGATATTAATATCCGGGCCTTACACGCATTCACCTGATGGTTAAGTTGACGTGCTCGCGCTCTAGTCATTGGTCCTTGTATCATAGTTTCAGTTTGATATGGAGTCGACATGGTTGTATGCATGGAAAGGATGTCCTCATCAAGGTGATACCATGTAGCCTGTAGGAGCACGGTTCAGTCTCGCTGGGGTTCTGGTGGGTGGATTGGGCTGACCCAAGGGACAAAGCTATGCCAACTGGGGCAGCTCGCCATCTCATGAATGTGCCAGCGCCAACCTAGTGCGGTAGCGCATCACAGTGCCTGTGTTCTTATCTTTACCAATGGACATTCGGGCCCAATAATTCTATGCGAACCACAGCGAGCGCGCCCCCAGCTGCGCCCACAGCCTAGTTATGCTACGGTAGAATTGATGACGTCATCCACCTCTAACAAGTTGTTTCAAATTTCAAAATACTATGACTTTTTAACCAAGTATTCAATTCGCTATCCGTTTGTACCATCATGTTTCTTATTATGAGATATTTAAAACAAGATCAACTTGCATATATTTCATCGTTATTTTGTCGGACATTAAACTAAATGTTCTGCTAATAGTTTTGATTTCTTTTCACTGTTAGTCTTGTATTGTTCCACGTGCATATTTGATTTATTCCATCAGTAGTCTTGTTTGTTCCACTAGCATATTTTGTTTTAAATATGAACTATTAGGACTCCTGAAATTAAAACATGGAACATTTCATTTTAACTATTGGAACATCCGACTCTAAACTGGTTTAATTGCTCTAATCAATCCCCAAAAGATATGGACATGAACATTATTCATGAACTACTAGAACATTTGAAAAAAACTTTGTGGAATATTTTTATTTTGCCTATTGAATTATCTAAACCCATCCACAATTCATTTTATTTGGCTGCTGCTTGGAGCGAGACTATTTGGACATAGAATTAGGGATTAGCTATAGTTAGAGAAAAAGTATATGTAAGTAATATAATCATATTAACATTTTAAAATATATAAAAACAATTTTTCAATCCCGTGGATCCCCACGGTGCCAAGATGGGTCATTGTACCTTTTGCCCTAATCTAAATGTACTCCATGGACCAAGCCGCTGCTCGCCAGACGGCGGTGGCGTTGGCTCTATCTACTCACCTCACGCCCGGGCAGCTTGTCTCTCCACATACCAATATAGCAATGTCCTTTTGGCCCGTAGTCAACCAAACCAAAGGCAAGGCTGACCCGACACCATCACACCACGTTTTGCCCTGTTTCCTCCTTCCGGCCGCGTCCGATCGTGATCTGTGCATGCAGCATCTCCAAGGCCAAGCCACAATGCGTGTGTGGCCTTCTCGGACTTGTGTGCAGCGCGTGGCAGTTTCTGAGACGCAGCACCGCCAATGGGTACACAACTACCAGAGGATTCGACAAGGAAGGCCATGAGGCCAGCAAGTGTCATGATCATAAAGGCAAAGGACTGTGACACCCCATTTTTGCATTCGTGATTTTGCCTGGTTTTTGTTGTGGTTTGTTGAAAGCTAATTTAAAAATGTCAAATTCAATTCCTTTTCTCTTCCAAAACTCCTCCTTCCTTTTTATTCTCCCGGATGGGCCAGCCTCCTCGCGCGGCCCGATTTCTTTCTCTCCTGCCCAGCCGGCCTCCTTCTTTTTCTTCCCGGGCCTTTCCTCTGTCCCTTCGGCTTCGCCCGCCCAGCATCGCGCCTCCCCTTCTTCTTCTTCCCGCAGAGCCCGCGCTCCTCTCTCCGCTCTGCGCGCTCTCGCGGACCAGGCGGCAGCTGCCCGCCCCGGGTTCCCAGCGCGTGCCCGTGGCGGTCTCCCGCGCTTCCCGCGCCCCCGCCGGCCTAGGCCCCGCCCCCTCGCCGTGACTCCCACGCGCTCGGCCCCGCCGCCGGACAACCGATGGAACCGCCCCCTGTCTTGTCGTCCTGGCCACGTCGCCGCTCCCCAGCTCCGGCATGGCGGTCACCGCAAGAAATCAATGGGCCACAGGGGCTTGGCGTCCTTCCCCCGCCGCTCCAACGCCGCCGCCCATACCGGCCGTGCCACCGTAGCCGCGCTGCCACGCCGCCGTACCCAAGTGGAGGCCGCCGGACCAAGTTGGCCATGCCGCGCACCTCCTCCTCCTCTGTGCGACCGTAGGAGCGCGGTACCCTCGCCCATGCCAGCCGTGCACCCTAGCGCGCCTAGCCCCGTCACGCCTCCCTCCTCGCCGGGTACACTACAGGAGCGGGAGCTCCGTCGCCCATGCCCCCCACTGTCCTATCCCCACTTTTCGCCACTATAAAAACCCACCAGTGGCCAGTCGTTTTCCCCCCTCCATCCCCCGTTCTTCGCCACAAAAATCACCGCCGGCGCGTTTCTTCGCCGTCGCCGCCGCCACTCACCCCGACGACCCTCGGCGGCATTGCTCTTCTCCTCTACTTCCTCTCACCCCGAGCACCTCCTCGAGTTTAATCGTGTTTTCCTTCTCTTTGCGCCGCGCGCGCCGTTCTTCCCGGCCCGCCACTCCTCACCGCTGCCGATTCGAGGGATCCCCGGCCGATTCCTCGCAGCCGGAGCTTCCTCGCCACCCCGCGGAGCCGACTGAGCCACCCGTTCGGAGCTTCGTCGACTCATCTTCCCCGGCGCCGATCGTCCACCTCCGCCGTCCGAGCTCGCCGTCGACAGCCTTCTCCAAGCCATCTCGAGCCTTCCCCTCCACTCGGGTGAGTTGCGCACCACCCCTAGTATCTTCCCTATCCTTTAATTGCACTCCTGTTGCCGAACTCGCCGCCGCGGCCAACCCCTGGCTCCGCCGCCGGTGCCTCCCTGACCTACCTTGGGCCGATTCGCCCCACCATCGGGTGCGTGCGAGGTCGGGCGGTCCATTTTGGTCGTCTCCCCGAGCTCCCCTAGCCCACCCTCGCCGCCGGCTGGCTCGCCGCCGCTCGCCGGTCGCGAGCTCGCTCTCTGCGCGATTAGCTCCCCGCTTAACCGTTAACCTCTGCTGATTAGGAGCTAATCACCTCGCCGACAGATGGGCCTAAGTAATTTTAAAACCCTAGATAGGCTGACGCAGGGCCTCCATTTAATTAAAACTATTAAACCCCGTGAAATGGCTTAAGTCGCGACGTGTAGGCCCTTGCACGTAACCCAGCCCCACATGTCGGTCTCGCCCATTTTCGAAAAGAGGAAATTAAATAAACCAGGGACCCACCTGTCATGCTCAGAGTTTTCCCAATAAATATTATTCTGAAATTAAAATTAAAACCCCGGACCCACATGTCGAGAGTGAACTCTCTCTCTCCTTTTCATTTTTGGGATTTTCCCGGGAATGGAAATTCAAACGACCCATTCTCTCTCGTCGTAACTCCGATTTGGGCGAAACTTGTTTCTAAATTTTTCTAAAATCAAGCCCTTTCTGTTGGTTCTGGTTTGGCTTGTTTTTGAGCTCATTTGCTTGTTATTTTATGCTTATTTGTGCTCTATGTCTGTTTCCTGCTTTGTCGGTTTGCTTCGTTCGAGTAGAATTTGAAGGCACGCCAGAGCAGCAGGACAATCTACCTCAAGACCAGCAAGACCCTCAACCTTTAGACCCAGGCGAGTCAACGTTCTTGATCATTCTGCTCCTATGTTTTCTTGCAAATTATATTGGTTTAAAAATAGTCAAACTGCATGCGTTATTTCAAGTATAAAGTATGTGAACTATAAGGTAGTTACCTCCCACTTGAAGATCTAAAAATGTATATAGCTATACCCTCCTTGAATTTTGATAGATCATGTACCTTGTCGCCGTAGGTATTACTGCTACTATTCTAAATAGGTATATGTCTAAATTAAATGCCATGCGCATTCTGTCCAGTCTAGGGCATTACCTGCCCTAATCATAGCTTCCAAAAACTTGAACACTAGTTTTAGGCTAGTCACGGGATGTACGTGGCTGGATATTTTGTGACAACTTATTTTAGACTTCTCAAACCCTCAAAACTTGCTATACTTGTTTGGGCGGACGGTAAGAGTGGTGGGTGTGGAAGTAGCACATTGGCTTGTGGCTGGAACCGCCCAACACATTAAGGACTTAATCATGTGATGGCATCTCCGTGTACAACAAGACGACCACAAGTCTGCAAATTGCAACTTAGCTAAGTAATTTGCCGAACCCCAAACTCATCTCCCGGTAGTGGAAAGGAGTGCTGTAAGGGCAAAGGAGGGCCTAAAGGGACACCAAGAGGAGGGTGACGTCACCAGCCGTGCTAGCGTTATGGAGAGTGGAGTCCAAAGGCGCTAGTTTCCGTGGTGACATCCCGTGCAAAGTATGGGACCCACCGCCGATGGGAGTAGCCCATAAGGTGGGATGACGAAAGGGCTAGGTAGTTCGAAGGCTATTGTGGTGACCTACTCAACCACATGGCTACGGAATCGTGTGGGCAACGAGCGGGTCGTCTCTTGTGGGTAAAGTGTACGATCTCCGCAGAGAATAAACTATTCGAATAGCCGCGCCACGGTCAGGGGGACATGGAAAACTTCCTTGAGTTAGTTCTATTTCTAAAACTCTTGTGGGCGGAAAGAAAAACAAATTGGAGGAAGTACTCCAACCTTTGAATTTTCCCGGAGGAAGTACTCCAGTGGATATGAGCTAGTAAATCCAAAATCATTAGCATCGGTGGATGCATGCCAACCATTTTATGTGCGCTTTACGCTGATCGGACCGCTATACATTTTTAAGGTGACATGTGCGGCAAAATATCTCTTTTCTCTATAATTTTCTTTTTCTAGTATTGCTTTTGTATACGCCGTCCGGCTATATCAATTTATATAAGTGAGCATATGTTCTACGAATGAGCTGAAAATTAAACACGAGACTTTCACTTGCATCATAAACATGCCATAAAAATTCACCACTCGATTGTTAATATATAGCACACACAAAAAATCCTGGAAGGTGGACTTGTGCTTTGCGTACGTCATCCGGCCGTATTATCCTATTCGAGTGAGCATATGTGCTCCAAATGAGCTGAAAATTAAACATGAGACTTTCACTTACACCAAAACATGCCACAAAAATTCGCCACTCATTTGTAGTATGTAGCACATACAAAAATCTTGGAAGGTGGACTTATGCTTTGCGTACTTCATCCGGCCGTATTATCCTATTCGAGTGAGCATATGTGCTCCGAATAAGCTGAAAATTTGACACGAGACTTTCACTTGCACCATAAACATGCCATAAAAATTTGCCACTCGATTGTAATATGTAGCACACACAAAAAATCCTGAAAGCTGGACTTGTGCTTTGCGTACGTCATCCAGCCGTATTATCCTATTCGAGTGAGCATATGTGCTCCGAATAAGCTGAAAATTTGACACGAGACTTTCACTCTCACCACAAACATGCCATAAAAATTCGCCACTCGATTGTAATATGTAGCACACACAAAAAATCCTGGAAGCTGGACTTGTGCCTTGCGTACGTCATCCAGCCGTATTATCCTATTCGAGTGAGCATATGTGCTCCGAATAAGCTGAAAATTTGACACGAGACTTTAACTCGCACCACAAACATACCATAAAAACTCGCCACTCAAATGTAATATGTACGGTACGCAAAAAATCTTGGAAAGTAACGTACCGTAAAAATTTTGAACAAAATTGGTGTCAACAGTTCTGTGAAGAAGGTGCAATAATTCATGGAGCTACTCGACCGTATTCTTCCCAATTAAATGGAGCAGCCAAACAAAAGAACCAGACTATTGTGACTTGGTAAATGCCATGCTACAAAGTTCAGGTATGTCGGACTAATAGTGGGGTGAGACAGTTCTCACAGCTAACTATGTCCTAAATAGGGTGTCTCGAAACACCTTATGAAGGATGGAAGGTGAGAGACCATGTGGAGGTATCCCCATGTTTGTGATAAGTAATTGACGGTTGTGTTAGTGAGTTTGAATTTGTTTTGGGTATTCTCGGGTTGAGTACCTTTTACTTATGCTAATGTTGTTTATGCTGTTTCGTGCAGTGCTATGTGACGGTTTGTTTGTCTGTGTGACTGCAGGACTTTGGAGCTAGGTTATGGTGAGGCGAGGAGGACCGGGACTAGGCACAGGAGGTGTTGAGGTCCAAACTGATGCGGATACGCACATGCTTAGCACTTTTCAGTCAAATACATTATTTCACTGAAAAGAAGTATTGAGCCACATTAAATATTGTCAGGTGAATTTGTTTCTTAATGAATTTCCTTCTATTCGTGGGAACGATATACTACTTTATGCCAAATTCTTGTTTATTATTAGGTTTGAATATTATGATGATTCCGGGGCAAAGCAATGGAGAAGCACAAGGAGGGTAATCATATTTGCTACCAAGAACAAAAAGCTCAAAGCCAATGGAGATGGAAAGGAGAAAGCCAAGCAGCCCATGCAGCTGATCAAGGAGGAAATAAGCCCATGCAGTGGGAGAGCAAAAGGGGAGAAGCCCAAGAACTTAAAGCCCTAGTTTTGGACAAGATTTTGAAGCCCAATATGGACCTCCATATGTACAACCGAATTCAAACTCGGATTCAACTCAGAACTCAATTTGGATTCGGTTCGGGACAGCCCAACAGGCACCTACTAAAACGGCCATAACTTTTACTAACGGAGTCCAATTGGGGTGTTCTTGTACTCTATGGAAATCTCTTGAAGTCTACTTTCATATGGATCTGGCCTCACCTCCAAAATACCTACGAGTCGATCAGAAACTATGAAACAAGTTATATCACTTTTTCAGTCTGAATCAAAGTGGGCTTAGGGCTTTGCAATCGAGTCCTATTCGGCCTCCAAGTGTTTGGCCGACTCTCCACCCCTTGTATCTCTTTAAAGACAGCTGCCACCCTATAAAATTCAGACCACTTTTGATAATAGAATACTCTTGTTCTTTCTGTTGGCTGAACCAACGTGAGGGAATTGGGAGTTCCCTGAAATCAAGATCGTTCAACCTTTCCGCTGGGAATTGGGAGCGTGATTGAACTTCATTGGTAGTCGTGAAGTTCAGCTCGTGAGGTTAGACGAATTATAGAGTGGTAACTCTTGCATTGGTAACGGGGGATCACTACAGTTCATCAAATCCACGTGAGTATCTTGATCCTACATTGAGAAGATCGAGCGACCCCGTACCACAAACGGTCGGTGATGCCGAAGTTGATCGAGGCTGCTGAGGTGGTTGCGAGTCGGGAGACGAAGAACTGGAGCTACCGGTGGTGGACACGACGGGCAACGACGAGCGATCCGGGACTGGGCTCAGGGAGGAGTCGGAGGTCCAGACGGTTAGATGTCGGTTGCGGTCGTGTGCAATGAAATAGACCAGGACTAGTGATAGCACTAGGGGTCCCGATCTTTCGATGAGAGTGGTAGATTCGATTGGGGAAAGAGATGACGTTGACGACCCGACTACAACCATCCAGGGACGTTGCGCCTTAGCGATCGATACACCAACTCCAGAGATTGTTCGTGACCTTGTCGGCGCACGATCAACCTAACCACGAGGGTTCTTGTTCCTGCAAGCAATCGAAGAACAAGCAAGAACAAGATGAACAGCAACTCAATTGTAAGTAACGATGTAAGATTCAATCGAAAACAGAAAACGGTGGGGTTCCGAAGACAAGTATTCGGGCGGTCTAGCCGACATGCGCGAGTACAAGGCAAAGCAGCAAAAGCTAACTTAGTCTAAACAAAACCCAAACCCTAGAAGAGGGTGCGGCTGCCTATTTAGGGGTCACAGAAGGTGGAGGGTCGGCCAAAACACAAGGAAGCCAAATAGGACTCGAATTACAAGGCCCAAGGCCCACTTTGACTCGGACTGGAAAGCGACGTGAATTGTTTTGCAGTTTCTGGTCGACTCGGATGGAATTTGGAGGTGAGGCCGGATCCATCTGAAAGTAGACTTCAAGAGCTTTCCAACAAGTACTCATGGGCCCCGAGAAACCTTCTGGATCAAAAGTTACGGCCGTTTGAAGTAGGCGCTGTCAACAAGGCCGAATCCGAGTCAAACTCGTGAACAGGACTTGGTTTGCGCTTGACGGTTCCACTTCTATACTTGAGCTCATGTGGTTCTTCCCCATGGTTCCTAAGGACAATTAAATCATCACAAGAATTAAGTAGTATTCCATTCTTTGAAACATTTGTATGCAAACTTAGGAACGCATTCACCTGATGGTTAAGCAGACGTGCTCGCGCTCTAGTCATTGGTCCTTGTATCATAGTTTCAGTTTGATATGGAGTCGGCATGGTTGTATGCATGGAAAGGATGTCCTCATCAACTAGACTCAGGTGGAGTCAGAGGTCTCAGTCGGAGTCAGGTGGACACGACGGGCAGCGGCAAGGTGGACCGGGGCTAGACTCAGGTGGAGTCGGTGGTCCATACGGTCAGGATGCCGGGTGCGGTCGTGTGCAACGGAGCGGACCGGAACTAGACTCAGGGAGGAGTCGAGGTCCAGACGGTCAAGGTACCAGTTGCGGGTAGCTTCCGGGAAGGTGCTTGAGGGAAAATTGGAGATTTGACTCAAGTGGGTGATTTCTCTCCATTTCCTGGAAAGGGTTTGACCCTTGCCTCATTTGGATGAGAGGCATGGAGTGGAAGAAGTATGAAATTTCTTGATTTGCTATTAGAGGATGGGAGGTCTTCTATTTAGTGAATGGAGTATGTAGTATGCAAGCAGTGAGCTCAAGAGCATGTGAGAGCAAGGCAGTGGTTCATTTCCTGCGTGTGTGCTCTGTGAGTGTGGGTTCCCCTCTCAAGCATGTAGTGAGTGGGGTGTATCTCTCTGTGTAATCATTCCTCTGTAAGCATTCATGGTACTGAATCAATATGAGAAGGAGAGTTGTTGATTTGCATTTATTTCTTGTCTTCAGCATTTCCCCTGTTTGCAGTAGTCTAGGGTTTGAAGTGAGGAGACACTTTCTCTTTTGATTTTCTTGATGGAATCTTGTTTTGGAGAGTGGTTCTTCCTTCTGAGATAATCTCCCTTCTAGTTACAAAGATTCATGAGCAAAAATGCGAGAATGAAGAGTAATTTGGAAATCAATTTCATCTTCTGTTGAAATATCAGATTGCAGCTCAAATCTTTGTTTCTTGCTCTTGTGATGAGTTCTCTTGTTTCCTAGGGTCTTGCTGATATTTAGATCAAGTCCTTGCTCTTTTGGCATAAGGAGAACAGAAGAAATTCACAAATTTCCTTGATTTGAGCAAGTCTCTGTATTTTCAGAGTTTCAGTTCAGCCGCAGACTGCTCTGTTCTCGCGAGACCGGTCAGACCGCTCGGTACATGGCGGTTAGACCACTCTGGTAATGCCGGTCCGACCGGAAGAAGGCAGGCGGTCTGACCAGACCCTAGTTGGCGGTCTGACCGGAGGTCTGCAAGCGGTTAGACCGGTGGAAGAAAGGCGGTCAGACCGGCAGTAGGGAGCGGTCAGACTGGCCTTTGTTGCTGCAGTCTGACCGCTGGCCTACTGCAGTCTGACCGCCTCGGAGGATTGTCTGCTGCTTTTATTTTATGCTGTGCTTGTTGGTTCTTCTCTCTTAGTTTGTTCTCTGATCTTTTTCTTCTGTTTCCAGAGAATACTGATCTTTCTTTTCATAGATTTTATATCTATCGAAGAGGAGATCTTTAGTGGATACTTTTGGGGGCTAAGTTTTAAAGTGGCACCATTCATCCCCCCTCTGTTGCCATATCCGATCCTACAGAAGGGGAGAAAATCGAACATGCCTTTTCTTCGTACTTGGGGCTGTTTTGCAAAGTGCATATGCCTTTGCCAAGAAAAGGAAACTTGGTCCGAAGACTGTTGATTATGTCTTTCTAGGATATGCCCATCATAGCACAATGTACAGATTTATAGTAGTCAAATTCAAGGTTAGCGATATCGCTAATAATGTCCTTATGGAATGTTGTGATGCGATGTTCTTTGAGAATGTGTTTTCTATAATAGCAAATGAAGTAATTGTGCATGCTGATTCTTATGAACACTCTATTCCTCCTAGTGTGGATGACATAGCTCCTGAAATGGAGTTGAGGAGGAGTAAGAGACAGAGGACTGAAAAGTCTTTAGGTGATGACTTTGTCATCTACCTCGTGGATGACAAACCACGTACTCTTTCAGAGGTATACGCATCCCTAGATGTGAAGTACTGGAAGGATGCAGTCCGTAGTGAGGTGGATTCTATCATAGCTAATGGAACTTGGGAGATCATTGATCTTCTAAATGGACATAAACAAGTGGGCTGCAAATGGATCTTTAAAAGAAAGCGAAAACCCAATGGTACTATTGAAAAGTACAAGGCCCGTTTAGTGGCTAAGGGTTTCACGCAAAAGGAGGGTGAAGACTATTTTAACACATACTCGTCTGTGGCTCAACTACCCACAATCCACATGCTTTTAGCATTAGCTGTTGCATTTAAACTCGAAGTACATCAAATGAATGTTAAGACCACTTTCCTAAATGGAGAGTTGGATGAGGAGATTTACATGCAACAGCCAGATGGTTTTGTTGCTAAAAAGGAGAGGAAAGTGTGTCGTTTGGTTAAATCCCTGTATGGTCTAAAACAAGCTCCTAAGCAATGGCATGAGAAATTTGATAATACGTTAACTTCGGTCGGCTTTTGTGTAAACGAAGCTGATAAATGCATATATTATCGATTTAATGGGAGTAAATGTGGCATCCTCTGTCTTTACGTGGATGATATACTATTGTTCAAGATCAAGACCAACATGGATGTAATCAACAAAACTAAGTCATTCCAATCTCAGAACCTTGATACGAAAGATCTTGGTAAAGCTGGTGTTATTTTAAACATCAAGCTATTAAATGGTGAGAATGGGATTACCTTAATACAATCTCATTATGTGAATAAGATCCTGAACCGCTTTGGATTCATGGATGATAAGCCTGTAGCCACACCCTATTATCCAAATGCAAAACTACATAAAAACATTGGAGATTGTCCTAGAGTATATAAGTATTGTGTACATATTGTATACTTTGCAAATACAATCTTTATCTCATTTTGTGTTGAGATTGTCATGAATTACCAACAAGGGAAGATTGTAAAACTTAGTCCCTCCATATGAGTCAATGGTGAAGTTTGGTAATTGATGGCAAGTGTTTTTGTGGACTAACATTTTCCATGAGTTAGATGAATAGGTTAGGCTCCACAAATAAGGATGACTTGGGATGATCATGTGTTGATAATCAAGTCAAGAGAGAACCATCATGTGTTGATGAAGACATGAAGTTCAAGTGACAAGGACCTAGACTTGAAATGAAGATGTGTGACATCAAGCTTCAAGAAAATGTTAAGGCAAAGGTATGACTAACTAGGGCTAAGGATGTGTTCCTAGTCATTTACTGGTCTTGGTGTTCGGTTGGAAGACCGGATTGCTAGTATAGGTGCTGTACTATTAAGAGGGGTCTTGTCTAGTAGTTTGAGTCTCATGTGTTGATAGCTCAAATCTCACTTGCTCTAGCTCATTCTTATAACATGGGACTATATATTACGAATGTGTTTTGCAAGTGTTTGAAGTCCATATTTCCTAATCCTTGTGATATGAGGCTTATAATTTGCAAATGTGTTTTGCAAATGATTGAAGCTCATATTTAATCCTTGTGTTATGATTCTAAGAGTGTGCAAATGTGTTTTGCAACTTGTTGAGAATCATGTGTGATTCTTGTGTGTATGATTCTAAAGTTTGCAAATGTGTTTTGCGAATTCTGTTGAGTATATGCACTGTCAGACCATTTCGGAACTACCAGCATGGAAGGCCTGGAACCACCGTTTCATTGGTGGTCCAAAGACTGATGTGGTCAAACCAACGGGTCGAACCAGCGTGGTTGAACCAATGTGGTCGTAGGCCTTCATGGTCGTAAACTAGCGTTGTCGAACCAGCGTGTCGAACCAACGTGATCGTAGGCCTTCATGGTCGCAAACCAGCGTGGTCGAACCAATGTGGTCGTAGGCCTTCGTGGTCGTAAACCAGTGTGGTCGAACCAGTGTGGTTGAGCCAATGTGGTCATAGGTCTTCGTGGTCGTAGACCTGCGTGGTCTGAGAAGCGTAGACCTGTGTGGTCTGAGAAGCGATGTGGTCGTAAACCTTCGTGGTCGTAGACTTGCGTGGTCTGAGAAACGACGTGGTCGAGACCTGCGTGGTCTGAGAGCAACGTGGTCATAGACTTGTGTGGTCTAAGAACGACGCGATCGTAGACTAATATGTCGGAGACCTATGTGGTCTAAGACCAGCGTAGTCATAGACTAGCATGGTTGGAGACTTTCGTGGTCGTACACCTACGTGGTCGTAAACTTGCGTAGTCAGAGACCTGTGTGGTCAATCCAAACAACGTGGTCTGAGACCAGCGTTGTCGTAGACCAGTATAGTCTGTGACCTCGTGGTCGAACCGCACAACATGGTCGGAGACCTGAGTGGTCAAATCATCCGACATGGTCATAGACCGGTAGTCGACAATCGAGTATGACCAACTCGTGTGAGCAGTTCAGCCAACTCGGTGTAAGAGGTCCGTCCAGCGTGTGGTAGTACCGGCTCTGTGTGAGCGAAACTTTCGATTGTAGGAACTACCGGCCTGTATGGTGGTATGTTTTTTCTAGAGAGACACCTTGTGGAGTTATCTAGTCCTTGAGGTGATCGGTACTTCTGTTCAACCACGGTGGTACTTCCGATTGTTGGTAGTACCGAGTTCTAGCTATAGGAACTTCTGTTTACGACTACAACGGTCATTTTTTCGACCGTTGGTGTAGCAGAGCGGTAGTACCAGTTTGAGGCCAGCGGTAGTTCCGATTGTCCTGTTATTTCGGAATTTTGGCTCCAACGGCTAGTTTTCTTATGTGGGGTATAAATATTCCCTTGTGGCCGGTTGGGGTAAGACTTTTGGCACTTTATTTCACTTCTTTGAGCTAGTGTAAGGTCCTCTTCTCAATTGTGCATGTGTTGCACCTTGTGAGCAAGGAGGAAGATCTAGAGTGCATATGGTGCCTCTAGGGTTGGATTGAGTATCCATTTGAGCTTATGCATTTGTTGCATGTGGTAAGAGTCAAGAAGAGGCTTGACTTATTACTCTTGGAGTTTGCTAACTCCTAGACGGCGTTGGAGGCGTCGTGTGTGGTGATCTTCTCAAAGAAGGTTGTGAGAAGACCCGGCTAAGTGTGAAGGTTAGAGCTCACCTACCCGGAGCGGGAAAGAGCTACCACTAGTGGATTGAGGTGTTTCGGTTTAATTCGTGGAGCTGATCCAATTCGTTTGGGCTAACCTCAACGTGGACTAGGGGAACCGGCAAGTCTCCAAACACCATGGTAAAAAGAGACCGTATCATTTGTGGTTTGTTTTCTTGCACTCAATTTACATTCGTAGAATTAAATTGATTGCTTGTCTTTCTAGATTTGCATGCCTTGGCATAGTAATATTATTGGTGCTCTTAGGTGAACTAGTTTATTTAGGCTTTATTTGTGCTAAACTAATTTGAGTTGAGCTTCATAATATATACTTGTGTTTAGCCAAATAGCTCAAATGGATTTTAAAGAGAGATTTTTAGAAACGACTATTCACCCCCTCTAGTCGACCTCCTCGATCTTGCAGCTGTCCTTGAAGGATTCAGTGACTCAACTGGATTAGTGACATGGATGATATAAAGGCTACAAGTGGTTATGTATTCACTCTAGTAGGTGGAGCTGTTGCCTGAAGTCTTCTAAACAAACTATCCTTACACGGTCCACCATAGATGCTGAGTTAGCAGCTCTTGACTCAGCAGTAGTAGAGGCAAAATGACTCAAAGAGCTTCTTTCCGACCTACCAATGTTGGAAAAGCCAGTACCAGCTGCCTTAACCTACTGCGACAACCAAACCATTCTGGCTAAGGTGAATAGTATAAAAGACAACATGAAGTCCTCAAAACACATTAAGAGGTGACTTAAGTCAGTTCGGCATGCTAGATAGACATGTATAATCACTGTGGAATATATCTAGTCTGAAAGGAATCTAGTGGGTCCTTTCACTAAAGGAATGGCGCGTAATGTCATTCTTGCAGCATCAAACGGAATGGTCTTGAACGGTGATAACCTATCCTAGAAGAGCAAAGATCTCATGAACTAGGCTATAAGATGACAAACAGTGAAAGATTGAGAGTACATATTAGAGTCCCATGAGCTGTAGTATTGTAAACTGCAAGGCAAGTTAGCGATAGCTCTTAATGAATTCGGTGTCTTATATGACAACCAGGACTGTCCTACAGAGTTCTCTGGAGAATTCACCTAAGGGAGTATGGTCGTGGGGTCACGATCAAAAGAAAGTCTATATTTCTTAAATACTAATGAAAAGATATGTGAACATGACCATAGCGTGCAGTTTAGCTGCCCAGCGTGCATCATAAGTAAAAGCACTCACACTAAGGCACTGGATCAAGGCATAGTCCACCTCTGTCTATGCAGAGTTATAACTTTTGTTGCTAGGCATTAAGTTCAAACCCATAAGGTACCCTTGTCAAACCACTGTATATCGAACTGATGACTTTCAGGAAGTTTACCTTGTCGCAAATTGAGGGAAACTGGTGGGGACTGTTGGGTTTTTTGGGGGTATTTTCCATCAATTTCCGATTAAAAGAAAAGATAATGACAATTTCAGTGGGGCCCACGTGTAAGGAGATGGGAGAGGTAAAGGGATAAGGCTTCAGCTTGACCTCTTCACACGGGAATGGACCTCCCGATCCATTTTTCTCGCCGTTCTTGTTCTCTAGAAAGAGGCGCAGCTGCTCAGCGTCTCCGGTTTCTCCGGATCTGATCGCTCCGTGTGCATGGGGTGCTCGGGCCGTTGTGCAATGTCGCTTTCTCCTCCCGATCCCCTGCTGCTTTTCCCTTCAAATCCTGTTGAGGAGGCCAGCGATTGGGCAGAGAAATCAGAGGTGAGTCCACTGGTAGATCCAAGTCTCAGAGTGGTGACTTGCTACACTGCTGATTTGGAGGCTTTGGGGCTGGGAGCTGTGTGCTCGCCGGGGCTTGTTGCTTGTGATTTCTTCTGTTCTTGTAGGAATTCGCTGTGCTTGTGTGCAGCTTTGTGGCTGGTTCTTGTCGGCATCTCCTTGTGACCTGTAAGCGCGACGAGTTCTTACTTCCTACTGGTCTTGAGCGGCATTACTAGCACTTCGGATTTGAGAACTTGGTGCATACCGAGTTTCCAGAGTTGGGCATGGTATCTTCGGAAGGGAAAATTGCTCTCATGTCACAAACTTAAGTGTCATTCTCTTATTTGCCATATACTTAAGTGGCTTTGTTATTATGCCACAAACTTGAGTGTTTTGTCTTTTGTTTTGTCATTTTCTCCCTTTAATGTCTATTTTAATTTCATTTTGTATTTTCAGGGACTTGAATTGACTTTTTTTTTTATCTTTTTTGCATCTTTTTTTGTATTTTGAGGACCAATTCTAACATGGGTACAAAAAAGATGCAAAAGAGACCGATGAAAAAAGATACAAAAAAGGTCAGTTCAAGTTCCTGAAAATGCAAAATAAAATTAAAATAGACTTTAAAGGGAGAAAATGGCAAAACAAAGGATAAAACACTCAAGTTTGTGGCATAATAACAAAGACACTTAAGTATGTGGCAAATGAGAGGATGGCACTTAAATTTGTGGCATGAGAGCAATTTTCCCTAGAGATAATAAACAGATATCACACCAGCACGGCTAACTTTTGCACAATAGAAATCAGAAAGTAAAGCAAAGTTCACTATGCGACGGCAATCAAAGCCGTCGTGAAGACTGACGAGGCAAGGCACGTCACAGGGACGTTATCCCAGAAAACCAATCGCCGTCATGTGTCGCGGTACCCTAGGGAAAATATCTGTGATTGTGACTAGCACTGGGAGGACTCTTTGCATGATAGTTTGTGGGCTTTGTGCTTGCTCTGTGGGGGCTTTGTGATTGCTCTATGAGGATTCTTGTCATTTATGAGATCACAGTGACATTCTAGGAGTATTCTGCTAGTTTGGGCCATCTATTGTTGATTGCTTACTTCGGTTATGCACTGATTCTTGCTGAACTCTTTTGTCTCAGCTGTAGCATTTGTTATTACCTATTTCTGGTTCTGCCGTAGCTCTGTTATCTACTTTCCAGTAGCACTTTCGGTTCATGCTTGTGCTTTACAAGAGTATATGAGTCTGTCTTTTAACTGAGGTAATGTTAGAACTGTCAAACTAGCAGAATAGAGGTTGTCACTTTAATCCATGATCTGTAGACTAGAGTTGAGAAGGCCAAGTAGTTACAACTTGAGCAACTCCTCACCTGAGAGCAAAGATATACAAATGTATATAATGCAGATCACAAATGTTCTTTTCTTACTGTTAGACATGCAGACCTCGTTATGGTTAAATGGCTTGAATTCATTATCATTGATGAGTAATGATTACTTGGTCTTCATGTCATTTACATGTCTTTGGATAATAGTCTCAATGTTCATGTGTAAATTTGTAATTAATCAGAGAAATTTACTAAAACTGCTTAAATTCCAACATAAATCCAGTTGAATCTAGACATATGGGCAAATCCTAGACATATGGGCAGATCCAATCTAACAGTTACACTCCACTGCCTTCCACAAATCTCTCACCTAACGCATCCACGCGAGATAGTGGGAGCGACAAGGTGGCGTCCTCCCGACCCTCAGTCAGCAAACTCCCGATTTTCGCACTCAGCATGAGCGCTCACCGGAGGGCAAAGCTGAGCAGCATGTGGTGGAGGGTGGGGAGAGGCAGCAGCTCGGGCCCGGAGGCGAGGTCATGCTCGATTGCATCAACGGCGTGTAGGGTGAGGTACAGGCTGTGGTTGCCGGCCTAGAGGTGGGCGTTAGGCCAAGCGGTGAGTTCAAGTAGGCGGATCAGCTGCTGGAGGAGGCAAGCACAGAGGAGAGGCTCCTGGTGAGCACACACACAGCAAGGGACCACTCTAGCGAGGCGAGCAACGCTGCGGCAGAGGATAGGAGCACGGAGAGGGATCCCTTAAGTACGTCAGTGCCGACGTTGGCGAGAGGAGAGAGTGGAAATGCCCGCGTCAGAGCTCCTCGATCTCGGCCTTGTGGACCGAGGACAGCAACGGCTCCTGCCGCCCGCAGGCCAATGTGTCAAAGTTCTTCGATCAGCAGCTTCTTTTCTGATAGGACTAGGGGTCCCGATCTTTCGATGAGAGTGGTAGATTCGATTGGGGAAGGAGATGACGTTGATGACCCGACTACAACCATCCAAGGACGTTGCGCCTTAGCGATCGATACACCAAGTCCAGAGATTGTTCGTGACCTTGTCGGCGCACGATCAACCTAACCACGAGGGTTCTTGTTCCTGCAAGCAATCGAAGAACAAGCAAACAAGATGAACAGCAACTCAATTTGCAAATAACGATGTAAGATTCAATCGAAACAGAAAACGGTGGGGTTCGAAGACAAGTATTCGGGCGGTCTAGCCGACACGCGAGTACAAGGCAAAGCAGCAAAAGCTAACTTAGTCTAAACAAAACCCAAACCCTAGAAGAGGGTGCGGCTGCCTATTTAAGGGTCACGGAAGGTGGAGGGTCGGCCAAAACACAAGGAAGCCAAATAGGACTCGAATTACAAGGCCCAAGGCCCACTTTGACTCGGACTGGAAAAGCGACGTGAATTGTTTTGCAGTTTCTGGTCGACTCGGATGGAATTTGGAGGTGAGGCCGGATCCATCTGAAATTAGACTTCAAGAGCTTTCCAACGAGTACACACGGGCCCCGAGAAACCTTCTGGATCAAAAGTTACGGCCGTTTGAAGTAGGCGCTGTCAACAAGGCCGAATCCGAGTGAAACTCGTGAACAGGACTTG
Source organism: Dendrocalamus sinicus (assembly GCA_036346575.1). Lineage (NCBI taxonomy): Eukaryota > Viridiplantae > Streptophyta > Magnoliopsida > Poales > Poaceae > Dendrocalamus > Dendrocalamus sinicus. Next base: position 18,390,955 of record CM070645.1, read on the forward strand.
GTTTGCGCTTGACGGTTCCACTTCTATACTTGAGCTCATGTGGTTCTTCGCCATGGTTCCTAAGGACAATTAAATCATCACAAGAATTAAGTAGTATTCCATTCTTTGAAACATTTGTATGCAAGCTTAGGAACGCATTCACCTGATGGTTAGGTTGACGTGCTCGCGCTCTAGTCATTGGTCCTTGTATCATAGTTTCAGTTTGATATGGAGTCGGCATGGTTGTATGCATGGAAAGGATGTCCTCATCATCCTCCCCTTCTTGCATTTGAGTCGACCGCGACTCAAGCTCATCTTCTTCTCCCAAGTATGGCTTCAAATCTGCAATGTTAAAGGTGGGACTAACCCCAAAATCTGCAGGCAACTCCAGTTTATATGCATTGTCATTAATCTTTTCCAACACTTTGAAAGGACCATCAGCTCTAGGCATCAACTTAGACCTCCTCAATTCAGGAAATCTTTCTTTTCTCAAATGCAACCAAACTAAATCACCCGGTTGAAAAGTTAAATGCCTCCTTCCTTTACTACCAGCAAGTTTATATATAGCATTCATGCGTTCAATATTTTCTTTGGTTGTCTCATGCAATTTCAACATCAAGTCAGCACGCTGTTTAGCATCAAAATTTAACTTCTCCGAAGATGGAAGTGGTAGCAAATCAATAGGAGCACGAGGCACAAAGCCATAGACAATCTCAAAAGGGCACAACTTTGCAGTAGAATGCAGCGAACGATTATAAGAAAATTCAATATGAGGCAAGCATTCTTCCCACATTTTAATGTTCTTTTTCAAAACAGCCCTAAGCATGGTAGATAAAATTCTATTCACAACTTCAGTTTGCCCATCAGTTTGGGGATGACACGTAGTCGAAAATAACAGCTTAGTCCCCAATTTAGCCCATAAAGTTCTCCAAAAATGGCTAAGAAATTTTGTGTCACGATCGGAAACTATTGTATTTGGTACACCATGCAAACGAACAACTTCACGAAAGAACAAATCAGCAATATTGGTAGCATCATCACTTTTATGACATGGTATGAAGTGTGCCATCTTAGAAAATCTATCCACAACAACAAATATGCTATCCCTCCCCTTCTTTGTCCTAGGCAGTCCTAAAACAAAGTCCATAGAAATATCTTCCCAAGGCACACTAGGAACAGGTAGAGGCATATACAAACCGTGAGGATTAAGTCGTGACTTAGCCTTTTGACACGTTGTGCAGCGAGCAACAAAACGCGTTCCACATCACGCCTCATCTTTGGCCAAAAGAAATGACTAGCAAGTATGTCTTCCGTCTTCTTCGCTCCAAAATGCCCCATTAGCCCACCTCCATGCGCTTCCTGTAACAACAACAAACGAACGGAGCTAGCTGGAATGCATAGTTTGTTAGCTCTAAACACAAATCCATCATTTAGAACAAATTTATTCCACGTTTTTCCCTCTTTGCAATTCAGCAACACGTCTTTAAAATCATCATCATGAACATAATGCTCCTTAATTGTTTCCAATCCAAAAATTTTGAAGTCAAGTTGTGAGAGCATGGTATATCTCCTAGACAATGCATCAGCAATAACATTCTCCTTTCCTTTTTGTGTTTTATGACATAAGGAAAAGACTCTATGAATTCAACCCACTTTGCATGCCTACGGTTCAATTTTGCTTGACTTCTAATATGCTTTAATGACTCATGATCAGAATGAATGACAAATTCTTTGGGCCATAAATAATGTTGCCATGTCTCTAAAGTTCGAACTAGTGCAGATAATTCCTTATCATAAGTAGAATAGTTCAAACTAGGCCCACTCAATTTTTCACTAAAGTATGCCACAGGTTTACCTTCTTGCAACAGCACACCACCCAATCCAATTCCACTAGCATCACATTCTAGCTCAAAAGTCTTACTAAAATCTGGAAGTTGGAGTAATGGTGCATGTGTTAACTTATCTTTCAATGTGTTGAAGGCGTCTTCCTGTGCATTCCCCCAAAACGGCACCCCCTTTTTAGTGAGTTCATTCAATGGTGCAGCGATGGTGCTGAAATCCTTCACAAAACGACGATAGAATCCAGCAAGTCCTAGAAAACTTCGCACCTGCGTGACCGTTTTAGGAGTCGGCCAACTCTGGATTGCCTCAACCTTGGCTTGATCAACTTCAATGCCCTGTGGAGTAACAACATAGCCAAGAAAAGAGACTCGATCCGTGCAAAATGTGCACTTCTCAACGTTACCAAATAAGCGTGCATTACGTAAAGCATCAAAAACAGCACGTAAATGGCAAAGGTGTTCCTCTAGTGATCTGCTATATATCAATATATCATCAAAATAGACCACTACAAATTTTCCAATGAAAGCACGTAAAACCTCGTTCATTAATCTCATGAATGTGCTAGGTGCATTAGTTAAACCAAATGGCATCACTAACCACTCATACAAACCGAACTTAGTTTTAAATGCTGTTTTCCATTCATCTCCCAATTTCATGCGAATTTGGTGGTACCCACTACGCAAATCAACTTTAGAGAAAACAACAGAGCCACTTAATTCATCAAGCATATCATCTAACCTAGGAATAGGGTGACGATATCTAATGGTAATGTTATTGATCGCTCTACAGTCCACACACATACGCCATGATCCATCTTTCTTAGGCACTAAAATTACCGGAACAGCACAAGGACTAAGAGACTCACGCACATAACCTTTATCAAGCAATTCTTGAACTTGACGCTGAATCTCCTTAGTTTCTTCCGGATTGGTCCTGTATGGCGCACGATTAGGCAAAGATGCCCCGGGAATCAAATCAATCTGGTGCTCAATCCCTCGCACAGTGGTAGCCCTGGTGGCACGTCCTTTGGAAAGACATCCATGTACTCCTGCAAAGATTAGTGACAGCAGGAGGCACGAAGAAGGTACCTCCTCGAATGAAAATAAGGTTTGTTTGCAAAGTAAGGCATAGCAAACAGAAGTACTATCATCCAGCTCATTCATATCAGACTTAGTAGCAAGAAAACATGTACCCTTCAATTTAATCTCATTTTTCGTCTCATGAACAGATTTAGAGTTTTTCTTCTTATGTTGCTCAAGTTCGCTTGCAACAATCTGATTTTCACTCCTATTATGCTCCTGATTTTTCTCTCTATTAGCTCTAGCAATCTCATCTTTGAAAATAGCTTCAGGAGACATAGGATGTAACACAATTTTCTTGTCATGATGCACAAAAGAATATTGGTTTGTCTTACCATGATGTAGTGAATCTTTATCATATTGCCACGGTCTACCTAACAGCATAGAGTATGCTTGCATAGGAACAACATCGCATTCTACAACATCATGATAAGAACCAATAGCAAAATTTACTCTCACCATTCGTGTTACCTTCACCTTGCCGCTGTTATTGAACCATTGAATGTAGTAAGGTTGTGGGTGAGGTTTGGTGTTCAACGCAAGCTTCTCCACCATATCGGAGCTCACCAAGTTGTTGCAGCTCCTCCATCAATTATCACTCGGCATGAGCGTTCCTTCACGACGCACTTTGTTTGGAAAAGGATGTGCCGCTGATTTTGCTCCGCCCTCTCCATTTGTGCACTCAACACACGCTGCACAATGAGGCTCTCATAGCGCTCCGCATCTTCAGCACCAATGTGCTCTTCTTCTTGCTCCTTCCCACTACCTGCATGGTCAGCTGCAAGCATAGCATATGTATCCTCATCCAAATCACTAGCAGAAGAATACTCACCATCATCTCTCACAATCAGAACACGCTTGGTTGGGCATTCACTCCTCACATGGCCATACCCCTTGCATTGATGACATTGGATATCCCTCGTTCGTCCCGTAGATGCAACGGACGAAGAGCTCTTTGCATGTGCTTAGGCTGTCCCCTTTGTTGCTTCGGATGCCCGAGATGCGAATTTGTTGATGAGAACCGTGGCATGCTGTTGGAGGAAGAAGGTGCAGGGGTTGGCTTGATGGTGCGGCAGATGCACGTGGAGACCAAATGTTTCCACGACCTGCAGAAACGTTAGTCCTAGTGCTTGCGCGTCGTCCTGTACTTCTCTTTCAGCTTTACAAGCAAGATGAAATAAACGAGTGATAGAATTATATTTCTTGTAAGCTAAGATGTCCTGAATTTCCCGATTCAAACCACCCATAAACCTAGCCATAGCGGCTTCCTCAGTTTCCTCAAAGTCACAACGCAGCATGCCTGTTTGCAATTCTTGAAAATATTCCTCTACGCTTTTACTACCTTGCCTCAATTGTTGCAACTTATGTAACAAATCACGTGCATAATATGAGGGAACAAATCTAGCTCGCATGATTCTTTTTAATGCATCCCAAGTTTCTGGTATGGTGAAAGGATTTTTCTTACAATATTCACTCCACCAAACAGACGCAAAGTCAGTAAACTCACTAGTAGCAGCCTTTACCCTTTTGTTTTCAGGGAATGCATGACAAGCAAATTTCTGATCAACAGCCAATTCCCAAGTGATATAAACATCTGGGTTATATTTTCCATCAAAAGGTGGCATAGTGAACTTAATCTTACCAAGCGATTCATCATTCTCACGTACCTCATTCCGGCGTGGTTGACGATGACGGTGAGCGTCCTCATCATCATCAATCTCAGTGTCAGCCGCATATTCGTCTCCACCATTTTCGTCCACCCTGCTGCCCAAGACACCAGTATTGGCACGAGTACGCTGAGTTGGTGCAGCGGGAGATGCACGGCCCCTCTCATCAAGACGTCTCAAAATCTCAGCAAGTGAAGCGTTGACGGTGCCAACGGAAGCCTCCAATGTTGCAAGCGTAGTGTTGGTGTCGATCTGCGCGGCCTCCAATTGGCCAAGGCGTTCGTTGGTGACCCGTACATCCTCATCAAGTCCTTCAGTGTGCAGCTTCATTTGGCGCTCAAAGTGTTGTATGATGCCCCTAGTCCGAGGGGAATGTGGCGCTGCCCGCAGGTCCTCTGGTTCTCCTGACATTGTTAGAAGAACACAAGAAACAAACCAAGAAGAGAATAATAAAACAGCAGGTTATGCCCTCACAACTACTGGGATGTGGTTAAATCAAGTCGCACACTCTCAACCTGTTCTGTCAAGCTCTTACAAGTTCTTACCACAGCGAGCAGGAGGTGATGGCAGCTGACAAGTCAAGACAATATCTCCTGGAAATTGGGTGTATCGCTGCCTCGGTCGCTAGTCCCTGTGATGTGGTAGCCAAATCTGTGGAGCTATAGGTGGGCTGAGAGTGAACAAAGGATAACTAGAACCACATTAGTCAAAGCAAGTTGAATAATCGCTCAACGATGGCACCGTGCTGGCCCTAGGCTAGACCGTACTAGAGACGCGAGCCTAGAACACAAACGAGTACACCACGCAGAAAGACAACTAGATGACAATGCACACGGGGTTCCGGAGCTCGAAAAAGGATGCCGTCTGTGCGGGGAACCTTAGAATCACTTGTAGAAGGGCTCTGCCAATTTTGAGCGAATTCTGAGAAACTTGATTTTTCCTCGTTTTGCGGGCCCGTTTTGAGGGCCTAAACGACGTTTTTTGGGGTCGAAGCTGCCGCGTATGTGCCTGGTGGCTTACGCGGATCTGAAATCTCCAGTTTTTCCGGACTTCTTTTTTTTTGCCCTTTCGTCTGATTTCCTTTCCAACGGATCAAGAATCGCCTCAATCGGAGGTTGTATGCAAAAGTTAGCTGTTTCTCTCTCCTCTGTCTTTTTTTTCTTTTTTTTTTATGCCGCGGCTCTTTCTAAATGCGGCTGCCTGTTCCTTCTTTTCTCTCTCTCTTTTTTTTCTTTCTTTTTTTTTACACACGCGACGCGGTTGAATCCGACTTTGTGTCCTACTCCGAGACCAACTAGGGCAAAGCCTCCCTAGAAACCGAGTTCGGATCTAACTGCAACGGTGATGTCAAGACGTGAACAGAACTCGAAACTCTAAAGGAACTAGACACTAAGACCAGCAAAGGACACGACGATGCAACCGAAGACTCAACAAACAAAGACTATGCAGCAATAGATAAAGGCTCAAATTGTTTCGGATTTTGGGGAATAGATCTACTATTTTTGTTTTGGTTTTCTGGACTGTAGGTAAAAAAATGCAAAGACTAGATAAGATCTCTCACCGATCAACCTTGAGCTCTGATACCAACTGATAGGATTAGGGGTCCCGATCTTTCGATGAGAGTGGTAGATTCGATTGGGGAAGGAGATGGCGTTGGCGACCGACTACAACCATCCAAGGACGTTGCGCCTTAGCGATCGATACACCAACTCCAGAGATTGTTCGTGACCTTGTCGGCGCACGATCAACCTAACCACGAGGGTTCTTGTTCCTGCAAGCAATCGAAGAACAAGCAAGAACAAGATGAACAGCAACTCAATTTGCAAATAACGATGTAAGATTCAATCGAAAACAGAAAACGGTGGGGTTCCGAAGACAAGTATTCGGGCGGTCTAGCCGACACGCGCGAGTACAAGGCAAAGCAGCAAAAGCTAACTTAGTCTAAACAAAACCCAAACCCTAGAAGAGGGTGCGGCTGCCTATTTAAGGGTCACGGAAGGTGGAGGGTCGGCCAAAACACAAGGAAGCCAAATAGGACTCGAATTACAAGGCCCACTTTGACTCGGACTGGAAAAGCGACGTGAATTGTTTTGCAGTTTCTGGTCGACTCGGATGGAATTTGGAGGTGAGGCCGGATCCATCTGAAATTAGACTTCAAGAGCTTTCCAACGAGTACTCACGGGCCCCGAGAAACCTTCTGGATCAAAAGTTACGGCCGTTTGAAGTAGGCGCTGTCAACAAGGCCGAATCCGAGTCAAACTCGTGAACAGGACTTGGTTTGCGCTTGACGGTTCCACTTCTATACTTGAGCTCATGTGGTTCTTCCCCATGGTTCCTAAGGACAATTAAATCATCACAAGAATTAAGTAGTATTCCATTCTTTGAAACATTTGTATGCAAACTTAGGAACGCATTCACCTGATGGTTAAGTTGACGTGCTCGCGCTCTAGTCATTGGTCCTTGTATCATAGTTTCAGTTTGATATGGAGTCGGCATGGTTGTATGCATGGAAAGGATGTCCTCATCATTTTCCTGTGGTGATTAGAGGATAGATCTTCAAATTGAAATCGGGCTTTCAAGGCAAACGTTCCGTAAGGGCCAAACGGCGACCTGCAGTCCAGTATGGACTATTATGCTTCAGTCCTGGAACCTGCAGAGTACTGTCGAGTCGGGCGTGTGTTGCTGAGCAATGCATCAGGGTCGTCATATTCACATCCTAGCTAGCTCAGCTTGCTGTTGCCATATGGACATGCGTCGATCGTTCTGCACATCGCTGAAAGTGTCGTTCACAGGAAGATCTCATTTTAGCTTAATAGAGATAGTGAGATCTTTCAAACCGGCACGCTTGTTCCATAAATTAACTGAAAAATGGTATGCTGGGACAAAAAGAACAACCGGCCAAGCCAACAGTGGAATACTCGAGTCTAGGTGCGGTTTGTAATGGGATCTCAGTGGAAGACTGAAAAAAAGCTACTTGAGCTGAGAATAAACCTTACGAAACTTGGTGATACAGGAGGATATATGGTTTGTTCTTTTGCCTAGCTTTTGTCTCATGCTATAAACCTTCTGATACAGATGCTGATACTTGGGGTTTCCATGAGCTAATCTTGGAGTCGTATCTTCTGTTTTCATGTCTTAATCAACTAACAATTTAATGTTGTTTTCTCTCTATTTTTGTGTAATTTCTGAGCCCCAGCCCCCAGACTGATATGAGCATCATTTCTTGCTCGTGGCCACAACTTAATCCGCTCCATTTGTTTCTTGTTTTCGGTTAATGGCATCTATTTAGAAACGAAAGCAATGGCATCTATTAAGAAATGTGAGATCCTGGGTTAAACCCCACCTAGGATGAAAACTTCTTTTATTTTTTGAAAAAAATGTCATAGGCAAATTATCTTGCTCTTTTATCTACTATTGATGTGATTGCATCGTATAGATGCTCAGCGTGCATCACATTGAGACACGTGGAGACACCCTATGATGGTTGTGAGTTTGAGCACATGTATCCAGTGTTACATAAATACCTTTTAAAAAAGTTTTAGCTCCATCACATAGCACGGGCATGATAGTTATTTATTATTTGTGAGTTGGGAGTTTTGTTTGTCGGCAACACACGATTATATGATACAAAACAAAATAAATAGTGAGCCAAGTGAAATGAGTTTATTGCCTTTCTTAGGCCATGTGCAGTGTGTGAAAAAAACCGGTGCTTGAAACACAAAGTGGTAGTAAGCACCGGTGCTGGCCATTGGGCTATGTGCACGCCTAAACCAAAAAGCTGGCATCGGTGCAAGATGCTGCTCCGGACCCAAGCAGCAGAAAGTTGATTTTTTTAATTGAAAATAAGGATATGGAAGTTATTACAACGGCTACAGCACAGTATTTGTTCCATCTCTACCACAGTACAAAGAACAGGTATATAGAGTGCATTCTACAACAGCTACAACAACAACAAAGCCTTTTGTCCCAAACAAGTTGGGGTAGACTAGGAATGAAACCTTTTCAAAATCAAAGAGATATGAATCTTGAAATAAAATCTACAATGCTAAAACCCTAAACCGTACAACCTGTTATTTGAGCTAAGAGCCTAAACAATGCCCCTAACTTTCTTATGGTTCCGGTACATGGATCGCTAATTTCCATACGCCCTTATCCAAAGCTAATTCTTTAAATACATTCTGCCTCTTCTTTCATTTTCACTACGTCTTAAAATTCCACTACGTACCGGTACCTCAGGAGGTCGTCGTTGAAGATGTCCGAATCATCTCAAGCGATGTTGGACAAGCTTCTCTTCAATTGGTGCCACCCCCACCCTATCACGTATATCATTATTGCGGATGCGATTCCGCCTTGTATGACCACAGATCCACCGCAGCATCCTCATCTCCGCTACACTCATTTTCTATATATGTTGTCTTTTAGTTGCCCAGCATTCTGCTCCATATAGCATTGCTGGTCTGATCGCCATCCTATAGAACTTACCCTTTAATTTTTGAGGGACTTTTTTATCACACAGAACACTAGATGCTTGGCGCCATTTCACCAACTCCGCTCTTATCCTGTGGCTCACGTCTTCATCAATCTCACCGTTCCACTGTAACATCGATCCAAAATAACGAAACGTGTCCTTCTTAGTCACTACTTGTCCATCCAATCTAATATCTCCATCATCTATCCCAGCACCACTGAAATCACACCTCATATACTCAGTTTTAGTCCTACTAAGTCTAAACCATTCAATTCTAAGGTCTTCCTCTATAACTCGAGCTTCCTATCAACATCTATCCTACTCTCATCAATTAGCACCACATCATCAGCGAAAAGCATACACCAAGAGATATCTCCTTGTATATCCCGTGTGACCTCGTCCATCACTAGGGCAAAAATGTATGAACTCAACGCTGACCCTTGGTGTAGTTCTATCTTAATGGGAAAGTCATTAGTAACACTACCACATGTTCTGACATTAGTCATAACATTTTCGTACATGTCCTTAATTAGGGTAATATATTTTATTGGGACTCTTTTCTTTTGAAGCGCCTACCACATGACATTTCTTGGTACTTTGTCATAGGCTTTGTCTAAGTCAATAAATATCATGTGAATGTCCTTCTTTTGCTCCCTATACCTCTCCATCAACTGTCGTAGTAAGAAAATCACCTCCGTGGTCGACCTCCCAGGCATAAAACCAAATTGGTTTGTCGTCACGCTAGTCACTTTTCTTAAACGACGCTCAATCACTCGTTCCCAGAGCTTCATTGTGTGGCTCATGAGCTTAATTCCTCTATAATTAGTACAACTTTGAATACAACAGCTACTTGTACAAAAGTGGATAAAACAAATGACCGTTGTTTGACAAATATATGCACATGCATTCTTCCATATTAGTATTGCCAAACTCATTCAGCTTCATCCAAAACCCACACTGTGAAGCATGGAGCACTCATCAAGTTTCACAAATTTGCTCAACTCCAACTTGGGTGCAGATCCACAAAAGGAAAAATAACCAACAACACCAAACTTTCCCTCATTTTCCCATGAATTATCCACCCCCACAGTTTGGTCCAAATTTTCAGCCGCAATACCCACACAACTTCAATCCCTTCGGAGTTCAACCAAACTATGTGATGAGGACATCCTTTCCATGCATACAACCATGCCGACTCCATATCAAACTGAAACTATGATACAAGGACCAATGACTAGAGCGCGAGCACGTCTGCTTAACCATCAGGTGAATGCGTTCCTAAGTTTGCATACAAATGTTTCAAAGAATGGAATACTACTTAATTCTTGTGATGATTTAATTGTCCTTAGGAACCATGGGGAAGAACCACATGAGCTCAAGTATAGAAGTGGAACCGTCAAGCGCAAACCAAGTCCTGTTCACGAGTTTGACTCGGATTCGGCCTTGTTGACAGCGCCTAGTTCAAACGGCCGTAACTTTTGATCCAGAAGGTTTCTCGGGGCCCATGAGTACTTGTTGGAAAGCTCTTGAAGTCTACTTTCAGATGGATCCGGCCTCACCTCCAAATTCCATCCGAGTCGACCAGAAACTGCAAAACAATTCACGTCGCTTTTCCAGTCCGAGTCAAAGTGGGCCTTGGGCCTTGTAATTCGAGTCCTATTCGGCTTCCTTGTGTTTTGGCCGACCCTCCACCTTCCGTGACCCTTAAATAGGCAGCCGCACCCTCTTCTAGGGTTTGGGTTTTGTTTAGACTAAGTTAGCTTTTGCTGCTTTGCCTTGTACTCGCGCGTGTCGGCTAGACCGCCCGAATACTTGTCTTCAGAACCCCATCGTTTGCTGTTTTCGATTGAATCTTATTTCGTTATTTGCAATTGAGTTGCTGTTCATCTTGTTCTTGCTTGTTCTTCGATTGCTTGCAGGAACGAGAACCCTCGTGGTTAGGTTGATCGTGCGCCGACAAGGTCACGAACAATCTCTGGAGTTGGTGTATCGATCGCTAAGGCGCAACGTCCCTGGATGGTTGTAGTCGGGTCGTCAACGTCATCTCTTTCCCCAATCGAATCTACCACTCTCATCGAAAGATCGGGACCCCTAGTGCTATCACTATGCATAGCTGTCAACCACACCATCAGGTTATCAAGGTTTTCCTTACCAAGGGCATGTGGGGCAATACCCACAAGGGGTGTTTGGTGGGGTTACAACCAGAGGTTTAGGATCGTCAGTTGGATCCATGGCCTTCTTTGGTGCTGTTGGAGGTGCTAGTTCACAAGCAGATGAGTATAGTTCAGTGGGTAGGTGCTAGTTCACAAGCAGATGAGTATAGTTCAGTGGGTTCAGCATCTCCTGTATCCATGGCCTAAGAAACAATGGTACAACCTGTTAACATTGAAGAATGGAGTGAGAGCAGCGCAGATGATGGCGAAAAGCGAGGAGGACGATAGAATTGGAGTAAAGAGGAGAATCTATGGCTAGTAAGTGCATGGCCGAACAATTCTAACGATCCAATAGAAGGCAATGGAAAGAAGGCAGATCACTACTGGAAGCAGGTTGCGAAAGAATGCAAGAACTCACCCAAAGAGGAAGAACACCTGAGCAATTGAAAACCCACTGGATGAAGGCTACACAGTGTGTTACGAAGTTCAACGCATGCTGGCATAAAATGAAAAGCACTTATTGCCGTGGTCAATCCGATGATCAACTTATGGAGAAAATGAGCAGAGTACGCAAGAGTTATGCAAACCAAAAGGCCCTTCCCATTAGAACATTGGTGGGTAGTGGTGAACGACCAGCCTAAATGGGGTAGAGTCTATGGACATGAAGAAATGAACAAGAGAAATAAGTTGAATGCATCAGGATCTTACTCTTCTTCTAATGAAGACACTAATGATGCAACTCCTTTTGAAAATCATAGACCCAAGGGCGAAAGGCAGACAAAGCACAACGGAAGGGCAAAGAGAAAGCCAACTCAGTGTTTTGTAGGTAACTAACTTCACAACTGAAAGTTTGCAACTTTTGAATTATCTTCAAGTACGAAAATCAGTTGCTGCAGAAAAAATGGCAGAAGCAACACTTATGAAAGCAGAAGCTGAGAAAGACAAAGCTGTAGCAGAAAAGGAGAAGACAAGAGTAGAAAAGCTAAACAAGTACCTGGAGCTACTTGATAAAGGTATTTCAGGTTACAATGAAGCTCGTAAGGCGTGACATGAATAAGTGCTGGATTACTTGGCTAAGGATTTGCTCAATTCAGATAATTAGAAAATAAGTTGTATTGCCCTACATATGTTGTTCTGCATGTACCTTTCTAATTACTATGTACTGTTTGAATGGTTTGGAGCCTTTGTAATTCATGTTATCGATGCAATCATGTACTGCTGATTCATGTTTTGTAACCTGAATTAATGTTAGCAATGCAATCATGTACCGCTTTGTCATTTCTGTAACATGAAGTAATGTTACAAAAACTGGATACTCAAAACAATATATGCTTACATTAGAAAAGACTGATGAAAAAAATATTGATGTTACCAATACTGGATACCAAAACATGAATTCAGAATTGCATAATATTGATTTCATCCAGGAAAACAAAGTAGGTCATAATGGTTGTAAAAGAAATAATTTAAGTTAGGAGGGTAGTAGAGTAGTTATGAGAAATGAACTAGCTCCTGGCCGTCCTCCACGGCCGAGGTATATATATATATATATATATATATAGGACGCTGAAATGGGACACCTAGGTGCCCAGACACCTAGGCTCCCTGCCGTTAGATTGCTTTTAGATACGTGCTAGAGCAATGGTATGTATGGTATGTAATATATTAGGCATGCTAAATCAATCATGGAAGGAAAGTCTTAATCATGGATGGAAAGTCTCAATCACACTAGCACGCATCTAAAAGCAATCCAAAGGTAGGGAGACTAGGTGTCCAGACACCTAGGTGCCCCTGTTATTTATACTATATATATATATATACTATATATATATATATATGACCATGAGGTCTGATTACAACAATACCCTCACAGTTGTATATCATGTAAAGGGGTATATACGTCTTTGTACATATCCCACTGGACCTTTTAGCTCTTAACAGGCCAGACGGGTTTAGGTGGGGGCCACCTCTACTACAAGAGCTCATGGTACAGGGCTTCATCTCGAACAGGCTGAAACCATGTCGCGTAGACCTTTTGGCCCGCTCTGTCCCTTCGGCCTGTAAGAGGAGTGGCGCATCCAATCCTGTGGACTAGATACTTTCGGTCTTGTGGATTGCGTTTAAACACAGTTGGCGTGACTAGGGGCACGTGCCGCAAATCGCTCCACTCCTGGGCACGAGTTCCGAAGAGTCGGCTGAAAAAGGTGTGCACCTTTAAAGCACAACGCGCTTGGCGAAAAGACGTCTGGTAGTCTTCTTCATCTCGCCTCTCGCAGCATTGTTCTTGCTCCCTCCGCCATCCACGCTACTTTCGCTTCCGCCCGCACCCCATTATGTCGGATTCAGTGCCGCTTTCCCTCTGCGTTGGAATAATGACTTGTGGGAAAGACCCTCGCTCTCGCCACAGCGGTGGAGGTGCGTCATCAAGTCGCAGCGGCACGCCCGGTTGCCGAGGTTCGTCGGCAACGGTGGAGTATGAGCTAATTGACCGGGATCCATCGACAACCAACAAGCGTTGGAACGCAGCGAAGAAGGTGCACGGTGTGTGCACCAACGTGCTAGGGCAGAGCTTAACGACCAAAGATCTGATCGAATCATTGGTTCATGATGGCAAAATCGTGGATCATGAGTCGGTCCGCCTACCAGCCACCGACGAGGTGGAGCCCTACCCCTCTGAGATGGAGACGGTCGCGTTCGTCGCGTACTTCGACACTAGTCTTCGATTTCTGGCGGCGATGTTTGTTGGGAGGTGCTAAGGCTGTATGGGCTGGAGCTGGTGCAGCTGACACCCAACTTCATCATTTGGCTAGCGGTGTACTGCTGGGCCTCCCGGGCGGAGACGGTATGGCCTAGCCCCCCGCTATTCGCGTTTCTGCATGACACTCGCTGCCAGCCGAAGAAGCTCATGGAGGGCAAATACTCCAACTTCGGCAGCATGAACTTCTTCCTCTTATCCACGTGCACAAGCTATTCCCTGCGAATTCAACGTGTACGAAGTAGGAGTCGGGCTGGATGCGACGGTGGTTCTACCACCGAGTGGAGGGCGGCAGTAGCCTAAGGTGGTCTGGGCGGCAAATGGACTTCAACATGTCCCTGTTAGTGACCCTTTACCGCGATGACGAGCAGCACACCTGGAGGCTTGTCGGGTGCGCTCTTCGATTCAACATGTGGGATCTTGTGGAGGAGTACTACACGTATGGCATGGCTCCGCTGGCGTGGCCATGGCATGTGCAGTCTGGTCCTGCCCATGACAATGGCGTCTGGCCTAGTGTCGCTTCGCTACCAAGGCCAGCCGATCCAAGTAAGAACGCCTTAAGCACCACGCCGACCTCCATTGCTTATGGGCGCTATTGATGGTGCTTTCATACCCTTGGTAGGATTGACCCTAGAGGATGTAGAGCGCGCGACAACCATCTTCCTAGGGTCGTATACCGCGAAGAAACACAACCTACGGGCCTCGGTAATAGCCAACCTCGGCCGCGTGAACCGGGTATGCGAAGCCCTCGGTATTCCTGTGGTAGAGCGCACCGAGCTCGACAATAGCCATTCGCAGAGCCATGACGAAGATGGGGCGGAGGCCCCCTCTGTAGCAGGGCATGTGCCCCTCACGATACAGCCACCGCGCTCGGAGCTCCCCCATGGGTGAGGTGGGTGAGGTCGAGGAATCAGCCAAGGCGACTGAATCGGAGTTTGCCGACTATGGCAACTCGAATCTCGAGTGGCACAAGACTGTCCCGTGGGTGGCACATATGCCCCAATCATCGTGAGTCCCAGGGCAAGCGAAGTTGGTGGAGCCGAGGCCAACGGAGGGAGTGACGCCCTCGACGCGGTCCTATAGACCCATCGTCGCCTGTGCGCGAGGTCATTCCGGTGGCTGAGGTAACGATGTGCGGTCGAGAATCTCCCACTGTTGAGGCTTGTCTAGAAGGTTGGGCAGTGAAGCATAGAGTACGACCATAGCCTCTGCGCGACAATCTAGGCTCCGTAGAGTACACGCGGAGGTTAACCCCCGCACGTCTTATTTATACTCCGTAGAGTTCACGTGGAGGCTATAGTCTCCACGTGGCGATTTAGACTCTGTAGAGTGCGCGCGGAGGGTAACCTTCGCATGTCTTATTTATACTCCGTAGAGTTGGCGCGGAGGATGTAGTCTCCGCGTGGTGATTTAACTATGTAGAGTGTGCACGGAGGATAATCCATGCATGTCTTATTTATACTCCGTAGAGTTCATGCGGAGGACATAGTCTCCGCGTGGCGATTTGGACTCTGTTGAGTGCGCGCAGAGGGTAACCCCCGCACGCCTTATTTATACTCTGTAAATTTCGTGCGAAGGACATAGTCTCCACGTGGTGATTTGGACTCCGTAGAGTGCACGCAGAGGGTAACCCCCATACGTCTTATTTATACTTCGTAGAGTTCCCGCAGAGGCCATAGTCTTCGCACGATGTGCATAAAAATGTGGGTGACAACTCACTTCATGAACACTGGCTTTATTTATTCTCCTAATTGTGCAGGTGAGCTGTTACACATGGTAGCGTGCCACAGGGAAGTTGAGCAACCGTTTGCTCTTACGTGTAGTACATCGTAGGCGATCTGCATTCCATGTGTGCCGGAGATTTCTCCCCTCGAGGGTTGCGAGGCGATATGCCCAGTGCTGTAGAGCTGCCGTGACGATGTAAGGGCCCTCCTACTAGGACTCAAGCTTGCCCACCGTCGCCGCGTGTAGTGCCATTCTGAGGACAAGATCTCTCGTTTTGAATTCCCGCGGGTAGACGGTGTGGTCACACGCGTGCGCTGTGCGGCGCATGTATTTTGCAACGTGCTCAATGGCGCTGACCCATATGCCGTCAAGGAGGTCCATAGACAGTGCTTGCTCTTCGGGTAGAGCCTGACTGAGGGCTCTCTTTGACCTGGCCTTGATCTCTTCTGGCGTGACTACCTCATCGCCAAAGAGAAGTTTGAAGGGCATAAACCCTATCGGGCGTGTGACCATTGTGCGGAGGGACCAGAGTACGCTGGGAAGCTCCTCCGGCCACTTTCCTCTCGAGAGGCCTACGAGACGCTCTTGACACCAACGGAGATGGCACTGTTAGCGCGTTCGACTGTTCTATTTGACTACAGGTGTCCGACAGAGGCGTATCGGAGTGTGATGCCCATGTGCTCGTAGAACGCCTTGAAAGGCACGTAGTTGAATTGCAGGCCGTTGTCAATAGTGACCTCCCTGGGCACTCTGAAGCGGCAAATGATATTCTGCTATAGGAATCGTTGCACCACTGCGAAGGTGACCCTGGCGAGGGCAGTTGCCTCAGGCCATCTGGAAAAATATTCGAGGGCAACCACAATGAAACGTAGGCCCCTGGGGCGCGTGGGAGTGATCTGATGACGTCGATGCCCCATTGCGCCAATGGCCAGACCGACGAGATGGGTTGTAGACTGGTGGGAGGTCTGTGAGTCACCTTTCCCATCCACTGGCATCCCTGACACTGGTGCACAAAGTCATGAGCGTTGGCGATGGCCATTGGCCAATAGAAGCCCTGCCAGAACGCCTTTCCGACTAGAGATCTTAGCACGATGTGCGAGCCACAAAGCCCTACATGCACTTCAGCAAGGAGCCGTTGCCCCTCGCTGCGTGAGAGGCATCGCAGGAGTGGGGCACATACTCCACACTTGAGAGGAGTACGCCATCCAGGACCTCGAAGGACCTGGCCGATGCTGTAGCCGTCGTAGCTCGAGAGGATCATCTGGTTCGGCTATCCCCTGCAAGAGGTCGTAGATGGGCTCTCTCCAGTTGCCTTGCTGAGCGATTTGGTGGATGAGGGCGGTGTCGCGCTTGTCATGTGCGATAGTTGCGGTGGCTAGAACTTCGGTGAATGCCCCTACGGGTGGCGGGATCTGCTGACTGACAGTTTTGGCGAGCGTATCAGCATCCTCATTATCCGCCCATGGGACAGCCTTCACCTTGATGCCCAAGAAGTGATGCTCTTTTGCCCTAATGACAGCTAAATATTTTGCCAAGTCAGGATCCTTAGCTTGGTAAGATTTGTCTACATGCCCCTCAATCAAGCGTGAGTCGGTATGCACGAGTACCCTCCACGTGCCGAGGGCCTTGAGCTTGGCGAGGCCGAAGAGCAGTGCCTCGTACTCGGTTGCATTATTTGTCGCCAGGAACTCGAGGCGTGCAGAGTAGAGCAAGCGACGGCCCTCTGGCCTAGTGATTATCGTGCCCACCCCAGCGCGGGAAGTGCCGTAGGCTCGACCTCCACACCAGGTCAACTAATAGTTGAGCTTGTGGTAGGGCTGGTGGGGTCCTGATGTGACCACGCCACAAACACATACGACAATCGCGCCCAATATCAAGATTGAACTAAAGGTGAATTCGTTTCTTCAGCCTTCATATGTTACTGAGAATAGACCGCTACCTAATACAAGTGATTTAATTGTGCTTAGGAATTTGGGAAAGGATGAAGGAAAGGGACATGGAGTCCTGGACATGCATGGAAGGAATAATGGAGGTCACCACGTCACTTTGAGACCAAGTCAAGCACGAATTCGAGTTGGACACGTTTTGGAATCAGACTCGGACTACTGTAATGGTGCAAGCTTAAACGGACGTAACTTTCTCATACGGACTCCATTTGAGACGTTCTTGGACTTGATGGAAAGCTTATCAAGTCTACTTTCTAAAGGATTCAATCCCATCTTCAAATTCTATCCGAGACAGCCGCAATCATCAAAAGAGTCCGTGTTGGTCACGTACTGGAATCAGATTCGGACTGCTGCAATGGTGCAAGTTGAAACGAACGTAACTTTCTCATACGGACTCCGTTTGGGACGTTCTTGGACTTCATGGAAAGCTTATCAAGTCTACTTTCCAACGGATCCAACCTCATCTTCAAATTCCATCCGAGCCGGCTGCAATCATCAAAACAATCCACGTTGGTTTTTGAGTCCGAGTCAAAAGGGTGCTGCGCCACCACCAATTGGGCCCATGGGCCTTGTAACACTAGAGCATGCACTTTGGACGCCCCTCCTGGTTGTTCTCCCTATAAAGGAGCCGCAGCCTCCCTTGTTAGGACGAGGATTCTGTTGAGTTTAGTTTAGCTATTATGCAAACTTCTGTTCTTCAGTTGTGTCGGACGACCACCTGTCAAGACAGCCTTCGGAATCCCACCTTTTGATCTTCATATCAATATTTGCAATTTCAGATTGCTTGTTATCTTGTTCTTGCGTGTTCTTCGGTTGCATGCAGGAATAGACCTTCGTGGTCAGGTCAACCGCGTTCTTGGCACGGTTGATAACAACTTGGAGTGTGGTTCAGCGATTGCTAAGGCGCAAGCGACGTCGTTCGGTTGTAGTCGGATCGCAAGGGTCGCCTCCGCCAAAATCGATAGTTATCATCCTATCGGAAGATCGGGACCCCATCGCCTCATCAGGTCCACTTGGTGAGGAATCCACCAAAACCTGAGACTTTATGGCTGTACGCAAATTGTATATTAGGAAGAAGGGCGCGAGCTCGGCCGCCCACTTGCCGGTGTGGCCCATTGACTCCCTATTGTGTAGCATCTCCACTAAAGGGAATGAAGAGGGCACGGTGATGTGATGAGCCAAAAAGTAGCGTTGAAGCTTTCGCAAGGCCACGACGAGGGCATAGGCCAACTTTTCTAGCTCACTATACCATGTCTTGGTGCCCTAAAGGGCTTTCGAGATGAAGTACACCGGCCGTTGAAGGGACCTCTCCTCAAGAATAAGGACTGTGCTGACTGTTGTTGGTGTAGCCACTAGGTATAGCAGCAACGGAGCCTCTGGTGATGGGGATACGAAAGTGGGGAGCTTGGCGAGATGCTTTTTAAGGTCATCGAAGGCCATCGCGCACCCGTCGTCCCAGTGAAACCCATCGCAGCCGTGAAGAGTTCTAAAGAACGGGAGACCTCTCTTGGCTGCTCTGGACAGGAAATGGCTAAGCGCGGCTAGGCGTCCTATGAGCCTCTGGACCTCCCTTGTCATCTTGGGCAGCTCCATGGAGAGGATTGCATCGACCTTGTCGGGATTTGCTTGTATCCCTTGTCCTAACACCAAGAAGCCGAGCAACTTTCCTACTTGCACGCCAAAGACATATTTGTCTGGATTCAGCTTGATGCCCACCCACCGGAGGTTGCCGAAGGTTTCCTAAAGGTTCTAGCCATGGGACATGGCTTGCCTGCTCTTGATGACCACGTTGTCAATATAGGCTTCAACATTCCTCCCGAGCTGGGAGGCGAGGGCGAGGACCACCAGCCACGTGAAAGTAGCTCCTGCATTCTTGAGGCCGAAAGCGTTCTGACAAAGCAGTATGTGCCTCCTAGGGTTATGAAGCTTGTATTGACTTCATCCTCCTTAGCCATATGGATCTGATGATAGCCGGAGTACGCATCAAGGAAACTCATTAGCTCGCACCCTACCATGGCATCCACCAGCTAGTCGATCCGAGGGAGTGGGTAGTTGTCCTTTGGGCATGCCTTGTTGAGAGTGGTGAAATCGATGCACATACGCCATGCGCCACTCGCTTTTGACCAACACCGGATTAGCGAGCCATTCCAGGTGGTGCACCTCACGTATGACTCTGGACTGGAGTAGCTTCACGACCTCGGTTGTTGTAGCCTGCTGGCACTCAAGGGACATGCGTCGGAGCCTTTGCTGGTCTTAGTGTCTAGTTCCTTTAGAGTTTCGAGTTCTGTTCACGTTTTGGACTCACCGTTGCAGTTAGATCCGAACTGTCATAGGAGGGCAAAAAAAAAAAAGAGGAGGACTCGGTTGCTGCCCTAATTGGTCTTGGAGTAGGACTCGGTTTCTGCCCTAATTGGACTTGGAGTAGGACTCGGTTTCTGCCCTAATTGGTCTTGGAGTAGGACTCGGTTTCTGCCCTAATTGGTATTGGAGTAGGGCACGAATTCGGATTCAACTACATCGTGTGTGAAAAAAAAAAGAAAGAAAAGAAGGAACAGGCAGCCGCATCTAGAAGAGCCGCGGCATAAAAAAAAAGAAAAAAAAAAGAAGAAAAAAAAACAGAGAGAGAAACAGCTAACTTTTGCATACGACCTCCGATTGAGGCGATTCTTGATCCGTTGGAAAGGAAATCGGAAGATAGAGTGAAAAGAAAAACTGGAGATTTCAGAGCCGCGTAAGCCATCAGGCACATACGCGGCAGCTTCGACCCCAAAAAACGTCGTTTAGGGCCTCAAAACGGGCCCGCAAACCGAGGAAAAATCAAGTTTGTCAGAATTCGCTCAAAATTGACAGAGCCCTTCTGCACGTGATTCTAAGGTACCCTGTGAAGACGGCACCCTTTTTCGAGCTCCAGAACTCCGTGTGCAACGCCATCTAGTTTCTTTCTGCACGGTGTGTCTTCGTTTGTGTTCTAGGCTCGCGTCTCTAGTACGGTCTAGCCTAGGACCAGCACGGTGCCGTCGTTGAGCGATCATTCAACTTGCTTTGACTAATGTGGTTCTAGTTATCCTTTGTTCACTCTCAGCCCACCTATAGCTCCACAGATTTGGCTACCACATCACAGGGACTAGCGACCGAGGCAGCGATACACCCAATTTCCAGGAGATATTGTCTTGACTTGTTGGCTGCCATCACCTCCTGCTCGCTGTGGTAAGAACTTGTAAGAGCTTGACAGAACAGGTTGAGAGTGTGCGACTTGATTAAACCACATCCCAGTAGTTGTGAGGGCATAACCTGCAGTTTTATTATTTTTCTCTTCTTGGTTTGTTTCTTGTGTTCTTCTAACAATGTCAGGAGAACCAGAGGATCTGCGGGCAGCATCACATTCCCCTCGGACTAGGGGCATCATACAACACTTTGAGCGCCAAATGAAGCTGCACACTGAAGGACTTGATGAGGATGTACGGGTCACCAACGAACGCCTTGGCCAATTGGAGGCCGCGCAGATCGACACCAACACTACGCTTGCAACATTGGAGGCTTCCGTTGGCACCGTCAACACCTCACTTGCTGAGATTTTGAGACGTCTTGATGAGAGGGGCCGTGCATCTCCCGCTGCACCGACTCAGCGTACTCGTGCCAACATTGCTGTCTTGGGCAGCAGGGTGGACGAAAATGGTGGAGACGATTATGCGGCTGACACTGAGATTGATGATGATGAGGACGCTCACCGTCAACGTCAACCACGCCGGGCTGAGGTACGTGACAATGATGAATCGCTTGGTAAGATTAAGTTCACTATGCCACTTTTTGATGGAAAATATAACCCTGATGCTTATATCACTTGGGAATTGGCTGTTGATCAGAAATTTGCTTGTCATGCATTCCCTGAAAACAAAAGGGTTAGGGCTGCTACTAGTGAGTTTACTGATTTTGCGTCTGTTTGGTGGAGTGAATATTCTAAGAAAAATCCTTTCACCATACCACAAACTTGGGATGCATTAAAAAGAATCATGCGAGCTAGATTTGTTCCCTCATATTATGCACGTGATTTGTTACATAAGTTGCAACAATTGAGGCAAGGTAGTAAAAGCGTAGAGGAATATTTTCAAGAATTGCAAACAGGCATGCTGCGTTGTGACTTAGAGGAAACTGAGGAAGCCGCTATGGCTAGGTTTATGGGTGGTTTGAATCGGGAAATTCAGGATATCTTAGCTTACAAGGAATATAATTCTATCACTCGTTTATTTCATCTTGCTTGTAAAGCTGAAAGAGAAGTACAGGGACGACGCGCGAGCACTAGGACTAACGTTTCTGCATGTCGTGGAAACATTTGGTCTCAACGTGCATCTGCCGCACCATCAAGCCAACCCCCTGCACCTTCTTCCTCCAACAGCAAGCCACGGTTGTCATCATCAAATTCGGCATCTCGGGCATCCGGCAACAAAGGGGCAGCCCAAGCACATGCAAAGAGCTCTTCGTCCGTTGCATCTACGGGACGAACAAGGGATATCCAATGTCATCAATGCAAGGGTATGGCCATGTGAGGAGTGAGTGCCCAACCAAGCGTGTTCTGATTGTGAGAGATGATGGTGGGTATTCTTCTGCTAGTGATTTGGATGAGGATACATATGCTATGCTTGCAGCTGACCATGCAGGTAGTGGGAAGGAGCAAGAAGAAGAGCACATTGGTGCTGAAGATGCAGAGCGCTATGAGAGCCTCATTGTGCAGCGTGTGTTGAGTGCACAAATGGAGAGGGCGGAGCAAAATCAGCGGCACATCCTTTTCCAAACAAAGTGCGTCGTGAAGGAACGTTCATGCCGAGTGATAATTGATGGAGGAGCTGCAACAACTTGGTGAGCTCCGATATGGTGGAGAAGCTTGCGTTGAACACCAAACCTCACCCACACCCTTACTACATTCAATGGTTCAATAACAGCGGCAAGGTGAAGGTAACACGAATGGTGAGAGTAAATTTTGCTATTGGTTCTTATCACGATGTTGTAGAATGCGATGTTGTCCCTATGCAAGCATGCTCTATGCTGTTAGGTAGACCGTGGCAATATGATAAAGATTCACTGCATCATGGTAAGACAAACCAATATTCTTTTGTGCATCATGACAAGAAAATTGTGTTACATCCTATGTCTCCTGAAGCTATTTTCAAAGATGAGATTGCTAGAGCTAGTAGAGAGAAAAATCAGGAGCATAATAGGAGTGAAAATCAGATTGTTGCAAGTGAACTTGAGCAACATAAAAAGAAAAACTCTAAATCTGTTCATGAGAATAAAACTGAGATTAAATTGAAAGGTGCATGTTTTCTTGCTACTAAGTCTGATGTGAATGAGCTGGATGCTAGTACTTCTATTTGCTATGCCTTACTTTGCAAACAAGCTTTATTTTCATTTGAGGAGGTACCTTCTTCTGTGCCTCCTGCTGTCACTAATCTTTTGCAGGAGTACATGGATGTCTTTCCAAAGGACGTGCCACCAGGGCTACCACAAGTGCGAGGGTTGAGCACCAGATTGATTTGATTCCCGGGGCATCTTTGCCCAATCGTGCGCCATACAGGACCAATCCGGAAGAAACTAAGGAGATTCAGCGTCAAGTTCAAGAATTGCTTGATAAAGGTTATGTGCGTGAGTCTCTTAGCCCTTGTGCTGTTCCGGTAATTTTAGTGCCTAAGAAAGATGGATCATGGCGTATGTGTGTGGACTGTAGAGCGATCAATAACATTACCATTAGATATCGTCACCCTATTCCTAGGTTAGATGATATGCTTGATGAATTAAGTGGCTCTATTGTCTTCTCTAAAGTTGATTTGCGTAGTGGGTACCACCAAATTCGCATGAAATTGGGAGATGAATGGAAAACAGCATTTAAAACTAAGTTCGGTTTGTATGAGTGGTTAGTAATGCCATTTGGTTTAACTAATGCACCTAGCACATTCATGAGATTAATGAACGAGGTTTTGCGTGCTTTCATTGGTAAATTTGTAGTGGTCTATTTTGATGATATATTGATATATAGCAGATCACTAGAGGAACACCTTTGCCATTTACGTGCTGTTTTTGATGCTTTACGTAATGCACGTTTATTTGGTAACGTTGAGAAGTGCACATTTTGCACGGATCGAGTCTCTTTTCTTGGCTATGTTGTTACTCCACAGGGCATAGAAGTTGATCAAGCCAAGGTTGAGGCAATACAGAGTTGGCCGACTCCTAAAGCGGTCACGCAGGTGCGAAGTTTTCTAGGACTTGCTGGATTCTATCGTCGTTTTGTGAAGGATTTCAGCACCATCGCTGCACCATTGAATGAGCTCACTAAAAGGGGTGCCGTTTACTTGGGGAATGCACAGGAAGACGCCTTCAACACATTGAAAGATAAGTTAACACATGCACCATTACTCCAACTTCCAGATTTTAGTAAGACTTTTGAGCTAGAATGTGATGCTAGTGGAATTGGATTGGGTGGTGTGCTGTTGCAAGAAGGTAAACCTGTGGCATACTTTAGTGAAAAATTGAGTGGGCCTAGTTTGAACTATTCTACTTATGATAAGGAATTATATGCTCTAGTTCGAACTTTAGAGACATGGCAACATTATTTATGGCCCAAAGAATTTGTCATTCATTCTGATCATGAGTCATTAAAGCATATTAGAAGTCAAGCAAAATTGAACCGTAGGCATGCAAAGTGGGTTGAATTCATAGAGTCTTTTCCTTATGTCATAAAACACAAAAGGAAAGGAGAATGTTATTGCTGATGCATTGTCTAGGAGATATACCATGCTCTCACAACTTGACTTCAAAATTTTTGGATTGGAAACAATTAAGGAGCATTATGTTCATGATGATGATTTTAAAGACGTGTTGCTGAATTGCCAAGAGGGAAAAACGTGGAATAAATTTGTTCTAAATGATGGATTTGTGTTTAGAGCTAACAAACTATGCATTCCAGCTAGCTCCGTTCGTTTGTTGTTGTTACAGGAAGCGCATGGAGGTGGGCTGATGGGGCATTTTGGAGCGAAGAAGACGGAAGACATACTTGGTAGTCATTTCTTTTGGCCAAAGATGAGACGTGATGTGGAACGTTTTGTTGCTCGCTGCACTACGTGTCAAAAGGCTAAGTCACGACTTAATCCTCACGGTTTGTATATGCCTCTACCTGTTCCTAGTGTGCCTTGGGAAGATATTTCTATGGACTTTGTTTTAGGACTGCCTAGGACAAAGAAGGGGAGGGATAGCATATTTGTTGTTGTGGATAGATTTTCTAAGATGGCACACTTCATACCATGTCACAAAAGTGATGATGCTACCAATATTGCTGATTTGTTCTTTCGTGAAGTTGTTCGTTTGCATGGTGTGCCAAATACAATAGTTTCCGATCGTGACACTAAATTCCTTAGCCATTTTTGGAGAACTTTATGGGCTAAATTGGGGACTAAGCTGTTATTTTCGACTACGTGTCATCCCCAAACTGATGGGCAAACTGAAGTTGTGAATAGAACTTTATCTACCATGCTTAGGGCTGTTTTGAAAAAGAACATTAAAATGTGGGAAGAATGCTTGCCTCATATTGAATTTGCTTATAATCGTTCGCTGCATTCTACTACAAAGCTGTGCCCTTTTGAGATTGTCTATGGCTTTGTGCCTCGTGCTCCTATTGATTTGCTACCACTTCCATCTTCGGAGAAGTTAAATTTTGATGCTAAACAGCGTGCTGACTTGATGTTGAAATTGCATGAGACAACCAAAGAAAATATTGAACGCATGAATGCTAAATATAAACTTGCTGGTAGTAAAGGAAGGAGGCATTTAACTTTTCAACCGGGTGATTTAGTTTGGTTGCATTTGAGAAAAGAAAGATTTCCTGAATTGAGGAGGTCTAAGTTGATGCCTAGAGCTGATGGTCCTTTCAAAGTGTTGGAAAAGATTAATGACAATGCATATAAACTTGAGTTGCCTGCAGATTTTGGGGTTAGTCCCACCTTTAACATTGCAGATTTGAAGCCATACTTGGGAGAAGAAGATGAGCTTGAGTCGCGGACGACTCAAATGCAAGAAGGGGAGGATGATGAGGACATCCTTTCCATGCATACAACCATGCCGACTCCATATCAAACTGAAACTATGATACAAGGACCAATGACTAGAGCGCGAGCACGTCAGCTTAACCATCAGGTGAATGCGTTCCTGTGTTTGCATACAAATGTTTCAAAGAATGGAATACTCCTTAATTCTTGTGATGATTTAATTGTCCTTAGGAACCATGGGGAAGAACCACATGAGCTCAAGTATAGAAGTGGAACCGTCAAGCGCAAACCAAGTCCTGTTCACGAGTTTGACTCGGATTCGGCCTTGTTGACAGCGCCTACTTCAAACGGCCGTAACTTTTGATCCAGAAGGTTTCTCGGGGCCCATGAGTACTTGTTGGAAAGCTCTTGAAGTCTACTTTCAGATGGATCCGGCCTCACCTCCAAATTCCATCCGAGTCGACCAGAAACTGTAAAACAATTCACGTCGCTTTTCCAGTCCGAGTCAAAGTGGGCCTTGGGCCTTGTAATTCGAGTCCTATTCGGCTTCCTTGTGTTTTGGCCGACCCTCCACCTTCCGTGACCCTTAAATAGGCAACCGCACCCTCTTCTAGGGTTTGGGTTTTGTTTAGACTAAGTTAGCTTTTGCTGCTTTGCCTTGTACTCGCGTGTGTCGGCTAGACCGCCCGAATACTTGTCTTCGGAACCCCACCGTTTTCTGTTTTCGATTGAAACTTACATCGTTATTTGCAAATTGAGTTGCTGTTCATCTTGTTCTTGCTTGTTCTTCGATTGCTTGCAGGAACAAGAACCCTCGTGGTTAGGTTGATCGTGCGCCGACAAGGTCACGAACAATCTCTGGAGTTGGTGTATCGATCGCTAAGGCGCAACGTCCTTGGATGGTTGTAGTCGGGTCGTCAACGTCATCTCCTTCCCCAATCGAATCTACCACTCTCATCGAAAGATCGGGACCCCTAGTCCTATCAATTATCCATATTGACCATAATGTAATACACCAAGTCATAACTCAAAAAAAACGCTATCTAGATCATGACAACATATATATAAACCAGCTGGAGCACAAAGATGAAAATCTGAAATGTAATGCATTTAGTGAGCAAGTCAAGTCATCAATGAGCAAAGTCTAACTAGAGATATCTAAGGATGACTCAGGCCATGTCAATAAGCTAAGCGGAAACAAGAAGCTAGTGTTGATTCAATTAGAGTGCTACAAGCTCAAGAGTTTATCATTCGGTTAAGCACTTTTCATCTTTAGGTGATTAAGCAAATTTTGCACATATTTTCTTTTAAAGCTTATAGCTGTTTCCAACCAAAAAATTTATCATGTGCTAGATCTCAAGCCTTATGCGACTACTCCAAGCGAGAAGCTTAAGAAGATAGTCCAGGTCATCCAAAACTCCCCCTGAGTTCATGCCTAGTGCAATGGCAAGCCGTCTCATGAGAAAGAATTGGTGAAATCAGTTTTTTCGCACATAAAAAGAGATCCTTTTGCTTTTTAACAGATTGTGCTAACTCATGATGTATCAAGATGCTAAAATAGCTCAATCTAAGATTCAACCTAGATTCAAGACTCAACTCAGCCTATTTGACATGGCATGAATCATAAAGGGATAGCTCAAGCAAGACTAATCTCGAGTGCTAACATGACAAGTTTTAATTTAAGTTGAGCAATTTTAATTAACTTATCATGGCAGAAAGCTAGTCTACACATATGAAGTCATGATAAATCTAGCAAGCTAAGCACAAGACATGGCAAGGTGTAAAGCATTGAAGCATGTCATAACAGGATAATAATCAAGGCTCAATGCAGATTGATTATAATGCTAGAATGCTGAAAATGCAAGAAAGTCCAGCTCCCCCTCAACATTAGATGCAAATTTTAGTTCAAGTTGAGTTATGTCAAAATTAAGCTTCAGAAGCTCCCAAACGACTCCCCCTGAACCAAAGCAATAAAATCGAGAAGCTGGCAAAGAAAACCAAACAGGCAGTCCTTAAAGCATAGAAAAGATATAGCAGCAACTATGGCTTAAACTGACTCTCATCTACCCCAAATGACTCCAGGACTAACAGCTGATCGTCGAACACACACTAGAGAGCAAACACGTACCCTGTCACCCGAGGGTGGCCCAACCCTCGCTAGAACCTACAAGAAGTGAGTGAGCTCAACCTAGTGAGATAAGAAATAGCTAATCCTGGAAGCACAAGATAAGAGTAAGAAGTCTAAGCAACTCAACACAAGAAACACTCTAACCTATGCTAGAAGGACTTAACCCAATGCACCCGCAAATGCAATGCAACAGAAATGAGACAGAAGCATAATTAATATAATAAAGCAGTAAAGCCCAAGCTCCCCCTCACTACAGTCTGTAAGGACAAACCACCCCAAGCTCTCCCCGCAGAGCTGAAAACCTCAAACTATCCAATGGCTTGGTGAAGATGTCAGCCAACTGGTGGTCACTCTCCACAAACTGGAGCACTATATCACCCTTCTCTACATGGTCTCTAAGGAAGTGGTATCGAATATCAATGTGCTTGGTCCGAGAGTGCTGCACTGGGTTTTTAGCAATGTTAATCGCAGAAGTGTTATCACAGAAGAGTGGAACACTATCTATGACCAACCCAAAGTCCCGTAGGGTCGAAGCCATCCAAAGTACTTGGCTACAGCAGCTGGCTGCAGCAACGTACTCGGCCTCTGCGGTGGACTGTGCAACTCCGGACTGCTTCCTCGAAGACCAGGAAACAAGAGAAGTGCCAATGAATTGGCAGGTGCCAGAGGTGCACTTCCTATCTATCCTACACCGCAAAGTCTGCATCCGAGAAGGCTCTCAAGGAAAGATAGGATGAGGAAGAGTACCGATACCATAGTCAATGGTAGCTCAAGGTACCGAAGATGCGCTTCACCGCCTGGCGGTGAGATACGCGAGGAGAAGCCTGAAAACGAGCACACAGACACACTGAGAAGTGTATGTCTGGTCTCAAGGCAGTGAGGTAAAGAAGGGAGCCGATCATACTTCTATACTCTTTCTGATCAACTGGCTCGCCATCCTCATCTGGGTCAAGATAGGCTGTAGAAGCCATCGGAGTTGACACCGGCTTACCATCACTCATGTCGAAGCGTCTCAGGAGGTCGCGAGTGTACTTGCCTTGATGCAAGAAGGTACCCTCCCGAGTCTGCTTGATTTGGAAGCCAAGAAAGAAGGTCAACTCGCCCATCATGCTCATCTCAAACTCGGTGCTCATGACATCCGAGAACTGTGAAACCAGAGCATGGGAAGAGCCGCCAAAGATGATGTCATCGACATAGATCTGGACGAGCAGAAAGTTAGTGCCAAGACGGCGGATGAACAAGGTCTTGTCTACTTTACCCATTTCAAACCCATGACTCAACAAGTAGGACTTAAGCCTCTCATACCAAGCTCTGGGGGCCTGCTTAAGTCCATACAATGCTTTGGAAAGCTTGAAGACATGGTGTGGGTATTTGGAGTTCTCAAAACCTGGAGGCTGTCTGACGTAAACTTCTTCCTCAATGACTCCATTAAGGAAGGCACTTTTGACGTCCATCTGGTAGAGCTTGAAACCCTTAGAAGCTGCAAAGGCAAGCAGGATTCTAATGGCTTCAAGTCGAGCTACAGGGGCAAAGGTCTCCTCGAAGTCTAGACCCTCAACCTGGGAAAACCCCTGAGCTACCAGTCTAGCTTTGTTTCGAATGACTACCCCATCCTCACTCTGCTTGTTTTTGAACACCCACTTGGTTCCAATGATATTGTGACCTCGCGGGGGCTCAACAAGCGACCAGACCTTGTTTCTCTCAAAGTTTTCTAGCTCTTCATGCATGGCATTGACCCAAGACTCATCGGAAAGAGCATGAGAAACATCTTTGGGCTCAAATGAGGCAATGAAAGCAGAATGGAGACAGAATTGAGATAAGCCAGATTTTGAGCGAGTCACACGCTCGAAAAGGTCTCCAATAATCTGCTCGGAAGGATGAGCTTTCTGAATGTGTCTAGGAGGTCCTGGATGAGATGAAGAAGTGGCCTCTACCTCATGAGTAGAAGAGGTAGGAACAGAGCCACTAGCTCCAGAAGAGGCAGAAGGCATGGGCTGATCTCCCCGAGGTGCGGTGGAAGAAGGCACCTCGAGGGGTGGATGAGGAACTGGATCGGGTAGACAACCCTCATCTCCATCGTCCTCATCATCCACGAAGATGGGCTCGGACTGCTCTAAAGAACCTGAGATATCAGGCCTAGTCCCCGGACTGGCCTCGTCAAAGGTCACCTCACAGGTCTCTACCATTTTGCTAGACTCGCAGTTCCAAACCCGATAAGCCCGCGAAGAAGGCGAGTAACCTAGAAAGATACCATCACAAGAACGTGACTCGAACTTATCTAGGTTCCCGGACTTCAAAACAAAGCACATGCAACCAAACACACGAAAATGAGAGACGCTAGGCTTTCGCCCATATCTCAGCTCATAAGTAGTGCGATGCAAGCGTGCCCTCAGAAAAACTCGATTTGAGACATGGCACGCGGTGGCTATAGCCTCAGCCCAAAACTTCCGCGGTGTAGAGTACTCATCAAGCATTGTCCTGGCCATCTCGACCAAGGTACGGTTCTTCCTCTCCACAACGCCATTCTGCTGAGGGACGTATGGAGAAGAGAACTGGTGCTCTACACCTGTCTCACCACAGAAACTCTCGAAGTAGGAATTCTTGAATTCCGTGCCATTGTCACTACGGATCGCTCGTAAGGCACCCGGGAGCTCAATAGAAAGCCTACTGAAAAGACCTCGGAAATGTGAGAATGTCTCATCCTTCGAGGCTAAGAAAAACACCCAAGAAAATCTCGAATAGTCATCGACCACAACAAGTACATACCACTTCCCTCCGGCTGACTGCACTCGAGCTGGTCCAACAGTGTCCATATGGAGCAGCTGTCCCGGTGCATCAGTCATGGTCACAGTGACCGGAGGATGTGAAGCGGCAACCATCTTGCCGTGCCGGCATGGAGCGCAAACAAGATCTTTGACCATTTTGAGCTTCGGCAGACCACGAATGAGGTCGTGGCCGCTAACTCGGGTCAAATGGTCAAATCCAATATGACCAAGTCTCCTATGCCAGAAGGTCAAATCACGGGACTCTGAGGCAACCAAACACCGGAGAGGATCACCAGAAGAATCAGAAAAATCAGCACGAAAGATCCTCCCATAACGAGAAATCCCGCAAACCAGACTACCCGAAGAATCAAGAATTTTGCAAGCGTTTTTCTTGAAGCTCACCTCGAAACCGTCATCGGTAAGCTGAGAAACGGAAAGTAAATTGTACTGCAGCTTACTAACCAAGGCAACATCCTTAAGAATAAAAGAAGCATTAACATGCACAGTACCTTTGGCGATGACGCGCCCAGACGAAGCGTCTCCGAAGGTGATCGTCTCATCACCTGGAGCGCGGGCTAGGGAGGAGAACCAACGGGAGTCTCCGGTCATATGACGAGAACAACCGGAGTCTACAAGCCAAACCTTCTCCTTCCCTACCCGGCGAACCTGAGTCAAACAGAGAGTAAAGTCTCAGTACTGGGATAAATCAAGAGAGATTTTGGCACCCAATACCGAGTAACACGTGGAGCAGATGAAGTAGTCAAACATGACTGACCTCTATCTACCCTACGCTCTCCGTGACTCAAAGAAGCAGAAGGTCTATGAGCAGACCTGAAGCTGTTGCGGGGTCCAACTGCTACGGGAGAGCGAGTTGGAACACCGGCAACATGTTGATCACGCCGTGCGTAACTGTCTCGACGGGGGAAACGAGATGTACCC
Organism: Dendrocalamus sinicus; assembly: GCA_036346575.1. NCBI lineage: Eukaryota > Viridiplantae > Streptophyta > Magnoliopsida > Poales > Poaceae > Dendrocalamus > Dendrocalamus sinicus. The sequence continues at coordinate 18,422,431 of CM070645.1, forward strand.
TCAGGACGGCGGAAGTCACGACCCGGAGCAGCATGAGGACGAAAACCAGAAGACTCAGAAAAACCAAGTCCTCGATGCTGCCCAAACCCGTCAGAAGCAAACCTGGACCTCGTGCTAGTCTTAGGTGCACTCGGATCTGGGCTGACCACGAATACGCCTAAGTGCCTCGCACGCCTCTTCGCGCAATCTGGCGCGCTGAAGCATCTCTCAATCGAGTGCCCATCCTTCTGACAGAAGGTGCAGTGGTACTTCACCTTCTGAGAGGTGGAAGTAGCATGAAGAGGCTTCGCCTTCTGAGAGGCCGAAGCAACAAGTGGAATCACCTTGCTGTCAGAGATCCCTTGGACAAAGCCCGCTGATTTGAATTTAACCTCATCAGATCTGGGCTCAACCTCGATCACACCTCCTACGATGGGTCGGAGAATAGCAGGTGGATGCTTCCTTATATCCTCATAGAAATCATATCCTAGACCTTGATTGAACTTGCAAATCTTGGATTGGTCTAGAATAAGATTAAGCTTCTTCTTGCCACCTACAAATCTCTCGAGAGTGTTCATAAGATACTGACACTCCCGAAAGAGAGAGGTGCAAGAAGAGCAGGGAGAAGAGGAGACAGCAGAAGGTAAGGGAGCAGAAGAAGAACCAACAGTAGAGGAAAGAATGGCTTGTGCACGCACAGCCGACTCTGAGGGGACAGTCCTACTACTAGCAGGTTGGTTCGCGACTCTAGGCGTCTCACCCTTACCCTGGGGCTTCTCCCCCACACCATCAATCACATCACAACCAGATTGTGGCTTCTCTAGTAAGTCCTTAGTTAGCTTCACACATTTATCATTCAATGCAGCGAGTTCAAGTTTTAGTTTATCACAACTAATGCATGGTGAGCTAACAGGATCCTTAATCGCATACTGAGCCATTTTCTTGTTGTTGTCAATCATTTCTTGAAACTGTTTTGAGACAGATTCAAGTTCAGCAGTTAACTTTGGACAGTTCAAACACGAATCAATAGGCTCAAGTAAAGAAGCACTCAACTCAGCAATCTTGTGATCTGCCCGTTTTAGGTTCATCTTCAATTTATTGCAGTTTTCACAAGACTCGGGCAGATCTAGCAGCATGGTGTAAAGACCTCTAAAAGCATTGTTCTTATCCTCACATGAGGTGCAAGCAATAGTCTCAACAGGAGTAGATGAAGTAGAAGCAATCCTACTCATTTCTAGTTCAGCCAAGAGACTAAGATTCTCCACCTTAACAATGTCAAGTTCAGAGGACAGACTATCATGCGAGGTCCTTAATTTCTCCATGTCACCGAGCAAAACAGAGCATGTATCACAATCATCACTAGAGGGAGCAGATGTAAGAGCAATAATCTCTAGTGACAATCTATCTACTTCCTTCTCTAACTCAGTACACCTAGCCCTAGCTCTAGCATGAAAACCACCTAGCTTAAGAAAAGCATGATTGAGCTGGTCATAGGTGGGACATACCTCGTCCGAGTCGGAGTACAGCTCGCTGTCGCTGAGTTCGCCCTCGAGGGCCATGAAGCACATCCCGGAGAAGTCGTCGCCACTCTTGGGGTCCTGGTCACCCGTCCCGTCATCGTCGCTCCATCCCTCCACCTCGCTGAGGTCGAGGTCGTCGAACGCGGTGAGGACACGGTGAAACAGCTTCTTGGCCTTCCCGAAGTCGCGGAACTTCTTCTTGCCTTGGGCAGGGACTGGAGGCTTCTTGTTGCGGTTCTTGTCGGTGTAGTCGTTCTTGCCCGAACCGCCGTAGTCAGCTTTGCCCTTCTCCAGTTTGGGGCAGTTTGCCCGAATGTGGTTGGGGCCACCACACTCGAAGCAAATGACTGGACCGCCTCTCTTTCTGTCCCTCCTCCTCTTGTAAGCATGGAAGAACTTCCGAGCTAGGAGGGCCAGCTGTTCATCCTCTAGCTGCTCTAACTGATCATCAGTTACGTCACATAGAGCAGCTAGGGAGAACCCACAAAGCAAATCGGCGGAAAAACCAGAAGCCGAACTGGGATCGGTGACCAAAGCCATCGACTGTGACTTCGACCGACGAGAGACAACGTCAATCTCGTGAGTCTTGAGGCGCGAGTACAGCGCGTCAAGAGTCAGGGTCGAGAGGTCTGTCGTGTCTTTGATGGTGGTCACCTTCATCTCCCACACGCGCAGATCGAGTGCCGCGAGCATCTGACGAGCGTTGTCCGAGTCGGGGTATGTGAGACCGACCGCTCGGAGATTGCTCAAGATTTTGTGAAATCGCGAAAAGCACTCGTCCAGGGACTCACCAGCAAGCATCTCAAATTTGTTGTATTCGCGCTTGAACTGGTCCTGTCGAACCGTCTTGATCTGGGTGGTGCCCTCATGGTATGCGTCGAGGGTCACCCGGATGTCGAGGCGGACGACGGTGAGATATACTGGTCAAACTCGCTCGACTCAACCCCGGATGATGATGTTCCTTGCCTTTGCATTCGCCTCAACATCAGCCATGTTCCGGCATTGATGTTCTCATCGGCAGAACAATGAATCGTACCTTGACCTTCCGCCGGATGGCATACCCACGGCCTGGATGTATGTCTCCATTCGGCTCTTCCGAAGGGTAATCGATGCCATCGAACACGGGCGGCTTGGTCGAGTACTTGTCCGTCGCCATGGCTCTTGAGACCGGTTAAGATCTATGAATTAGAGCTAACCGGCTCTGATACCAATTGTAGGACCGAAATGGCGACAGGGGGGGTGAATGTCGACTTTTAAAATCGCCCCAAAAGTATTCGCAAAAATCTCTACTCTCCGATGGCTATAAAAGCTATGAACGAGAAGAGATGATTGCTCACTCAAGCCGAAAATCAAACTGACAAGAGACTAAAAAGGATCAAGGGAAAGAGATTGCAAAAACTGGGAACGGCAAGAAATCAACTGGAATCGGCTGCCACGGCAAGCAAATCGACCGCCACGGCTACCACGGCAGAGAAATTGCAGTCATATATTACCACGACACAACACTGCAGACACGGCAAGAAACAGCAGCGGAATGCTACCACGGCAAAGAAAGCGGGCTGCCATGGCTGCCACGGCAAAGAAACTGGAGCAAGAAGCTACCACGGCAGAACTGAGAACAGCAGCACAAAATCAACCAAGAATGGTGGACTGCTGTACTGAAAAATGGTACTAGACATTGAGCAAATGGCCAGCAAAAAGCAACTAAAGATTAAAGCAAAAGGGGACTGGACACTGCTGCTAGAAAGGCCAAAAAGGAACAAACCGAAAGATGAAAGAAGGAGCAAGGCTGAAAAGAACCTGCTGCCACTGCAGACAGACCTGCTGCCGTGGCAAAGAAATCACAAGGAGTAGCTGCCGTGGCAAAGAATTCAGACGGACCAGCTGCCGTGGCAAAGGGATCACAAGGATCAGCTACCGAACTGAAAATATGAGAACAAACAATACATGCAATGATACTTGCTTTGGCCGAATGAAATGCAGCAATGATATATATATTTTTTTTTTTTGCTTAGCCGAAAGGTATCACCACATGAAATCAAGGCTGCAAGAACTAGCAAGAAAAAGAAGCCAAACAAGAGAAATCAAGAGCAGCAAGAACTAATAAACAGAGAACCAAACTTCAGATTTCCATTTCAAGGAAAACAAGGAATACAGAGGAGTCCTGATACGCCTGGACATTAGAACAAGAGGAATGATTACATAGAATCTCTACTCAATCCCTCTCCTCATCCTCAAGAGCACCAAGAACTACATGGTTCTTGGGAGGAACACACACACATGGAGAGACACAAATGGAACCCTCACTTTTACACCCACTCTCTCAAAATTTCAGCACACATCTCCCTCTCTATTTATAGCCTCCACTAATGGGTTTTGCACCATGCTTTACCCATTAGACCTTCAACACCTTTGCGCTTTATCCAAACCCGCTTCCTTTAGTGCAGCTTTGCGTTTTTACCGAAACGCCCCTCGCGCACCTTCCAGGAAGCTTCCTCCTTCCATTGCCTTCGGCTAACGGGTCTCCAACCCATTACGCCTGCCAACTCCGAACGGAACCGTCTCCCGCCTATGCAGTCTTGCGAAATTCCCGATTCGCCCCTCCTGCACCTTCCGGGAAGCTTCCGCGTTCCTTGTCATCCACGACTCGCAAACACATCGCATCTCCGCCGTCTTCGACACATCCGACCGTTCTGACCTCGACACCGCCTGTGTCTAGTCCGGTCACCTCGTGTCTCACCACGACTCTGCCACGACATCCTGCAGTCACATAGACAAGAACACGTAAAATAGCACCGCTCGACACATGAAAGCGTAAATAGCATTAATGAAACCACATTAAGCCCAAACCTGTCAAATCAACAGAATATGCATCCTAATCACTATGACCAGGTTTGACCAAGTCCGACCGAGCCCGTTGCACCGCGCAACAACATGGTCCGAACCACCCAAACCAAACTCGACTATCCTAAACCGATGTCAATTACTCATCATTCACACGGGACGACCTCCACATGGTCCCTCAACGTCTCTCCCAGTACTGGTGCAAAACAAGCTAATTAATCCTCAATTTTAGGTTATTCTATTTAGCTTATTCCTTTGTTTGCATTGAGTCACATTGATCTTTGCGTGTGCGTTCATATACTTCACTTAAACCTTTTGGATCAGTACTTAGGCAAAATATTCTAGCTTGGATTATTACTTAACTTTACAACATCAAGAATTTCATATTACTAGGATATACACTTTCAAACCAAGCTCCACTAAATAACCGTTGTTGTGCAATTGTGAACACTTACAGTCGCTTGATCATCACGTTGCTATTGTAGCTTCTACCAAGTGTAAGTTTTTATTGGTCTTAATTCACTTTGGAAAGGTAATAACTTTACTTGAGAGAGAAGAGTGAGATTGAGTGTTTTCCACATATATATATTGCACAACTAACCATGACAGGATATTCAATGATTCGCTTCTCTCGGTGTGAGCCAAATGGGAATGGATCTTCCGTATTTCGTTCCTCTTGGTGCGCTTTCGAGCCCAACAATTTGTATCTTCCTTTCTATGGAAGTGATGATCCAGAGGAGTATCTTGAGTGGGAATGGCGAATAGAGAAAGTGTTTAAATTTCAGAAGCTTTCCAAAGAGCAAGAGGTGGTGCGAGCCACTATGATGTTTGAAGACTATGCTTATAGTTGGTGGCAACAATTATCTGGAAAACGATTCATTAAATCTTGGCTAGATTGAAGGTGACCATGAGAAATGAGTTTGTGTCATTCTATTATGAGCGGAGATTGCTCCATCATTTGGAGAGCATCACACAAGGGAGTAATACTATTCAAGATTATTATTTTCAGCTGCAAGATGCATTGCGTCGTGTAGGTGTCACTAGTGAATTAAAAGAGATGGTATACTTTAAAGAAGGCTTGAATTCTAAGATCACCGATGCACTTCAACATAAATATTTTAGTAGTGTGCATGATCTTGTGAATTGTGCTATTGAGAAGTAGAAAGGACTTATGGAGAGGTGTAGGATCCATCCATGTCCATACTTCAGTTCTTATGCCTCTACTAGTGTGACACATGAGAAGATGACCGAGTATAGGACTTTCCCTTCAGTAAAGGAGACATCTTGTGCTGCCCCAATGACACATACAATAATTGAGATGCGTCAAAACCTATGTGAAAATGAGAGCCACATAGCCAAATTGAGTGAGAGTGTTAAAAAGAGTGAGATGTGTGATTCCACCATATGTGAATTTAAGAGCATCCAAATTGAGCGTGTGAGAGATGCACCAAAAGAAAAGAGAGAGGTAGATATTAGACAAAGTGAGGTTGATTTTAAAACTAATACATTAATGTCTACTTCTAGCATTGTTTCTCACATTGTGCAAGTTGAAATTGAAGATAAGGAGTTAAACATTCAACAACTGACACCATTGGAAGTCAAAGATGAGGAGATAACCATGGGTGAGGGTGAAGTACTTGCTGCCTTATTGTTACATCATGATGCTTTGATACCTACAATACGTATCAACTGAGGAAAACGATAAAGGTAACAATATTGGTGCTGAAAGTAATTGTGAAATGGTGAGTACTTGTGAGAACTTATATGTGTGAATGAAAATTCCATGTTCTGAAATTTCTTTGCTTAATTTACATAATATGGAAATGATTACTCATAAGAAAGTTCTTACTCGAATATCTCCTAGTGATTCTTTGTACTATATCATGTTTGATGATCCTAGAGAACTATCTAGTGTGCTTGAGAATCTTGCTGAAATTTCATGTTTAAAATCACTAGTTAGTACCTATGCTTACACCTATAAGTTCAATTTGATCGGAGATTATGGTGTAGATGACAAGTTTTATGTTTGTCGAATATGCATCACATGTGATAAACTTGCTGAATTAAAATTGCATATTTTAGATAAACATTCTTTTGTGCCATATCATGATCACAATGAGATGAGTTTCAACAATAATGCTTCATGTTTAGAAAGATTTGATAAGCCTACTTATTCATCCTTTAATATACAATTATATACAAATAATCAGAGTAGCGCAGTTGAAGCATAGAAGGCACTAAAAATTTTCTCCCCCATATTTGAACAACTTAATTTGGTTTGGCCCGTTAATGACTTGTCTATGTACTTAGCAAAGTCAAGGACGACTTTTTCTCATGGAAGGGAGAATGATGTGAATGACAATATTGCAATATATACATCTTATGTCTGCTGTTGTACTAATTGGTTTATACAAAACAATGATAATGACACAATAATTGATTCATACATATACCATGCATATGTGTTGTTCTTTTTGTTTACTACGTCTTCAGATGTTCATGATATGCTAAACAGGAGAAGTATTGATGACAAATATATATACCATACATACACGTTGTATTCTTTGTTTAAGACAATTTCAGGCTATTAAAAGCCGAGGACGACTTTTCTTGAAGAAGGGGAGGATGATGCGGATACGCTCATGTCTTACGCTTTTCAGTTAAATTTATAGATGATACGGGGTCGCGCGATCTTGTACTGTCTTTATGGGTTTATAGAGTGTCTTCTATCGTCAGGGCGGTCGTACCTGCTTGGGCGGAGGTACACGCTGCGAGGTTGCTGGCGATAATGGCCTGCTCGCTGGAGCTGCTCGGTACGTTGGTGTGGTTGGTGTCACGGCTGGCGATGAGGCCGACGTGAGCGTCAGGACCACTGGTCGCCCTCGCGTTGACTCCAGGGCCACTGGATGTACCGGTGCGAGTGTCGACGCAGACGCCACCGACAGGATCGATTGTTGCGCCATGGTGGTCTTTGTGGTGGCCAATCACACCAACACGGACGTTGACGCCGGGGCCGTTCGTTGCACCAATGTTGCCATCAGAGCCAGCCCTAGGTACCGGCGTAGACTGCCCACCACCTAAGGCCCTGGCATTCGAGACCACCACCGTCGTGCTCCATTTCCTCTTTGTTGTCACTGATGCCTTCTTGGGTGCCATCGCTTCTTAGGCCCGCGGCTTGCTCGTTGTTGTCCCCACAGATGGTGCCAACTATTGTAGCTACGGGCCAAACAGTAAGTGAGGAGAGTAATAGAGTGGTTACGAGAAATGAACTAGCCCCTGGCCATCCTCCACGGCCATGTATATGTATATGTATATGTATATGTATATGTATATGTATATGTATATGTATATGTATATGTATATGTATATGTATATGTATATGTATATGTATATGTATATGTATATGTATATGTATATGTATATGTATATCCAGAACGGACGAGCTTACTTGGGGGCCATCCCTACTACACTAGCCGTGGGATGAAACCTTGTGAATGGCTCAAAGCATAGTCATTGAGTGCTTGACAAAGTTCGGTAGAGGTGTGATGGAGAATTTTGGGGAAAATACCTAAGAAGGCCCAACAACGAAGACATCCATAGGTTACTTCAAGTAGGGGAGGCTCGTGGCTTCCCTGGCATGTTGGGAAGTATTGATTGTATGCAATGGGAGTGGAAAAGCTATCCAGTTGCATGGAAGAGACAGTTTACTCGTGGTGATGAAGGAGCAACCACGGTCATGCTTGAAGCTGTTGCCTCACATGACCTTTGGATATGGCATGCATTTTTTGGTGTCGTCGGATCAAACAACGATATAAATGTCTTGAACCAATCAACTTTGTTCACAGAAGCATTGCAAGGAAGAGCTCCAGAGGTTGAATTTATGGTGAATGGCAATGAGTATAAATTGGTGGACTACCTAGCAGATGGTATTTACCCAGAGTGGGCAGCATTCGTGAAAACAATACCGTTGCCTCAAAGTGAGAAGCATAAGTTATTTGCACAACAAAAAGAATCGGCAAGAAAAGATGTTGAACATGTGTTTGGTGTTTTGCAAGTGCATTTTGCCATTATACGTAATCCAGCCCATCAGTAGCAAAGACGAACACTTGCTGAGATCATTATGCTTGCATAATATTGCATAACATGATCGTAGAGGATGAGCAGGATACTTATGGGGTCCGCTAGCTACGACATGGAGTATGAACAAGGAGGTTCCTCCACACCATTGACTGGATTTGGTCATGGGCCAATTCATGAATTTTCAAGGGTACTTGAGGCAGGTGACAATATTCGGAATCGTGCAGCACATCGCCGTCTCAAGGCTGACTTGGTGGAGCATATTTGGCAACGCTTTGGAGGCAATCAACCTTAGTGTTCATTAGTATGTCCTCTACTTCGATGTATTGTTACCTATCTATTTTATCATGCCTATTAACTGTCGTGTAATTTAGATTACAGAGGTATTCATACCTCCAATAAATTAGTAGTTCTGTTGGTATGTTCTATTAGTGCAATGATAAGTGCATGCACATCCAACTAATTTATTTTTGATTCACAACAGCCAAAAAATTAGCAAACTATATCCATATGCATATAATGTAGCAGTTGATATGAAGTCAGATAGACAGTAGATCACATACAAATCTTGAATCAGCTATGGTGCAGTAGACATTGAATCAGCTATGGTTCCAAGTATGGATTGTTAATAAGCAACTCGTTTGCATTCAACAAAATAACAAGCGTATATGATTAGGTGCAAGATGCTAGTAACTCACAGCGATAATAACCTCATATCAGGGATTTCTCAATCAGCCTATACCATTATCATAAAAAGAAGATTTCAGCAGTCAACATATTCCAGAGAAATACCCAACTGAAGGACAATAAATGATGTCAGCGGTCAACATATTCCAGAGAAATACCCACAGCCCACTGTTGTTTTCATCACATACCAATAAGTATTACAGAAGCTGAAATAAATCATAATTTTTTCCCATCATTAGCTAATGGAGGCTTCACAAAGGGGCCATAATTTTGCTCATGCACATAGTATGTCATCAATATAGATATCTGATTATCCTATGAAATTTCAGATACCGCAATTTATGAAATTTCATATACCACAATTTAACTTTTACCCATAGAAAACATTCATTCTACGAAGCATTGAAACTTAGTCTGTCTGGCGTATCAGACTGAAACTTTTTGCAAAAGAGCTAGATGGTTCAGAGCGCCCCATGGGAGCTAGAAACAGCAAAGAGTACAACAACAGATGAAGATGTACAACGTTGTAGATGGCCACAAAATTAGACATCTTAGCTAGATAAAATTTTGGTCTAAAGAAGTGCGTTCAGCTGTGTCTTTTGTCTTTTAACTCCCAGTCCCCAGTCCTTTCTCTGTGCAACATGCTCGTGCAAATCTGGACAAAGTAACCACTAGTAGTCTAGTACAAAGTACCTTCTAACTTAATAGCGGGTGGACTCCTCCAAGACTAATGGAGAGGATGCACTGCTCTGATCAAAGTCATTTCTGCTGGAGGAACTGGCAAAAAACGTCAAGGGGAAAAAGAGACAACCTCCTGCATAATACATAACAAGGATCTTGGCGTCGCGCAGGGCGGCATGGTCGTATCTTGCTGGTGGAGGGAGGTGGAGATCTGGGAGACCTTGCCGTCGCGCGGGGAGGCACGGTCGGATCTTCGTGGTGGAGGGAGGGATCCGGGAGTTCTTGGTGGAAAGAGGGAGAGAGAGGAGGAAGAAACCGAGAGCGAAGAAACCAGAGGGCGAGAACAACTCGCGCGCGAAGGAAATGTCGCCAGTCGAGGGGGTTGAGTATTTTTTTTATCTAAACGTGGGACCATTTAAAAATGCACCGGTTCTAAACACTAGAGAAAATATTTTGACATCTAGCACCTTGCAAATGTGACATACCACATCCCTGTCCACGTGGATTCGTGGAGTCCATGTCATAGAATCTAGTGGCTGGACTGGAACCTTCATTTGTTTACCCGACAATAGATGCGTTTTTGTTAGTCATTGTCACAATCCTATTGCGAAGGCTCTAGATTGACCCAGGCTGCAAAGGAAGAAAAACATTTCTAGCATGATGCTCGGTACAATAACAAAGCTGTCGATAATATACATTATACTCACCCTAGTGTTTACACTTCACACATTATACACCCTCAGCGATTATCTAAAACCAGCCTAAACTTGCCATAAACAAGACTACACGAGGGCATCATTTGTGGCCACTATCAGAGAACATGAAAATGGGCTGCTAACACCTATTGACAGACCAGCAAGGCCGGCACAAGAAAATGGGAATCTGTACTGCTGTAAACAGATGGGAGCACCTCCAATAGTTGCATTAAAGTAGAGCAAAAATTACTGTTACAAGATATCGATATCTTCAGCAAACATCAAAGCCACGAGTTCAGAGCATCCAGATAGAAAGTCACGTAAATAAAATTCTAAATTAAGTAGTACACCTACGTAACATCATGCCAGACAGAACAAGACGGGCTGAAGTGACCATCCTCCTCGCACCCTTACCTCACAGTGACTATATCATCAATCTTCAGGATCATTCTAACACACTCGCAAGCCAGTGTGATGGCACTCGTGCTCACCAGCAAGGGTTGCACAACGTTCTCCTCCAGGATGTTTGTAATCTGGCCCTTCCTCACATTGATGCCAGCATTCTTCTCACCCTTTGCATGACGATTCCTCAGCTCAGTAACAATGGAGATTGGATTGAGCCCTGCATTCTCTGCCAATGTGTATGGGACGACCTCAAGTGCATCAGCAAACTCCTTGATGCAGTAACTCTCCATCCCTTGGAGCTCCTTTGCCCAAGCAGCCAGTTGCATTGACATTTCTATTTCTGGTGCACCACCACCAGCAATCAAAAACCTCTTGTTCACCAAGCACCTGAAGCGTCAAAAACAAATATGAACCAGATCAGAACAATAAGGATATCATAAATTATAATCTAAGTCGTTTTCAGTTGATTCAGGGCAAAAGCTTGAAGTGTTTCATTAGTAAGGATGGCAATTGTATATCAATTAAAAGGGAGAGAGGCTGTCACGACTACATATTCTCTACTTAATTTGTAGTTTGCGTGTTTGATTGTCAACTATGCAACTCCCAATACATAACAGCAGCTCTAAGCTACCCATAAGAAGCAATAGCCCATAACTTTGTACCAATATAGTAGCAAATAACACTAAGTCATCCACCACATTAATGTCATACAAAGAGGACGGAGGATTGTGATTCTGTCATAAATTTGACATTTCTACTAGGTGGAGTGGGTGGCAAGTGCTAATTGGATCATCATGAAACACTAATCAGCACCTTTGGGTTGCTCGGAGCTTTCCTGCAAAATTTGATTGTTTGAGGGGTTTGCATGTAGTTACAGGCTGAATTGATACATGACGCATGCTGCATGACTTGGTTGGAAAATATGATATGAAACTATCTGCTTTGAACTTTGTTCAAGCCTAGAAATGTAAATCTACTTGAAATGATGCTACTTACGTTCACAAAAGATTGTCAAGTAGTCGTGAATTTGTGCCTTTGTGGTTTATACATAAACCTTATAAACAATAGTTGGTAAATTTAACAGCTGTAGTCAGAGGCTGGTTTTGATGTTTGCGAACCTCGTTGCAGCAAAATCTATATATTTATGAAATAAGCATAACCACACAATTAGATTAACAGGGGTGGTCAGAGGCAATTAAATGCATGCTACCAAATGTGGCTCCAGGACAATTGCAAACAGATGGATTATTATCCATATGAAATAAGCATATTCATACAAGATGACGATAAATAATGGAAGGCAACTAGATCAAGCAAGAAAGAAAAGGAGATCACGAAACAAGCATCCTTACTAATAAGTAAACATACACATTAGATTAATCAAAGTTCCTAAGAGTGGAATACTGACGATATCACAAGCCAAGTCAGCTAAGTTAGATCAACGGAACAAGCTTTCGAAAGACATGTTTAATGCAAAAGTGGCAGCAAGGTTTAATCATTGAAAAAACAGAATTAGTATTGATGGGGATGTTAATTTTCAAAGCAAAATCTGGAACAGCAGGTGCTTCATGCATCTTAACAGTTGGCACATATAGTGGGTATTAACAGGCAGTGACACATAATTGAAGGCTTGAAGCAATAATAACATTAACAGCAAATATCAAAGTATCTTGACACTAAACATTTACTAGTTAGACCTACCAGACTATAAACAGAAATCACATAGGGTCATATAACATACCATGATGAGCACCTACTTGAAAGAGTACAAATGCACCAATGCAGCAACTTAGCATGGGTCAAAATAGAGTATTCTCTCTATCTAAATCTTAACAGCCGCACAATAGCAAAGCCTCTCATCAGAGCTTCATGGCACCACGGCACCACCTAGAACATTTGCATTATAATATTTATCCTCACATCCCAACGACATTTGATCTGCTAATACATCATACCCCTATTACCTTCACCTATTGTTCTGTAATGTAATGCACCAAATCCACCGTCCCCACAAAGCACCAAGCATAGCACCCTCACAATCACTGGAGCATTGATAATCAACAATTGGCATGAAAACTGACCTTGGGCCCATCAAACTTAGCACACTCTCACACCTAACCACCTAGTAACAAGTCCTCTAGCACATTTGACAGGCTGCACAAATAATCAACACCACCAACATCCATAAACATGCGCATTGTACCATTGTACTTATTACCCTATGTGGCTACTGCAGCATATAGAGGAGTTGATGGAAAATGACTCTTTTTTGCTAAGCAAGTTGTTAAGACAGTATATGTGCAATTAAGATGGCAGAAGCAAAATATGGTCTAGTGGTGTGGTTTATCCAAAGCTTGTTTCTTGGTCAAACTACTCACAATTGTCAATTAACTCAGAGAAAGACATTCGAATCTTAAGCCAGCAACTCCCTATTACATAAAGGCCACCAGTTGATCAAACCAAAACAACTCCCTATCTACAATACTTCTGACAAACAAGTAGATGCAGATCATATTTATAACCAAAAGAAATACTAGAATGCATTTAAACTTTAAAGAATATGCTATAAAAAACAACAGTCAACAAGGTAGTAGTCCATATATGTTTTATACTTCACATTCAGACTATCCAGCATAATTTAAAACACAATTACCATGCAGTAGATAATTACGAAGGACCAGATCAGGAATATAATGAAATTGCCAGAAAATTCAATGTAGGGCCTAGGAGTAAAAAAACGGTCAACATAAGAATAACACAAGTACCAAATGTAACACATTCAAGACAGCTTGCATGCTCACAATTCGTACCACAGACTGCACAGATGTGGTTAACATTTCCTAATTAACCCTATCAAAACACAACAGATAGGTTGAAACACATATGCACATACACAAAAGTAACACTCAAGATAGCTAAAATTTATTGTCTTACTGCTAGATAAGTTGTATTATATCTATATTGTCTATCAAGCCCGTATAAGAAAGTGGGTATCGACTTAAAAACGAGGATAATGTACTCTTTTCTTTCAATATAATGAGTGCAAGAATCATGTGCTCTCTTGTACTTCAAACTAATGTGAAAAGTTGTTGCTTTCAGATTGTAGCAACATATGACATGTTTGTTTGCGGAATATGAAACAAATTGCTGCAATGAACCAGATCCAGTAGAAGATTGGGAGCTTGATCTTAATAGACTAGAACAAAAAAAAGTTGTTTACCCGTCATTGCGTTTTCAAATAATGGTCCTACGCTACCCAATTTATTTGAGTTACAGTGCATCATTTACCAATAAGACTTGGCCCAAATCACCATATTCAAAAAGATCTCGAAAAGAAAGACTACAATCCAGAAGCATTCAAGCATATAACACTTGGATCATCAATTCAGAAGATGATGCATATTACCTGATGACACATAGGGCATCGTGGAGACTGCGATCAGCTTCATCAATAACTAACTGGTTGGACCCCCGGACAAGCACGGTTGCAGTCCTTCCCATGTTCTTGATACCAGTGATCTTCACAACCTTGCTCTCCCCAACAGACACTTCCTCGACAAGATCAGCATACCCAAGTTTATCTTCACGGAAATGCTCAATGTTGGCAATCGGCAAGCAGTTCAGCGTCTTGGTGATAAACTCAATCTCATCCCTCTCCACATCCTTCACCACCAGGATCTTAGCCTTTGCAAGATAATGCAGTGACAAATCAGTCACTGCATCACGCAAGATGCTCTTCTGAATGAGCAGGACATTGCATCCAGCCGCCTTGATCTTCTTGACCATCCCAAGGATGTAATTTCGCTCCTCGCGGAGGATACGGTCCATCTGCGCGTAGTCCGACACAATGACGCTCTGCTCAATGTCTGTCTTTGGCGGCGAGACCTGGAACTGTATGACAGCGATCTTGGCATTCTCGACCCGAGTCGGGCCCCCAGCCGCGTGGCTAGCCTTCTTGTCAAAGATGAGGCCGCGGACAAGCTCAGTGTCGTCGACCGTGCCACCCAGCTTCTTTAGGATGCGGATGTCGCGGAGGTCGAGGAGGTGCGGATGAGCAGGATCAACAACAGAGAGGGCGGCGTCGACAGCGAGGGGGGACAGGAGTTTGGAGTACTGGGAGACGACCTTGGAGTTGAGGGCTGTGGATGCGGACTTGACGAGGGAGTCCCGGTCGGAGAGCTCGATGGGGATGGCCATGTCGTGGAGGACCTCGACGGCGCGGGCGGCGAGGCGGTGGAGGGCGTCGGCAGCGGCGGTGGGGTGGGCCCCGGCGGAGAGGAGCGACTGCGCGCGGCGGAGCAGGGATCCGGCGAGGACGACGACGGTGGTGGTGCCGTCGCCGGCGGTGGCGTCCTGGGAGCGGGAGAGCTCGGCGAGCATGCGGGCGGCGGGCTGGATGAGGGACATGCGGGAGAGGATGGTGGCGCCGTCGTTGGTGATGATGACCTCCTGCGCCTGGTCCCCGGAGGAGATCATCTTGTCCATGCCGCGCGGGCCGAGGGAGGTGCGCACAGCGTCGGCGACGGCGCGCGCGGCGGCCATGTTGGCGCCGCGGACGTCGTCGCGGCGCTTGGTGTCGGTGTAGGTCTCCGTCTTGCGGGACGGCGCGGGGGCAGCGGCGGCGACGGCAGCCATGGCGGCGGATCGGGAGGGGTGGGAGGTTTGGTTGGGGCTGGGAGGTGCTAGCTAGGGCTTTTCAGGTTTCGGGGGAGGCGGGTGGGGTTCTTCTGGAAATGTGTAGTGGGTGATTGCTGTCAGGGTTGTGCGATTGAAAAGGGCTTGGGCCTTTTACCCAAGCGCAAGCGGGCTGCGCTGCACTCTCGGCCTGCATCCGTTGTACAGTCGTCCAATTGCACACCATCCGAGCTGTCACCTTGCCGGCCATACTTGCTGATTCTGTTAAGAAATTGTTGTAGAATCCATTAACGGCAACACGTCTACGAGATCAATCATCAAAAATAAAATAGATCAAACATAAAAGACACCAATAAGAGAGAACACCAGAAAATCTTTATTGATTTCTCAGATCTGTTTTTATGATACAATGGTCTCTATTTATAGCCTAAACTCCCTAGGGGTAGTTCTGGTATTTGCCCACACCAGAACCTTCTAGGTTTCGTAACACTCTTTCTTGGGCAAATACCACGACATGCGCATGCCTCATTAAAAACTCCTCCCAAAAATCCAGTGGGAAAAAAGGATGGAGAAAAGAGTACATCGCATTCGTTCTATGTGTCGCACTTATTACTTCATTAAAAACTTTTACATGAGAAAACTTTAGAAAAACTCACAAAGAGAAAAGTGCAACATTTGGATCTTCAAGATCATGCGGCCCTGCTCAAAAGAGCTTTTTTTAGTAGCTTATGGCTGAAAAGTATTGTAGCTGGCTGAAAAAACACTGTAGCTGACAGAGCCTTATTTAGCATAATTAAATTTAAAAAAATTTAAAAATAGAAAAAAAATATGTTAGACCATCATGTATAATGCAAACAAATACGAGAAAAAAGAATCGGCAAAAAAGCTCAAAAAAGCCAGAAGTATAGAAAAAGTCGAAATTTATTAATAGTGCAAAATAAGCCAGAAGTCATAAGCTTAAGCCGAAACGAGCGAGGCAATAACTCTCTAGGTTGCCTTATCCCAATGTCTTGTACGCACTTCTGGAAGGTAGAGGCTAGAAGGAATTTTGTGAATATATCTGCCAGATTATCACAAGACCTAGCTTTCAACATCTTTATCTCTCCGTCCTTCTGGAGCTCGTGAGGATAAAAGAATTTAGGAGTAATATGCTTCGTAATATTACTTTAACATAGCCCATTTGCATCTGTGTCACACAAACTGTATTATCTTTAGAGATAATAGTGAGGTTATCAACGGTGTTTATGCCACATGATTTCTTGATGTGGCTAATCATTCGGCTGAGCCAAGCATATTCTAATGAGGCTTCATACCACGATATACATATGCCTCGTTAAAAACTCCTTCCAAAAACCCAGTAGGAAAAAGTAATAGAGAAAAGAGTACATACACACGTTAAATTGTATTGTATTTGTTATCTCATTAAAAACCTTCAAGTAAAAAATCTAACAAGAAAACTTACTAAGAGAAAAAGAGTACAACACTTATCTTCAGGATTTATTATGATCTTCAGGACCTTTATCATGTCTATCGATTGGACTTATACCATAAGTGGTAAGTCGAGACCTTCTGAATCTTGTGCATAACTATAAAGGTTCAGCGTATGCTCCCCCTGAAGACCACTTCCAGTGAAGTCTCATTGTTCCACTGCCTTTAATACATTTTAAGAAATGAATACTGGCCAACATATTTATCCTGATCAGGATATGGGGGTAATCAATTGCAATGCCACAAACATATTTATCCTGATCAGGATATGGGGGTAATCAATTGCAATGCCACATTTCTTCAGGATATGACTTTATCAAAACCTTTCAGGGTCTTAATATTTACATCCATCTCTGAGTAATACCTATATGACCAAAAGTCTATTCTACAAAACTAAAAGCATGGTCATACCACCACAGAATCAATATGACCACTCTTAATTTTGGCACTCAGGGGATTAATAAATTTGCCATTAACACCAATATATATGATACTTTCATTATAATAAAGGATATTGCCACTCTATCAGCTTCTGGTAGGAAATACACTTCATATGTGCTTATGTGGCGAACTTCTGGTTTTTAGTTTCCTCATTCCATTTAGGGATGAAAACGGTCGGAAAACTCCTCAACCGTTTTCTACTTCTACATTTGAATACGAAAACGAAAGCGAAAGCGGTAAAGCCGGACACGAAAACGAACGCGAACTTACGGAATATCGAGAATTTCGAAAACGAACCAATTCGAGCGGAATTATGTCGAACACGGTCGGTATACGAAACTTCAATACGAATACCGACACAGTAGGACCAAGTGCATAACAATTAACAAGTGACCAAGTACATAACAATTACCAAGTGCATGATCAAGTTCAAGTGCATATAATAATTAACAAGTGCCGTGAGGAAAATAATCAATATTTTTGTATGATGCGACTTAGGGTTCGATGGTGGTGACCTAAGAAGCAAGAAACCCGTGAGGATGCGACTTAGGGTTCGATGGTGGTGACCTAAGAAGGAGCAACATTGAAAATACTCATTATTTTTGTATGATGATGTTTCTTAAGAAAGAACAATAAAAGACACATTATATCACAAGTGCAAAAATGAAGAACAACAAAAGACACCTCATATCACAAAGTGCAAAAATGAACTCGGCCTAAATCACAGCATATCTCAGTCACTTTTTCATTCATTAGATTAAGATCCAACCATCATCATCTTTCTCCTCATCTTATATATATACATACATCACACATTCACATATCCAAAACCTAGCTCAATCTTCAAATTTGGTATTCTAAGGACTGCTCTGTACAAATATACATGTCACAATAGATGTATTCATGTATAGGATCTTTTCGCGATGAAATTAGAATTTACGAGGGTTGGAATAGAAGAAATCAAAATAGATAAAACCTATTCGTAGATTTCAGAAACCTGAAGGACTAAATCGCAACAATATCTAGAACCCTAACCCTCCTTCGCCGCCGCCCAGTTCATTCCTCCCCCTATCTCCAGCGCCTCACTCGGTCCCTTCTCCCCCACGATCTCCCTGCCGCCGCTCTTCCCCGGATCTCGCCCGGCCGCCCCTTCCTCGCCGCTGCCCCCTCCTCCCCCACCGCCCCTCCTTCCCCTCCTCCCCGCCCTCCTCCCTAGATCTCCTCGCCACCCCTCCTCGCCGCCGCCCCCGCCACCCCCTCCTCGCCGGCCGCCTCCTCGCCCCACCCCTCCTCGCCTCCTCCTCCCGCCCCTCCCCCAGATCTCCCTCGCCGCCCCTCTCCTCGCGCCCCTCCTCCCGTCGCCCCCTCCTTCCCCCCCTCCTCCTCCACGCCCATTTCTCCCCGCCGCCCACTCCTCCCGGCCCCGCCGCCTCTCCTCCCCGTGCCCCTTCTTCCCCCGCCGCCTCCCCGGCTCGGCGATGGCGGCGAGCCGACGACGACAACCTCGACTACATCCACCGGCGGATGGATGGCGGCGACGATCGGGCGCCGACGACGAGTTAGTCATCGGGCGGATGTCGCCCTCGGCTCGGCTACACCGCTCCTCCTCCTGCGGCGAGCTCCGGTGACCGGTGTGCCCCCTTCACCTTTACTCTCTCTGGTCTCTGCTTTGTGATGGTTGATGGATTGTGCTTGTGGGGATTGGGGAGTTTGGGGATGGCCGTGGCTTGAGAGATGTCTTGGGAGGGTGACTGGGAGGCGAGGTAGAGGCGAGAGGCGCCGGCGTGGCGCCAGCGTGCTGCCGTGCCGTGTCTAATACTTATAGTGGGCCAAATTCGGTTTAAACCGTATTTACAATATGGTATATTCGAATAAAATGTAGAAAAGTAAGCGGTCGGAAACGCCTAAACCGTTTCCGCCGTTTTAATTTGGTATTCGTATTTCGAACCGAATTCGAATTTGTCCGAAAATACGAATTCGATCGGGTCAAATGTAGAAAACGATGCGGTTCGGTACGGGATATTTCCGTTCCGTTTTCATCCCTAATTCCATTCCCTTAGGTCTTGGATGTGTCTTTATCCACTTCTAGGGATCACATAATTGTTGGTGTATTTTCAATCAACTGGTGATTTAATTTCTCTTTAGAGAGATGTTCTCTTTTCCGGGAGATATTTTCTCTTCTGAGAGACTCTTTCTTCGAGTAAAAGTTTATCATGTATGAGGTTTATATACATATATACATGTTGCAATTTACTTTCTTGTTGAAACATCGAGTCCTTCAAGGATCGAGCTTTGAGTCACTCAGGGATATCATAAGGATTTTAGAATCCAATAACTGCATATCTTGTACATGTCATATGCCAAAGTTATTATAGGAGAATATTTCATTCATAATAGGAGAATATCGACCTCTTCAGGGATCTTTGAACCTCATTATTTCATAATAACCCATTAAGTTTGAACGAATAGGTTCCAAGACTTTCATCTACGATTATGGTTCAGCCTCAATTGCTTCCTTTCATTTTCTTTACCCGATATGAACACTTCAAGTGCTTGGCCATAGACTTTGGTTCTGCATTTATGTTCTCATACGAGAAACTTTAGCAATTTTAGAGGCAAACTGGTTGTCGACAACTATTCTCCAAAATATCCTCAAATTGAGTGCCTTTTAGTGTTTACCAAATCTTCATCATTTCCCAAATGAAAGATTATTGGTTGTTCCATGTTCCCCAGTATTGAAATATGTGCGCGCTTAATTACTAGGGTTTTCATCTTCATGATGAGCCTCTTCATGAGGTATTTCCCCTTCAAGGTGATTTCTCTTCTAAGTATCTAAGAAGTATTTAATGATTATCTTGACTAGTGTCACTAGATCTTAGATCCACAGGCGTCCCCGCGGACTCTAGATCAATGACCAATAAGTCAACTTCGCAAAGATGGATATACTATTCAATTCGGGGTATTCCAAACTTAGCGATGTATTTACTGTATTTACTTCAAGTAAATACTATACAACTCCTCCATGCAATGGAAAAAGAAATCTGGCAGTCTCCCCGCTTCTAGCGTACAGGAGTATCAACTAAACTTAAATGTATCCTGATTAGTGCGTGAACCTTGTACCAAGATCTTTCTTCAGGAAAATATCACGGCATTAAAAGCTTTTGGGCAATTTTCTCCCCTAATTCCGAGATTTGATCTTGCTTAATAACATACTTCAAAATCCCCTTAGTATGGACATATCATAGATGAAATTTCAGATTCAATCTGATCCCAGCTGCTGGTTGAATCAACATACTACACACGCACACTGCATACAAAGCTACAACAGTTGAATACAAAGCTATAACAGTTGAATCAAGGCTCCAAGTCCGTGGATGAATACTATCAGGAGATGCAAGTGCTCATGATTCGTACCGGAGTTCGTGAGTTCGAGGAGGCTACTTTGACAAGATTCTTTGAAGGGCTGAACGACGATGTGCGAAATCATGTTGATTTGATGCAATACGACACCGTACAAGAGCTACTTCACCAAGCAGAGTGTGCTGAACAATGGGTAACAGGCAACCATCCCAAGGTTGTCCGAACTCATACATCAACTTGGAGGCGCCCAAATCAGCAAGAGGGCGAAGGAGGCATAAGTTCTAAGCCGGTTGCATCCACTAAATTGGTTGGAACTCCGTTTAAAGAAGCATCTAAGGTGACAAGTTCAGCTGGCAAGGAGGCATCCAATCTGATTCTAGAGAGATATGTTACGGAGGGCGAAAGCGAGGAATCTGAAAATGACGATGAGAAATTCAATGATTCTCCGCGAGAAGTTGTGTGTTGTGATCCTGAGGTTGGTCCAACTTTGCTAACCCATAAGGTGGATGGTGACAATAAGCTGATTATTGAGAAGGGGCAGCGACGTGGTGTTTTTCAAACCCAATGCATGATCAAAGGCAAATAGTGCAAGCTTATAATCGATGGTGGAAGCTACAACAATGTGATCAGCAAGGACGTGGTTGATGTTCTATCATTAACCACATGGCGCCATCCTAAGCCACACTATGTGCAATGGCTTCACAATGTTGGTAAGCTGAAAGTTACTCATAAAGTTCGCGTGTCGTTTTCAATTGATGGTTATGAAGACAAGGTGGAGTGTGACGTCGTGACTATGCACATGTGTCACATCATGTTGGGGCGTCCGTGGCAGTTTGATCGCAATGTTACACACCAAGGGAGAGCCAATCGCTTCACTTTTATGTATAAAGGTGTATTTCAATTTTTGGTGCCCAAGAGAGATGAGGAGATTATTTCTGATATTGCCATCAAGAGCAAGGAGCTTGTGCAAATTACCACGAAACCGAGGACGGTTTCGCTTGAAGGGGGAGGGGATGATGTGGCCAAGAGTGTGAATACTACATTGATTTGTGCTTCACCCATGCAATCTGAAGTTACAAGGCTTAGTAGCTCTGAATTGCGTATGGAGAAAGAAACAATCGGTTATGGGAGAATGAAGAATATCCTAGTTCGTGTGGATGCTTATGTGATTCCTCCTTTGCATAATGCAAACAAGCCAACAATACATGGAATTAGAGGTGTGGATGGTAAAGAAAGGAAGCTAGTTTGGGTAAAGAGGAAGACACAAGATCAATCAAGTTCTCGTGATTGTAGTTCTGTCCACAATGTTCATGAAGATTGCAACGCCAATTCTGAGGTTTCTAATGCACACAAAATACATATTTGGAAAGCTAATGAAGTCTACTTTCCAATGAATCAAACGACACATGATTTGGAGCTTCCTACACATAGTTATGGCAACTTCATTGATTGTTGCACGGGCTGTCCGAAGAGACGCGCGAGACTTGCCAAACATAGAGAGTCTGAGTATTGCAATACCAGTAAGGGTAAAATCCGACCATACCATGGCTTTCTAAAGGATGAGAAGGACTCCTTTTCAGGGTCCAAATGGATTTGGAAGCCTCTTGAACAAGAAAAAGAAACCTATAAAGATTTGAATTCAATTCGGATTCGGTTCGGGTCAGACAGGAAGTCCAACATTAAAACGCCCATAACTTTCACAAACGGAGTTCGATTTGGGCGTTTTGGACTCGTTGGAAAGCTATTTCGAAGCCCCATTGATGAGGCGATGGGGTCCCGATCTTCCGATAGGATGATAACTATCGATTTCGGTGGAGATGACTCTTGCGATCCGACTACAACCGTACGAGACGTCACTTGCGCCTTAGCAATCGCTGAACCAACCCCAAGATGTTATCAACCGTGCCAAGAACGCGGTTGACCTGACCACGAAGGTCTATTCCTGCATGCAATCGAAGAACAAGCAAGAACAAGGATAGTGAGCAACCTGAATTTGCTAGATATAAAAGTCGCACAAGGATAGTTGAGGTTGTGTAACACGAATCTGTTGGTCTAGCCGACACAAGAGAACGTGGAGTTTGCACAAGGGGCTAAACTGATCTAAACAAAACCTAAGTCCTAGAAACGGAGGCGGCGGCTCCTATATAGTGAAAACAACCAGGGGAGGCGTCCCAAAGGGTACACCCTAGGGTTACAAGGCCCATGGGCCCAAGTGGAGGTGGCGCAGCACCCTTTTGACTCGGACTCAGAAAGCTACGTGAATTGTTTTGATGATTCCGGCCGGCTCGGATGGAATTTGAAGATGAGGTTGGATCCATTGGAAAGTAGACTTGATAAGCTTTCCATGAAGTACAAGAACGTCCCAAACGGAGTCCGTATGAGGAAGTTATGTCCGTTTAAACTTGCACCATTGCAGCAGTCCGAATCCGATTCCAGTACGTGACCAACGTGGACTCTTTTGACGATTGCAACCGGCTCGGACAGAATTTGAAGATGAGATTGGATCCGTTGGAAAGTAGACTTCATAAGCTTTCCATGAAGTACAAGAACGTCCCAAACGGAGTCCGTATGAGGAAGTTATGCCCGTTTGAACTTGGTACCATCACAGCAGTCCGAGTCTGATTCCAAAACGTGTCCAACTCGAATTCGTGCTTGACTTGGTCCCAAAGTGACGTGGTGACCTCCATTATTCCTTCCATGCATGTCCAGGACTCCATGTCCCTTTCCTTTATCCTTTCCCAAGTTCCTAAGCACAATTAAATCACTTGCATTAGGTAGCGGTCTATTCTTAGTAACATATGAAGGCTGAAGAAACGAATTCACCTTTAGTTCAATCTTGATATTGGGCGCTATTGTCGTATGTGTTTGTGGCGTGGTCACATCATCCTCCCCTTCTTGATAGAAAACCGTCCTCGGTTTTAGCATATGTGTAGCCTCACGTATTGCATGATCTTCATCATAAATGTCGGTACATAATAACAAACGCAACAAACTCTCATTATGCAATATCATAAGTTCTTTGTCAAACAAAGTGAAACCTCTTTGAAACGAAATCACCTTATAATTTAAGCGATGCGTAGGAACTCTTGTAATTAGGACAACAAGCATAGCAAATATGGTTGTATCCATAGGGGTCATGTCCTCATCATCCTCCCCTTCTTGAAAACAAAGCCGTCCTCGGCTTTTGATAAACTGAAAGTATGGTAACAAAGAAGCCAAGGTGTATGCATGGTATATGTATATGTCATCCATTTTAACGGTTCTTCGTTGTTGCACAATTAATGCTATAACACAGCAGGAATCATAAAAGCTCATTGTATTATTAACCCAAAAGTAATCATATATGTCAATGACCAAATTAAAATTTCTCACACAACAATTATTGCAACTAGATTTGCAAATGTAAGTGAAGCATTTATGCAATTGAAATATCTGAAGTTGTAAACTTGAAGTGGTGGCACATATGGGCAAAGCAACAACTTTTGGAATTAAGCATAGTTCATCCATATAATCATATCCCAATGGAGCAATAGCAAATTTATCCAGCAAGGGTGAAGAGATTTGTGTGTTCTTCCATAATTCATCATCTTTATTCAGATTGTCCATACTAGATGATGCAAAAAGAGATGAACATATAGGCATTGGATGCATACTAAATTTTACTTCCCTCTCATATTGAACAAGATTCAACACACAAGAATTGTTGTCTAAAACAGCAAGCTTCAATTCATCCATGTGATCACAAGTTATGCATATTCGATATACAAAAAATTGATTGTCTACACCATAATCTCCAATCAAATTAAACTTATACCCAGGGTGTAGGCGCTAAACAAGAATTTCGAACATGCAAGTTCATAAACTTTTCCATAGCACAATCCAAACTAACGGCCTCATTAAGCATGATACAGCACAATGCATCAGCAGGATATTCTATCAAATACTTCCTTATGTGTAATTAATTCGACATGTGCAAAATTATGAGAATTTAGATCAACACATGGTTCGTCCAAGTCAACACAAGGAATATCAAAAGATTGCACTACAGCAGGTATATACTCACAAGGTTGCCCTATGTCTTGTTGTAGCACCAAATCAGTACCTTTGCTTTTATCGTCCTCATCGAGATCTGTAGGTACCTCAAACTTCTCCTCTAATGGCATAGGATGCACTAGATCATCCTTCACCTCTTCAAGTATCTCGGTGGTATCTGTAGATGGAGTAGGAACCAAAACAATATCAACATTTTCAGTTACCTCAGGTTGCACCTCGCTTGTGACCTTGGGTGCTGGAGGTACAAAACGATGTCGCAATTTCTTTTCATCTCCTCCCATGTGTATATATAATGGAACTCGAGATTTGACCACCAATGTTGAACATCACCAATCAGCGCCGTCCTTGTCATGCTCATCTTCTCATAAGGATCAAGATCTTGTCTTTCAAAGTAGCTATCCATCATAGTAACCCACAAGAAGTAGTCCGACGACGTACTCTCAGCGGTGAGTGGCAAGATATATACTGGTAATTGTTTCCCTTCGAGTTCAAATCTGCCATGATGACATCATAATCTACCAATTTTCTCAAGCCTGTCATTGTTAGTAGAAAACAAGGAAACAAATCACAAGTAAATGTTCCTATCAACTACTAGGATATGGAGGCTCATATCAAGTCACACATCTCTCAAGCTCTTACCAAATTCTTACGAGTTCTTACCAAAGCAAACAGGTGGTGCAACCGGTGGCTGGTTCGTGATAAATCTAACTCAAGTGATGAGTAAAGCGATTGCAAGGTACAGCGAGACCTGTTCGGTTAGTAGAAAAGTGGAGCTTGGATAGTCTATGTATTTTGTAGCAAAGGAAAACAATCAATTAATTTCAGAAATTGCACAGAATTGAATTATAGTTCGTATCTAGCACTTAGCCTATGTTGCTGATCAACCAAGGATGGAAGAAGGCTAAAATATGTGTATGGTAATGTATAGGAGTGGTAATGCAAGATAATTCAATCGAATGCAATCTGGAATTGAAGAACACAAGGATTGACCCAAAACTTGAAATCTGGAGATTTCTGTCCACTGGACAGCACGTCGGTATTTCGGCCGTAACTTTTCGTCAGTTGCCTTTTTTTGAATGATTCTTTTTTTCTCAGTTTCCTGACGGCTTTTTCTACAACTTTTGTTTTGGGGCCAAGTTCTGGAAACCGACCGAAAAATTCGCACAAAATTCACAAGTGCTGGCTGTTGCAGATTCAATCTGGATTTTTAGGTGAACTTGCACCGCAGATATCTCTTAACTGCCTGGCTGTAATGACGTGAAATTTTACAGATAGATGGACAATGAAGTTTTGAATCTAATGGCGGTGGTCTCACTCAAAAATAATCTCGGAATCAAAAGTTATGACGTTTTTGGTGGCGGCTGCAGAGAAAGGAAAAATCAGCCGAAATTGGAATTAGGGTTTGTGATAGGGGAAATTTTTTTGTTTGGATTTTTTATGGAATCAAGGATATGACCAGCAACTAGACAAAGCTAAAACGGACACAAATTCAATTTAGCAAACCAAAACTAACAGATTGAAAGGCACAACGGGGTTTGGACAGCGGAAATTAACTCTTTTTGTGGGGCAATTTTTCTGAACTATGGGAAATAAAAATCAATCTACTAACTAGGGATACAAAGAATTCCTACCGGTCAACTGAAGCTCTGATACCAACTGATGAGGCGATGGGGTCCCGATCTTCCGATAGGATGATAACTATCGATTTCGGTGGAGATGACTCTTGCGATCCGACTACAACCGTACGAGACGTCACTTGCGCCTTAGCAATCGCTGAACCAACCCCAAGATGTTATCAACCGTGCCAAGAACGCGGTTGACCTGACCACGAAGGTCTATTCCTGCATGCAATCGAAGAACAAGCAAGAACAAGGATAGTGAGCAACCTGAATTTGCTAGATATAAAAGTCGCACAAGGATAGTTGAGGTTCTGTAACACGAATCTGTTGGTCTAGCCGACACAAGAGAACGTGGAGTTTGCACAAGGGGCTAAACTGATCTAAACAAAACCTAAGTCCTAGAAACGGAGGCGGCGGCTCCTATATAGTGAAAACAACCAGGGGAGGCGTCCCAAAGGGTACACCCTAGGGTTACAAGGCCCATGGGCCCAAGTGGAGGTGGCGCAGCACCCTTTTGACTCGGACTCAGAAAGCTACGTGAATTGTTTTGATGATTCCGGCCGGCTCGGATGGAATTTGAAGATGAGGTTGGATCCATTGGAAAGTAGACTTGATAAGCTTTCCATGAAGTACAAGAACGTCCCAAACGGAGTCCGTATGAGGAAGTTATGTCCGTTTAAACTTGCACCATTGCAGCAGTCCGAATCCGATTCCAGTACGTGACCAACGTGGACTCTTTTGACGATTGCAACCGGCTCGGACAGAATTTGAAGATGAGATTGGATCCGTTGGAAAGTAGACTTCATAAGCTTTCCATGAAGTACAAGAACGTCCCAAACGGAGTCCGTATGAGGAAGTTATGCCCGTTTGAACTTGGTACCATCACAGCAGTCCGAGTCTGATTCCAAAACGTGTCCAACTCGAATTCGTGCTTGACTTGGTCCCAAAGTGACGTGGTGACCTCCATTATTCCTTCCATGCATGTCCAGGACTCCATGTCCCTTTCCTTTATCCTTTCCCAAGTTCCTAAGCACAATTAAATCACTTGCATTAGGTAGCGGTCTATTCTTAGTAACATATGAAGGCTGAAGAAACGAATTCACCTTTAGTTCAATCTTGATATTGGGCGCTATTGTCGTATGTGTTTGTGGCGTGGTCACATCATCCTCCACTTCTTGATAGAAAACCGTCCTCGGTTTTAGCATATGTGTAGCCTCACGTATTGCATGATCTTCATCATAAATGTCGGTACATAATAACAAACGCAACAAACTCTCATTATGCAATATCATAAGTTCTTTGTCAAACAAAGTGAAACCTCTTTGAAACAAAATCACCTTATAATTTAAGCGATGCGTAGGAACTCTTGTAATTAGGACAACAAGCATAGCAAATATGGTTGTATCCATAGGGGTCATGTCCTCATCACCCATACAATGGATGAGGTGCTAGCCATGGAATCCTCATGGTCACATCATAAATTGAGAGAGAATCTAGAGGTAGCAGTTTAGGTATTTCCTTTTTAGTTCGTATTGGAGTTTGTTTCAGCCTTGGCCAGGTTGTGCGTGAGTTTTTGTCAAGGCCGTGCATTGTGCACCAATATAAGGCCAGAGCCTTAGCCCCATTGTAACTTAGGCTATGATATGATACGATACGTTTTTATGCTTGTGAAATAAAGGAGAAAATCGCCATGATGGTTGTTGGCGGCCAGATTGCGTGATTGCAAGGTTTTCTCGTTTGGAGTTTGTTGAGTTGGTGCAAGGCAAGAATAGAAGATTCTTGAGATTGCCCATCGAATCTACAAGGTTCATCTCTTCTAATTCATGTCTTCTTGCTGAATTCACGATTTGGGAAGTTCGGTGGATTGCTTGTAGTGTGCACCTTGCATACTAGTGCAAATCGCCCTTATCATGATTGTTGGCTGCGTCAAGACAAGGAGAAGGAACCTCGCTGAACGTACCGGGAAAGATCGGGCCATCCCTACGCATCAACTAATCCTTAGTTGGTCCGTATCAATTTGCAATTTCAGATTGCTTGTTATCTTGTTCTTGCGTGTTCTTCGGTTGCATGCAGGAATAAACCTTTGTGGTTTGGTCAACCGCGTTCTTGGCACGGTTGATAACGATTTGGGTGTGGTTCAGCGATTGCTAAGGCGCAAGCGATGTCGTACGGTTGTAGTCGGATCGCAAGAGTCATCTCCACCAAAATCGATAGTTATCATCCTATTGGAAGATCAGGACCCCATCGCCTCATCAGTTGGTATCAGAGCTTCAGTTGACCGGTAGGAATTTTTTGTATCCCTAGTTAGTAGATTGATTTTTATTTCCCATAGTTCAGAAAAATTGCCCCACAAAAGGAGTTAATTCCCATTGTCCAAACCCCATTGTGCCTTTCAATCTGTTAGTTTTGGTTTGCTAAATTAAATTTGTGTCCATATTAGCATTGTCTAGTTGCTGGTCATATCTTTGTTCCTATAAAAATCCAAACAAAAAAATTCCCACACCACAAACCTTAATTCCAATTCGGCTGAATTTTCCTTTCTCTGCAGCCGCCACCAAAAAAGTCATAACTTTTGATTCCGTAATCCTTTTTGAGTATACCACTTCCGTTAGATTTATAACTTCATTATCCAGCTTCCTGCAAAATTTCATATCATTCCAGTAAGGCAGGTAAGAGATATCCCAAATACCAACATGCTGTCCAGTGGACAGAAATCTTCAATTTTCAAGTTTTGGGTCAATCCTTGTGTTCTTCAATTCTAGATTGCATTCAATTGAATTATCTTGTATTTATCACTCCTATACAGTGCCATACACTTATTTTAGGCTTCTTCCATCCTTGGTTGATCAGCAACATAGGCTAAGAGCTAGATACGAACTATAATTCAATTCTGTGCAATTTCTGAAATTAACTGATTGTTCTCCATTGCTACATATCGAGCCTTCCAAGCTATATCTTATACTAACCAAGCAGATCACGTCGAATCGTCCCTTGCAATCGCTTTACTCATCACTTGAGTCAGATTTATCACGAACCAACCACCGGTTGCACCACCTGTTTGCTTTGGTAAGAACTTGTAAGAATTTGGTAAGAGCTTGAGAGATCGCGACTTGATTTGAGCCTCTATATCCTAGTAGTTGATAGGAACATTTACTTGTGATTTGTTTCCTTGTTTTCTACTAACAATGAAAGGCTTGAGAAAATTGGTAGATTGTGATGTCATCGCGAGCATATTTGAACTCGAAGGGAAACAATTACCGGTATATATCTTGCCACTCACTGCTGAGAGTACGTCGTCGAACTACTTCTTGTGGGTTACTATGATGGATAGCTACTTTGAAAGACAAGATCTTGATTCTTATGAGAAGATGAGCATGGCAAGGACGGCACTGATTGGTGATGTTCAACATTGGTGGTCGAATCTCGAGTTCCACTACATGTACACATGGGAGGAGATGAAGAAGAAATTGCGACGTCATTTTGTACCTCCACCACCCACAGTCACAAGCGAGGTACAACTTAAGGTAACTGAAAATGCTGACATTGTTTTGGCTCCTACTCCATCTACAGATACCGCTGAGATGCTTGAAGAGATGAAGAATGATCTGGTGCATCTTATGTCGTTAGAGGAGAAGTTTGAGGTACCTACAGAATCTGATGAGGACGTAATGACAAAGGTACTGATTTGGTGCTACCACAAGACATAGAGCAACCTTGTGAGTATATACCTGCTGTAGTGCAATCTTTTGATATTCCTTGTGTTTACTTGAATGAACCATGTGCTGATTTAAATTCTCATAATTTTGCACATGTCGAATTAATTACACATAAGGAAGTATTTGGTAGAATATCTCCTGCTGATGCATTGTGCTATATCATGCTTAATGAGACTATGAAGAAAGTTTCTGAACTTGCATGTTCGAAATTCTTGTTTAGTGCCTACACCCTTGGGTATAAGTTTAATTTGATTGGAGATTATGGTGTAGAAAATCAATTTCTTGTATATCGAATATGCATAACTTGCGATCACATGGATGAATTGAAACTTGTTGTTTTGAACAATAACTCTTGTATGCTCAATCTTGTTCATTATGAAAGAAAAATAAAATTTAATACTCATCCAATGCCTATGTGTTCATCTCTTTTTGCACCATCTAGTATGGACAATCTGAATAAAGATGATGAATTATGGAAGAACTTACAAATCTTTTCACCCTTACTAGATGAATTTGCTATTGCTCAATTATAATCTGATTATATGGATAAACTTTATTTGATTCCAAATGTTGTAGTTTTGCCCATATGTGCCACCACTGCAAGTTTACAACTTTAGAGATTCAAATTGCATAAATGCTTCACCTTACACTTGCAAATCTAGTTGCAATAATTGCTGTGTGAGAAATTTTGATTTGCTCACTAACATATATGAATACTCTTGGGTTAATAATATGATGAGCTTTTATGATCGCTGCATTTTGTAACATTAATTGTGCAACAACGAAGAATTATTAAAACGGATGACATATACATATACCATGCATACACCTTGACTTCTTTGTTACCATACTTTCAGCTTATCAAAAGCCGAGGACGGCTTTATTTTCAAGAAGGGGAGAATGATAAGAACATGTACCTTATGGAAACAACCATATTTGTTATGCTTGTTGTTCTAATTACAAGAGCTCCTACGCATCACTTAAATTATCATGTGAGTTCGTTTCAAACAGGTTTCACTTTGTTTGACAAAGAACTTATGATATTACATAATGAGAGTTTGGATTTATGATCAAGATCATGCAATACGTGACGCTACACATTTGTTAAAACAAGGACGATTTTTTGTCAAGAAGGGGAGAATGATGTAACCATGCCACAAATGCATATGACCATAGCACCTAATATTAAGATTGAACAAAAGATGAATTCGTTTCTGTCTATTACTACCAATGTTATTCATGACAATAAAATACTACCTCATGTCACTACTTTGTTCATTCTCATGTTTGAAAAATGGAATACTTTAGAACTGAGAGGGAGGCCGGCGCCAAAGCAACGGAGAAAAACAAGGAAGAAGAAGGCAATGAGAAGCCGTGCAGTGGGAGAGTAAAAGGGGAGAGCTCCAAGAACTTAAAACCCACGTTTTGGATGAGATTTCCAAGCCCAATTCAGAATTTCTTCAAGCCCAACCAAAATCAAACTCGGAATCAACTCAGAACTCAATTCGGATTCGGTTCGGGACAGCCGGCAGGCCTGTAATAAAACGGCCATAACTTTCACAAACGGAGTCCGATTTAGGTGTTCTTGCACTTGTTGGAAAGCTTATTCCAAGGCCCATCCAATGGGAGAGGCCTCAGCTTCAGAAACCTTTTGGTTGCGTCGCAATTGCCAAAACAATCTGATGCTGATCAGCCAGCCTGATTCCGGAGTCTATTTGGGATGGGTGAGTACTTGATGGAAAGCTTATCTTATCCTCTTTCTAATGGATCTAGCCTCACCTCAAAATTCATACTGTACGGAAAGATATCATTGAAACAAGTCAGGACTATTTTTGAATCCGAGTATAAAGGTGTTGCGCCACCTCCAATTGGGCCCAAGGGCTTTGTAAGTGTGGGTGTCCAATCCTAGGACGACCCTTGGCCGCCCCTCTTGATACGGGGTCGCCCGATCTTCTCGACGTAGGATGGATACTCACAGGAGTCTTGATGAATCGTAATGATCCTCCAATGCCAATGCAAGGGACGGACACTTTTTAATCCGCCAAAACACACGTGTTGATTTCACCGACCACCAAGCGAAGATCTATCGTGCACCCAATTCCCAGTGGAAAGGCTGAACGATCTTGATTGAAGAAGATACTCCTAATTCCATAAGGAATTTCAGCAGCAATGCTAAACTCGAAAACTTTAGTAGATTGATTTTTCTCAAACGTGGTCTGAGCCCTAAAGGCTGCCAATACAAGGCTTATATAGCCCCTTGGGACATCCATATCATCCCCAAACCAAGTACAACTCAACTCTGTATGGTTTTAGATACAAACTCTCATAAAAAGGAAACTATATTTTCCACCTGTCATATTATTTTGGTCATAACTTTTTATCCGTGATGACTTTGAAGGTGGGACTAGATCCATTACGTAGCCCTTGAAATTATCTTTCCAACGAGTACAAGAACACCTGAATCGAACTCCGTTTGTGAAAGTTATGACCTTTTTAGTAACTGCTTGTCAGGCTGTCCCGAACCGAATCCGAATTGAATTCTGAGTTGAATCCGAGTTTGAATTGGGTTGAGCATGTGGGAAGTCCGAATTTGGCTTGAAAATCTTATCCAAAACTTGTAGTTTAAGTCCTTGGGCTCCTCCCTTTTTACTCTCCCACTACATGGGCTTCTTTTCTCCTTGATTAGCTGCATGGGCTTCTCCATTGCTTTGGCCCCGAAATCGTCACAATATTCAATCCTAATAATAAACAAGAATTTGGCATAAGGTAGTATATCGTTCCCACGAATAGAAAGAAATTCATTAAGAAACAAATTCACCTGACAATATTTAGTGCGGCTCAATACTTCCTTCCAGTGAAATAATGTATTTGACTGAAAAATGCTAAGCATGTGCGTATCCGCAACATCCTCCCCATCTTCAAGAAAAGCCGTCCTCGGCTTTTGGTAACCTGAAATTGTACTAAGCAAAGAATACAACGTATATATATATATATATATATATATATATATATATATATATATATATATATATATATATATATATATATATATATATATATATATATATATATATATATATATATATATATATATATATATATATATATATATATATATATATATATATATATATATATATATATATATATATATATATATATATATATATATATATTGTCATCAACACTTCTTTTGCTTATCATATCAAGAACATCTGAAGGCGTAGTAGATAAAAAGAAAAACACATATGCAAGGTATATGTATGAATCAATTATTGTGTCATTCTCGTTGTTCCACACAAACCAGTTAATATAACAACCACCATAAGATGTATACATTGCAATATTGTCTTTCATATCATTCTCCCTCCCATGAGAAAAAGTCGTCCTCAACTTTGCTAAGACATGGACAAGTCATTAATGGGCCAAACCAAATTAAGTTGTTCAAATATGGGGGAGAAAATTTTTAGTTCCTTCCATGCTTCAATTGCGCTACTCTGATTATTTGTACATGATTGTACATTAAAGGATGAATAAGTTGGCTTAAGAAATCTTTTAAAACATGAAGTACTATTGTTGAAACTCATCTCATTGTGATCATGATATGGCACAAAAGTTTGTTTATCCAAAATATGCTCTTTCAATTTAGCAAGCTTATCACATGTAATGCATATTCGGTAAACATAAACTTATCATCTATACCATAATTTCCAATCGAATTGAACTTATATGTATATGCATAGGTACTAACTAGTGATTTTAAACACGAAATTTCAGCAACATTCTCAATCACACTAGATAGCTCACTAGGATCATCAAACATGATATAGCACAAAGAATCACTAGGAGATATTCGAGTAAGAACTTCCTTATGAGTAATCAATTCCACATTAGGTAAATTGAGCAAAGAAATTTCAGAACATGGAATTTTCATTCGCACATATGAGTTCTCACAAGTACTCACCATTTTACAATTAATTTCAGCGCCAATATTGTTACCTTTATTGTTCTCCTCAGTTGATATAGGTGTTGTAGGTATTAAATCATCATGATGTAACAACGGGACAGCAAGTACTTCATCTTCAACCGTGGTTATCTTCTCATCTTTGACTTCCAATGATGCTGGTTGTTGAATGTTTAATTCCTCATCTTCAATTTTAACCTGCACAATGTGAGAAACAACACTAGAAGTAGACATTAATGTGTTAGTTTCAAAATCAACCTCACTTTGTCCATCATCTACCTCTTTCTTCTCTTTTGGTGTTCCTCTCACACTCTCAATTTGGATGCCCTCAAACTCACATATGGTGGGATCACACAGCTAACTCTTTTTATCACTCTCACTCAATTTGGCTATATGGCTCTCATTCTCACATGGGTTTTGACGCATCTCAAATATTGTATGTGTCATTGGGGCTGCACAAGATGTCTCCTTGACCGAAGGAAAAGTCCCATGCTCGGTCATCTTCTCCTCCTCAATAGCACAATTCACAAGATCATGCACGCTACTAAAATATTTATGTTGAAGTGCAGCAGCGATCTTAGAATTTAAGCCACCCCTAAAGTATGCCTTCTCCCTTGATGGACTAGTGACACCAGCACGACGCATCGCATCTTGCAGTTCAAAATAATAATCTTGGACAGTATTACTCCCTTGTGTGATATTCTCTAGATGGTGAAGCAATTCCTGCACATAATAGGATGGCACAAACTCGCTTCTCATGAACGCCTTCAAATCTGACCAAGATTTAATGAATTGTTTTCCAATTAGTTGTTGCCACAAGCATCCCTCATGGCACGCATCACCTCTTGGTCTTTGGAAAGTTTCTGAAATCTAAACACTTTCTCTATTCGCCATTCCCACTCAAGATACTCCTCTGGTGATGTGACCACGCCACAAACACATACGACAATCGCGCCCAATATCAAGATTGAACTAAAGGTGAATTCGTTTCTTCAGCCTTCATATGTTACTGAGAATAGACCGCTACCTAATACAAGTGATTTAATTGTGCTTAGGAATTTGGGAAAGGATGAAGGAAAGGGACATGGAGTCCTGGACATGCATGGAAGGAATAATGGAGGTCACCACGTCACTTTGAGACCAAGTCAAGCACGAATTCGAGTTGGACACGTTTTGGAATCAGACTCGGACTGCTGCAATGGTGCAAGTTTAAACGGACGTAACTTTCTCATACGGACTCCGTTTGAGACGTTCTTGGACTTGATGGAAAGCTTATCAAGTCTACTTTCTAAAGGATTCAAC
The DNA here is from genome assembly GCA_036346575.1 of Dendrocalamus sinicus. Classification (NCBI taxonomy): domain Eukaryota; kingdom Viridiplantae; phylum Streptophyta; class Magnoliopsida; order Poales; family Poaceae; genus Dendrocalamus; species Dendrocalamus sinicus. Next base: position 18,457,897 of record CM070645.1, read on the forward strand.
CCCATCTTCAAATTCTATCCGAGACAGCCGCAATCATCAAAAGAGTCCGTATTGGTCACGTACTGGAATCAGATTCGGACTGCTGCAATGGTGCAAGTTGAAACGAACGTAACTTTCTCATACGGACTCCGTTTGGGACGTTCTTGTACTTCATGGAAAGCTTATGAAGTCTACTTTCCAACGGATCCAACCTCATCTTCAAATTCCATCCGAGCCGGCTGCAATCATCAAAACAATCCACGTTGGTTTTGAGTCCGAGTCAAAGGGTGCTGCGCCACCACCAATTGGGCCCATGGGCCTTGTAACCCTAGAGCATGCACTTTGGACGCCCCTCCTGGTTGTTCTCCCTATAAAGGAGCCGCCGCCTCCCTTGTTAGGACTGGGATTTTGTTGAGTTTAGGTTTAGCTATTATGCAAACTTCTGTTCTTCAGTTGTGTCGGACGACCACCTGTCAAGACAGCCTTCGGAATCCCACCTTTTGATCTTCATATCAATATTTGCAATTTCAGATTGCTTGTTATCTTGTTCTTGCGTGTTCTTCGGTTGCATGCAGGAATAGACCTTCGTGGTCAGGTCAACCGCGTTCTTGGCACGGTTGATAACAACTTGGAGTGTGGTTCAGCGATTGCTAAGGCGCAAGCGACGTCGTTCGGTTGTAGTCGGATCGCAAGGGTCGCCTCCGCCAAAATCGATAGTTATCATCCTATCGGAAGATCGGGACCCCATCGCCTCATCAGTTGGTATCAGAGCTTCAGTTGACCGGTAGGAATTTCTTGTATCCCTAGTTAGTATATTGGTTTTTATTTCCTATAGTCCAGAAAAATTGCACCACAAAAAGAGTTAATTCCCGTTGTCCAAACCCTGTTGCGCCTTTCAATCTATTAGTTTTGGTTTGCTAAATTGAGTTTGTGTCCGTCTTAGCATTGTCTTGTTGCTGGTCATATATTTGGTTCCATAAAACTCCCAAAAAAAATCCCCACGTCCAAAACCATAAAAAAACACATCAAACCCTAATTTTCAATTTCGGCCAGAAGACTCTCTCTTGTGCAGCCGCCACCAAAAACGCCATATCTTTTGTTTCCGATATTTTTTTTGAGTGAGACCACCGCCACTAGATCCATAACTTCCTTATATAACTGCCCCTAAAATTTCGCTTCATTCCATTAGGGCAGTTAAAATATATCTGCGGTGCAAGTTGACCCAAATTTCCGGACTGAATCTGTAACAGTCTGCGCTTGTGAATTTTTGTGCGATTTTTTCGGTCGGTTCCCAGAACTTGGCCCCAAAACAAAAGTTGTAGAAAAAGCCGTCAGGAAACGGAGAAAAAAAGAATCATTGAAAAAAAGGCAACTGACAAAAAGTTACGGCCGAAATACCGACGCGCTGTCCAGTGGACAGAAATCTTCAGTTTCCAAGTTTTGGAACAATCCTTGTGTTCTTCAATTCCAGATTGCATTCGATCGAAATATCTTGTATTTACCACTCCCATACATTGCCATACACTTATTTTAGCCTTCTTCCATCTTTGGTTGATCAGCAACATAGGCTAAGTGCTAGATACGAACTATAATTCAATTCTGTGCAATTTCTGAAATTAATTGATTGTTTTCCTTTGCTACAAAATACATAGCCTATCCAAGCTCCACTTTTCTACAACCGAACAGGTCTCGCTGTACCTTGCAATCGCTATACTCATCACTTGAGTTAAGCTATCACGAACCAGCCACCAGTTGCACCACCTGTTTTGCATTGGTAAGAACTTGTAAGAGCTTGGTAAGAGTTCGAGAGATGTGTGACTTATAAGCTCCACCTCCTAGTAGTTTATAGGGACTTACATAATTCTAGTGTATTTCCTTGTTTTCTACTAACCATGACAGGTTCAAGATCACATTGTAGCAATTTTTGTGAGACCAACAACTTGTTGGATCGTATTAATAAGACCCTCACCACCATCAACAACAGAATTGAGGATCCAATGATCACGACCGTTGTCGACTTCGACAAAATCAACAAGGCACAGGTAGGTTAACAAGAGAGGTATGTGATGATGATGCCAAGTTTACAATTCCGCCATTTGCTGGTAGATATGACCCTGAAGCTTATCTTGATTGGGAAATACAATTAGATGGAAATTTTGCATGCTATGATTTTCCTGATGATGAAAGAGTTAGGGCTGCTACTAGTGAATTCACTGATTTCGCATTATTTTGGTGGAGGAAACAATGTAGACTACCACATGTACCTAAAACTTGGAATGTTTTGAAGCGAGTGATGAGATCTACATTTGTTCCTTCATATTATTCACGTGACTTGTTAAACAGATTGCAACGTTTAGAACAAGGTAGGAGAACTGTAAGTGAATACTATGAAGAATTGAAAGCTCTTTTGTTGCATTGTGGCTTAGAGGAACATGCTGAAGCTACAGAGAATAGATTCTTACGTGGCCTTAATAAAGAAATTCAGGACCTTCTCATTCACAAAGAATATAATTCTCTCCTCATTTGTTTATACTTGCATGTAATGTTGAGCGTCAGATTGAGAAGAAATTGAGAGTGCTTGATGATAAGAAACATGAGAGCAAACCCATGTTTGTGCCTTTTTCTGTGACTAACAACTTGCAGGCAGTTGAGAACCATGTCAAAAGGAGCATGAGTTGATTGAACCATCGATTCCATTCGTTGAGAACGAAGATGAGGAGATGGATGCACCTACATCATCTGAGGGAGCCAAAAGGTAAAGATCATGGTGCTATCATCACTCACGGTGAGTATGCTTGTGAAGAACAACAATTATGCACCGTTCATGCTATTTTAGAGCAAAACTTAGTGGAAAACAATTCTGACATGCCCATATTTCAAGTAGAGAATTCACACTGCATTGATTTGAGTGTTGAGAATACGTTGAGTGCACCTTGTCAAAAATAATTGAATTGCCTACTGTTTTGAGTGATTCATGTGATGAATTAATCACATACAATGATCATGTGGCTTTGGTTAGACATAAAGAAGTTTTAACTAGAATTTCTCCTGCCAATTCATTGTGTTACATCATGTTGGATCTTCCTATGAAATTGTCACATGCTTTGGAGAAAGTTTCTGAACTTACATGTTCAAAATTCTTGTTTAGTGCCTACACCCTTGGGTATAAGTTTAATTTGATTGGAGATTATGGTGTAGGAAATCAATTTCTTGTATATCGAATATGCATAACTTGTGACCACATGGATGAATTGCAGCTTGTTGTTTTGAACAACAACTCTTGTATGCTCAATCTTGTTCATTATGAAAGAAAAATAAATTTTAGTGATCATTCAATGCCTATGTGTTCTTCTCTTATTGAACCATCTAACATTGGCAATCTGAATAATGAAATTGATGTATGGAAGAACTTGCAAATATTTTCACCCTTACTAGATGAATTTGCTATTGCTCAATTGAAATCTGATTATATGGATAAACTTTGTTTGATTCCAAAAGTTGTAGCTTTGCCTATATGTGCCACCACAACAAGTTTACAACTTCAAGGATTTGAATTGCATAAATGCTTCACTTACATTTGCAAAACAAGTTGCGATAATTACTGTGTGAGAAATTTTGATTTGTTCATTAACATATATGATTACTTTTGGGTTAATAATACAATGAGCTTTTATGATTGCTGTTGTGTTATAACATTAATTGTGCAACAACGAAGAACTGTTAAACGGATGACATATACATATACCATGCATACACCTTGGCTTCTTTGTTACCATACTTTCAGTTTATCAAAAGCCGAGGACGGCTTTGTTTTCAAGAAGGGAGGATGATGAGGACACGACCCTATGGATACAACCATATTTGCTATGCTTGTTGTTCCAATTACAAGAGCTCCTAGGCATCACTTAAATTATAAGGTGAGCTCGTTTCAAAAGGTTTTACTTTGTGTGATAAAGAACGTATGATATTACATAATGAGAGTTTGTTGCGTTTGTTATTATGTACGAGATTTATGATGAAGATCATGCAATACGTGAGGCTACACATATGCTAAAACCGAGGACGGTTTTCTATCAAGAAGGGGAGGATGATGTGACCACGCCACAAACACATACGACAATCGCGCCCAATATCAAGATTGAACTAAAGGTGAATTCGTTTCTTCAGCCTTCATATGTTACTGAGAATAGACCGCTACCTAATACAAGTGATTTAATTGTGCTTAGGAATTTGGGAAAGGATGAAGGAAAGGGACATGGAGTCCTGGACATGCATGGAAGGAATAATGGAGGTCACCACGTCACTTTGAGACCAAGTCAAGCACGAATTCGAGTTGGACACGTTTTGGAATCAGACTCGGACTGCTGCAATGGTGCAAGTTTAAACGGACGTAACTTTCTCATACGGACTCCGTTTGAGACGTTCTTGGACTTGATGGAAAGCTTATCAAGTCTACTTTCTAAAGGATTCAACCCCATCTTCAAATTCTATCCGAGACAGCCGCAATCATCAAAAGAGTCCGTATTGGTCACGTACTGGAATCAGATTCGGACTGCTGCAATGGTGCAAGTTGAAACGAACGTAACTTTCTCATACGGACTCCGTTTGGGACGTTCTTGTACTTCATGGAAAGCTTATGAAGTCTACTTTCCAACGGATCCAACCTCATCTTCAAATTCCATCCGAGCCGGCTGCAATCATCAAAACAATCCACGTTGGTTTTGAGTCCGAGTCAAAGGGTGCTGCGCCACCACCAATTGGGCCCATGGGCCTTGTAACCCTAGAGCATGCACTTTGGACGCCCCTCCTGGTTGTTCTCCTATAAAGGAGCCGCGCCTCCCTTGTTAGGACTGGGATTTTGTTGAGTTTAGGTTTAGCTATTATGCAAACTTCTGTTCTTCAGTTGTGTCGGACGACCACCTGTCAAGACAGCCTTCGGAATCCCACCTTTTGATCTTCATATCAATATTTGCAATTTCAGATTGCTTGTTATCTTGTTCTTGCGTGTTCTTCGGTTGCATGCAGGAATAGACCTTAAGTGGTCAGGTCAACGCGTTCTTGGCACGGTTGATAACAACTTGGAGTGTGGTTCAGCGATTGCTAAGGCGCAAGCGACGTCGTTCGGTTGTAGTCGGATCGCAAGGGTCGCCTCCGCCAAAATCGATAGTTATCATCCTATCGGAAGATCGGGACCCCATCGCCTCATCATCTGGATCATCAATGCCATAGAAAGGAACAAAGCTATCTTCTTCTTGTTGGGGGACGAAGTGCTTGCACAATATCATTCATGATGTTTTTGTGTAACACCTTCATTTGTTGATTGAGCTCAATACGGAAATCCTGCATATTCGCCTTAAGTTGTACATGCTTAGCAGTGGTGCCTGATTGGAGCTCTTGTTGCAATGTACTTTTTGATGCCTGATGTTGAAAGCGAGTCACCGGGGAATTCAGACCATACTCCTCTCCCATGTTGTCGTCTCCACCTGACATGGTTAGTAGTACAAAGAAGACACAAAAGCCACAATATATGGGTAATATGTGGAGTCACTCAATCTCACTTTTCCTCTCCCAAGTAAAGTTCTTACCTTTCCGAAGTGAATTGAGGCTAAAAGAAACTTACACTTGGAGATGGCTTCAATAACAAGTGATGATCAAGCGGATTTAAAAGTGATTCTGATGTGGCACCAAGTAGCACTACAACTTTGGTTAGTGCTTGCAGTTCTGTGCACAATGTTCAAGAAACTTTGAATACCAATTCTGAGGTTTCTAATGTGCACAAGAGACATATTTGGAAAGATAATGAAGTCTACTTTCCAACGAATAAACGGCACTTGATTTGGAGTTTTCTACACAAAGTTATGGCAATTTCATTGGATGCTGCACGAGCTGTCCGGAGAGACGCGCGAGACTTGCCAAACATAAAGAGTTCGAGTATTGCAATGCAAGTAAGGGTAAAGTCCGACCACACCATGACTTTTTAAAGGTTGAGAAGGACTCTTTTTCAGGTTCCAAATGGATTGGAAGCCCCTTGAACAAGAAAACAAAACATATAAAGATTTGAAACCAATTCGGACTCAGATTGGGACAGCTGGCAAGACCGATACTAAAACGTCCATAACTTTCACAAACGGAGTCCGATTTGGGCGTTATTGGACTCGTTGGAAAGCTATTTTGAAGCCCCACACAATGGATGAGGTGCCAGCCACGGAATCCTCACGGTCAAGTCACAAATTGAGAGAGAAACCAGAGGAAGCAGTTTAAGTATTTCCTTTTTAGTTCGTATTGGAGTTTGTTTCGGTCTTAGGCTAAGTAGTGCACGAGTTATAATCAAGGCCGTGCATTGTGCACCAATATAAGGCCAGGGCCTTAGCCCCATTGTAACTCAGGTTATGAATTGAGAAATAGAAACCAGAAAATCACTATGGTTTGGTGGCCATTGTTAGCGTGTTCTTGAGATTTCCATCGAGTAATTGCTCTTAGTGTGTTGAATCCAATTGTGATGTTAGATTCTACTCGCTGAAACTTCGGTTTCTCTACCCTTCGTTCACGTGCTGTGGTGTGCGTGGGAGAAGGCTTATCTTGGAGAGGGCATCCAACAAGGCGTATCGTGAAAGATCAGGGCCAAAGCAACGGGGTTCAGCGAGCTTGCTAGGTTGATCCGCATCAGATTCGCAATTGCAAGGCAAAGGATATTTTGTGGAGCTTGATTAGGAAGTATTTATCCTATACGATCTGAATTTCACGATGTTGTAAAATTAAGTAATAATCCAAGCTAGAAAATATTGCCTATGTGCTGATCCAATAGATATAAGTGATGTGTATGAACGCACACGCAACGATCAATGTGACTCAATGCAACAAAAGAATGAGCTAAATAGAAACAATTAGGAACAATAGCTCGTTTGCATCAAGTACTAGGAGAGACGCTAGCCAATTGCAAAATAAGAATAGAGGGCACAGGATTGCTCAAGTGCTCAAGAATTTTAGTTACTCAAACTGAAAATATGAAATAGAACTACTCACCCAATTCGGATGGCAAATTCCACACGGATTCGGAAGTGGACAGCTAGCCAAAATTGACTTGGATTCTAGGGTTGTATTCGGATTGATCTAGGAGGAGTTGTAGACATGGACTCAACTTCAAGAGTAAATTGAATCTACTTTTTTTTGTTTTATGGGAACATAAGAGCAACTTAATAAAACTCACGAAAATAGCAGATGCGAAACTAGAGTTTGGATTTTTTTGTGTGTTTTCGGTTTATGGACTATAGGACAGCAAGTAATAACTGAAATTTAAAGGGATAAGATCCTACCGAGTAAACCGCGCTCTGATACCAAGATGATACGGGGTCGCCTGATCTTCTCAACGTAGGATGGATACTCACGGGAGTCTTGATAAATCGTAATGATCCTCCAATGCCAATGCAAGGGACGAACACTTTTTAATCCGCCAAAACACACTCGTGTTGATTTCGCCGACCACCAAGCGAAGATCTATCGTGCACCCAATTCCCAGCAGAAAGGCTGAACGATCTTGATTGAAGAAGATACTCCTAATTACATAAGGAATTTCAGCAGCAATGCTAAACTCGAAAACTTTAGTAGATTGATTTTACTCAAATGTGGTCTGAGCAAAACAAAGGGGATACATGGGGGTTTTATAGTGCCTCCCCGAACTCACGCAAGGAAAGCCTTGGCCGAATCAATCCCTTATTCGGTCAAGGTGTCCTATTCCAATTCCTAAAACTTAGCAATCTGTTTCCTTTATTTTCGAACTAAGCCCCTATCCTATTACAAGACCGAGATTGAGTTGGACTCGGTCACCCTTTGGCACGCAGGCCACATCTTGTGCACGCCATAAGATATATGATCACGTGGCCTTCCGTTGATTAGCTCCTTGCCCGCATGGACTCTTCTTCTCATGACTCATGGCCACTTGGTCCTTCTCCACTTGATCTTCTGTTGCTTCAAATCTGAGAACACATAACATATTTGCATTAGATAGTATGCTATTCTCATCTAACATAATAGAAGACTCTCTAAGAAACAAAAGCACCTGTTGTTGAAGTAGCTTAGCTCTTGCTCTTGTCATAGGACCTTTTGGAGCCTCATCACTAGCTTTGTCATGCACATTTGGAGTGGATGAAGAATGTGTAATAGAGATGTCCTCATCAAGTTCATTACATAAAAATAGATAAATTTGAGCTAAAGTTTTTCTTCTTTACTGCTTTCCTCGCCCATCTTCCCATCTTCCATTCTTCTCCCCCTTTGGCATCAAATAACCAAAAAAGCTACTCCTGGGGTCCCTGAGGAGAAGGGTCATGATGGCGACAGTGACCATAGCGAACGAGAGAAGGAGGATGAGCTAAAACCTGCTTAATCGATGCGACTCTCCCATCAAGTAAGTCCATCCAGGGGGAAGGGAGGCGAACCCCTTAGCCTGGGAGTCATGGAACTGAAGAATGGCTGAATAGATCTGAGAGAGGGAGACCTGGCCTTCTTCCTCTAGCTGTGCTACTACTGCTGCAGGTTCTGCCTGCTAAGGGAGTTGAGGACGGACAGTTGGAGGAAATGGAGGATCAGCTCTAGGCTTATAAGCCTTGTGAACACCACTCAAGCCTCCACTTAATCTTCTTCTGGATCAAGGTCATAATATATGGAGCATACTTGATTCGCTTGATCCTATCATTCTTTGAAGAAGCAATCTCCCGATTACGAGATCAACCACATCGAATCTGCAACCTTCCATAACATAATTGATAAGGTTCCATGCATCACCTCTGTTGCATCATAGTTTCCACTCTTTGGAAGAATGGTGTGGTTGATGATTCTGTTGACTAGGCTAGGGATGGGAAGGAGTCCAACAAGTTTGCCTGGAATGAACCTTGAGGTTTGATCATAGTATTGTGATAGGGCGGAAGCTCAAGTGCTGCCCTGTCATATACCTTCTCATAGGCGCTAGACTCAGTCCTCAAAGCTAGCTCAAAATCATGCTTGTTGGCGTCAAGCGGTTGGCAGCCTGTCATCCAAGAGATGTGCTGGAAATCTGGCGAGATGTAGACAGTGGCATAAAACTGCCTAATGATGTCCTCATTATAGTCTGACTTTAATGCCACCAAATTTTATATCCCAGCCCTCTGAAATAGTGATGCGGGGGATGCCCGATCTTCACGGAGGATAAATATGTGAGGTGAAGATAACTAGCTGCAAGCAGCCAAGATAGTAGTGCAACCTGATGATTCTTGAGGCCAACCACTGCCTATGCAATGACCTGCAACAAGTATTCGCCCAACCACACTCTAAGTTCCCAATCCACACAACCACGCACGAAGTTGGAAGCACAGAAAGGTTGCCGTCGAATGACCACTTTTGCAATCTCACAAGGAAAATTACAAGAGCAAAGGAAGAGAGAATTCTCAAGTATTTGGTAGCACTTGGCTAATCTATTCTGAAATCATATGGCTGAAAGTTGTCCCCTTAGAAGAAAGGAGTATTTATACTAGGAACAACCCTCCTAGCTAGGTGTGAACATACTCCAAAATGGAATCCATTTTCGTGTGCTCTTTGGGTTCCCTTGGCTTTGAGAGACAGCAATTCATGTGGCCTCGCGCTATAGTTATTGTCCCAGACAGCTAGTCTTGAAACTTGCATATCTTTTGACTCAAGCCTCCAATGATGCACCGTTTGTTGTGCTGGAAAGAGGACTTAATTTCCTATCCATTCCTGCTCCCCATGCATTCTGGACACTCCCATATTTATGTGGGATTAGGTAGAAAGTTGGCAGTCAAATTCTGAGGCTGCGCATGCAACGCTTGATGGCCTGAACAGCTTGCTAGTATTCTTGATGTCCAGCTCAGCCTTCTTCACGTCCAACTGGTTATAGGTGGATGTTGTTAAACAATGTACTCCGGTAGCTAAGTCTTGATCCTTGCAAATTGCAATGTGCTCCTTCTGCTTGAATTATCTCCGTAGGTGCAAACCTAAGTAAAATAAGCATACGAGACTTAGGCAGTATATAATTCTTATCTTCAACAATATTAGATTCAGCTAAGCACGCATTCACTGCGCAAATCTATCTTAGAGAAAATAACAACACCACTCAATTCGTCTAGCATATCATCTAAGCGATGTATAGGATGACGATATCGAATTGTGATATTATTAATTGCTTGACAATCTACGCACATAAGCCATGAACCATCTTTCTTAGGGACTAAAATAACAGGAACAGCACAAGGGTAGCTTTCACGGACATACCCTTTGGAGAGAAGCTCTTGTACTTGTTTCTGAATATCCTTTGTCTCCTCGGGATTGGTGCGGTACGGTGGTCGGTTTGGCAGCGACGCTCCTGGAATCAAATCGATCTTATGTTCTATCCCGCGTATTGGTGGTAGCCCCGCTGGTACCTCCTCTGGAAAGACGTCGCTGAAATCTTGCCAAACAGAAACAACACCACTAGGAAGAGAAGTTATGTCGTTAGTCGAAAGCAATGCGTCTTTGTATAGCAGCATGACGTGCACCAAATTAGGATCCTCGCTGAATTCTCTCATCTCTGATTTGGTGGCTAACATCACTAAATTCTTCTCTCCCTCACGTTTCTTGTTACTACTCAGATGGTTCTCTCGGTCTTGTGCACTCTCAACGTGCATATCAATTTTCTGCATGGAGGGATTGACAATCTATTGCGGTGTAAGCGGCTTCAAGATAACATCCATATTGTTTCATCGAAATGTGTAACGATTTGTACGCCCATTGTGAACAGCGGAATGGTCATATTGCCATGGCCGTCCCAAGAGCAAGTGACACACCGTCATAGGCACAACATCGCAGTCCACAGTATCAGTGTACTTCCCAATAGAAAACGTCACACGCACCATATAGTTCACCTTCACTTCCTCTTTGTCGCTCAACCATTGCACATGATAAGGATGTGGATGTGGCAAACACTTCAAACCCAACTTATGACACATATCCTTGCTAGCCAGATTGTGACAACTCCCGCCATCAATGATCACCTTGCACACCTTACCCATATCAAGCTTTGCCCATGTCTGAAACAAATTGCACCGTTGTTCGAGTGATGGCGATGGTATCACACTAAGCACCTTGGGCGTGCAAACAATGGAATACTGCTCAGTGTGAGGAAACTCTGGATTGCACTCACATTGTTCTATGTCATCAGTGTGCAAGACTGCCTGTGCATTAGGCGACTCATCATCACTAGCTGAAACATAACCGCCATCCTCTGTGATAAGCATAGTTCTAACATTTGGGTAGTCCCTCTGAAAATGGTCAACGCCCTTGCACTTGTGGCAAATAATGTCACACTTACAGCGGGCGCCATAGGTCGACGCACCGGTGATGGTGTACTCTCCAGCTTCTTACTTGCGGAACTGCACATCGCCGAATTGCTTGCAGCCGAAGCGCTCTGTTTGGTTGGCTGTTGTTATATGGCTGTCCCGGACTGGCTGAAGAAGTGACCAGGCAGCGAACTGTGCATCTTCAATCACTTGTCTCTCGGCTTCACGTGCTTGGTGCAGCAACTCAATCATATCATTATGGGATGGTGATTGACAATGCGTTTGACTGCATGATTTATGCCAGCTAGAAATCTCGCCATGGTCTGTTCTTCATTCTCACGGACATCTGCATGTATCACGATAGTCTCCATTTCTTTATGATATTCATCAATTGATTTCATACCTTGTCGCAGCCCTGTCAACTTCTCAAATAGTGAGCGCTTGTAGTGGCGAGGTACAAAGCGTGCCCGCAAATGCTGCTTCATCTGCTCCCAGGTGATAATCGCCAACTCATGGCGCTCCATGCACTTACGGATGAACTGCTCCCACCAATGTGTGGCATAATCATCCAAGCCATTCTTGATCCGTTGGAAAGGAAATCAGAAGTTAGAGCGAAAAAAACTGAAGTCCGGAAAAACTGGAGTTTTCAGATCCGCGTAAGCCACCAGGCACATACGCGGCAGCTTCGACCCCAAAAAACGTCGTTTAGGCCCTCAAAACGGGCCCGCAAACCGAGGAAAATTCAAGTTTCTCAGAATTTGCTCAAAATTGACAGAGCCTTTGTACAAGTGATTCTAAGGTTCCCCGTGCAGACGACATCCTTTTTCGAGCTCCGGAACTCCGTGTGCAGTGTCATCTAGTTGTCTTTCTGCGCGGTGTACTCGTTTGTGTTCTAGGCTCGCGTCTCTAGTACGGTCTAGCCTAGGGCCAGCACCAACCGGCGTTGAACGATTTTTCAGCTTGCATTTTCTGAATTGATTATTGCTATTCCTTGCTACTAAACTTGAGCCTTCCCAGCTACACATTTTTCTACACCGTACAGACTAAGCTTTACCTGGCAATCGCTCCATCCAATCTTCAAAGATATATTGTCATCACTGGTTGCCGATCACCCCTGTGTGCTTGGTAAGAATTGGTAAGAATTCGATAGAAGGTTTGAGACGAGCGACTTTTGAACCACCTTACCCTAGTACTTGTTAGGGACACATTCTTCTGTTTTTGCTAACAATGGCAGGTTCGGGAGAGTTTACAAATCAGGATACATCTCATTCTCCTCGTACGAAGGGAATCATACAACATTTCACTCGCGAGATGAATCGTCGTACGGAGGGCCTTGAGGAGGATGTTAGAGTCACAAATGAGCGACTTGCTCAACTCGAGGGCGCCCAGATTGCGACAAACGCAACGCTTGCTGCAATGGAGAAAGCACAAGGTGATGAGGACATCCTTTCCATGCATACAACCATGCCGACTCCATATCAAACTGAAACTATGATACAAGGACCAATGACTAGAGCGCGAGCACGTCTGCTTAACCATCAGGTGAATGCGTTCCTAAGTTTGCATACAAATGTTTCAAAGAATGGAATACTACTTAATTCTTGTGATGATTTAATTGTCCTTAGGAACCATGGGGAAGAACCACATGAGCTCAAGTATAGAAGTGGAACCGTCAAGCGCAAACCAAGTCCTGTTCACGAGTTTGACTCGAATTCGGCCTTGTTGACAGCGCCTACTTCAAACGGCCGTAACTTTTGATCCAGAAGGTTTCTCGGGGCCCATGAGTACTTGTTGGAAAGCTCTTGAAGTCTACTTTCAGATGGATCCGGCCTCACCTCCAAATTCCATCCGAGTCGACCAGAAACTGCAAAACAATTCACGTCGCTTTTCCAGTCCGAGTCAAAGTGGGCCTTGGGCCTTGTAATTCGAGTCCTATTCGGCTTCCTTGTGTTTTGGCCGACCCTCCACCTTCCGTGACCCTTAAATAGGCAGCCGCACCATCTTCTAGGGTTTGGGTTTTGTTTAGACTAAGTTAGCTTTTGCTGCTTTGCCTTGTACTCGCGTGTCGGCTAGACCGCCCGAATACTGTCTTGAACCCCATCGTTTGCTGTTTTCGATTGAATCTTATTTCGTTATTTGCAATTGAGTTGCTGTTCATCTTGTTCTTGCTTGTTCTTCGATTGCTTGCAGGAGCGAGAACCCTCGTGGTTAGGTTGATCGTGCGCCGACAAGGTCACGAACAATCTCTGGAGTTGGTGTATCGATCGCTAAGCGCAACGTCCTTGGATGGTTGTAGTCGGTCGTCAACGTCACCTCCTTCCCAATCGAATCTACCACTCTCATCGAAAGATCGGGACCCTAGTCCTATCGGTTGGTATCAGAGCTCAAGGTTGATCGGTGAGAGATCTTATCTAGTCTTTGCAATTTTTACCTACAGTCCAGAAAACCAAAAAAATAGCAGATCAGATCTATTCCCAAAATCCAAACAATTTGAGCCTTTATCTATTGCTGCATAGTCCTTGTTTGTTGAGTCTTGGTTGCATCGTCGTGTCCTTTGCTGGTCTTAGTGTCTAGTTCCTTTAGAGTTTCGAGTTCTGTTCACGTTTTGGACTCACCGTTGCGTTAGATCCGAACTGTCATAGGAGGGCCAAAAAAAAAAAAAAAGAGGAGGACTCGGTTGCTGCCCTAATTGGTCTTGGAGTAGGACTCGGTTTCTGCCTAATTGGACTTGGAGTAGGACTGGTTTCTGCCCTAATTGGACTTGGAGTAGGACTCGGTTTCTGCCTAATTGGTATTGGAGTAGGGCACGCAATTGGATTCAACTACATCGTGTGCGAAAAAAAAGAGAAAAGAAGGAACAGGCAGCCGCATCTAGAAGAGCCATGGCATAAAAAAAAAAAAGAAAAAAAAAAAAAAAACAGAGGAGAGAAAACAGCTAACTTTTGCATCGACCTCCGATTGAGGCGATTCTTGATCCGTTGGAAAGGAAATCGGAAGATAGAGTGAAAAAAAAGACGTCTGGAAAAACTGGAGATTTCAGAGCGCGTAAGCCATCAGGCACATCTGCGGCAGCCGACCCAAAAACGTCGTTTAGGGCCTCAAAACGGGCCCGCAAACCGAGGAAAAATCAAGTTTCTCAGAATTCGCTCAACTTCGTTTGTGTTCTAGGCTCGCGTCTCTAGTACGGTCTAGCCTAGGACCAGCACGGTGCCGTCGTTGAGCGATCATTCAACTTGCTTTGACTAATGTGGTTCTAGTTATCCTTTGTTCACTCTCAGCCCACCTATAGCTCCACAGATTCGGCTACCACCTCACAGGGACTAGCGACCAAGGCAGCGATACACCCAATTTCCAGGAGATATTGTCTTGACTTGTCGGCTGCCATCACCTCCTGCTCGCTGTGGTAAGAACTTGTAAGAGCTTGACAGAACAGGTTGAGAGTGTGCGACTTGATTTAACCACATCCCAGTAGTTGTGAGGGTATAACCTGCAGTTTTATTATTTTTATCTTCTTGGTTTGTTTCTTGTGTTCTTCTAACAATGTCAGAGAACCGGAGGACCTGCGGGCAGCGCAACATTCCCCTCGGACTAGGGGCATCATACAACACTTTGAGCGCCAAATGAAGCTGCACACTGAAGGACTTGATGAGGATGTACGGGTCACCAACGAACGCCTTGGCCAATTGGAGGCCGCGCAGATCGACACCAACACTACGCTTGCAACATTGGAGGCTTCGTTGGCACCATCAACACCTCACTTGCTGAGATTTTGAGGCGTCTTGATGAGAGGGCGTGCATCTCCCGCTGCACCGACTCAGCGTACTCGTGCCAACATTGGTGTCTTGGGCAGCAGGGTGGACGAAAATGGTGGAGACGATTATGCGGCTGACACTGAGATTGATGATGATGAGGACGCTCACCGTCAACGTCAACCACGCCGGGCTGAGGTACGTGACAATGATGAATCGCTTGGTAAGATTAAGTTCACTATGCCACTTTTTGATGGAAAATATAACCTGATGCTTATATCACTTGGGAATTGGCTGTTGATCAGAAATTTGCTTGTCATGCATTCCCTGAAAACAAAAGGGTTAGGGCTGCTACTAGTGAGTTTACTGATTTTGCGTCTGTTTGGTGGAGTGAATATTCCAAGAAAAATCCTTTCACCATACCACAAACTTGGGATGCATTAAAAAGAATCATGCGAGCTAGATTTGTTCCCTCATATTATGCACGTGATTTGTTACATAAGTTGCAACAATTGAGGCAAGGTAGTAAAAGCGTGAGGAATATTTTCAAGAATTGCAAACAGGCATGCTGCGTTGTGACTTAGAGGAAACTGAGGAAGCCGCTATGGCTAGGTTTATGGGTGGTTTGAATCGGGAAATTCAGGATATCTTAGCTTACAAGGAATATAATTCTATCACTCGTTTATTTCATCTTGCTTGTAAAGCTGAAAGAGAAGTACATGGACGACGCGCGAGCACTAGGACTAACGTTTCTGCAGGTCGTGGAAACATTTGGTCTCAACGTGCATCTGCCGCACCATCAAGCCAACCCCCTGCACCTTCTTCCTCCAACAGCAAGCCACGGTTGTCATCATCAAATTCGGCATCTCGGGCATCCGAAGCAACAAAGGGGGCAGCCTAAGCACATGCAAAGAGCTCTTCGTCCGTTGCATCTACGGGACGAACAAGGGATATCCAATGTCATCAATGCAAGGGGTATTGATGAGGACACGACCCCTATGGATACAACCATATTTGCTATGCTTGTTGTTCCAATTACAAGAGCTCCTAGGCATCACTTAAATTATAAGGTGAGCTCGTTTCAAAAAGGTTTTACTTTGTGTGATAAAGAACGTATGATATTACATAATGAGAGTTTGTTGCGTTTGTTATTATGTACCGAGATTTATGATGAAGATCATGCAATACGTGAGGCTACACATATGCTAAAACCGAGGACGGTTTTCTATCAAGAAGGGAGGATGATGTGACCACGCCACAAACACATCGACAATCGCGCCAATATCAAGATTGAACTAAAGGTGAATTCGTTTCTTCAGCCTTCATATGTTACTGAGAATAGACCGCTACCTAATACAAGTGATTTAATTGTGCTTAGGAATTTGGGAAAGGATGAAGGAAAGGGACATGGAGTCCTGGACATGCATGGAAGGAATAATGGAGGTCACCACGTCACTTTGAGACCAAGTCAAGCACGAATTCGAGTTGGACACGTTTTGGAATCAGACTCGGACTGCTGCAATGGTGCAAGTTTAAACGGACGTAACTTTCTCATACGGACTCCGTTTGAGACGTTCTTGGACTTGATGGAAAGCTTATCAAGTCTACTTTCTAAAGGATTCAACCCCATCTTCAAATTCTATCCGAGACAGCCGCAATCATCAAAAGAGTCCGTATTGGTCACGTACTGGAATCAGATTCGGACTGCTGCAATGGTGCAAGTTGAAACGAACGTAACTTTCTCATACGGACTCCGTTTGGGACGTTCTTGTA
Source organism: Dendrocalamus sinicus (assembly GCA_036346575.1). Lineage (NCBI taxonomy): Eukaryota > Viridiplantae > Streptophyta > Magnoliopsida > Poales > Poaceae > Dendrocalamus > Dendrocalamus sinicus. The sequence continues at coordinate 18,474,698 of CM070645.1, forward strand.
CTTCATGGAAAGCTTATGAAGTCTACTTTCCAACGGATCCAACCTCATCTTCAAATTCCATCCGAGCCGGCTGCAATCATCAAAACAATCCACGTTGGTTTTGAGTCCGAGTCAAAGGGTGCTGCGCCACCACCAATTGGGCCCATGGGCCTTGTAACCCTAGGGCATGCACTTTGGACGCCCCTCCTGGTTGTTCTCCTATAAAGGAGCCGCCGCCTCCTTGTTAGGACTTGGATTTCGTTGAGTTTAGGTTTAGCTATTATGCAAACTTCTGTTCTTCAGTTGTGTCGGATGACCACCTGTCAAGACTACCTTTGGAATCCCACCTTTTGATCTCAATATATATATTTGCAATTTCAGATTGCTTGTTATCTTGTTCTTGCGTGTTCTTCGATTGCATGCAGGAATAGACCTTAAATGGTCAGGTCAACCGCGTTCTTGCACGGTTGATAACATCTCGGGGTTGGTTCAGCGATTGCTAAGGCGCAAGCGACGTCGTTCGGTTGTAGTCGGATCGCAAGGGTCACCTCCACCAAAATCGATAGTTATCATCCTATCGGAAGATCGGGACACCATCGCCTCATCAGTTGGTATCAGAGCTTCAGTTGACCGGTAGGAATTTCTTGTATCCTTAGTTAGTAGATTGATTTTTATTTCCCATAGTCCAGAAAAATTGCCCCACAAAAAGAGTTAATTTCCGCTGTCCAAACCCCGTTGTGCTTTTCAATCTGTTAGTTTTGGTTTGCTAAATTGAATTTGTGTCCGTTTTAGCTTTGTCTAGTTGCTGGTCATATCTTTGTTCCAAGAAAAATCCAAATAAAAAATTCTCCCACCCCAAACCCTAATTCCAATTTCGGCTGATCTGTCCTTTCTCTGCAGCCTCCACCAAAAACGCCATATCTTTTGATTCCGAGATTATTTTTGAGTGAGACCACCGCCATTAGATTCAAAAATTTATCATCCATCTATCTGTAAAATTTCACGTCATTCCAGCAAGGCAGTTAAGAGATATCTGCGGTGGAAGTTGACCCAAAATTCCAGATTGAATCTGCAACAGTCGGCACTTGTGAATTTTGTGCGAATTTTTAGGTCGGTTTCAGACCTTGGCCCAAAAACAAAAGTTGTAGAAAAAGCCGTCAGAAAACGGAGAAAAAGAATCATTGAAAAAAGGCAACTGACAAAAGTTACGGCCGAAATACCGACGCGCTGTCCAGTGGACAGAAATCTTCAGTTTCAAGTTTTGGAACAATCCTTGTGTTCTTCAATTCCAGATTGCATTCGATCGAAATATCTTGTATTTACCACTCCCATACATTGCCATACACTTATTTTAGCCTTCTTCCATCTTTGGTTGATCAGCAACATAGGCTAAGTGCTAGATACGAACTATAATTCAATTCTGTGCAATTTCTGAAATTAATTGATTGTTTTCCTTTGCTACAAAATACATAGCCTATCCAAGCTCCACTTTTCTACAACCGAACAGGTCTCGCTGTACCTTGCAATCGCTATACTCATCACTTGAGTTAAGCTATCACGAACCAGCCACCAGTTGCACCACCTGTTTTGCATTGGTAAGAACTTGTAAGAGCTTGGTAAGAGTTCGAGAGATGTGTGACTTGAAGCTCCACCTCCTAGTAGTTTATAGGGACTTACATAATTCTAGTGTATTTCCTTGTTTTCTACTAACCATGACAGGTTCAAGATCACATTGTAGCAATTTTTGTGAGACCAACAACTTGTTGGATCGTATTAATAAGACCCTCACCACCATCAACAACAGAATTGAGGGATCCAATGATCACGACCGTTGTCGACTTCGACAAAATCAACAAGGCACAGGTAGGTTAACAAGAGAGGTATGTGATGATGATGCCAAGTTTACAATTATCTTGATTGGGAAATACAATTAGATGGAAATTTTGCATGCTATGATTTTCCTGATGATGAAAGAGTTAGGGCTGCTACTAGTGAATTCACTGATTTCGCATTATTTTGGTGGAGGAAACAATGTAGACTACCACATGTACCTAAAACTTGGAATGTTTTGAAACGAGTGATGAGATCTACATTTGTTCCTTCATATTATTCACGTGACTTGTTAAACAGATTGCAACGTTTAGAACAAGGTAGGAGAACTGTAAGTGAATACTATGAAGAATTGAAAGCTCTTTTGTTGCATTGTGGCTTAGAGGAACATGCTGAAGCTACAGAGAATAGATTCTTACGTGGCCTTAATAAAGAAATTCAGGACCTTCTCATTCACAAAGAATATAATTCTCTCCCTCATTTGTTTATACTTGCATGTAATGTTGAACGTCAGATTGAGAAGAAATTGAGAGTGCTTGATGATAAGAAACATGAGAGCAAACCCATGTTTGTGCCTTTTCTGTGACTAACAACTTGCAGGCAGTTGAGAACCATGTCAAAAGGAGCATGAGTTGATTGAACCATCGATTCCATTCGTTGAGAACGAAGATGAGGAGATGGATGCACCTACATCATCTGAGGAGCCAAAAGGTAAAGATCATGGTGCTATCATCACTCACGGTGAGTATGCTTGTGAAGAACAACAATTATGCACCGTTCATGCTATTTTAGAGCAAAACTTAGTGGAAAACAATTCTGACATGCCCATATTTCAAGTAGAGAATTCACACTGCATTGATTTGAGTGTTGAGAATACGTTGAGTGCACCTTGTCAAAAAATAATTGAATTGCCTACTGTTTTGAGTGATTCATGTGATGAATTAATCACATACAATGACCATGTGGCTTTGGTTAGACATAAAGAAGTTTTAACTAGAATTTCTCCTGCCAATTCATTGTGTTACATCATGTTGGATCTTCCTATGAAATTGTCACATGCTTTGGAGAAAGTTTCTGAACTTACATGTTCAAAATTCTTGTTTAGTGCCTACACCCTTGGGTATAAGTTTAATTTGATTGGAGATTATGGTGTAGGAAATCAATTTCTTGTATATCGAATATGCATAACTTGTGACCACATGGATGAATTGCAGCTTGTTGTTTTGAACAACAACTCTTGTATGCTCAATCTTGTTCATTATGAAAGAAAAATAAATTTTAGTGATCATTCAATGCCTATGTGTTCTTCTCTTATTGAACCATCTAACATTGGCAATCTGAATAATGAAATTGATGTATGGAAGAACTTGCAAATATTTTCACCCTTACTAGATGAATTTGCTATTGCTCAATTGAAATCTGATTATATGGATAAACTTTGTTTGATTCCAAAAGTTGTAGCTTTGCCTATATGTGCCACCACAACAAGTTTACAACTTCAAGGATTTGAATTGCATAAATGCTTCACTTACATTTGCAAAACAAGTTGCGATAATTACTGTGTGAGAAATTTTGATTTGTTCATTAACATATATGATTACTTTTGGGTTAATAATACAATGAGCTTTTATGATTGCTGTTGTGTTATAACATTAATTGTGCAACAACGAAGAACTGTTAAAGCGGATGACATATACATATACCATGCATACACCTTGGCTTCTTTGTTACCATACTTTCAGTTTATCAAAAGCCGAGGACGGCTTTGTTTTCAAGAAGGGAGGATGATGAGGACACGACCCTATGGATACAACCATATTTGCTATGCTTGTTGTTCCAATTACAAGAGCTCCTAGGCATCACTTAAATTATAAGGTGAGCTCGTTTCAAAAGGTTTTACTTTGTGTGATAAAGAACGTATGATATTACATAATGAGAGTTTGTTGCGTTTGTTATTATGAACCGAGATTTATGATGAAGATCATGCAATACGTGAGGCTACACATATGCTAAAACCGAGGACGGTTTTCTATCAAGAAGGGAGGATGATGTGACCACGCCACAAACACATACGACAATCGCGCCCAATATCAAGATTGAACTAAAGGTGAATTCGTTTCTTCAGCCTTCATATGTTACTGAGAATAGACCGCTACCTAATACAAGTGATTTAATTGTGCTTAGGAATTTGGGAAAGGATGAAGGAAAGGGACATGGAGTCCTGGACATGCATGGAAGGAATAATGGAGGTCACCACGTCACTTTGAGACCAAGTCAAGCACGAATTCGAGTTGGACACGTTTTGGAATCAGACTCGGACTGCTGCAATGGTGCAAGTTTAAATGGACGTAACTTTCTCATACGGACTCCGTTTGAGACGTTCTTGGACTTGATGGAAAGCTTATCAAGTCTACTTTCTAAAGGATTCAACCCCATCTTCAAATTCTATCCGAGACAGCCGCAATCATCAAAAGAGTCCGTATTGGTCACGTACTGGAATCAGATTCGGACTGCTGCAATGGTGCAAGTTGAAACGAACGTAACTTTCTCATACGGACTCCGTTTGGGACGTTCTTGTACTTCATGGAAAGCTTATGAAGTCTACTTTCCAACGGATCCAACCTCATCTTCAAATTCCATCCGAGCCGGCTGCAATCATCAAAACAATCCACGTTGGTTTTTGAGTCCGAGTCAAAAGGGTGCTGCGCCACCACCAATTGGGCCCATGGGCCTTGTAACCCTAGAGCATGCACTTTGGACGCCCCTCCTGGTTGTTCTCCCTATAAAGGAGCCGCCGCCTCCCTTGTTAGGACTTGGATTTCGTTGAGTTTAGGTTTAGCTATTATGCAAACTTCTGTTCTTCAGTTGTGTCGGATGACCACCTGTCAAGACTACCTTTGGAATCCCACCTTTTGATCTCAATATATATATTTGCAATTTCAGATTGCTTGTTATCTTGTTCTTGCGTGTTCTTCGATTGCATGCAGGAATAGACCTTCGTGGTCAGGTCAACCGCGTTCTTGGCACGGTTGATAACATCTCGGGGTTGGTTCAGCGATTGCTAAGGCGCAAGCGACGTCGTTCGGTTGTAGTCGGATCGCAAGGGTCACCTCCACCAAAATCGATAGTTATCATCCTATCGGAAGATCGGGACACCATCGCCTCATCAGGTATGGCCATGTGAGGAGTGAGTGCCCAACCAAGCGTGTTCTGATTGTGAGAGATGATGGTGGGTATTCTTCTGCTAGTGATTTGGATGAGGATACATATGCTATGCTTGCAGCTGACCATGCAGGTAGTGGGAAGGAGCAAGAAGAAGAGCACATTGGTGCTGAAGATGCAGAGCGCTATGAGAGCCTCATTGTGCAGCGTGTGTTGAGTGCACAAATGGAGAGGGCGGAGCAAAATCAGCGGCACATCCTTTTCCAAACAAAGTGCGTCGTGAAGGAACGTTCATGCCGAGTGATAATTGATGGAGGAGCTGCAACAACTTGGTGAGCTCCGATATGGTGGAGAAGCTTGCGTTGAACACCAAACCTCACCCACACCCTTACTACATTCAATGGTTCAATAACAGCGGCAAGGTGAAGGTAACACGAATGGTGAGAGTAAATTTTGCTATTGGTTCTTATCACGATGTTGTAGAATGCGATGTTGTCCCTATGCAAGCATGCTCTATGCTGTTAGGTAGACCGTGGCAATATGATAAAGATTCACTGCATCATGGTAAGACAAACCAATATTCTTTTGTGCATCATGACAAGAAAATTGTGTTACATCCTATGTCTCCTGAAGCTATTTTCAAAGATGAGATTTCTAGAGCTAGTAGAGAGAAAAATCAGGAGCATAATAGGAGTGAAAATCAGATTGTTGCAAGTGAACTTGAGCAACATAAAAGAAAAACTCTAAATCTGTTCATGAGAATAAAACTGAGATTAAATTGAAAGGTGCATGTTTTCTTGCTACTAAGTCTGATGTGAATGAGCTGGATGCTAGTACTTCTATTTGCTATGCCTTACTTTGCAAACAAGCTTTATTTTCATTTGAGGAGGTACCTTCTTCTGTGCCTCCTGCTGTCACTAATCTTTGCAGGAGTACATGGATGTCTTTCCAAAGGCGTGCCACCAGGGCTACCACCAGTGCGAGGATTGAGCACCAGATTGATTTGATTCCGGGCATCTTTGCCCAATCGTGCATCATACAGGACCAATCCGGAAGAAACTAAGGAGATTCAGCGTCAAGTTCAAGAATTGCTTGATAAAGGTTATGTGCGTGAGTCTCTTAGCCCTTGTGCTGTTCCGGTAATTTTAGTGCCTAAGAAAGATGGATCATGGCGTATGTGTGTGGACTGTAGAGCGATCAATAACATTACCATTAGATATCGTCACCCTATTCCTAGGTTAGATGATATGCTTGATGAATTAAGTGGCTCTATTGTCTTCTCTAAAGTTGATTTGCGTAGTGGGTACCACCAAATTCGCATGAAATTGGGAGATGAATGGAAAACAGCATTTAAAACTAAGTTCGGTTTGTATGAGTGGTTAGTAATGCCATTTGGTTTAACTAATGCACCTAGCACATTCATGAGATTAATGAACGAGGTTTTGCGTGCTTTCATTGGTAAATTTGTAGTGGTCTATTTTGATGATATATTGATATATAGCAGATCACTAGAGGAACACCTTTGCCATTTACGTGCTGTTTTGATGCTTTACGTAATGCACGTTTATTTGGTAACGTTGAGAAGTGCACATTTTGCACGGATCGAGTCTCTTTCTTGGCTATGTTGTTACTCCACAGGGCATAGAAGTTGATCAAGCCAAGGTTGAGGCAATACAGAGTTGGCCGACTCCTAAAGCGGTCACGCAGGTGCGAAGTTTTCTAGGACTTGCTGGATTCTATCGTCGTTTTGTGAAGGATTTCAGCACCAACGCTGCACCATTGAATGAGCTCACTAAAAAGGGGGTGCCGTTTACTTGGGGGAATGCACAGGAAGACGCCTTCAACACATTGAAAGATAAGTTAACACATGCACCATTACTCCAACTTCCAGATTTTAGTAAGACTTTTGAGCTAGAATGTGATGCTAGTGGAATTGGATTGGGTGGTGTGCTGTTGCAAGAAGGTAAACATGTGGCATACTTTAGTGAAAAATTGAGTGGGCCTAGTTTGAACTATTCTACTTATGATAAGGAATTATATGCTCTAGTTCGAACTTTAGAGACATGGCAACATTATTTATGGCCCAAAGAATTTGTCATTCATTCTGATCATGAGTCATTAAAGCATATTAGAAGTCAAGCAAAATTGAACCGTAGGCATGCAAAGTGGGTTGAATTCGTAGAGTCTTTCCTTATGTCATAAAACACAAAAGGGAAAGGAGAATGTTATTGCTGATGCATTGTCTAGGAGATATACCATGCTCTCACAACTTGACTTCAAAATTTTTGGATTGGAAACAATTAAGGAGCATTATGTTCATGATGATGATTTTAAAGGCGTGTTGCTGAATTGCCAAGAGGGAAAAACGTGGAATAAATTTGTTCTAAATGATGGATTTGTGTTTAGAGCTAACAAACTATGCATTCCAGCTAGCTCCGTTCGTTTGTTGTTGTTACAGAGCGCATGGAGGTGGGCTGATGGGGCATTTGGAGCGAAGAAGGCGGAAGACATACTTGGTAGTCATTTCTTTTGGCCAAAGATGAGGCGTGATGTGGAGCGTTTTGTTGCTCGCTGCACTACGTGTCAAAAGGCTAAGTCACGACTTAATCCTCACGGTTTGTATATGCCTCTACCTGTTCCTAGTGTGCCTTGGGAAGATATTTCTATGGACTTTGTTTTAGGACTGCCTAGGACAAAGAAGGGAGGGATAGCATATTTGTTGTTGTGGATAGATTTTCTAAGATGGCACACTTCATACCATGTCATAAAAGTGATGATGCTTCCAATATTGCTGATTTGTTCTTTCGTGAAGTTGTTCGTTTGCATGGTGTGCCAAATACAATAGTTTCCGATCGTGACACTAAATTCCTTAGCCATTTTGGAGAACTTTATGGGCTAAATTGGGGACTAAGCTGTTATTTTCGACTACGTGTCATCCCCAAACTGATGGGCAAACTGAAGTTGTGAATAGAACTTTATCTACCATGCTTAGGGCTGTTTTGAAAAAGAACATTAAAGTGTGGGAAGAATGCTTGCCTCATATTGAATTTGCTTATAATCGTTCGCTGCATTCTACTACAAAGTTGTGCCCTTTTGGGATTGTCTATGGCTTTGTGCCTCGTGCTCCTATTGATTTGCTACCACTTCCATCTTCGGAGAAGTTAAATTTTGATGCTAAACAGCGTGCTGACTTGATGTTGAAATTGCATGAGACAACCAAAGAAAATATTGAACGCATGAATGCTAAATATAAACTTGCTGGTAGTAAATGAAGGAGGCATTTAACTTTTCAACCGGGTGATTTAGTTTGGTTGCATTTGAGAAAAGAAAGATTTCCTGAATTGAGGAGGTCTAAGTTGATGCCTAGAGCTGATGGTCCTTTCAAAGTGTTGGAAAAGATTAATGACAATGCATATAAACTTGAGTTGCCTGCAGATTTTGGGGTTAGTCCCACCTTTAACATTGCAGATTTGAAGCCATACTTGGGAGAAGAAGATGAGCTTGAGTCGCGGACGACTCAAATGCAAGAAGGGGAGGATGATGAGGACATCCTTTCCATGCATACAACCATGCCGACTCCATATCAAACTGAAACTATGATACAAGGACCAATGACTAGAGCGCGAGCACGTCTGCTTAACCATCAAGTGAATGCGTTCCTAAGTTTGCAAACCAAGTCCTGTTCACGAGTTTGACTCGGATTCGGCCTTGTTGAGAGCGTCTACTTCAAACGGTGATAACTTTTGATCCAGAAGGTTTCTCGGGGCCTGTGAGTACTCGTGGGACAGATCTTGAAGTCTACTTTCAGATGGATCCGGCCTCACCTCCAAATTCCATACGAGTCGGTCAGAAACTGCAAAACAAGTCACATCACTTTTCCATTCCGAGTCAAAGTGGGCCTTGGGCCTTGTAATTCGAGTCCTATTCGGCTTCCTTGTGTTTTGGCCGACCCTCCACCTTCCGTGTCCCTTAAATAGGCAGCCGCACACTAAGTTAGCTTTTGCAACTTTGCCTTGTACTCGCGCGTGTCGGCTAGACCGCCCGAATACTTGTCTTCGGAACCCCACCGTTTTTCTGTTTTCGATTGAGTCTTACATCGTTATTTGCAATTGAGTTGCTGTTCATCTTGTTCTTGCTTGTTCTTCGATTGCTTGCAGTAACAAGAACCCTCGTGGTTAGGTTGATCGTGCGCCGACAAGGTCACGAACAATCTCTGGAGTTGGTGTATCGATCGCTAAGGCGCAACGTCCTTGGATGGTTGTAGTCGGGTCGTCAACGTCATCTCCTTCCCCAATCGAATCTACCACTCTCATCGAAAGATCGGGACCCCTAGTGCTATCAGTGCCAATATTGGTGTCTTGGGCAGCAGGGTGGACGAAAATGGTGGAGACGAATATGCGGCTGACACTGAGATTGATGATGATGAGGACGCTCACCGTCATCGTCAACCACGCCGGAATGAGGTACGTGAGAATGATGAATCGCTTGGTAAGATTAAGTTCACTATGCCACCTTTTGATGGAAAATATAACCCTGATGCTTATATCACTTGGGAATTGGCTGTTGATCAGAAATTTGCTTGTCATGCATTCCCTGAAAACAAAAGCGTTAGGGCTGCTACTAGTGAGTTTACTGACTTTGCGTCTGTTTGGTGGAGTGAATATTGTAAGAAAAATCCTTCACCGTACCACAAACTTGGGATGCATTAAAAAGAATCATGCGAGCTAGATTTGTTCCCTCATATTATGCACGTGATTTGTTACATAAGTTGCAACAATTGAGGCAAGGTAGTAAAAGCGTGATAGCACTAGGGGTCCCGATCTTTCGATGAGAGTGGTAGATTCGATTGGGGAAAGAGATGACGTTGACGACCCGACTACAACCATCCAGGGACGTTGCGCCTTAGCGATCGATACACCAACTCCAGAGATTGTTCGTGACCTTGTCGGCGCACGATCAACCTAACCACGAGGGTTCTTGTTCCTGCAAGCAATCGAAGAACAAGCAAGAACAAGATGAACAGCAACTCAATTGCAAATAACGATGTAAGATTCAATCCAAAACAGAGAAGCGGTGGGGTTCGAAGACAAGTATTCGGGCGGTCTAGCCGACACGCGCGAGTACAAGGCAAAGCAGCAAAGCTAACTTAGTCTAAACAAAACCCAAACCCTAGAAGAGGTGCGGCTGCCTATTTAAGGGTCACGGAAGGTGGAGGGTCGGCCAAAACACAAGGAAGCCGAATAGGACTCGAATTACAAGGCCCAAGGCCCACTTTGACTCGGACTGGAAAAACGACGTGAATTGTTTTGCAGTTTCTGGTCGACTCGGATGGAATTTGGAGGTGAGGCCGGATCCATCTGAAAGTAGACTTCAAGAGCTTTCCAACAAGTACTCATGGGCCCCGAGAAACCTTCTGGATCAAAAGTTACGGCCGTTTGAAGTAGGCGCTGTCAACAAGGCCGAATCCGAGTCAAACTCGTGAACAGGACTTGGTTTGCGCTTGACGGTTCCACTTCTATACTTGAGCTCATGTGGTTCTTCCCCATGGTTCCTAAGGACAATTAAATCATCACAAGAATTAAGTAGTATTCCATTCTTTGAAACATTTGTATGCAAACTTAGGAACGCATTCACCTGATGGTTAAGCAGACGTGCTCGCGCTCTAGTCATTGGTCCTTGTATCATAGTTTCAGTTTGATATGGAGTCGGCATGGTTGTATGCATGGAAAGGATGTCCTCATCAAAGCGTAGAGGAATATTTTCAAGAATTGCAAACAGGCATGCTGCGTTGTGACTTAGAGGAAACTGAGGAAGCCGCTATGGCTAGGTTTATGGGTGGTTTGAATCGGGAAATTCAGGATATCTTAGCTTACAAGGAATATAATTCTATCACTCGTTTATTTCATCTTGCTTGTAAAGCTGAAAGAGAAGTACAGGGACGACGCGCGAGCACTAGGACTAACGTTTCTGCAGGTCGTGGAAACATTTGGTCTCAACGTGCATCTGCCGCACCATCAAGCCAACCCCCTGCACCTTCTTCCTCCAACAGCAAGCCACTGTTTTCACAATCAAATTCGGCATCTCGGGCATCCGAAGCAACAAAGGGGACAGCCCAAGCACATGCGAAGAGCTCTTCGTCCGTTGCATCTACGGGACGAACGAGGGATATCCAATGTCACGACTTAATCCTCACGGTTTGTATATGCCTCTACCTGTCTCCTATGTCTCCTGAAGCTATTTTCAAAGATGAGATTGCTAGAGCTAGTAGAGAGAAAAATCAGGAGCATAATAGGAGTGAAAATCAGATTGTTGCAAGCGAACTTGAGCAACATAAAAAGAAAAACTCTAAATCTGTTCATAAGATGAAAAATGAGATTAAATTGAAAGGTGCATGTTTTCTTGCTACTAAGTCTGATGTGAATGAGCTGAATGCTAGTACTTCTATTTGCTATGCCTTACTTTGCAAACAAGCTTTATTTTCATTCGAGGAGGTACCTTCTTCTGTGCCTCCTGCTGTCACTAATCTTTTGCAGGAGTACATGGATGTCTTTCCAAAGGACTTGCCACCAGGGCTACCACCAGTGCGAGGGATTGAGCACCAGACTGATTTGATTCCTGGGGCATCTTTGCCCAATCGTGCGCCATACAGGACCAATCCGGAAGAAACTAAGGAGATTCAGCGTCAAGTTCAAGAATTGTTTGATAAAGGTTATGTGCGTGAGTCTCTTAGTCCTTGTGTTGTTCCGGTAATTTTAGTGCCTAAGAAAGATGGATCATGGCGTATGTGTGTGGACTGTAGATCGATCAATAACATTACCATTAGATATCGTCACCCTATTCCTAGGTTAGATGATATGCTTGATCAATTAAATGGCTCAATTGTCTTCTTTAAAGTCGATTTGCGTAGTGGGTACCACCAAATTCGCATGAAATTGGGAGATGAATGGAAAACAGCATTTAAAACTAAGTTCGGTTTGTATGAGTGGTTAGAGATGCCATTTGGTTTAACTAATGCACCTAGCACATTCATAAGATTAATGAACGAGGTTTTGCGTGCTTTCATTGGTAAATTTGTAGTGGTCTATTTTGATGATATATTGATATATAGCAGATCACTAGAGGAACACCTTTGCCATTTACGTGCTGTTTTTGATGCTTTACGTAATGCACATTTATTTGGTAACGTTGAGAAGTGCACATTTTGCACGGATCGAGTCTCTTTTCTTGGCTATGTTGTTACTCCACAGGGCATTGAAGTTGATCAAGCCAAGGTTGAGGCAATCCAGAGTTGGCCGACTCCTAAAACGGTCACGCAGGTGCGAAGTTTTCTAGGACTTGCTGGATTCTATCGTCGTTTTGTGAAGGATTTCAGCACCATCGCTGCACCATTGAATGAACTCACTAAAAAGGGGGTGCCGTTTACTTGGGGGAATGCTCTCACAACTTGACTTCAAAATTTTTGGATTGGAAACAATTAAGGAGTTCATGATGATGATTTTAAAGACATGTTGCTGAATTGCAAAGAGGGAAAAACGTGGAATAAATTTGTTCTAAATGATGGATTTGTGTTTAGAGCTAACAAACTATGCATTCCAGCTAGCTCCGGTCGTTTGTTGTTGTTATAGGAAGCGCATGGAGGTGGGCTGATGGGGCATTTTGGAGCGAAGAAGACGGAAGACATACTTGCTAGTCATTTCTTTTGGCCAAAGATGAGACGTGATGTGGAACGTTTTGTTGCTCGCTGCACTACGTGTCAAAAGGCTAAGTCACGACTTAATCCTCACGGTTTGCATATGCCTCTACCTGTTCCTAGTGTGCCTTGGGAAGATATTTCTATGGACTTTGTTTTAGGACTGCCTAGGACAAAAGAAGGAGAGGGATAGCATATTTGTTGTTGTGGATAGATTTTCTAAGATGGCACACTTCATACCATGTCATAAAAGTGATGATGCTACCAATATTGCTAATTTGTTCTTTCGTGAAGTTGTTCATTTGCATGGTCTGCCAAATACAATAGTTTCCGCTCGTGACACTAAATTCCTTAGCCATTTTTGGAGAACTTTATGGGCTAAATTGGGGACTAAGCTGTTAGTTTCGACTACATGTCATCCGCAAACTGATGGGCAAACTGAAGTTGTGAATAGAACGTTATCTACCACACTTAGGGCTGTTTTGAAAAAGAACATTAAAATGTGGGAAGAATGCGTGCCTCATATTGAATTTGCTTATAATCGTTCGCTGCATTCTACAAAAAAGTTGTGCCCTTTTGAGATTGTCTATGGCTTTGTGCCTCGTGCTCCTATTGATTTGCTACCACTTCCATCTTCGGAGAAGTTAAATTTTGATGCTAAACAGCGTGCTGACTTGATGTTGAAAATGCATGAGACAACCAAAGAAAATATTGAACGCATGAATGCTAAATATAAACTTGCTGGTAGTAAAGGAAGGAGGCATTTAACTTTTCAACCGGGTGATTTAGTTTGGTTGCATTTGAGAAAAAAAGATTTCCTGAATTGAGGAGGTCTAAGTTGATGCCTAGAGCTGATGGTCCTTTCAAAGTGTTGGAAAAGATTAATGACAATGCATATAAACTTGAGTTGCCTGCAGATTTTGGGGTTAGTCCCACCTTTAACATTGCAGATTTGAAGCCATACTTTGGAGAAGAAGATGAGCTTGAGTCGCGGACGACTCAAATGCAAGAAGGGGAGGATGATGAGGACATCCTTTCCATGCATACAACCATGCCGACTCCGCATCAAACTGAAACTATGATACAAGGACCAATGACTAGAGCGCGAGCACGTCAACTTAACCATCAGGTGAATGCGTTCCTGAGTTTGCATACAAATGTTTCAAAGAATGGAATACCACTTAATTCTTGTGATGATTTAATTGTCCTTAGGAACCATGGGGAAGAACCACATGAGCTCAAGTATAGAAGTGGAACCATCAAGCGCAAACCAAGTCCTGTTCACGAGTTTGACTCGGATTCGGCCTTGTTGACAGCGTCTACTGCAAACGGCCATAACTTTTGATCCAGAAGGTTTCTCGGTGCACGTGAGTACTCGTTGGAAAACTCTTGAAGTCTACTTTCAGATGGATCCGGCCTGAGTCGGTCAGAAACTGCAAAACAAGTCACATCACTTTTCCAGTCCGAGTCAAAGTGGGCCTTGGGCCTTGTAATTCGAGTCCTATTCAGCTTCCTTGTGTTTTGGCCGACCCTCCACCGTCCGTGTCCCTTAAATAGGCGGCCGCACCCTCTTCTAGGGTTTGGGTTTTGTTTAGACTAAAGTTAGCTTTTGCTACTTTGCCTTGTACTCGCGCGTGTCGGCTAGACCGCCCGAATACTTGTCTTCGGAACCCCACCGTTTTTCTGTTTTCGATTGAATCTTACATCGTTATTTGCAATTGAGTTGTTGTTCATCTTGTTCTTGCTTGTTCTTCGATTGCTTGCAGGAATAAGAACCCTCGTGGTTAGGTTGATCGCGCGCCGACAAGGTCACGAACAATCTCTGGAGTTGGTGTATCGATCGCTAAGGTGCAACGTCCTTCGATAGTTGTAGTCGGGTCGTCAACGTCATCTCCTTCCCCAATCGAATCTACCACCCCAATCGAAAGATCGGGACCCCTACTGCTATCAGTGCCAATATTGGTGTCTTGGGCAGCAGGGTGGACGAAAATGGTGGAGACGAATATGCGGCTGACACTGAGATTGATGATGATGAGGACGCTCACCGTCATCGTCAACCACGCCGGAATGAGGTACGTGAGAATGATGAATCGCTTGGTAAGATTAAGTTCACTATGCCACCTTTTGATGGAAAATATAACCCTGATGCTTATACCACTTGGGAATTGGCTGTTGATCAGAAATTTGCTTGTCATGCATTCCCTGAAAACAAAAGGGTTAGGGCTGCTACTAGTGAGTTTACTGACTTTTGCGTCTGTTTGGTGGAGTGAATATTGTAAGAAAAATCCTTTCACCATAGCACAAACTTGGGATGCATTAAAAAGAATCATGCGAGCAAGATTTGTTCCCTCATATTATGCACGTGATTTGTTACATAAGTTGCAACAATTGAGGCAAGGTAGTAAAAGCGTAGAGGAAT
This sequence comes from Dendrocalamus sinicus, assembly GCA_036346575.1. NCBI lineage: Eukaryota > Viridiplantae > Streptophyta > Magnoliopsida > Poales > Poaceae > Dendrocalamus > Dendrocalamus sinicus. Next base: position 18,489,778 of record CM070645.1, read on the forward strand.
ATTTTCAAGAATTGCAAACAGGCATGCTGCGTTGTGACTTAGAGGAAACTGAGGAAGCCGCTATGGCTAGGTTTATGGGTGGTTTGAATCGGGAAATTCAGGATATCTTAGCTTACAAGGAATATAATTCTATCACTCGTTTATTTCATCTTGCTTGTAAAGCTGAAAGAGAAGTACAGGGACGACGCGCGAGCACTAGGACTAACGTTTCTGCAGGTCGTGGGAACATTGGTCTCAACGTGCATCTGCCGCACCATCAAGCCAACCCCCAGCACCTTCTTCCTCCAACAGCAAGCCACGGTTTTCATCATCAAATTCGGCATCTCGGGCATCCGAAGCAACAAAGGGGACAGCCCAAGCACATGCGAAGAGCTCTTCGTCCGTTGCATCTACGGGACGAACGAGGGATATCCAATGTCATCAATTCAAGGGGTATGGCCATGTGAGGAGTCAGTGCCCAACCAAGCGTGTTCTGATTGTGAGAGATGATGGTGAGTATTCCTGCTAGTGATTTGGATGAGGATACATATGCTATGCTTGCAACTGACCATGCAGGTAGTGGGAAGGAGCAAGAAGAAGAGCACATTGGTGCTGAAGATGCAGAGCGCTATGAGAGCCTCATTGTGCAGCGTGTGTTGAGTGCACAAATGGAGAGGGCGGAGCAAAATCAGTGGCACATCCTTTTCCAAACAAAGTGCGTCGTGAAGGAACGCTCATGCCGAGTGATAATTGAAGGAGGGAGCTGCAACAACTTGGTGAGCTCCGATATGGTGGAGAAGCTTGCGTTGAACACCAAACCTCACCCACAACCTTACTACATTCAATGGTTCAATAACAGCGGCAAGGTGAAGGTAACACGAATGGTGAGAGTAAATTTTGCTATTGGTTCTTATCACGATGTTGTAAAATGCGATGTTGTACCTATGCAAGCATGCTCTATACTGTTAGGTAGACCGTGGCAATATGATAAAGATTCACTGCATCATGGTAAGACAAACCAATATTCTTTTGTGCATCATGACAAGAAAATTGTGTTACATCCTATGTCTCCTGAAGCTATTTTCAAAGATGAGATTGCTAGAGCTAGTAGAGAGAAAAATCAGGAGCATAATAGGAGTGAAAATCAGATTGTTGCAAGCGAACTTGAGCAGCATAAAAAGAAAAACTCTAAATCTGTTCATGAGATGAAAAATGAGATTAAATTGAAAGGTGCATGTTTTCTTGCTACTAAGTCTGATGTGAATGAGCTGGATGCTAGTACTTCTATTTGCTATGCCTTACTTTGCAAACAAGCTTTATTTTTCATTCGAGGAGGTACCTTCTTCTGTGCCTCCTGCTGTCACTAATCTTTGCAGGAGTACATGGATGTCTTTCCAAAGGGCGTGCCACCAGGGCTACCACCAGTCACGAGGATTGAGCACGGACTGATTTGATTCCCGGGGCATCTTTGCCCAATCGTGCGCCATACAGGACCAATCCGGAAGAAACTAAGGAGATTCAGCGTCAAGTTCAAGAATTGTTTGATAAAGGTTATGTGCGTGAGTCTCTTAGTCCTTGTGCTGTTCCGGTAATTTTAGTGCCTAAGAAAGATGGATCATGGCGTATGTGTGTGTAGGGGTGGAAACGGATCAGATACAGTCGAATAGTCTCAAATACGAATACGAATCCATATTTTTCAAACGAATACGGATACGAATTCGAATATTCTCAAATACGGATACAGATATTCTCGAATACGAATACGGATATTTTCGAATACGGATTTTCTCGGATACGAATATCGGATAAAACGGATTCCTAGCGGTTTTACCGATTTTTCACCGGTTTTTGACCGTTACCAGTTTTAAATCACCTAAATTCAAATTTTGAATCACAAAATTTGTACGAATTTTTCATATGTTCTAGAAACGGATCGAATACGAATCGAATAGTCTCGAATACGAATACGGATACGAATATTCTCGAATACGAATGCGAATACGAATACTCTCAAATACGGATACGAATATTCTCGAATACGAATACGAATATTTTCGAATACGGATTTTTGCTTACCACATTTATATTTTCTCGGATACGAATACCGGATAAAACGAATTATCCGTTACCGTTTTCCACCCCTATGTGTGTGGACTGTAGAGCGATCAATAACATTACCATTAGATATCGTCAACCTATTCCTAGGTTAGATGATATGCTTGATGAATTAAGTGGCTCTATTGTCTTCTCTAAAGTTGATTTGCGTAGTGGGTACCACCAAATTCGCATGAAATTGGGAGATGAATGGAAAACAGCATTTAAAACTAAGTTCGGTTTGTATGAGTGGTTAGTGATGCCATTTGGTTTAACTAATGCACCTAGCACATTCATGAGATTAATGAACGAGGTTTTGCGTGCTTTCATTGGTAAATTTGTAGTGGTCTATTTTGATGATATATTGATATATAGCAGATCACTAGAGGAACACCTTTGCTATTTACGTGCTGTTTTTGATGCTTTACGTAATGCACGTTTATTTGGTAACATTGAGAAGTGCACATTTTGCACGGATCGAGTCTCTTTTCTTGGCTATGTTGTTACCCCACAGGGCAATGAAGTTGATCAAGCCATGGTTGAGGCAATACAGAGTTGGCCGACTCCTAAAACGATCACGCAGGTGTGAAGTTTTCTAGGACTTGCTGGACTCTATCGTCGTTTTGTGAAGGATTTCAGCACCATCGCGGCACCATTGAATGAGCTCACTAAAAAGGGGTGCCGTTTACTTGGGGGAATGCACAGGAAGACGCCTTCAACACATTGAAAGATAAGTTAACACATGCACCATTACACCAACTGATACGGGGTCGCCCGATCTTCTCGACGTAGGATCAAGATACTCACGTGGAATTGATTACTCATAAGGAAGTTCTTACTCGAATATCTCCTAGTGATTCTTTGTACTATATCATGTTTGTTGATCCTAGAGAGCTATCTAGTGTGGTTGAGAATCTTGCTGAAATTTCATGTTTAAAATCACTAGTTAGTGCCTATGCCTACACATATAAGTTCAATTTGATCGGAGATTATGGTGTAGATGACAACTTTTATGTTTATCGAATATGCATTACATGTGATAAGCTTGCTGAGTTGAAATTGCATATTTTGGACAAACAATCTTTTATACCATGTCTTGATCACAATGAGATGAGGTTTAACAATAGTGCTTGCTGTTTAATAAGATTTCTTGTGCCTACTTGTTCTTTTTTCGATGAGCCATCATGTACAAATAATCAGAGTAGCGCAGTTGAAGCAAGGAAGGCACTTAAAATTTTCTCTTCCATATTTGAACCGTTTGATCTGGTTTTGCCCATTAATGACTTGTCCACGTACTTCGCAAAGTCGAGGACGACCTTTTCTTATGGGAGGGAGAATGGTGTGAATGAAAACATTGCAACGTATGCATTTGATAGCTGTAGTAGTATCAATTGGTTTGTGCAAAACAGTGAGAATAAGAATGACACAATAATTGATTCATATATATACCATGCATATGTGTTGTTCCTTTTATCTACTACGCCTTCAGATGTTCTTGATATGCTAAGCAAAAGAAGTGTTGATGACAAATATCTATACCATGCATATACGTTGTATTCTTTGCTTAGTACAATTTCAGGCAACCAAAAGCCGAGGACGGCTTTTCTTGAAGAAGGGGAGGATGATGAGGACATCGCTAGTAATGCCAAAGCTAGTAATGAGACTTCAATAACAGGACCAATAACAAGAGCACGAGCCAAGAAACTACAATCTCAGGTGAACCTGCTCCTTAATGAACATGTCATTAATTTTAATGAGAATTGTATACTGCCTAAAAATAATGTTTTACTTGTGCTCAGGTTTGAAGAGTCAGCGATGGATGGAGATCAACGATATGTGGACGTCATCCAAGGAATCACAAGTCTACGGCATGTATAATGATCGGCCCATGAATAGAGCCCCGCGTGAACAGTGCGCGTGTGATGAGGACATGACCCCTATGGATACAACCATATTTGCTATGCTTGTTGTCCTAATTACAAGAGTTCCTACGCATCGCTTAAATTATAAGGTGAGCTCGTTTCAAATAGGTTTCATTTTGTTTGATAAAGAACTTATGATATTACATAATTAGAGTTTGTTGCGTTTGTTATTATGTACCGACATTTATGATGAAGATCATGCAATACGTGAGACTACACATATGCTAAAACCGAGGACGGTTTTTCTATCAAGAAGGGGAGGATGATGTGACCACGCCACAAACACATACGACAATAGCGCCCAATATCAAGATTGAACTAAAGGTGAATTCGTTTCTTCAGCCTTCATATGTTACTAAGAATAGACCGCTACCTAATGCAAGTGATTTAATTGTGCTTAGGAACTTGGGAAAGGATGAAGGAAAGGGACATGGAGTCCTGGACATGCATGGAAGGAATAATGGAGGTCACCACGTCACTTTGGGACCAAGTCAAGCACGAATTCGAGTTGGACACGTTTTGGAATCAGACTCGGACTGCTGCGATGGTACCAATTTCAAACAGGCATAACTTCCTCATACGGACTCCGTTTTGGACGTTCTTGTACTTCATGGAAAGCTTATGAAGTCTACTTTCCAACGGATCTAACCTCATCTTCAAATTCTATCCGAGCCGGCCGCAATCGTTAAAAGAGTCCACGTTGGTCACGTACTGGAATCGGATTCGGACTGCTGCAATGGTGCAAGTTTAAACGGACATAACTTCTTCATACGGACTCCGTTTGGGACGTTCTTGTACTTCATGGAAAGCTTATCAAGTCTACTTTCCAATGGATCCAACCTCATCTTCAAATTCCATCCGAGCCGGCCGGAATTATCAAAACAATCCACGTAGGTTTCTGAGTCCGAGTCAAAAGGGTGCTGCGCCACCTCCACTTGGGCCCATGGGCCTTGTAACCCTAGGGTGTACCCTTTGGGACGCCTCCCCTGGTTGTTTTCACTATATAGGAGCCGCCGCCTCTGTTTCTAGGACTTAGGTTTTGTTTAGATCAGTTTAGCCCCTTGTGCAAACTCCACGTTCTCTTGTGTCGGCTAGACCAACAGATTCGTGTTACAGAACCTCAACTATCCTTGTGCGACTTTTATATCTAGCAAGTTTCAGTTTGCTCACTATCTTTGTTCTTGCGTGTTCTTCGGTTGCATGTAGGAATAGACCTTCGTGGTCAGGTCAACCGTGTTCTTGGCACGGTTGATAACATCTTGGGGTTGGTTCAGCGATTGCTAAGGCGCACGTGACGTCTCGTACGGTTGTAGTCGGATCGCAAGAGTCATCTCCACCGAAATCGATAGTTATCATCCTATCGGAAGATCGGGACCCCATCGCCTCATCAGCGTGAACAGTAAAAAGCCGTGAACAGTAAAAAGCCCATGAACAGTAACCGTACGGCCCATGAACAGTACCGTGCTACAGTGCGCGTGAATAGTACCACATGGGGAGTTTAGTGTTGAATACTCTTGCGCTGAGACTATATATTGAGGGGTAGACCCCCATTGTAAAAGGGAACCACTTTTGATTAAAAAAAATACTCTTGTTCTTTCTGTTGGCTGAACCAACATTGAAGGAATTGGGAGTTAGTCAAAAATCAAGATCGTTCAACCTTTCCGCTGGGAATTGGGAGCGCGATAGAACTTCATCTGGTGGTCGTGAAGTTCAACACATGTGATTGGGCGAATTATAGAGTGCTAACTCTTGCATTGGCAACGGGGGATCACTACGATTCATCAATTCCACGTGAATATCTTGATCCTACGTCGAGAAGATCGGGCGACCCCGTATCATCTGCCCGATCTTCTCGACGTAGGATCAAGATACTCACGTGGAATTGATGAATCGTAGTGATCCCCCGTTGCCAATGCAAGAGTTAGCACTCTATAATTCGCCCAATCACACGTGTTGAACTTCACGACCACCAGATGAAGTTCTATCGCGCTCCCAATTCCCAGCGGAAAGGTTGAACGATCTTGATTTCAATGAACTCCCAATTCCCTCATGTTGGTTCAGCCAACAGAAAGAACAAGAGTAATCTTTTATCAAAAGTGGTTCCCTTTACAATGGGGGTCTACCCCTCAATATATAGCCTCAGCCCAAGGCTATTCAACACTAAACTTCCCATGTGGTACTATTCACGGACACTGTAGCACGGTTACTGTTCATAGGCCGTACGGTTACTGTTCACGGGCCTTGTACTGTTCACGGTACTGTTCACGGCCTGTTCACGGTACTGTTCATGGGCTGAATTCTGTAGCTCATATCCTTGATCTCCATCCATCGCTGACTCTTCAAACCTGAGCACAAGTAAAATATTGTTTTTAGGTAGTATGAAATTCTCATTAAAATTAATGACATATTCATTAAGGAGCAGGTTCACCTGAGATTGTAGTTTCTTGGCTCGTGCTCTTGTTATTGGTCCTGTTATTGAAGTCTCATTACTAGTTTTGGTATTACTATCGATGTCCTCATCATATCCGCATCATCCTCCCCTTCTTCAAGAAAAGCCGTCCTCGGCTTTTGATAGCCTGAAATTGTACTAAACAAAGAATACAGTGTGTATGCATGGTTTATGTATTGGTCAGTTACAACCCTTCCATCTTTCACATTAGTATTACCTGGGGGTGTAGTAAGCAAAAAGAACAACACATATGCGTGGTATATGTATGAATCAATTATTGTGTCATTCTCATTCTCATTGTTTTGCACAAACCAATTGATACTACAATAGCTATCAAATGCATACATTGCAATGTTCTCATTCACACCATTCTCCCTCCCATAAGAAAAAGTCGTCCTCGACTTTGCGAAGTACGTGGACAAGTCATTAATGGGCAAAACCAGATCAAACGGTTCAAATATGGAAGAGACAATCTTTAATGCCTTCCATGCTGCAACTGCGCTACTCTGATTAATTGTACATGATCGATAATGAAAGGATGAACAGGTAGGATTATAAAATCTTCCTAAACATGAAGCATTGTTGTTGAAGCTTATCTCATTGTGATCATGACATGGTATAAAAGGTTGTTTATCCAAAGTATGCAATTTTAATTCAGCAGGCTTATCACATGTAATGCATATTCGAAACACATAAAACTTGTCATCTACACCATAATCTCCGATCAAATTAAACTTATAGGTGTAGGCATAAACACTAACTAGTGATTTTAAACATGAAATTTCAGCAAGATTCTCAACCACACTAGATAGCTCTCTAGGATCATCAAACATGATATAGTACAAAGAATCACTAGGAGATATTCGAGTAATAACTTCCTTATGAGTAATCAATTCCACATTATATAAATTGAACAAAGAAATTTCAGAATATGGAATTTTCATTCGCACATATGAGTTCTCACAAGTTCTCACCGTTTCAAAATTAATTTCAGCACCAATATTGTTACCTTTGTTGTTCTCCTCAGTTGATGTAGGTGTTGTAGGTATTAAATCATCATGATGTAACAACGGGACAGCAAGTACTTCATCTTCAATCGTGGTTATCTCCTCATCTTTGACTTCCAATGATGCCGGTTGTTGAATGTTTAAGTCCTCATCTTCAATTTCAACCTGCACAATATGAGAAACAACACTAGAAGTAGGTATTAAAGTGTTAGTTTCAAAATCAACCTCGCTTTGTCTATCTTCTACTTCTCTTTTTTCTTTTGGTGTATCTCTCGCACTCTCAATTTGGATGCTCTCAAACTCACATATGGTGGAATCACACAGCTCACTCTTTTTTAACACTCTCACTCAATTTGGCTATGTGGCTCTCATTCTCACATGGGTTTTGATGCATCTCAAGTTTTATTTGTAGCAATGGGGCAGCAGTACATGTCTTCGTAACCGAAGGGAAAGTCCCATGCTCGGTCATCTTCTCATGTGTCAACTAGTGGAACCATAAGAGCTGAAGTGTGGACATGGATTGAACCGTGATGTACATCTCTCCATAAGTCTCTTCTCCTCCTTAATAGCACAATTCATAAGATCATGCATGCTACTAAAATATTTATGTTGAAGTGCAGCAGCGATCTTATAATTCAAGCCTTGTTTGAAATATGCCTTCTCCCTTAATTCACTGGTGACACCGGCACGACGGAATGCATGCTTCAACTCATAATAGTAATCTTGAACAGTGTTACTCCCTTGTGTGATGCTCTCCACATGGTGAAGCAATTCCCGCTCATAATAGGTTGGCACAAATTCATTTCTCATGATCACCTTCAAATTTGACCAAGATCTAATGAATAGTTTTCCAGATAAGTGTTGCCACCAACTATAAGCATAGTCTTTAAACTGCATAGTGGCTCGTATCACTTCTTGGTCTTTGGGAAGCTTCTGAAATCTAAACTCTTTCTCCAATCGCCATTCCCACTCAATATACTCCTCTGGATCTTCACTTCCATAGAACGGAAGAGACAAATTGTTGGGTTTGGAATCACACCATGAGGAACGAAATACTGAAGATTCATTCCTATTTTGTTCACACCAAGAGGATCGAATTGTTGAATATCCTGTCATGGTTAGTTATGCAACATGTATATATGTGGAAATCACTCAATCTCACTATTTTCTCTCCCAAGTAAAGTTCTTACCCTTCCGAAGTGAATTAAAGCCAATAAAAACTTACACCTGGTGGAAGTGACAACAACATAGTGATGATCAAGCGAATTTAAGAGTATTCACTACTTGCACAACAACGGTTATATGGTGGAGCTTGGCATGAGAGTGTATATCCTAGCAATCTGAAATTCTTGATGTTGTAAAGTTAAGTAATAATCCAAGCTAGAATACTTTGCCTAAGTGCTGATCCAAAAGATTTAAGTGTAGTATATGAACGCACACGCAAAGATTAATGTGACTCGATGCAAACAAAGGAATGAGCTAACTAGAGGCAATCTGAAATTAAAGATTAGATAGCTCGTTTTGCACCAAGTATTAGGAGAGACGCTAGCCAATTGCAATGATATGAATGTAAGGGCATGAGATTGCTCAAGAGATTAAATTACACAATCTGAATTTATGGATTAAGAACTCACCCAAATTCGACCAATGCTTTTTCTTTCTTTCTTTCTTTCTTTCCTCCACTTTTTTTTGCTCAACTTCCTTTTTTTTCTTTCAAAGGCCAAAAACTAGGTTGAATTGTTCTTTTGGTTTTGCACAGGTCACAAATATTCAGCAAGGTGTAAAGTACTCAAGAGCAGCCCTAGATGCAATATTCAACAGCTAGTCTCAATTGATGAAAAGAATATCAGCAAGATTTTTTTTTGGATTTTTGGATTGGACACAAAGATTAGGCTACGCAAATAAACACGAACGATCAGCACCTAAACAAAAATTCTAATGGATCAAAACCTAACAAAACTCACAAAATTAACAGATGCAAAAACTAGGGTTTGGTTAATTTTTGTTGCAATTTTCAGTTTAATGGACTATAGGACAAAAATAAATCAATCTAAAAGTAAGGGTAAATAATCCTACCGAGTAAACCGCGCTCTGATACCAAGATGATACGGGGTCGCCCGATCTTCTCGACGTAGGATCAAGATACTCACGTGGAATTGATGAATCGTAGTGATCCCCCGTTGCCAATGCAAGAGTTAGCACTCTATAATTCGCCCAATCACACGTGTTGAACTTCACGACCACCAGATGAAGTTCTATCGCGCTCCCAATTCCCAGCGGAAAGGTTGAACGATCTTGATTTCAATGAACTCCCAATTCCCTCATGTTGGTTCAGCCAACAGAAAGAACAAGAGTAATCTTTTATCAAAAGTGGTTCCCCTTTACAATGGGGGTCTACCCTTCAATATATAGCCTCAGCCCAAGGCTATTCAACACTAAACTCCCCATGTGGTACTATTCACGGACACTGTAGCACGGTTACTGTTCATAGACCGTACGGTTACTGTTCACGGTCCTTGTACTGTTCACGGCCTGTTCGCGGTACTGTTCATGGGCTGAATTCTGTAGCTCATATCCTTGATCTCCATCCATCGCTGACTCTTCAAACCTGAGCACAAGTAAAATATTGTTTTTAGGTAGTATGAAATTCTCATTAAAATTAATGACATATTCATTAAGGAGCAGGTTCACCTGAGATTGTAGTTTCTTGGCTCGTGCTCTTGTTATTGGTCCTGTTATTGAAGTCTCATTACTAGTTTTGGTATTACTATCGATGTCCTCATCATATCCGCATCACCAACTTTCAGATTTTAGTAAGACTTTTGAGCTAGAATGTGATGCTAGTGGAATTGGATTGGGTGGTGTGCTGTTGCAAGAAGGTAAACCTGTGGCATACTTTAGTGAAAAATTGAGTGGGCCTAGTTTGAACTATTCTACTTATGATAAGGAATTATATGCTCTAGTTCGAACTTTAGAGACATGGCAACATTATTTATGGCCCAAAGAATTTGTCATTCATTCTGATCATGAGTCATTAAAGCATATTAGAAGTCAAGCAAAATTGAACCGTAGGCATGCAAAGTGGGTTGAATTCATAGAGTCTTTTCCTTATGTCATAAAACACAAAAAGGGAAAGGAGAATGTTATTGCTGATGCGTTGTCTAGGAGATATACCATGCTCTCACAACTTGACTTCAAAATTTTTGGATTGGAAACAATTAAGGAGCTCATGATGATGATTTTAAAGACATGTTGATGAATTGCAAAGAGGGAAAAATGTGGAATAAATTTGTTCTAAATGATGGATTTGTGTTTAGAGCTAACAAACTATGCATTCCAGCTAGCTCCGTTCGTTTGTTGTTGTTACAGGAAGCGCATGGAGGTGGGCTGATGGGGCATTTTGGAGCGAAGAAGACGGAAGACATACTTGCTAGTCATTTCTTTTGGCCAAAGATGAGACGTGATGTGGAACGTTTTGTTGCTCGCTGCACTACGTGTCAAAAGGCTAAGTCACGACTTAATCCTCACGGTTTGCATATGCCTCTACCTGTTCCTAGCGTGCCTTGGGAAGATATTTCTATGCACTTTGTTTTAGGACTGCCTAGGACAAAGAAGGGGAGGGATAGCATATTTGTTGTTGTGGATAGATTTTCTAAGATGGCACACTTCATACCATGTCATAAAAGTGATGATGCTACCAATATTGCTGATTTGTTCTTTCGTGAAGTTGTTCGTTTGCATGGTGTGCCAAATACAATAGTTTCCGATCGTGACACTAAATTCCTTAGCCATTTTTGGAGAACTTTATGGGCTAAATTGGGGGCTAAGCTGTTAGTTTCGACTACATGTCAACCCCAAACTGATGGGCAAACTGAAGTTGTGAATAGAACGTTATCTACCACGCTTAGGGCTGTTTTGAAAAAGAACATTAAAATGTGGGAAGAATGCTTGCCTCATATTGAATTTGCTTATAATCGTTCGCTGCATTCTACTACAAAGTTGTGCCCTTTTGAGATTGTCTATGGCTTCGTGCCTCGTGCTCCTATTGATTTGCTACCACTTCCATCTTCGGAGAAGTTAAATTTTGATGCTAAACAGCGTGCTGACTTGATGTTGAAAATGCATGAGACAACCAAAGAAAATATTGAACGCATGAATGCTAAATATAAACATGCTGGTAGTAAAGGAAGGAGGCATTTAACTTTTCAACCAGGTGATTTAGTTTGGTTGCATTTGAGAAAAGAAAGATTTCCTGAATTGAGGAGGTCTAAGTTGATGCCTAGAGCTGATGGTCCTTTCAAAGTGTTGGAAAAGATTAATGACAATGCATATAAACTTGAGTTGCCTGCAGATTTTGGGGTTAGTCCCACCTTTAACATTGCAGATTTGAAGCCATACTTGGGAGAAGAAGATGAGCTTGAGTCGCGGACGACTCAAATGCAAGAAGTGGAGGATGATGAGGACATCCTTTCCATGCATACAACCATGCCGACTCCGCATCAAACTAAAACTATGATACAAGGACCAATGACTAGAGCGCAAGCACGTCAACTTAACCATCAGGTGAATGCGTTCTTGAGTTTGCATACAAATGTTTCAAAGAATGGAATACCACTTAATTCTTGTGATGATTTAATTGTCCTTAGGAACCATGGGGAAGAACCACATGAGCTCAAGTATAGAAGTGGAACCATCAAGCGCAAACCAAGTCCTGTTCACGAGTTTGACTCGGATTCGGCCTTGTTGACAGCGTCTACTGCAAACGGCCATAACTTTTGATCCAGAAGGTTTCTCGGGGCCCGTGAGTACTCGTTGGAAAGCTCTTGAAGTATACTTTCAGATGGATCTGGCCTCACCTCCATATTACATCCGAGTCGGTCAGAAACTGCAAAACAAGTCACATCACTTTTCCAGTCCGAGTCAAAGTGGGCCTTGGGCCTTGTCATTCGAGTCCTATTCGGCTTCCTTCTGTTTTGGCCGACCCTCCACCTTCCGTGTCCCTTAAATAGGCAGCCGCACCCTCTTCTAGTGTTTGGGTTTTCTTTAGACTAAGTTAGCTTTTGCTACTTTGCCTTGTACTCCCCCGCGTGTCGGCTAGACCGCCCGAATACTTGTCTTCGAAACCCCACCGTTTTTCTGTTTTCGATTGAATCTTACATCGTTATTTGCAATTGAGTTGCTGTTCATCTTGTTCTTGCTTGTTCTTCGATTGCTTGCAGGAACAAGAACCCTTGTGGTTAGGTTGATCGTGCGCCGACAAGGTCACGAACAATCTCTGGAGTTGGTGTATCGATCGCTAAGGCGCAACGTCCTTGGATGGTTGTAGTCGGGTCGTCAACGTCATCTCCTTCCCCAATCGAATCTACCACTCTCATCGAAAGATCGGGACCCCTAGTGCTATCAGTGCCAATATTGGTGTCTTGGGCAGCAGGGTGGACGAAAATGGTGGAGACGAATATGCGGCTGACACTGAGATTGATGATGATGAGGACGCTCGCCGTCATCATCGACCACGCCGGAATGAGGTACGTCAATGATGAATCGATTGGTAAGATTAAGTTCACTATGCCACCTTTTGATGGAAAATATAACCCTGATGCTTATATCACTTGGGAATTGGCTGTTGATCAGAAATTTGCTTGTCATGCATTCCCTGAAAACAAAAGGGTTAGGGCTGCTACTAGTGAGTTTACTGACTTTTGCGTCTGTTTGGTGGAGTGAATATTGTAAGAAAAATCCTTTCACCATACCACAAACTTGGGATGCATTAAAAAGAATCATGCGAGCAAGATTTGTTCCCTCATATTATGCACGTGATTTGTTACATAAGTTGCAACAATTGAGGCAAGGTAGTAAAAGCGTAGAGGAATATTTTCAAGAATTGCAAACAGGCATGCTGCGTTGTGACTTAGAGGAAACTGAGGAAGCCGCTATGGCTAGGTTTATGGGTGGTTTGAATCGGGAAATTCAGGATATCTTAGCTTACAAGGAATATAATTCTATCACTCGTTTATTTCATCTTGCTTGTAAAGCTGAAAGAGAAGTACAGGGACGACGCGCGAGCACTAGGACTAACGTTTCTGCAGGTCGTGGAAACATTTGGTCTCAACGTGCATCTGCCGCACCATCAAGCCAACCCCCTGCACCTTCTTCCTCCAACAGCAAGCCACGGTTTTCATCATCAAATTCGGCATCTCGGGCATCCGAAGCAACAAAGGGGACAGCCCAAGCACATGCGAAGAGCTCTTCGTCCGTTGCATCTACGGGACGAACGAGGGATATCCAATGTCATCAATGCAAGGGGTATGGCCATGTGAGGAGTGAGTGCCCAACCAAGCGTGTTCTGGTTGTGTGAGATGATGGTGAGTATTCTTCTGCTAGTGATTGGATGAGGATACATATGCTATGCTTGCAACTGACCATGCAGGTAGTGGGAAGGAGCAAGAAGAAGAGCACATTGGTGTTGAAGATGCAGAGCGCTATGAGAGCCTCATTGTGCAGCGTGTGTTGAGTGCACAAATGGAGAGGGCGGAGCAAAATCAGCGGCACATCCTTTTCCAAACAAAGTGCGTCGTGAAGGAACGCTCATGCCGAGTGATAATTGATGGAGGGAGCTGCAACAACTTGGTGAGCTCCGATATGGTGGAGAAGCTTGCGTTGAACACCAAACCTCACCCACAACTTTACTATATTCAATGGTTCAATAACAGCGGCAAGGTGAAGGTAACACGAATGGTGAGAGTAAATTTTGCTATTGGTTCTTATGACGATGTTGTAGAATACGATGTTGTACCTAGCATGCTCTATGCTGTTAGGTAGACCGTGGCAATATGACAAAGATTCACTGCATCATGGTAAGACAAACCAATATTCTTTTGTGCATCATGACAAGAAAATTGTGGTACATCCTATGTCTCCTGAAGCTATTTTCAAAGATGAGATTAGTAGAGCTAGTAGAGAGAAAAATCAGGAGCATAATAGGAGTGAAAATCAGATTGTTGCAAGCGAACTTGAGCAACATAAAAAGAAAAACTCTAAATCTGTTCGCTGCATTCTACTACAAAGTTGTGGGAAGAATGCTTGCCTCATATTCAATTTGCTTATAATCGTTCGCTGCATTCTACTACAAAGTTGTGCCCTTTTGAGATTGTCTATGGCTTTGTGCCTCGTGCTCCTATTGATTTGCTACCACTTCCATCTTCGGAGAAGTTAAATTTTGATGCTAAACAGCGTGCTGACTTGATGTTGAAAATGCATGAGACAACCAAAGAAAATATTGAACGCATGAATGCTAAATATAAACTTGCTGGTAGTAAAGGAAGGAGGCATTTAACTTTTCAACCGGATGATTTAGTTTGGTTGCATTTGAGAAAAGAAAGATTTCCTGAATTGAGGAGGTCTAAGTTGATGCCTAGAGCTGATGGTCCTTTCAAAGTGTTGGAAAAGATTAATGACAATGCATATAAACTTGAGTTGCCTGCAGATTTTGGGGTTAGTCCCACCTTTAACATTGCAGATTTGAAGCCATACTTGGGAGAAAAAGATGAGCTTGAGTCGCGGACGACTCAAATGCAAGAAGGGGAGGATGACGAGGACATCCTTTCCATTCATACAACCATGCCGACTCCGCATCAAACTGAAACTATGATACAAGGACCAATGACTAGAGCGCGAGCACGTCAACTTAACCATCAGGTGAATGCGTTCCTAAGTTTGCATACAAATGTTTCAAAGAATGGAATACCACTTAATTCTTGTGATGATTTAATTGTCCTTAGGAACCATGGGGAAGAACCACATGAGCTCAAGTATAGAAGTGGAACCATCAAGCGCAAACCAAGTCCTGTACACGAGTTTGACTCGGATTCGGCCTTGTTGACAACATCTACTTAAAATGGCCATAACTTTTGATCCAGAAGGTTTCTCGAGACCCGTGAGTACTCGTTGGAAAGCTCTTGAAGTCTACTTTCAGATGGATCCGGCCTCACCTCCAAATTACTTCCGAGTCGGTCAAAAACTGCAAAACAAGTCACATCTCTTTTCCTGTCCGAGTCAAAGTGGGCCTTGGGCCTTGTAATTCGAGTCCTATTCGGCTTCCTTGTGTTTTGGCCGACCCTCCACCTTCCGTGTCCCTTAAATAGGCAGCCGCACCCTCTTCTGGGGTTTGGGTTTTGTTTAGACTAAGTTAGCTTTTGCTACTTTGCCTTGTACTCGGGTGTGTCGGCTAGACCGCCCAAATACTTGTCTTCGGAACCCCACCATTTTTCTGTTTTCGATTGAATCTTACATCGTTATTTGCAATTGAGTTGCTGTTCATCTTGTTCTTGCTTGTTCTTCGATTGCTTGCAGGAACAAGAACCCTCGTGGTTAGGTTGATCGTGCGCCGACAAGGTCACGAACAATCTCTGGAGTTGGTGTATCGATCGCTAAGGCGCAACGTCCTTGGATGGTTGTAGTCGGGTCGTCAACGTCATCTCCTTCCCCAATCGAATCTACCACTCTCATCGAAAGATCGGGACCTCTAGTGCTATCAGTGCCAATATTGGTGTCTTGGGCAGCAGGGTGGACGAAAATGGTGGAGACGAATATGCGGCTGACACTGAGATTGATGACGATGAGGACGCTCACTGTCATCGTCAACCACGCCGGAATGAGGTACGTGAGAATGATGAATCGCTTGGTAAGATTAAGTTCACTATGCCACCTTTTGATGGAAAATATAACCCTGATGCTTATATCACTTGGGAATTGGCTGTTGATCAGAAATTTGCTTGTCATGCATTCGCTGAAAACAAAAGGGTTAGGGCTGCTACTAGTGAGTTTACTGACTTTTGGTCTGTTTGGTGGAGTGAATATTGTAAGAAAAATCCTTTCACCATACCACAAACTTGGGATGCATTAAAAAGAACAAGAACCCTCCACCTTCCGTGTAATTCGAGTCCTATTCGGCTTCCTTGTGTTTTGGCCGACCCTCCACCTTCCGTGTCCCTTAAATAGGCAGCCGCACCCTCTTCTAGGGTTTGGGTTTTGTTTAGACTAAGTTAGCTTTTGCTACATTGCCTTGTACTCGCGCGTGTCGGCTAGACCGCCCGAATACTTGTCTTCGGAACCCCACCGTTTTTCTGTTTTCTATTGAATCTTACATCGTTATTTGCAATTGAGTTGCTGCTCATCTTGTTCTTGCTTGTTCTTCGATTGCTTGCAGGAACAAGAACCCTCGTGGTTAGGTTGATCGCGCGCCGACAAGGTCACGAACAATCTCTGGAGTTGGTGTATCGATCGCTAAGGCGCAACGTCCTTGGATGGTTGTAGTCGGGTCGTCAACGTCATCTCCTTCCCCAATCGAATCTACCACTCTCATCGAAAGATCGGGATCCCTAGTGCTATCAGTGCCAATATTGGTGTCTTGGGCAGCAGGGTGGACGAAAATAGTGGAGACGAATACGCGGCTGACACTGAGATTGATGATGAGGACGCTCACCGTCATCGTCAACCACGCCGGAATGAGGTACGTGAGAATGATGAATCGCTTGGTAAGATTAAGTTCACTATGCCACCTTTTGATGGAAAATATAACCCTGATGCTTATATCACTTGGGAATTGGCTGTTGATCAGAAATTTGCTTGTCATGCATTCCCTGAAAACAAAAGGGTTAGGGCTGCTACTAGTGAGTTTACTGACTTTGCGTCTGTTTGGTGGAGTGAATATTGTAAGAAAAATCCTTTCACCATACCACAAACATGGGATGCATTAAAAAGAATCATGCGAGCTAGTTTTGTTCCCTCATATTATGCACGTGATTTGTTACATAAGTTGCAACAATTGAGGTAAGGAAGTAAAAGTGTAGAGGAATATTTTCAAGAATTGCATACAGGCATGCTGCGTTGTGACTTAGAGGAAACTGAGGAAGCCGCTATGGCTAGGTTTATGGGTGGTTTGAATCGGGAAATTCAGGATATCTTAGCTTACAAGGAATATAATTCTATCACTCGTTTATTTCATCTTGCTTGTAAAGCTGAAAGAGAAGTACAGGGACGACGCGCGAGCACTAGGACTAACGTTTCTGTAGGTCGTGGAAACATTTGGTCTCAACGTGCATCTGCCGCACCATCAAGCCAACCCCCTGCACCTTCTTCCTCCAACAGCAAGCCACGGTTTTCATCATCAAATTCGGCATCTCGGGCATCCGAAGCAACAAAGGAGATAGCCCAAGCACATGCGAAGAGCTCTTCGTCCGTTGCATCTATGGGACGAACGAGGGATATCCAATGTCATCAATGCAAGGGGTATGGCCATGTGAGGAGTGAGTGCCCAACCAAGCGTGTTCTGATTGTGAGAGATGATGGTGAGTATTCTTCTGCTAGTGATTTGGATGAGGATACATATGCTATGCTTGCAACTGACCATGCAGGTAGTGGGAAGGAGCAAGAAGAAGAGCATATTGGTGCTGAAGATGCAGAGCGCTATGAGAGCCTCATTGTGCAGCGTGTGTTGAGTGCACAAATGGAGAGGGCGGAGCAAAATCAGCGGCACATCCTTTTCCAAACAAAGTGCGTCGTGAAGGAACGCTCATGCCGAGTGATAATTGATGGAGGGAGCTGCAACAACTTGGTGAGCTCCGATATGGTGGAGAAGTTTGCGTTGAGCACCAAACCTCACCCACAACCTTACTACATTCAATGGTTTAATAACAGTGGCAAGGTGAAGGTAACACGAATGGTGAGAGTAAATTTTGCTATTGGTTCTTATCACGATGTTGTAGAATGTGATGTTGTACCTATGCAAGCATGCTCTATGCTGTTAGGTAGACCGTGGCAATATGATAAAGATTCACTGCATCATGGTAAGACAAACCAATATTCTTTTGTGCATCATGACAAGAAAATTGTGGTACATCCTATGTCTCCTGAAGCTATTTTCAAAGATGAGATTAGTAGAGCTAGTAGAGAGAAAAATCAGGAGCATAATAGGAGTGAAAATCAGATTGTTGCAAGCGAACTTGAGCAACATAAAAAGAAAAACTCTAAATCTGTTCATGAGATGAAAAATGAGATTAAATTGAAAGGTGCATGTTTTCTTGCTACTAAGTCTGATGTGAATGAACTGGATGCTAGTACTTGTATTTGCTATGCCTTACTTTGCAAACAAGCTTTATTTTCATTCGAGGAGGTACCTTCTTCTGTGCCTCCTGCTGTCACTAGTCTTTTGCAGGAGTACATGGATGTCTTTCCAAAGGACGTGCCACCAGGGCTACCACCAGTGCGAGGGATTGAGCACCAGATTGATTTGATTCCCGGGGCATCTTTGCCCAATCGTGCGCCATACAGGACCAATCCGGAAGAAACTAAGGAGATTCAGTGTCAAGTTCAAGAATTATTTGATAAAGGTTATGTGCGTGAGTCTCTTAGTCCTTGTGCTGTTCCGGTAATTTTAGTGCCTAAGAAAGATGGATCATGGCGTATGTGTGTGCACTGTAGAGCGATCAATAACATTACCATTAGATATTGTCACCCTATTCCTAGGTTAGATGATATGCTTGATGAATTAAGTGGCTCTATTGTCTTCTCTAAAGTTGATTTGCGTAGTGGGTACAACCAAATTCACATGAAATTGGGAGATGAATGGAAAACAACATTTAAAACTAAGTTCGGTTTGTATGAGCGGTTAGTTGATGAGGACATGACCCCTATGGATACAACCATATTTGCTATGCTTGTTGTCCTAATTACAAGAGTTCCTACGCATCGCTTAAATTATAAGGTGAGCTCGTTTCAAAGAGGTTTCACTTTGTTTGACAAAGAACTTATGATATTGCATAATGAGACTTTGTTGCGTTTGTTATTATGTACCGACATTTATGATGAAGATCATGCAATACGTGAGGCTACACATATGCTAAAACCGAGGACGGTTTTCTATCAAGAAGGGGAGGATGATGTGACCACGCCACAAACACATACGACAATAGCGCCCAATATCAAGATTGAACTAAAGGTGAATTCGTTTCTTCAGCCTTCGTATGTTAGTAAGAATAGACCGCTACCTAATGCAAGTGATTTAATTGTGCTTAGGAACTTGGGAAAGGATGAAGGAAAGGGACATGGAGTCCTGGACATGCATGGAAGGAATAATGGAGGTCACCACGTCACTTTGGGACCAAGTCAAGCACGAATTCGAGTTGGACACGTTTTGGAATCAGACTCGGACTGCTGTGATGGTACCAAGTTCAAACGGGGATAACTTCCTCATACGGACTCCGTTTGGGACGTTCTTGTACTTCATGGAAAGCTTATGAAGTCTACTTTCCAACGGATTCAATCTCATCTTCAAATTCTATCCGAGCCGGCCGCAATCGTCAAAAGAGTCCACGTTGGTCACGTACTGGAATCGGATTCGGACTGCTGCAATGGTGCAAGTTTAAACGGACATAACTTTCTCATACGGACTCCGTTTGGGACGTTCTTGTACTTCATGGAAAGCTTATCAAGTCTACTTTCCAATGGATCCAACCTCATCTTCAAATTCTATCCGAGCCGGCCGTAATCATCAAAATAATTCACGTAGGTTTCTGAGTCCGAGTCAAAAGGGTGCTGCGCCACCTCCACTTGGGCCCATGGGCCTTGTAACCCTAGGGTGTACCCTTTGGGACGCCTCCCCTGGTTGTTTTCACTATATAGGAGCCGCCGCCTCCGTTTCTAGGACTTAGGTTTTGTTTAGATCAGTTTAGCCCCTTGTGCAAACTCCACGTTCTCTTGTGTCGGCTAGACCAACAGATTCGTGTTACAGAACCTCAACTATCCTTGTGCGACTTTTATATCTAGCAAGTTTCAGGTTGCTCACTATCCTTGTTCTTGCGTGTTCTTCGGTTGCATGCAGGAATAGACCTTCGTGGTCAGGTCAACCGTGTTCTTGGCACGGTTGATAACATCTTGGGGTTGGTTCAGCGATTGCTAAGGCGCACGTGACGTCTCGTGCGGTTGTAGTCGGATCGCAAGAGTCATCTCCACCAAATCGATAGTTATCAGTCCTATCGGAAGATCGGGACCCCATCGCCTCATCAGTTGGTATCAGAGCTTCAGTTGACCGGTAGGAATTTCTTGTATCCCTAGTTAGTAGATTGGTTTTTTATTTCCTATAGTCCAGAAAAAATTGCCCCACAAAAGAGTTAATTTCCGCTGTCCAAACCCTGTTGTGCCTTTCAATCTGTTAGTTTTGGTTTGCTAAATTGAATTTGTGTCCGTTTTAGCTTTGTCTAGTTGCTGGTCATATCCTTGGTTCCATAAAAAAATCCAAACAAAAAAAATTCCCCTATCACAAACCCTAATTCCAATTTCGGCTGATTTTTCCTTTCTCTGCAGCCGCCACCAAAAACGTCATAACTTTTGATTCCGAGATTATTTTTGAGTGAGACCACCGCCATTAGATTCAAAACTTCATTGTCCATCTATCTGTAAAATTTCACGTCATTCCAGCTAGGCAGTTAAGAGATATCTGCGGTGCAAGTTCACCTAAAAATCCAGATTGAATCTGCAACAGCCGGCACTTGTGAATTTTGTGCGAATTTTTCGGTCGGTTTCCAGAACTTGGGCCCAAAACAAAAGTTGTAGAAAAAGCCGTCAGGAAACTGAGAAAAAAAGAATCATTGAAAAAAAGGCAACTGACAGAAAGTTACGGCCGAAATACCGGCGTGCTGTCCAGTGGACAGAAATCTCCAGATTTCAAGTTTTGGGTCAATCCTTGTGTTCTTCAATTCCAGATTGCATTCGATTGAATTATCTTGCATTTACCACTCCTATACATTACCATACACATATTTTAGCCTTCTTCCATCCTTGGTTGATCAGCAACATAGGCTAAGTGCTAGATACGAACTATAATTCAATTCTGTGCAATTTCTGAAATTAATTGATTGTTTTCCTTTGCTACAAAATACATAGCCTATCCAAGCTCCACTTTTCTACTAACCGAACAGGTCTCGCTGTACCTTGCAATCGCTTTACTCATCACTTGAGTTAGATTTATCACGAACCAGCCACCGGTTGCACCACCTGTTTGCTTTGGTAAGAACTCGTAAGAATTTGGTAAGAGCTTGAGAGATGTGTGACTTGATATGAGCCTCCATATCCTAGTAGTTGATAGGAACATTTACTTGTGATTTGTTTCCTTGTTTTCTACTAACAATGACAGGCTTGAGAAAATTGGTAGATTATGATGTCATCGCGGGCAGATTTGAACTCGAGGGAAACAATTACCGTATATATCTTGCCACTCACCGCTGAGAGTACGTCGTCGGACTACTTCTTGTGGGTTACTATGATGGATAGCTACTTTGAAAGACAAGATCTTGATCCTTATGAGAAGATGAGCATGGCAAGGACGGCGCTGATTGGTGATGTTCAACATTGGTGGTCAAATCTCGAGTTCCATTATATATACACATGGGAGGAGATGAAAAGAAATTGCGATATCGTTTTGTACCTCCAGCACCCAAGGTCACAAGCGAGGTGCAACCTGAGGTAACTGAAAATGTTGATATTGTTTTGGTTCCTACTCCATCTACAGATACCACCGAGATACTTGAAGAGGTGAAGGATGATCTAGTGCATCCTATGCCATTAGAGGAGAAGTTTGAGGTACCTACAGTATTTGATGAGGACGATAAAAGCAAAGGTACTGATTTGGTGCTACAACAAGACATAGGGCAACCTTGTGAGTATATGCCTGCTGTAGTGCAATCTTTTGATATTCCTTGTGTTGACTTGGACGAACCATGTGCTGATCTAAATTCTCATAATTTTGCACATGTCAAATTAATTACACATAAGGAAGTATTTGATAGAATATCCCCTGCTGATGCATTGTGCTATATCATGCTTAATGAGGCCGTTAGTTTGGATTGTGCTATGTAGAAAGTTTCTGAACTTGCATGTTCGAAATTCTTGTTTAGTGCCTACACCCCTGGATATAAGTTTAATTTGATTGGAGATTATGGTGTAGCAAATCAATTTCTTGTATATCGAATATGCATAACTTATGATCACATGGATGAATTGAAGCTTGTTGTTTTCAACAACAACTCTTGTATGCTCAATCTTGTTCATTATGAAAGAAAAATAAAATTTAGTAATCATTCAATGCCTATGTGTTCTTCACTTGTTGAACCATCTAACATTGACAATCTGAATAATGAAATTGATGTATGGAAAAACTTGCAAATCTTTTCACCAATAATAGATGAATTTGTTATTGCTCAATTGATATCTGATTATATGAAAGAACTTTATTTGATTCCAAAAGTTGTAGCTTTACCCATATGTGCCACCACTACAAGTAAACAACTTCAAAGATTTGAATTGCATAGATGCTTCACTTACATTTGCAAAACAAGTTGCAATAATTGCTGTGTGAGAAATTTTGATTTGCTCATTAACATATATGATTACTTTTGGGTTAATAATATAATGAGCTTTTATGATCACTGCTGTTTTATAACATTAATTGTGCAACAACGAAGAACTGTTAAACGGATGACATATACATATACCATGCATACACCTTGGCTTCTTTGTTACCATACTTTCAGTTTATCAAAAGCCGAGGACGGCTTTGTTTTCAAGAAGGGAGGATGATGAGGACATGACCCTATGGATACAACCATATTTGCTATGCTTGTTGTCCTAATTACAAGAGTTCCTACGCATCGCTTAAATTATAAGGTGAGCTCGTTTCAAAGAGGTTTCACTTTGTTTGACAAAGAACTTATGATATTGCATAATGAGACTTTGTTGCGTTTGTTATTATGTACCGACATTTATGATGAAGATCATGCAATACGTGAGGCTACACATATGCTAAAACCGAGGACGGTTTTCTATCAAGAAGGAGAGGATGATGTGACCACGCCACAAACACATACGACAATAGCGCCCAATATCAAGATTGAACTAAAGGTGAATTCGTTTCTTCAGCCTTCGTATGTTAGTAAGAATAGACCGCTACCTAATGCAAGTGATTTAATTGTGCTTAGGAACTTGGGAAAGGATGAAGGAAAGGGACATGGAGTCCTGGACATGCATGGAAGGAATAATGGAGGTCACCACGTCACTTTGGGACCAAGTCAAGCACGAATTCGAGTTGGACACGTTTTGGAATCAGACTCGGACTGCTGTGATGGTACCAAGTTCAAACGGGGATAACTTCCTCATACGGACTCCGTTTGGGACGTTCTTGTACTTCATGGAAAGCTTATCAAGTCTACTTTCCAATGGATCCAACCTCATCTTCAAATTCCATCCGAGCCGGCCGTAATCATCAAAATAATTCACGTAGGTTTCTGAGTCCGAGTCAAAAGGGTGCTGCGCCACCTCCACTTGGGCCCATGGGCCTTGTAACCCTAGGGTGTACCCTTTGGGACGCCTCCTGGTTGTTTTCACTATATAGGAGCCGCCTCCGTTTCTAGGACTTAGGTTTTGTTTAGATCAGTTTAGCCCCTTGTGCAAACTCCACGTTCTCTTGTGTCGGCTAGACCAACAGATTCGTGTTACAGAACCTCAACTATCCTTGTGCGACTTTTATATCTAGCAAGTTTCAGGTTGCTCACTATCCTTGTTCTTGCGTGTTCTTCGGTTGCATGCAGGAATAGACCTTCGTGGTCAGGTCAACCGTGTTCTTGGCACGGTTGATAACATCTTGGGGTTGGTTCAGCGATTGCTAAGGCGCAAGTGACGTCTCGTACGGTTGTAGTCGGATCGTAAGAGTCATCTCCACCGAAATCGATAGTTATCATCCTATCGGAAGATCGGGACCTCAGTTTAGCCCCTTGTGCAAACTCCACGTTCTCTTGTGTCGGCTAGACCAACAGATTCGTGTTACAGAACCTCAACTATCCTTGTGCGACTTTTATATCTAGCAAGTTTCAGGTTGCTCACTATCCTTGTTCTTGCGTGTTCTTCGGTTGCATGCAGGAATAGACCTTCGTGGTCAGGTCAACCGTGTTCTTGGCACGGTTGATAACATCTTGGGGTTGGTTCAGCGATTGCTAAGGCGCACGTGACATCTCGTACGGTTGTAGTCGGATCGCAAGAGTCATCTCCACCGAAATCGATAGTTATCAGTCCTATCGGAAGATCGGGACCCCATCGCCTCATCATTAGTGATGCCATTTGGTTTAACTAATGCACCTAGCACATTCATGAGATTAATGAACGAGGTTTTGCGTGCTTTCATTGGTAAATTTGTAGTGGTCTATTTTGATGATATATTGATATATAGCAGATCACTAGAGGAACACCTTTGCCATTTACGTGCTGTTTTTGATGCTTTACGTAATGCACGTTTATTTGGTAACGTTGAGAAGTGCACATTTTGCACGGATCGAGTCTCTTTTCTTGGCTATGTTGTTACTCCACAGGTGCAAGAAGGTAAACCTGTGGCATACTTTAGTGAAAAATTGAGCGGGTGCTGTACTCGCGCCTCAAGACTCACGAGATTGACATTGTCTCTCGCAAGTCGAAGTCACAGTCGATGGCCCTAGTCACCGATCCCAGTTCGGCTTCTGGTCTTTCTTCTGATTCGCTGTGTGGATTCTCCCTTGCTGCTCTCTGTGACATAACTGATGATCAGTTAGAGCAGCTTGCGGATGAGCAGTTAGCCCTCCTAGCTCGGAGATTCTCCCATGCTTACAAGAGGAGG
Organism: Dendrocalamus sinicus; assembly: GCA_036346575.1. Lineage (NCBI taxonomy): Eukaryota > Viridiplantae > Streptophyta > Magnoliopsida > Poales > Poaceae > Dendrocalamus > Dendrocalamus sinicus. The sequence goes on from CM070645.1 coordinate 18,514,921, forward strand.
AGGGACGGAAAGAGAGGAGGACCCGTGATCTGCTTCGAGTGTGGTGGCCCCAACCACATTCGAGCAAACTGCCCCAAGCTGGGGAAGGGCAAGAACGACTACGGCGGTTCGGGCAAGAACGACTACACCGACAAGAACCGCAACAAGAAGCCTCCAGCGCATCCTCAAGGCAAGAAGAAGTTCCGCGACTTTGGGAAGGCCAAGAAGCTCTTCCACCGCGTCCTCACCGCCTTCGACGACCTCGACCTCAGCGAGGTGGAGGGATGGAGCGACGACGACGAGACGGACAAGCAAGAACCCAACGGCGGCGACGACTTCTCTGGCATGTGCTTCATGGCCCTTGAGGGCGAACTGAGCGACAGCGAGCTATACTCCGACTCCGACGAGGTATCCCCCACCTACGACCAGCTTAATGATGCTTTTCTTAAGCTAGGTAGATTCCAAGTGATATGACCATGCAACCAACACATACGACCCTAGCGTCCAATATCAAGAGTGAATTAAAGGTGAATTCGTTTCTTCAGCTTCAAAATATTTTAAATGAGAATATGATGCTACCTAATGATGAAAATATATATTTTTACAGTACCACATCACTTTGGCACCAATTCAAGCAACAGTTCAAGTTGGACACGTTTTCGAGTCCAATTCGGCCTCCAGATCAATTCGGATTCAGCCTGATAGGCCCAACTTCAAATATGCATAACTTTCACATATGAAGTCCGTTTGAGGTCCATGAGTACTTGTTGGAAAGATTATCAAGTCTACTTTCTAGAAGGATTCATTCCCATCTTCAAATTCTATTCGAGCCGGCCGCAATCGTCAAAAGAGTCCGTATTGGGCACGTACTAGAATCGGATTCGGACTGCTGCAATGGTGTAAGTTTAAACGGACATAACTTCCTCATACAGACTCCGTTTTGGACGTTCTTGTACTTCATGGAAAGCTTATGAAGTCTGCTTTCTAATGGATCCAACCTCATCTTCAAATTTCATATGAGACGGCCACAATCATCAAAAGAGTCCACGTTGGTTTCTAAGTCTGAGTCAAAAAAGGTGCTGCGCCACCACCACTTGGGCCCATGGGCCTTGTAACCCTAGGGCGTGTACTTGGATGCCCCCCTGGTCGTTCTCCCTATAAAGGAGTCACTGCCTCCGTTGCTAGGACGGGAATTTTGTTGAGTTTAGGTTTAGCTATTATGCAAACTTCTGTTCTTCAGTTGTGTCGGATTACCACCTGTCAAGACAGCCTACGGAATCCCACCTTTTGATTTTAATAGAAATATTTGCAATTTGAAATTGCTTGTTATCTTGTTCTTGCGTGTTCTTCGGTTGCATGCAGGAATAGACCTTCGTGGTCAGGTCAACCGCGTTCTTGGCACGGTTGATGACAACTTGGAGTGTGGTTCAGCGATTGCTAAGGCGCAAGCGACGTCGTTCGGTTGTAGTCGGATCGCAAGGGTCGCGTCCGCCAAAATAGATAGTTATCATCCTATCGGAAGAACGGGACCCCATCGCCTCATCAGTTGGTATCAGAGTTTCAGTTGACCGGTAGGAATTTCTTGTATCCCTAGTTAGTAGATTGGTTTTTATTTCCAATAGTCCAGAAAAATTGCCCCACAAAAAGAGTTAATTCTCGCTGTCCAAACCCCGTTGTGCCTTTCAATCTATTAATTTTGGTTTGCTAAATTGAATTTGTGTACGTTTTAGCAATGCTTTTAGAGGTCTATATACCATGCTTCTCAATCTGCCCGAGACTTATGAAAATTGCAATAATCTGTAGATGAACCTAAAATGGGCTGATCATAAAATTGCTGAGTTACAAGCTTTTCTCCTTGAGCCCATTGCTTTATGTGTGAATTATCCCAAGCTTACCGCTGAGCTTGAAGCTGTCTCCAAACAGTTTCAAGAGTTAGTTGATGACAATAATCGATTGGCTCAATCGGCTTCTAAGGACCCTGTTAGCTCACCATGCATTAATTGTAACAAACTAAAATCTGACTTGATTGCATTGGATGAAAAATGTGTGAAGCTAACTAAGGACCTTCTAGAGAAGCCACTTTCTGCTTGTAATGTGATTGCTGAGAAGGGGGAGGAGCCCAAGGGTAGGGTTGATGAGGACATCCTTTCCATGCATACAACCATGCCGACTCCATATCAAACTGAAACTATGATACAAGGACCAATGACTAGAGCGCGAGCACGTCTGCTTAACCATCAGGTGAATGCGTTCCTAAGTTTGCATACAAATGTTTCAAAGAATGGAATACTACTTAATTCTTGTGATGATTTAATTGTCCTTAGGAACCATGGGGAAGAACCACATGAGCTCAAGTATAGAAGTGGAACCGTCAAGCGCAAACCAAGTCCTGTTCACGAGTTTGACTCGGATTCGGCCTTGTTGACAACGCCTACTTCAAACGGCCGTAACTTTTGATCCAGAAGGTTTCTCGGGGCCCATGAGTACTTGTTGGAAAGCTCTTGAAGTCTACTTTTAGATGATTCCGGCCTCACCTCCAAATTCCATCCGAGTCGACCAGAAACTGCAAAATAATTCACGTCGCTTTTCCAGTCCGAGTCAAAGTGGGCCTTGGGCCTTGTAATTCGAGTCCTATTCGGCTTCCTTGTGTTTTGGCCGACCCTCCACCTTCCGTGACCCTTAAATAGGCAGCCGCACCCTCTTCTAGGGTTTGGGTTTTGTTTAGACTAAGTTAGCTTTTGCTGCTTTGCCTTGTACTCGCGCGTGTCGGCTAGACCGCCCGAATACTTGTCTTCGGAACCCCACCGTTTCTCTGTTTTGGATTGAATCTTACATCGATATTTGCAATTGAGTTGCTGTTCATCTTGTTCTTGCTTGTTCTTCGATTGCTTGCAGGAAGAAGAACCCTCGTGGTTAGGTTGATCGTGCGCCAACAAGGTCACGAACAATCTCTGGAGTTGGTGTATCGATCGCTAAGGCGCAACGTCCCTGGATGGTTGTAGTCGGGTCGTCAACGTCATCTCTTTCCCCAATCGAATCTACCACTCTCATCGAAAGATCGGGACCCCTAGTGCTATCAGTTGGTATCAGAGCTCAAGGTTGATCGGTGAGAGATCTTATCTAGTCTTTGCAATTTTTACCTACAGTCCAGAAAACCAAAAAAATAGCAGATCAGATCTATTCCCCAAAATCCGAAACAATTTGAGCCTTTATCTATTGCTGCATAGTCCTTGTTTGTTGAGTCTTCGGTTGCATCGTCGTGTCCTTTGCTGGTCTTAGTGTCTAGTTCCTTTAGAGTTTCGAGTTCTGTTCACGTTTTGGACTCACCGTTGCAGTTAGATCCGAACTGTCATAGGAGGGCAAAAAAAAAAAGAGGAGGACTCGGTTGCTGCCCTAATTGGACTTGGAGTAGGACTCGGTTTCTGCCCTAATTGGTATTGGAGTAGGGCACGAATTCGGATTCAACTACATCGTGTGTGTGATGAGCGATGGTGTCCCGATCTTCCGATAGGATGATAACTATCGATTTTGGCGGAGGCGACCCTTGCGATCCGACTACAACCGAACGACGTCGCTTGCGCCTTAGCAATCGCTGAACCACACTCCAAGTTGTTATCAACCGTGCCAAGAACGCGGTTGACCTGACCACGAAGGTCTATTCCTGCATGCAACCGAAGAACACGCAAAAACAAGATAACAAGCAATCTGAAATTGCAAATATTGATATGAAGATCAAAAGGTGGGATTCCAAAGGCTGTCTTGACAGGTGGTCGTCCGACACAACTGAAGAACAGAAGTTTGCATAATAGCTAAACCTAAACTCAACCAAATCCAAGTCCTAGCAATGGAGGCGCGCTCCTTTATAGGAGAACAACCAGGAGGGGCGTCCAAAGTGCATGCTCTAGGGTTACAAGGCCCATGGACCCAATTGGTGGTGGCGCAGCACCCTTTTGACTCGGACTCAAAAACCAACGTGGATTGTTTTGATGATTGCAGCCGGCCCGGATGGAATTTGAAGATGAGGTTGGATCCGTTGGAAAGTAGACTTCATAAGCTTTCCATGTAGACTTCATAAGCTTTCCATGAAGTACAAGAACGTCCCAAACGGAGTCCGTATGAGAAAGTTACGTTCGTTTCAACTTGCACCATTGCAGCAGTCCGAATCTGATTCCAGTACGTGACCAACTCGGACTCTTTTGATGATTGCGGCTGTCTCGGAAAGAATTTGAAGATGGGGTTGAATCCTTTAGAAAGTAGACTTGATAAGCTTTCCATCAAGTCCAAGACCGTCTCAAACGGAGTCCGTATGAGAAAGTTACGTCCGTTTAAACTTGCACCATTGCAGCAGTCCGAGTCTGATTCCAAAACGTGTCCAACTCGAATTCGTGCTTGACTTGGTCTCAAAGTGACGTGGTGACCTCCATTATTCCTTCCATGCATGTCCAGGACTCCATGTCCCTTTCCTTCATCCTTTCCCAAATTCCTAAGCACAATTAAATCACTTGTATTAGGTAGCGGTCTATTCTCAGTAACATATGAAGGCTGAAGAAACGAATTCACCTTTAGTTCAATCTTGATATTGGGCGCGATTGTCGTATGTGTTTGTGGCGTGGTCACATCATCCTCCCCTTCTTGATAGAAAACCGTCCTCGGTTTTAGCATATGTGTAGCCTCACGTATTGCATGATCTTCATCATAAATCTCGGTACATAATAACAAACGCAACAAACTCTCATTATGTAATATCATACGTTCTTTATCACACAAAGTAAAACCTTTTTGAAACGAGCTCACCTTATAATTTAAGTGATGCGTAGGAGCTCTTGTAATTGGAACAACAAGCATAGCAAATATGGTTGTATCCATAGGGGTCGTGTCCTCATCATCCTCCCCTTCTTGAAAACAAAGCCGTCCTCGGCTTTTGATAAACTGAAAGTATGGTAACAAAGAAGCCAAGGTGTATGCATGGTATATGTATATGTCATCTGTTTTAACAGTTCTTCGTTGTTGCACAATTAATGTTATAACACAGCAGCAATCATAAAAGCTCATTGTATTATTAACCCAAAAGTAATCATATATGTTAATGAACAAATCAAAATTTCTCACACAGTAATTATCGCAACTTGTTTTGCAAATGTAGGTGAAGCATTTATGCAATTCAAATCCTTGAAGTTGTAAACTTGTTGTGGTGGCACATATAGGCAAAGCTACAACTTTTGGAATCAGACAAAGTTTATCCATATAATCAGATTTCAATTGAGCAATAGCAAATTCATCTAGTAAGGGTGAAAATATTTGCAAGTTCTTCCATACATCAATTTCATTATTTAGATTGCCAATGTTGGATGGTTCAATAAGAGAAGAACACATAGGCATTGAATGATCACTAAAATTTATTTTTCTTTCATAATGAACAAGATTGAGCATACAAGAGTTGTTGTTCAAAACAACAAGCTGCAATTCATCCATGTGGTCACAAGTTATGCATATTCGATATACAAGAAATTGATTTCCTACACCATAATCTCCAATCAAATTAAACTTATACCCAGGGGTGTAGGCACTAAACAAGAATTTTGAACATGTAAGTTCAGAAACTTTCTCCAAAGCATGTGACAATTTCATAGGAAGATCCAACATGATGTAACACAATGAATTGGCAGGAGAAATTCTAGTTAAAACTTCTTTATGTCTAGCCAAAGCCACATGATCATTGTATGTGATTAATTCATCACATGAATCACTCAAAACAGTAGACAATTCAATTATTTTTTGACAAGGTGCACTCAACGTATTCTCAACACTCAAATCAATGCAGTGTGAATTCTCTACTTGAAATATGGTCATGTCAGAATTGTTTTCCACTAAGTTTTGCTCTAAAATAGCATGAACGGTGCATAATTGTTGTTCTTCACAAGCATACTCACCGTGAGTGATGATAGCACCATGATCTTTACCTTTTGGCTCCTCAGATGATGTAGGCGCATCCATCTCCTCATCTTCGTTCTCAACGAATGGAATCGATGGTTCAATCAACTCATGCTCCTTTTGACATGGCTCTCAACTGCCTGCAAGTTGTTAGTCACAGAAAAGGCACAAACATGGGTTTGCTCTCATGTTTCTTATCATCAAGCACTCTCAATTTCTTCTCAATCTGACGCTCAACATTACATGCAAGTATAAACAAATGAGGAGAGAATTATATTCTTTGTGAATGAGAAGGTCCTGAATTTCTTTATTAAGGCCACGTAAGAATCTATTCTCTGTAGCTTCAGCATGTTCCTCTAAGCCACAACGCAACAAAAGAGCTTTCAATTCTTCATAGTATTCACTTACAGTTCTCCTACCTTGTTCTAAACGTTGCAATCTGTTTAACAAGTCACGTGAATAATATGAAGGAACAAATGTAGATCTCATCACTCGTTTCAAAACATTCCAAGTTTTAGGTACATGTGGTAGTCTACATTGTTTCCTCCACCAAAATAATGCGAAATCAGTGAATTCACTAGTAGCAGCCCTAACTCTTTCATCATCAGGAAAATCATAGCATGCAAAATTTCCATCTAATTGTATTTCCCAATCAAGATAAGCTTCAGGGTCATATCTACCAGCAAATGGCGGAATTGTAAACTTGGCATCATCATCACATACCTCTCTTGTTAACGTACTTGTGCCTTGTTGATTTTGTCGAAGTCGACAACGGTCGTGATCATTGGATCCCTCAATTCTGTTGTTGATGGTGGTGAGGGTCTTATTAATACGATCCAACAAGTTGTTGGTCTCACAAAAATTGCTACAATGTGATCTTGAACCTGTCATGGTTAGTAGAAAACAAGGAAATACACTAGAATTATGTAAGTCCCTATAAACTACTAGGAGGTGGAGCTTATAAGTCACACATCTCTCGAACTCTTACCAAGCTCTTACAAGTTCTTACCAATGCAAAACAGGTGGTGCAACTGGTGGCTGGTTCGTGATAACTTAACTCAAGTGATGAGTATAGCGATTGCAAGGTACAGCGAGACCTGTTCGGTTGTAGAAAAGTGGAGTTTGGATAGGCTATGTATTTTGTAGCAAAGGAAAACAATCAATTAATTTCAGAAATTGCACAGAATTGAATTATAGTTCGTATCTAGCACTTAGCCTATGTTGCTGATCAACCAAAGATGGAAGAAGGCTAAAATAAGTGTATGGCAATGTATGGGAGTGGTAAATACAAGATAATTCGATCGAATGCAATCTGGAATTGAAGAACACAAGGATTGTTCCAAAATTTGGAAACTGAAGATTTCTGTCCACTGGACAGCGCGTCGGTATTTCGGCCGTAACTTTTTGTCAGTTGCCTTTTTTTCAATGATTCTTTTTTTCTCCGTTTTCTGACGGCTTTTTCTACAACTTTTGTTTTTGGGCCAAGGTCTGGAAACCGACCTAAAAATTCGCACAAAATTCACAAGTGCCGACTGTTGCAGATTCAATCTGGAATTTTGGGTCAACTTCCACCGCAGATATCTCTTAACTGCCTTGCTGGAATGACGTGAAATTTTACAGATAGATGGACAATGAAGTTTTGAATCTAATGACGGTGGTTTCACTGAAAAATAATCTCGGAATCAAAAGTTATGGCTTTTTTGGTGGCAGCTGCAGAGAAAGGAATGATCAGCCGAAATTGGAATTAGGGTTTGGGGTGGGGGAATTTTTTTTGGTTGGATTTTTATTGGAACAAAGATATGACCAGCAACTAGACAAAGCTAAAACGGACACAAATTCAATTTAGCAAACCAAAACTAACAGATTGAAAGGCACAACGGGGTTTGGACAACGGAAATTAACTCTTTTTGTGGGGCAATTTTTCTGGACTATGGGAAATAAAAATCAATCTACTAACTAGGGATACAAGAAATTCCTACCGGTCAACTGAAGCTCTGATACCAACTGATGAGCGATGGTGTCCCGATCTTCCGATAGGATGATAACTATCGATTTTGGCGGAGGCGACCCTTGCGATCCGACTACAACCGAACGACGTCGCTTGCGCCTTAGCAATCGCTGAACCACACTCCAAGTTGTTATCAACCGTGCCAAGAACGCGGTTGACCTGACCACGAAGGTCTATTCCTGCATGCAACCGAAGAACACGCAAAAACAAGATAACAAGCAATCTGAAATTGCAAATATTGATATGAAGATCAAAAGGTGGGATTCCAAAGGCTGTCTTGACAGGTGGTCGTCCGACACAACTGAAGAACAGAAGTTTGCATAATAGCTAAACCTAAACTCAACCAAATCCAAGTCCTAGCAACGGAGGCGGCGGCTCCTTTATAGGGAGAACAACCAGGAGGGGCGTCCAAAGTGCATGCTCTAGGGTTACAAGGCCCATGGACCCAATTGGTGGTGGCGCAGCACCCTTTTGACTCGGACTCAAAAACCAACGTGGATTGTTTTGATGATTGCAGCCGGCCCGGATGGAATTTGAAGATGAGGTTGGACCCGTTGGAAAGTAGACTTCATAAGCTTTCCATGTAGACTTCATAAGCTTTCCATGAAGTACAAGAACGTCCCAAACGGAGTCCGTATGAGAAAGTTACGTTCGTTTCAACTTGCACCATTGCAGCAGTCCGAATCTGATTCCAGTACGTGACCAACTCGGACTCTTTTGATGATTGCGGCTGTCTCGGAAAGAATTTGAAGATGGGGTTGAATCCTTTAGAAAGTAGACTTGATAAGCTTTCCATCAAGTCCAAGACCGTCTCAAACGGAGTCCGTATGAGAAAGTTACGTCCGTTTAAACTTGCACCATTGCAGCAGTCCGAGTCTGATTCCAAAACGTGTCCAACTCGAATTCGTGCTTGACTTGGTCTCAAAGTGACGTGGTGACCTCCATTATTCCTTCCATGCATGTCCAGGACTCCATGTCCCTTTCCTTCATCCTTTCCCAAATTCCTAAGCACAATTAAATCACTTGTATTAGGTAGCGGTCTATTCTCAGTAACATATGAAGGCTGAAGAAACGAATTCACCTTTAGTTCAATCTTGATATTGGGCGCGATTGTCGTATGTGTTTGTGGCGTGGTCACATCATCCTCCCCTTCTTGATAGAAAACCGTCCTCGGTTTTAGCATATGTGTAGCCTCACGTATTGCATGATCTTCATCATAAATCTCGGTACATAATAACAAACGCAACAAACTCTCATTATGTAATATCATACGTTCTTTATCACACAAAGTAAAACCTTTTTGAAACGAGCTCACCTTATAATTTAAGTGATGCGTAGGAGCTCTTGTAATTGGAACAACAAGCATAGCAAATATGGTTGTATCCATAGGGGTCGTGTCCTCATCAGTGTGAAAAAAAAAGAGAAAAGAAGGAACAGTCAGCCGCATCTAGAAGAGCCGCGGCATAAAAAAAAAGAAAAAAAAGAAGAAAAAAAAACAGAGGAGAGAGAAACAGCTAACTTTTGCATACGACCTCCGATTGAGGCGATTCTTGATCCGTTGGAAAGGAAATCGGAAGATAGAGTGAAAAGAAAAACTGGAGATTTCAGAGCCGCGTAAGCCATCAGGCACATACGCGGCAGCTTCGACCCCAAAAAACGTCGTTTAGGGCCTCAAAACGGGCCCGCAAACCGAGGAAAAATCAAGTTTCTCAGAATTCGCTCAAAATTGACAGAGCCCTTCTGCACGTGATTCTAAGGTACCCTGTGAAGACGGCACCCTTTTTCGAGCTCCAGAACTCCGTGTGCAACGCCATCTAGTTTCTTTCTGCACGGTGTGTCTTCGTTTGTGTTCTCGGCTCGCGTCTCTAGTACGGTCTAGCCTAGGACCAGCACGGTGCCGTCGTTGAGCGATCATTCAACTTGCTTTGACTAATGTGGTTCTAGTTATCCTTTGTTCACTCTCAGCCCACCTATAGCTCCACAGATTTGGCTACCACCTCACAGGGACTAGCGACCAAGTCAGCGATACACCCAATTTCCAGGAGATATTGTCTTGACTTGTCGGCTGCCATCACCTCCTGCTCGCTATGGTAAGAACTTGTAAGAGCTTGACAGAACAGGTTGAGAGTGTGCGACTTGATTTAACCACATCCCAGTAGTTGTGAGGGTATAACCTGCAGTTTTATTATTTTTATCTTCTTGGTTTGTTTCTTGTGTTCTTCTAACAATGTCAGGAGAACCGGAGGACCTGCGGGCAGCGCAACATTCCCCTCGGACTAGGGGCATCATACAACACTTTGAGCGCCAAATGAAGCTGCACACTGAAGGACTTGATGAGGATGTACGGGTCACCAACGAACGCCTTGGCCAATTGGAGGCGCGCGAGATCGACACCAACACTACGCTTGCAACATTGGAGGCTTCCGTTGGCACCATCAACACCTCACTTGCTGAGATTTTGAGACGTCTTGATGAGAGGGGCGTGCATCTCCGCTGCACCGACTCAGCGTACTCGTGCCAACATTGGTGTCTTGGGCAGCAGGGTGGGCGAAAATGGTGGAGACGATTATGCGGCTGACACTGAGATTGATGATGATGAGGACGCCACCGTCAACGCCAACCACGCCGGGCTGAGGTACGTGACAATGATGAATCGCTTGGTAAGATTAAGTTCACTATGCCACTTTTTGATGGAAAATATAACCCTGATGCTTATATCACTTGGGAATTGGCTGTTGATCAGAAATTTGCTTGTCATGCATTCCCTGAAAACAAAAGGGTTAGGGCTGCTACTAGTGAGTTTACTGATTTTGCGTCTGTTTGGTGGAGTGAATATTCCAAGAAAAATCCTTTCACCATACCACAAACTTGGGATGCATTAAAAAGAATCATGCGAGCTAGATTTGTTCCTCATATTATGCACGTGATTTGTTACATAAGTTGCAACAATTGAGGCAAGGTAGTAAAAGCGTAGAGGAATATTTTCAAGAATTGCAAACAGGCATGCTGCGTTGTGACTTAGAGGAAACTGAGGAAGCCGCTATGGCTAGGTTTATGGGTGGTTTGAATCGGGAAATTCAGGATATCTTAGCTTACAAGGAATATAATTCTATCACTCGCTTATTTCATCTTGCTTGTAAAGCTGAAAGAGAAGTACAGGACGACGCGCGAGCACTAGGACTAACGCTTCTGCAGGTCGTGCAAATATTTGGTCTCAACGTGCATCTGCCGCACCATCAAGCCAACCCCTGCACCTTCTTCCTCCAACAGCAAGCCACGATTTTCATCATCAAATTCGGCATCTCGGGCATCCGAAGCAACAAAGGGCAGCCCAAGCACATGCAAAGAGCTCTTCGTCCGCTGCATCTACGGGACGAACGAGGATATCCAATGTCATCAATGCAAGGGTATGGCCATGTGAGGAGTGAGTGCCCAACCAAGCGTGTTCTGATTGTGAGAGATGATGGTGGGTATTCTTCTGCTAGTGATTTGGATGAGGATACATATGCTATGCTTGCAGCTGACCATGCAGGTAGTGGGAAGGAGCAAGAAGAAGAGCACATTGGCGCTGAAGATGCAGAGCGCTATGAGAGCCTCATTGTGCAGCGTGTGTTGAGTGCACAAATGGAGAGGGCGGAGCAAAATCAGCGGCACATCCTTTTCCAAACAAAGTGCGTCGTGAAGGAACGTTCATGCCGAGTGATAATTGATGGAGGAGCTGCAACAACTTGGTGAGCTCCGATATGGTGGAGAAGCTTGCGTTGAACACCAAACCTCACCCACACCCTTACTACATTCAATGGTTCAATAACAGCGGCAAGGTGAAGGTAACACGAATGGTGAGAGTAAATTTTGCTATTGGTTCTTATCACGATGTTGTAGAATGCGATGTTGTCCCTATGCAAGCATGCTCTATGCTGTTAGGTAGACCGTGGCAATATGATAAAGATTCACTGCATCATGGTAAGACAAACCAATATTCTTTTGTGCATCATGACAAGAAAATTGTGTTACATCCTATGTCTCCTGAAGCTATTTTCAAAGATGAGATTGCTAGAGCTAGTAGAGAGAAAAATCAGGAGCATAATAGGAGTGAAAATCAGATTGTTGCAAGTGAACTTGAGCAACATAAAAAGAAAAACTCTAAATCTGTTCATGAGAAGAAAAATGAGATTAAATTGAAAGGTGCATGTTTTCTTGCTACTAAGTCTGATGTGAATGAGCTGGATGCTAGTACTTCTATTTGCTATGCCTTACTTTGCAAACAAGCTTTATTTTCATTCGAGGAGGTACCTTCTTCTGTGCCTCCTGCTGTCACTAATCTTTTGCAGGAGTACATGGATGTCTTTCCAAAGGACGTGCCGCCAGGGCTACCACCAGTGCGAGGGATTGAGCACCAGATTGATTTGATTCCCGGGGCATCCTTGCCCAATCGTGCGCCATACAGGACCAATCCGGAAGAAACTAAGGAGATTCAGCGCCAAGTTCAAGAATTGCTTGATAAAGGTTATGTGCGTGAGTCTCTTAGCCCTTGTGCTGTTCCGGTAATTTTAGTGCCTAAGAAAGATGGATCATGGCGTATGTGTGTGGACTGTAGAGCGATCAATAACATTACCATTAGATATCGTCACCCTATTCCTAGGTTAGATGATATGCTTGATGAATTAAGTGGCTCTATTGTCTTCTCTAAAGTTGATTTATGTAGTGGGTACCACCAAATTCGCATGAAATTGGGAGATGAATGGAAAACAGCATTTAAAACTAAGTTCGGTTTGTATGAGTGGTTAGTGATGCCATTTGGTTTAACTAATGCACCTAGCACATTCATGAGATTAATGAACGAGGTTTTGCGTGCTTTCATTGGTAAATTTGTAGTGGTCTATTTTGATGATATATTGATATATAGCAGATCACTAGAGGAACACCTTTGCCATTTACGTGCTGTTTTGATGCTTTACGTAATGCACGCTTATTTGGTAACGTTGAGAAGTGCACATTTTGCACGGATCGAGTCTCTTTTCTTGGCTATGTTGTTACTCCACAGGGCATAGAAGTTGATCAAGCCAAGGTTGAGGCAATACAGAGTTGGCCGACTCCTAAAACGGTCACGCAGGTGCGAAGTTTTCTCGGACTTGCTGGATTCTATCGTCGTTTTGTGAAGGATTTCAGCACCATCGCTGCACCATTGAATGAGCTCACTAAAAAGGGGGTGCCGCTTACTTGGGGGAATGCACAGGAAGACGCCTTCAACACATTGAAAGATAAGTTAACACATGCACCATTACTCCAACTTCCAGATTTTAGTAAGACTTTTGAGCTAGAATGTGATGCTAGTGGAATTGGATTGGGTGGTGTGCTGTTGCAAGAAGGTAAACCTGTGGCATACTTTAGTGAAAAATTGAGTGGGCCTAGTTTGAACTATTCTACTTATGATAAGGAATTATATGCTCTAGTTCGAACTTTAGAGACATGGCAACATTATTTATGGCCCAAAGAATTTGTCATTCATTCTGATCATGAGTCATTAAAGCATATTAGGAGTCAAGCAAAATTGAACCGTAGGCATGCAAAGTGGGTTGAATTCATAGAGTCTTTTCCTTATGTCATAAAACACAAAAAGGGAAAGGAGAATGTTATTGCTGATGCATTGTCTAGGAGATATACCATGCTCTCACAACTTGACTTCAAAATTTTTGGATTGGAAACAATTAAGGAGCATTATGTTCATGATGATGACTTTAAAGACGTGTTGCTGAATTGCCAAGAGGGAAAAACGTGGAATAAATTTGTTCTAAATGATGGATTTGTGTTTAGAGCTAACAAACTATGCATTCCAGCTAGCTCCGTTCGATTGTTGTTGTTACAGGAAGCGCATGGAGGTGGGCTGATGGGGCATTTTGGAGCGAAGAAGACGGAAGACATACTTGGTAGTCATTTCTTTTGGCCAAAGATGAGACGTGATGTGGAACGTTTTGTTGCTCGCTGCACTACGTGTCAAAAGGCTAAGTCACGACTTAATCCTCACGGTTTGTATATGCCTCTACCTGTTCCTAGTGTGCCTTGGGAAGATATTTCTATGGACTTTGTTTTAGGACTGCCTAGGACAAAGAAGGGGAGGGATAGCATATTTGTTGTTGTGGATAGATTTTCTAAGATGGCACACTTCATACCATGTCATAAAAGTGATGATGCTTCCAATATTGCTGATTTGTTCTTTCGTGAAGTTGTTCGTTTGCATGGTGTGCCAAATACAATAGTTTCCGATCGTGACACTAAATTCCTTAGCCATTTTTGGAGAACTTTATGGGCTAAATTGGGGACTAAGCTGTTATTTTCGACTACGTGTCATCCCCAAACTGATGGGCAAACTGAAGTTGTGAATAGAACTTTATCTACCATGCTTAGGGCTGTTTTGAAAAAGAACATTAAAGTGTGGGAAGAATGCTTGCCTCATATTGAATTTGCTTATAATCGTCGCTGCATTCTACTACAAAGTTGTGCCCTTTGAGATTGTCTATGGCTTTGTGCCTCGTGCTCCTATTGATTTGCTACCACTTCCATCTTCGGAGAAGTTAAATTTTGATGCTAAACAGCGTGCTGACTTGATGTTGAAATTGCATGAGACAACCAAAGAAAATATTGAACGCATGAATGCTAAATATAAACTTGCTGGTAGTAAAGGAAGGAGGCATTTAACTTTTCAACCGGGTGATTTAGTTTGGTTGCATTTGAGAAAAGAAAGATTTCCTGAATTGAGGAGGTCTAAGTTGATGCCTAGAGCTGATGGTCCTTTCAAAGTGTTGGAAAAGATTAATGACAATGCATATAAACTTGAGTTGCCTGCAGATTTTGGGGTTAGTCCCACCTTTAACATTGCAGATTTGAAGCCATACTTGGGAGAAGAAGATGAGCTTGAGTCGCGGACGACTCAAATGCAAGAAGGGAGGATGATGAGGACATCCTTTCCATGCATACAACCATGCCGACTCCATATCAAACTGAAACTATGATACAAGGACCAATGACTAGAGCGCGAGCACGCCTGCTTAACCATCAGGTGAATGCGTTCCTAAGTTTGCATACAAATGTTTCAAAGAATGGAATACTACTTAATTCTTGTGATGATTTAATTGTCCTTAGGAACCATGGGGAAGAACCACATGAGCTCAAGTATAGAAGTGGAACCGTCAAGCGCAAACCAAGTCCTGTTCACGAGTTTGACTCGGATTCGGCCTTGTTGACAACGCCTACTTCAAACGGCCGTAACTTTTGATCCAGAAGGTTTCTCGGGGCCCATGAGTACTTGTTGGAAAGCTCTTGAAGTCTACTTTCAGATGGATTCGGCCTCACCTCCAAATTCCATCCGAGTCGACCAGAAACTGCAAAATAATTCACGTCGCTTTTCCAGTCCGAGTCAAAGTGGGCCTTGGGCCTTGTAATTCGAGTCCTATTCGGCTTCCTTGTGTTTTGGCCGACCCTCCACCTTCCGTGACCCTTAAATAGGCAGCCGCACCCTCTTCTAGGGTTTGGGTTTTGTTTAGACTAAGTTAGCTTTTGCTGCTTTGCCTTGTACTCGCGTGTCGGCTAGACCGCCCAATACTTGTCTTCGAACCCCATCGCTTGCTGTTTTCGATTGAATCTTATTTCGTTATTTGCAATTGAGTTGCTGTTCATCTTGTTCTTGCTTGTTCTTCGATTGCTTGCAGGAACGAGAACCCTCGTGGTTAGGTTGATCGTGCGCCGACAAGGTCACGAACAATCTCTGGAGTTGGTGTATCGATCGCTAAGGCGCAACGTCCTTGGATGGTTGTAGTCGGGTCGTCAACGTCACCTCCTTCCCCAATCGAATCTACCACTCTCATCGAAAGATCGGGACCCCTAGTCCTATCACGATCCAGATTCCATCCACCGTTACATGGCATCCGCACCATATAGCATCTTTCAGCGTTATAGCCGCTTAACTTACCACTGGGACAACACCTAGGACAATTCAAACCAGGACCATCTGCAGCCCTTCACTTTACCAATACCACCCACAAAGTTTTCGAAATAGAACTATATTTGGTTAAGTTCCCATATCCGCCCTTGACCGTGGGCACGGCTATTTGAATAGTTTTGACTCTGCAGAGTTTGTACACTTTCACCACAAGAGACAATCAACTCGTTGCCCCATACGATTCCTAAGTCATGTGGTTGAGCAGACCATCACAGTGACTTTTCAAAGTATCTAGTCCCTTTTGTCATCTCACTTTATGGGCTTCTACCACTTGCGGTGGGTCCCATCTATGCACGGGATGTTCCCCACAGTTACTAATGCAGTCGGGCTCCACTTCCCGCAACGCTTAGAACAGCTGGGAAACTTCACCCTCCACTTGGTGTCCCTTTAGGCCTCCCCTTGCCCTTGCGTATCCACTTCCATCCACTACCGGTGAGATGAGTCCGGGGGTTTCGATAAATTTACTTAGCCAAATTGTACTTTACAGACTTGTGGTTGTACTGTTTTACACAGGAGGTCATGATAAGATTCAGTCCTTAGTGGTATCTGGGCGGTTCTACCACTAACCCACTTTGTGCATCCACTGCACCACACACACACCCTCGAACCATCCACCCAGATATTTAAGCAAGTTGGGGTTTTTTGGAACAGAAAATAATCATACCAACATATACCAGTCGTTACCACCATGACTTCCCAAACCAATTTCTCATGATTAAAAATGATAATGATACTTGAAGCACTTCAGTGCCCCCGAGTATCTATGCAGTACTAAGCATGGCATATAATTAGGGACTTATTTTCGAAAGGCTACTATTATAATTTTGCTAGGGCGACAAGGTTCATACATTCAAATATTCCAAAGGAGATGTAATATTATTCAAGGTAAACAATGGGCACATAACTAGAATATTAAATTAAACATGTATTTGCATATAAAATAACAGCATGCAATTTGATAATTTAAACCAAAGTAATTTGCAGAAAATGTAGGTTCAACATGATCAAAGTATTAACTCGCCTTGCACGGTTTACCGCGGTCTTGAGCTCGCGCAAAGCTTTCTCGTTCGTTAGTTTTGAGCTTCGAGTCTTTATCTTCATTTCGCTCTTGATCACGCTTGTTCCCTTATTCTTCAAGACTCCAATTTCTAATTACGCGCTAAACGACTGAATACAAATAAAGGCAAATGGCTCAAAAGACCCATATAAATCCAAATAAACTCAATTTAGTTTTATTATGAGTTAATGGGTGATTCGAGTGGTTTGAGGCAAGGCCAGTGGCAGAATACGATAACTTGATCTTTTTATTAATACTCTTTTGTTATGTATGTATGCATGTATGTATGCATGTATGTATTCATGTATGTATGTATATATATATGGGAAGCCTCTTTTCTACACCCGGGTGTAATTATACCCTATGTCGTATGTCGCGTAACGGAGGATATGTACGTGTAGTATGCGGGTATTTAAGACCATCTAGGTGGTATGAACAATTTTTCAGAGGTGGTATCTACATTTTTTCGACATACTCCTTTTTATGCGCGTATATGAAGTTATTTACAAAATACGCTAAAAACTATGGACTTCTTTACAAGTTTTTCGTCTAGTTCACATTGGAGTATCTTATAATTAGTATACAAATATACCTAAAGTGATAAAGGATTATTTCAAGTTTGTTTAGGTGGTCCTTATTGATTTAAGGTTGCTATCGATTTATGTACCTTTTAAAGACATAGGAGCGACAACCATATTTTAGACGACTATATTTTATATTAATCAGAGGTACCCCTAAAAGTAAATCTAGATTTGACGTACAATAATCCCTGGCTGCATCTCTATTTTGCATGAATCTTAATGATAGGATTTAACTTAATTTATCCCAGCATCATATTTTATTTATGTTTTAATTTGCATTTCAATTGATTATTTAAATTTCACCTAACTATTTCCCTTAATCACTTATATTGTCCATATACTCATAATTCATATTTGAGGTATAGGTAAATTTTATTTGAACATAAATCAGTTATCTTATCTTCCTGGGATCATTTCCCAATTATGTTCCATTGAAAATGGTTAAAAAAATGAGATAGTAAGAAAAAGGAAAAAGTGCAGTGGGGGAAATTCGAACCTGGGACCTTACGGTGAGGGGTAAGCCACAGGCTCGGGTGACCAACTGGGCGGCGGGTGCTTCTTAACTAGAAGGGGGAAAACGAATTAGAAGAGATCATGTATGGGCCGGGATAGAACAGAGCAAGAACAGGGGAGGATTGGGCGGCGCTCGGCCGACGGCGTCACCGGCGAGAGGCAGCCGGGGAGGCAGTGGCGACCGGAAAAACGAAACGCTGTGGAGGAGGAGGTGGTTCTGGGGTAGCAGTTTCGGCCATGAGGCACCACGGCGGGCCGGTGGCGGTGGGGAAGCGGCCGGGTGCGGAGAGGCCGTGAATGGCGACGGTGGCCGGAGGGAGGAGGGAGCGGAATGGGGGTAGCGCAAGCAGTAACAAGCCACGTGAAGCTCACCCCAGTGGTCGACGGGACCGGAGGAGGGCCGAGGGGAGCTGGCGACGAAGGCCGGTGGTGGCGCAGCCGGGTCGCCCTGGAGGAGGGAGCTCCGGTGATGGAAGGCTTGGCCGGCGATTGGAGGAGGTTCGGGGCGCCGAGGAGGCTCTCCCACCGCTTGGAATCGGATAGTGGTGGCCCGGGGAGATGTTGGCAGCGTGAATGGCGGCGGCGGCCAGTTTTGGAGAAGAAGCTACAGCGGCGAGCTTCGGTGGGCGGAACTTCGATTAATTTGGAGGGGGAGTAGAAGGGAAGCGGGTATACGCTGTGACGCTGCCGGATTGGTGGAGGATGCAGCGGGGTGCCCGAACGGCAAGGAGGCAGCGGCGACGGCCGGCGCGCAGGGTGGTAATGGAGGAGCGGTGGGGCGCGCAAGGCAGGAAAAGGCCAGGGAGGCTACTTATAGCCGTGGAGGGGGAAGCTGTGGGTGACTCACGGGCACAGCCGGGCGAGTGGCGCAGAGTAGGGGCGCGCGCAGAGGGTGGAGGCGTGCGGCGATGGGGACTGGCGCGGTCGGAGGCGGCGGGAGCGGGTTGGCGCAAAGGAAGACAAGACATGGGCACGGACGCGTGGGTGACGAGGGCAGGCTCTGCTGACGCAAGAAGGACGGGGGAACAGGGGGAAGGTGACGCGGAGCAAGCTCTGCCAAAGAAGGAAGAAGGGGAGGAGGGAGAAGGAAGAAAAAGATAGGAGGCAGGGGCAGGAGAAGGGCCCACCTATAAAAGAGATGGAAAATGGGAAAGGAAACAGAAAATGAAAGGCTTTAGCAAATTTTTGGATTCTTAATTTGAATTTCTATTTTGTATATAAATTTACAGATTTCAATTTTTGGATTTTTAATTCAAGTCTTGATTCAAATATCTAGATGTCAAAATATAATATTCCTCTATTTTCAATATTATTTAGTCTGCCTTGGGATTTCGATTTTTTTTCTATTATTTTATTTTGAATTATATATATATATTTTTTTTGAATATCAAATCTTGGGTTTTGTATGCTAATTAAATTATGAAAAAGAATATTCTTTCTGGTTTCATTTTATTGATTTGAAATGGGGATTCAAGACTTTGGTATTTTGAATTCATGACTTGTAATGTCATTTTCTGTTTCTATTATCTACATGATCATTATTCACGCTTGGAAGTATTCTTGGGTTATTAATTCGCAGAGCAGGAAACTTAGAAAATTTTCAAATAATTACTCAAAAGAAATTCGGACGCTAGCAAGTTGCAAGAGAAAGTTTTAAAAACTCCATATTTTTTAATTCTTGAATTTTGGGACGTTACACGGTGTTTGCAGCCATTTGTTGTGTCGTGGGGCACGCAGCCGTGCATGGTTGGCACGTTGTGTGCTGCCGGTTTTCGCCAGCTGGGTTCCCCATGCGCAGCCGAGGAGTCCAACAAGCTTTAAAGCTGTTGTGGCCAATGTGTCACTGCCCCATGTGCTCGACCTGCTGTGATAGTACTGCCTTTTCGCCGACGCTCCATCGCATGTTCTTGCCATATACGCCGATCAATGCCGCCGTGCATTGCCGCCCCATCTCCCCTCTACGCCGGCACCGATTGGTACGTCGTGCTGTCAACAACCCAGCCGCAAGGGCATCATCCATTATCACCGACCACATCACCAAGTGATGTAGCGGAATGGCCCGTGGTGATGAGCATTCCCACCAGCCAAGCGGTGGCACCTCATCGAGCTGCGGCAACTCTTCCAGTAGCCAGGGGTCATCGACGATCGAGGCGGAGTATGAACTTATTGGGCGCAACCCATCAACGGCCAAAAAATGGTGGAATGTGGCGAGAAAGTTGAATGGTGTGTGCACGAATCTGTTGGGGCAGAGTCTGGCGACTAAGGAGATGATCCAGTCGTTGGTCTGCAAGGGGAAGATCTCTACTGCCCCTCACTGACGAGACAGAGCCCCATCCGATGGAGTCGGAGGCAGTGGTATTCATCGCCTATCTGGAAGCTAGGCTCCGATTTCTTTGGGTATTGTTTGTCGGTGAGGTGCTGAGGTTGTACGGGTTGGAGCTGCCGTAGCTGACTCCCAATGCCCTCATTCGGCCAGCTGTGTATTGCTGGGCCTCACGGACGGAGATGGTCTGACCGAGTGCGTCTCTCTTCGAGTTTCTTCACGATGTGTAGTGCTTGCTGAGGAAGCTCGACAGGCAGGAATACTCCAACTTTGGGAGTGTGAACTTCGTGCTGTAGTCCACTAGTGCGTCCGTGGCATGAATAGTCTGGTCTTGCCTGTGACGATGGCATACGCCCCGCGGTCGCGTCGTTGGTGAGGGCCGTCGAGCCGAGTAAGTCTTCCATCGTAAGCATGGCACTTAATCTGGTTATGCTGCAAATCGTAAGTGTGCCTTGTTTCAATGGTAGAGCTCACACTCGAAGATGTGAAGCGCGCAGTGACCATTTTCCTTGGGATATATGTGGCCAAGGAGTATAGCCTTCGAGAAGCAGTCACTGCAAACATTGGGCAGGTGAACCAAGTGTGTGAGGCTCTTGGTATCCCTGTGTCGGAGCACGCTGCTCCTAGCGTTGGTTGGCTTCGCACCCGCAAGGGCGATGGTAAGGGGGAGGCCTCCCCTACTTGGCGAAGGGGCCGTTCTCCTGCAGTGGAATCCGCTGAGGTTGAGGAGGCCAATGCGGGCATCGACTCCAAGCTAGCTGAGTATGTGAACTCAGATTTGGAGGCTGAGGCGGACTGCCGCATTGGTGGCGGCCACTGCATGGATGACACGGGGCCCGTAGGCGATGCTATTGATGAGGCCAGTGGCGGTCATGGGCCTGACATGGACACGAGAGGTGAATGCGAAGGCTCCTCGCCCACGACCACTATGGGGCTTGACAAGGCGTTTCCTGGGGCGCCCGCAGCGAAGCATGCCCCCCTTGTGTCCACCTATGGGGATAAGCAATTGTTTTCAAGTGGCGGTGGCCACGCTCTCAGAGGGATCAGACTCCAAGGCGGACGCCGTCGGCACCGAAGCAGGCTCCATAGCCAGGGTTGCCAGTGATGCCCCTGTGAGCACCCATCCGGTGACCATAGGCGTAGCTGCTTCCCAACCATCTTCCCCTGTCCGTGATGCAGGTATAAATACTCCCTTCTCTCCTCATGACTTCGTGAGGCTTTCCCCGATTTGCTTGCTGACATAGTTGTCAATGTCAACAGGCCCTCGGTCTCTGGGGCATGCACAAGGCTCCAGCAATGAAACTAGTCACTGGGGATTGGCGCTTCTGCTATGGACGTGTCATCGATGTTCTCCCCTATCAAAGCTGTCGACTTAGAGACTTGGCGTCTGATCGTGGTAGACTCCGTCCCCTGACCGGAGGCGTTACGGGTGTTCCAGGGGGCCGCAGGCTATGCAGACGTGGGTCTGGATCATCGGACCCTATCATTGTGCAGACCGGAGCTCATGGAAAGCGCTCTTGAGGCAACGGAGATGAAGGTACTTGTACCAGTTTGCACTGATTATGTTCCTTGGGACACTGCTGACCGTGCTGCGTCATGCAGGCTCTCACTCTCACCCACATAGTGCAGACGGCTAGGGCCCGCAAACGGAGTGGCCTATAAGAGCGGCTCAATGCCGTGGAAGTGGAGACCACCGCTGCACAGCAATCCACCGAGGATGCCGTTGCGGCCTACGCATCGAAGGATGAGCGCATCCGCTTTCTCGGCTATTGCCGAGGTGCATATCTTGCTGGAGTGGACTCAGCATACCGCCTCTGAAGAACGCGAGGGGTTGCTCTAGCAGATTGCTGGGCTGGAAGAGTAGAAGGCTCAGAGAGAAGGACGCGCGCTAAGTCGTCTCACTGACAGAGTGGAGTTCGATGGAGGCCCTGGAGAACATGCTCTCCGAGATCACCATTGTGGTGCCTCCCCAGACCTTTGGGCCTGAGGACCTCTCAAGTAGTTTCCGGAGGATTGGAGAGGCCTCAGTGCTCATGCTGAGTGTCGCATGATCCTACAACAACCATTGCTTGTTCGTGACAACCCGGATGGTTCTTGGACTTATTCACCACCGGGGTTGCCTGCTCGTAGGCAAGCTAGCCAATATACGCCAGCCTGCGGGAGTGAGGTCATGCCCAGTGTCGTGTAGGCAATACACCGCTCTACCCATGCATTCCATCAACGAATATAGGATTACATCGGCGAGGCCGCGGCAAAGGTTACTATAAGGCGGAGCCTACAGGGCGGCTGTGACCTTGGCACTTGGCTTGACAAAGTGCCCCGGCGAGATGAAGGTGGCGCGGCTAGCTCCGAGCACGCCGCCGATCCGCAGGTGTGATGCTGAGGTCCTATGATTGCTCATGTAGGTGGCTGTGTACATCCCTTCGCTCCTGTGTAAACGACACCGCATGTGTACCACTCTTGGTAATATATCTTGAATGAAAATGTGCCACAAGACATGTCCTTATGTTTGATATTTCTGACAAGCAGGTACTTGACAAAGGCCATTTGCTTGTTTCAGACCTTGTGGTTCGGCATCATCTTCGACACTAGGGCTGGGCGGAGGATTTGCTATGATTCTAGGAGGAGCAGCATTCCACGGGACGAGAATAGAAGATCCAATGGATGCTAATAACGTAGATGATTAGCTTCACATCGATAAATGTACAGTTAAAACATTATCTCCTTGCAAATATTATTTGCAGTATCAAAATAATTCGTAAGGCGACCACTTCCCTTGTGCATCCATTTCATAATAATAGATACCTCTCGATAACGTTATGCCACGATAACGAGTCGTTCGGAGTTGCAGCAGTAGGTTGGACGCGGGATCGATGAAATCGACGTCAAGGATAGAGTATCGTGGACTTCGTCCACCGTAGTTGGGATGTAGTATGGATGAAGCTGGGGATGAGAGTCGACGTGGGCCCCTCATCCCCGGTGGGGTGAAACATGGGCGCGCACCGTCCCCCACCCTTCAAACTGGCGTTAGCGAAGCTGGCGGTGGGACTAAGCTATCGCGCGCGCTCCGTCCCCCACCCTTCGGACTAGCGTCAGCGAAGCTGGCGGTGGGACTAAGCATACACATGTGCTCCATTCTCCACCCTTAGGACTAGCATCAGCGAAGCTAGCGGTGGGATTGAGTATACCCGTGCGCTCCGTCCCCCACCCTTTGGACTAGTGTCAGTGAAGCTGTTGGTGGGACTAAGCATACATGCACGCTCTGTCCACCGCCCTTCGGACTAGCATCAGTGAAGCTGGCGGTGGGACTAAACATGGGTGCGCTCCGTCTCCCACCCTTCGAACTGGTATCAGCGAAGCTGGCGGTGGGACTAAGCATACGCATGCGCTTCGTCCGCCATCCTTCGGACTAGCATCACAAAGCTGGCGGTGACTTGGACTCTACAGAGCACGTGCGGAGGGTAACCTCCACGTGTGTTACTTATACTCCGTAGAGTGCGCATGAAGGCCGTAGTCTCCGCGTGGTGATTTAGACTCTATAGAGTGAGCACAGAGGGTATCCTCCGTGCGTCTTATTTATACTCCGTAGAGTGTGCGCAGGCCATAGTCTCTGTGCGTCGATTTAGACTCTGTAGGGTGTGTGTGGAGGGTATCCTTTGTGCGTCGTATTTATACTTCGTAGAGTGCGCACAGAGACTATAGTCTTCGCACGACGATTTTGACTCCATAGAATGTGCACGAAGGGTATCCTCCGTGTGTCTTATTTATACTTCATAGAGTGTGCGTGGATGTTGTATTCTCGTGTTTTGGACACTTTTGGACCCCTGTGCACTCAAAATTCCCGATTTGGCCCCCGAACGAAAAAAATTCCGGTTTTGGACCCCTTCTGAGCACCCGCTCAATTTTTCACTAAAGTATGCCACAGGTTTACCTTCTTGCACCTGTGGAGTAACAACATAGCCAAGAAAAGAGACTCGATCCGTGCAAAATGTGCACTTCTCAACGTTACCAAATAAACGTGCATTACGTAAAGCATCAAAAACAGCACGTAAATGGCAAAGGTGTTCCTCTAGTGATCTGCTATATATCAATATATCATCAAAATAGACCACTACAAATTTACCAATGAAAGCACGCAAAACCTCGTTCATTAATCTCATGAATGTGCTAGGTGCATTAGTTAAACCAAATGGCATCACTAATGATGAGGCGATGGGGTCCCGATCTTCCGATAGGACTGATAACTATCGATTTCGGTGGAGATGACTCTTGCGATCCGACTACAACCGTAGGAGATGTCACGTGCGCCTTAGCAATCGCTGAACCAACCCCAAGATGTTATCAACCGTGCCAAGAACACGGTTGACCTGACCACGAAGGTCTATTCCTGCATGCAACCGAAGAACACGCAAGAACAAGGATAGTGAGCAACCTGAAACTTGCTAGATATAAAAGTCGCACAAGGATAGTTGAGGTTCTGTAACACGAATCTGTTGGTCTAGCCGACACAAGAGAACGTGGAGTTTGCACAAGGGGCTAAACTGAGGTCCCGATCTTCCGATAGGATGATAACTATCGATTTCGGTGGAGATGACTCTTACGATCCGACTACAACCGTACGAGACGTCACTTGCGCCTTAGCAATCGCTGAACCAACCCCAAGATGTTATCAACCGTGCAAGAACACGGTTGACCTGACCACGAAGGTCTATTCCTGCATGCAACCGAAGAACACGCAAGAACAAGGATAGTGAGCAACCTGAAACTTGCTAGATATAAAAGTCGCACAAGGATAGTTGAGGTTCTGTAACACGAATCTGTTGGTCTAGCCGACACAAGAGAACGTGGAGTTTGCACAAGGGGCTAAACTGATCTAAACAAAACCTAAGTCCTAGAAACGGAGGCGCGGCTCCTATATAGTGAAAACAACCAGGGAGGCGTCCCAAAGGGTACACCCTAGGGTTACAAGGCCCATGGGCCCAAGTGGAGGTGGCGCAGCACCCTTTGACTCGGACTCAGAAACCTACGTGAATTATTTTGATGATTACGGCCGGCTCGGATGGAATTTGAAGATGAGGTTGGATCCATTGGAAAGTAGACTTGATAAGCTTTCCATGAAGTACAATAACGTCCCAAACGGAGTCCGTATGAGAAAGTTATGTCCGTTTAAACTTGCACCATTGCAGCAGTCCGAATCCGATTCCAGTACGTGACCAACGTGGACTCTTTTGACGATTGCGGCCGGCTCGGATAGAATTTGAAGATGAGGTTGAATCCGTTGGAAAGTAGACTTCATAAGCTTTCCATGAAGTACAAGAACGTCCCAAACGGAGTCCGTATGAGGAAGTTATCCCCGTTTGAACTTGGTACCATCACAGCAGTCCGAGTCTGATTCCAAAACGTGTCCAACTCGAATTCGTGCTTGACTTGGTCCCAAAGTGACGTGGTGACCTCCATTATTCCTTCCATGCATGTCCAGGACTCCATGTCCCTTTCCTTCATCCTTTCCCAAGTTCCTAAGCACAATTAAATCACTTGCATTAGGTAGCGGTCTATTCTTACTAACATACGAAGGCTGAAGAAATGAATTCACCTTTAGTTCAATCTTGATATTGGGCGCTATTGTCGTATGTGTTTGTGGCGTGGTCACATCATCCTCCCTTCTTGATAGAAAACCGTCCTCGGTTTTAGCATATGTGTAGCCTCACGTATTGCATGATCTTCATCATAAATGTCGGTACATAATAACAAACGCAACAAAGTCTCATTATGCAATATCATAAGTTCTTTGTCAAACAAAGTGAAACCTCTTTGAAACGAGCTCACCTTATAATTTAAGCGATGCGTAGGAACTCTTGTAATTAGGACAACAAGCATAGCAAATATGGTTGTATCCATAGGGTCATGTCCTCATCATCCTCCCTTCTTGAAAACAAAGCCGTCCTCGGCTTTTGATAAACTGAAAGTATGGTAACAAAGAAGCCAAGGTGTATGCATGGTATATGTATATGTCATCCGCTTTAACAGTTCTTCGTTGTTGCACAATTAATGTTATAAAACAGCAGTGATCATAAAAGCTCATTATATTATTAACCCAAAAGTAATCATATATGTTAATGAGCAAATCAAAATTTCTCACACAGCAATTATTGCAACTTGTTTTGCAAATGTAAGTGAAGCATCTATGCAATTCAAATCTTTGAAGTTGTTTACTTGTAGTGGTGGCACATATGGGTAAAGCTACAACTTTTGGAATCAAATAAAGTTCTTTCATATAATCAGATATCAATTGAGCAATAACAAATTCATCTATTATGGGTGAAAAGATTTGCAAGTTTTTCCATACATCAATTTCATTATTCAGATTGTCAATGTTAGATGGTTCAACAAGTGAAGAACACATAGGCATTGAATGATTACTAAATTTTATTTTTCTTTCATAATGAACAAGATTGAGCATACAAGAGTTGTTGTTGAAAACAACAAGCTTCAATTCATCCATGTGATCATAAGTTATGCATATTCGATATACAAGAAATTGATTTGCTACACCATAATCTCCAATCAAATTAAACTTATATCCAGGGGTGTAGGCACTAAACAAGAATTTCGAACATGCAAGTTCAGAAACTTTCTCCATAGCACAATCCAAACTAACGGCCTCATTAAGCATGATATAGCACAATGCATCAGCAGGGGATATTCTATCAAATACTTCCTTATGTGTAATTAATTTGACATGTGCAAAATTATGAGAATTTAGATCAGCACATGGTTCGTCCAAGTCAACACAAGGAATATCAAAAGATTGCACTACAGCAGGCATATACTCACAAGGTTGCCCTATGTCTTGTTGTAGCACCAAATCAGTACCTTTGCTTTTATCGTCCTCATCAGATACTGTAGGTACCTCAAACTTCTCCTCTAATGGCATAGGATGCACTAGATCATCCTTCACCTCTTCAAGTATCTCGGTGGTATCTGTAGATGGAGTAGGAACCAAAACAATATCAACATTTTCAGTTACCTCAGGTTGCACCTCGCTTGTGACCTTGGGTGCTGGAGGTACAAAACGATATCGCAATTTCTTTTTCATCTCCTCCCATGTGTATATATAATGGAACTCGAGATTTGACCACCAATGTTGAACATCACCAATCAGCGCCGTCCTTGCCATGCTCATCTTCTCATAAGGATCAAGATCTTGTCTTTCAAAGTAGCTATCCATCATAGTAACCCACAAGAAGTAGTCCGACGACGTACTCTCAGCGGTGAGTGGCAAGATATATACCGTAATTGTTTCCCTTCGAGTTCAAATCTGCCCGCGATGACATCATAATCTACCAATTTTCTCAAGCCTGTCATTGTTAGTAGAAAACAAGGAAACAAATCACAAGTAAATGTTCCTATCAACTACTAGGATATGGAGGCTCATATCAAGTCACACATCTCTCAAGCTCTTACCAAATTCTTACGAGTTCTTACCAAAGCAAACAGGTGGTGCAACCGGTGGCTGGTTCGTGATAAATCTAACTCAAGTGATGAGTAAAGCGATTGCAAGGTACAGCGAGACCTGTTCGGTTAGTAGAAAAGTGGAGCTTGGATAGGCTATGTATTTTGTAGCAAAGGAAAACAATCAATTAATTTCAGAAATTGCACAGAATTGAATTATAGTTCGTATCTAGCACTTAGCCTATGTTGCTGATCAACCAAGGATGGAAGAAGGCTAAAATATGTGTATGGTAATGTATAGGAGTGGTAAATGCAAGATAATTCAATCGAATGCAATCTGGAATTGAAGAACACAAGGATTGACCCAAAACTTGAAATCTGGAGATTTCTGTCCACTGGACAGCACGCCGGTATTTCGGCCGTAACTTTCTGCCAGTTGCCTTTTTTTCAATGATTCTTTTTTTCTCAGTTTCCTGACGGCTTTTTCTACAACTTTTGTTTTGGGGCCAAGTTCTGGAAACCGACCGAAAAATTCGCACAAAATTCACAAGTGCCGGCTGTTGCAGATTCAATCTGGATTTTTAGGTGAACTTGCACCGCAGATATCTCTTAACTGCCTGGCTGGAATGACGTGAAATTTTACAGATAGATGGACAATGAAGTTTTGAATCTAATGGAGGTGGTCTCACTAAAAAATAATCTCGGAATCAAAAGTTATGACGTTTTTGGTGGCGGCTGCAGAGAAAGGAAAAATCAGCCGAAATTGGAATTAGGGTTTGTGATAGGGAATTTTTTTGTTTGGATTTTTTATGGAATCAAGGATATGACCAGCAACTAGACAAAGCTAAAACGGACACAAATTCAATTTAGCAAACCAAAACTAACAGATTGAAAGGCACAACGGGGTTTGGACAGCGGAAATTAACTCTTTTTGTGGGGCAATTTTTCTGAACTATGGGAAATAAAAATCAATCTACTAACTAGGGATACAAAGAATTCCTACCGGTCAACTGAAGCTCTGATACCAACTGATGAGGCGATGGGGTCCCGATCTTCCGATAGGATGATAACTATCGATTTCGGTGGAGATGACTCTTGCGATCCGACTACAACCGTACGAGACGTCACTTGCGCCTTAGCAATCGCTGAACCAACCCCAAGATGTTATCAACCGTGCCAAGAACACGGTTGACCTGACCACGAAGGTCTATTCCTGCATGCAACCGAAGAACACGCAAGAACAAGGATAGTGAGCAACCTGAAACTTGCTAGATATAAAAGTCGCACAAGGATAGTTGAGGTTCTGTAACACGAATCTGTTGGTCTAGCCGACACAAGAGAACGTGGAGTTTGCACAAGGGGCTAAACTGATCTAAACAAAACCTAAGTCCTAGAAACGGAGGCGGCGGCTCCTATATAGTGAAAACAACCAGGGGAGGCGTCCCAAAGGGTACACCCTACGGTTACAAGGCCCATGGGCCCAAGTGGAGGTGGCGCAGCACCCTTTGACTCGGACTCAGAAACCTACGTGAATTATTTTGATGATTACGGCCGGCTCGGATGGAATTTGAAGATGAGGTTGGATCCATTGGAAAGTAGACTTGATAAGCTTTCCATGAAGTACAAGAACGTCCCAAACGGAGTCCGTATGAGAAAGTTATGTCCGTTTAAACTTGCACCATTGCAGCAGTCCGAATCCGATTCCAGTACGTGACCAACGTGGACTCTTTTGACGATTGCGGCCGGCTCGGATAGAATTTGAAGATGAGGTTGAATCCGTTGGAAAGTAGACTTCATAAGCTTTCCATGAAGTACAAGAACGTCCCAAACGGAGTCCGTATGAGGAAGTTATCCCCGTTTGAACTTGGTACCATCACAGCAGTCCGAGTCTGATTCCAAAACGTGTCCAACTCGAATTCGTGCTTGACTTGGTCCCAAAGTGACGTGGTGACCTCCATTATTCCTTCCATGCATGTCCAGGACTCCATGTCCCTTTCCTTCATCCTTTCCCAAGTTCCTAAGCACAATTAAATCACTTGCATTAGGTAGCGGTCTATTCTTACTAACATACTGAAGGCTGAAGAAATGAATTCACCTTTAGTTCAATCTTGATATTGGGCGCTATTGTCGTATGTGTTTGTGGCGTGGTCACATCATCCTCCCCTTCTTGATAGAAAACCGTCCTCGGTTTTAGCATATGTGTAGCCTCACGTATTGCATGATCTTCATCATAAATGTCGGTACATAATAACAAACGCAACAAAGTCTCATTATGCAATATCATAAGTTCTTTGTCAAACAAAGTGAAACCTCTTTGAAACGAGCTCACCTTATAATTTAAGCGATGCGTAGGAACTCTTGTAATTAGGACAACAAGCATAGCAAATATGGTTGTATCCATAGGGGTCATGTCCTCATCATCCTCCCTTCTTGAAAACAAAGCCGTCCTCGGCTTTTGATAAACTGAAAGTATGGTAACAAAGAAGCCAAGGTGTATGCATGTATATGTCATCCGTTTTAACAGTTCTTCGTTGTTGCACAATTAATGTTATAAAACAGCAGTGATCATAAAAGCTCATTATATTATTAACCCAAAAGTAATCATATATGTTAATGAGCAAATCAAAATTTCTCACACAGCAATTATTGCAACTTGTTTTGCAAATGTAAGTGAAGCATCTATGCAATTCAAATCTTTGAAGTTGTTTACTTGTAGTGGTGGCACATATGGGTAAAGCTACAACTTTTGGAATCAAATAAAGTTCTTTCATATAATCAGATATCAATTGAGCAATAACAAATTCATCTATTATGGGTGAAAAGATTTGCAAGTTTTTCCATACATCAATTTCATTATTCAGATTGTCAATGTTAGATGGTTCAACAAGTGAAGAACACATAGGCATTGAATGATTACTAAATTTTATTTTTCTTTCATAATGAACAAGATTGAGCATACAAGAGTTGTTGTTGAAAACAACAAGCTTCAATTCATCCATGTGATCATAAGTTATGCATATTCGATATACAAGAAATTGATTTGCTACACCATAATCTCCAATCAAATTAAACTTATATCCAGGGGTGTAGGCACTAAACAAGAATTTCGAACATGCAAGTTCAGAAACTTTCTCCATAGCACAATCCAAACTAACGGCCTCATTAAGCATGATATAGCACAATGCATCAGCAGGGATATTCTATCAAATACTTCCTTATGTGTAATTAATTTGACATGTGCAAAATTATGAGAATTTAGATCAGCACATGGTTCGTCCAAGTCAACACAAGGAATATCAAAAGATTGCACTACAGCAGGCATATACTCACAAGGTTGCCCTATGTCTTGTTGTAGCACCAAATCAGTACCTTTGCTTTTATCGTCCTCATCAGATACTGTAGGTACCTCAAACTTCTCCTCTAATGGCATAGGATGCACTAGATCATCCTTCACCTCTTCAAGTATCTCGGTGGTATCTGTAGATGGAGTAGGAACCAAAACAATATCAACATTTTCAGTTACCTCAGGTTGCACCTCGCTTGTGACCTTGGGTGCTGGAGGTACAAAACGATATCGCAATTTCTTTTTCATCTCCTCCCATGTGTATATATAATGGAACTCGAGATTTGACCACCAATGTTGAACATCACCAATCAGCGCCGTCCTTGCCATGCTCATCTTCTCATAAGGATCAAGATCTTGTCTTTCAAAGTAGCTATCCATCATAGTAACCCACAAGAAGTAGTCCGACGACGTACTCTCAGCGGTGAGTGGCAAGATATATACCGGTAATTGTTTCCTTCGAGTTCAAATCTGCCCGCGATGACATCATAATCTACCAATTTTCTCAAGCCTGTCATTGTTAGTAGAAAACAAGGAAACAAATCACAAGTAAATGTTCCTATCAACTACTAGGATATGGAGGCTCATATCAAGTCACACATCTCTCAAGCTCTTACCAAATTCTTACGAGTTCTTACCAAAGCAAACAGGTGGTGCAACCGGTGGCTGGTTCGTGATAAATCTAACTCAAGTGATGAGTAAAGCGATTGCAAGGTACAGCGAGACCTGTTCGGTTAGTAGAAAAGTGGAGCTTGGATAGGCTATGTATTTTGTAGCAAAGGAAAACAATCAATTAATTTCAGAAATTGCACAGAATTGAATTATAGTTCGTATCTAGCACTTAGCCTATGTTGCTGATCAACCAAGGATGGAAGAAGGCTAAAATATGTGTATGGTAATGTATAGGAGTGGTAAATGCAAGATAATTCAATCGAATGCAATCTGGAATTGAAGAACACAAGGATTGACCCAAAACTTGAAATCTGGAGATTTCTGTCCACTGGACAGCACGCCGGTATTTCGGCCGTAACTTTCTGCCAGTTGCCTTTTTTTCAATGATTCTTTTTTTCTCAGTTTCCTGACGGCTTTTCTACAACTTTTGTTTTGGGGCCAAGTTCTGGAAACCGACCGAAAAATTCGCACAAAATTCACAAGTGCCGGCTGTTGCAGATTCAATCTGGATTTTTAGGTGAACTTGCACCGCAGATATCTCTTAACTGCCTGGCTGGAATGACGTGAAATTTTACAGATAGATGGACAATGAAGTTTTGAATCTAATGGCGGTGGTCTCACTCAAAAATAATCTCGGAATCAAAAGTTATGACGTTTTTGGTGGCGGCTGCAGAGAAAGGAAAAATCAGCCGAAATTGGAATTAGGGTTTGTGATAGGGAAATTTTTTTTGTTTGGATTTTTTATGGAATCAAGGATATGACCAGCAACTAGACAAAGCTAAAACGGACACAAATTCAATTTAGCAAACCAAAACTAACAGATTGAAAGGCACAACGGGTTTGGACAGCGAAATTAACTCTTTTTGTGGGGCAATTTTTCTGAACTATGGGAAATAAAAATCAATCTACTAACTAGGGATACAAAGAATTCCTACCGGTCAACTGAAGCTCTGATACCAACTGATGAGGCGATGGGGTCCCGATCTTCCGATAGGATGATAACTATCGATTTCGTGGAGATGACTCTTGCGATCCGACTACAACCGTACGAGACGTCACTTGCGCCTTAGCAATCGCTGAACCAACCCCAAGATGTTATCAACCGTGCCAAGAACACGGTTGACCTGACCACGAAGGTCTATTCCTGCATGCAACCGAAGAACACGCAAGAACAAGGATAGTGAGCAACCTGAAACTTGCTAGATATAAAAGTCGCACAAGGATAGTTGAGGTTCTGTAACACGAATCTGTTGGTCTAGCCGACACAAGAGAACGTGGAGTTTGCACAAGGGGCTAAACTGATCTAAACAAAACCTAAGTCCTAGAAACGGAGGCGGCGGCTCTATATAGTGAAAACAACCAGGGGAGGCGTCCCAAAGGGTACACCCTACGGTTACAAGGCCCATGGGCCCAAGTGGAGGTGGCGCAGCACCCTTTTGACTCGGACTCAGAAACCTACGTGAATTATTTTGATGATTACGGCCGGCTCGGATGGAATTTGAAGATGAGGTTGGATCCATTGGAAAGTAGACTTGATAAGCTTTCCATGAAGTACAAGAACGTCCCAAACGGAGTCCGTATGAGAAAGTTATGTCCGTTTAAACTTGCACCATTGCAGCAGTCCGAATCCGATTCCAGTACGTGACCAACGTGGACTCTTTTGACGATTGCGGCCGGCTCGGATAGAATTTGAAGATGAGGTTGAATCCGTTGGAAAGTAGACTTCATAAGCTTTCCATGAAGTACAAGAACGTCCCAAACGGAGTCCGTATGAGGAAGTTATCCCCGTTTGAACTTGGTACCATCACAGCAGTCCGAGTCTGATTCCAAAACGTGTCCAACTCGAATTCGTGCTTGACTTGGTCCCAAAGTGACGTGGTGACCTCCATTATTCCTTCCATGCATGTCCAGGACTCCATGTCCCTTTCCTTCATCCTTTCCCAAGTTCCTAAGCACAATTAAATCACTTGCATTAGGTAGCGGTCTATTCTTACTAACATACGAAGGCTGAAGAAATGAATTCACCTTTAGTTCAATCTTGATATTGGGCGCTATTGTCGTATGTGTTTGTGGCGTGGTCACATCATCCTCCCCTTCTTGATAGAAAACCGTCCTCGGTTTTAGCATATGTGTAGCCTCACGTATTGCATGATCTTCATCATAAATGTCGGTACATAATAACAAACGCAACAAAGTCTCATTATGCAATATCATAAGTTCTTTGTCAAACAAAGTGAAACCTCTTTGAAACGAGCTCACCTTATAATTTAAGCGATGCGTAGGAACTCTTGTAATTAGGACAACAAGCATAGCAAATATGGTTGTATCCATAGGGGTCATGTCCTCATCATCCTCCCCTTCTTGAAAACAAAGCCGTCCTCGGCTTTTGATAAACTGAAAGTATGGTAACAAAGAAGCCAAGGTGTATGCATGTATATGTCATCCGTTTTAACAGTTCTTCGTTGTTGCACAATTAATGTTATAAAACAGCAGTGATCATAAAAGCTCATTATATTATTAACCCAAAAGTAATCATATATGTTAATGAGCAAATCAAAATTTCTCACACAGCAATTATTGCAACTTGTTTTGCAAATGTAAGTGAAGCATCTATGCAATTCAAATCTTTGAAGTTGTTTACTTGTAGTGGTGGCACATATGGGTAAAGCTACAACTTTTGGAATCAAATAAAGTTCTTTCATATAATCAGATATCAATTGAGCAATAACAAATTCATCTATTATGGGTGAAAAGATTTGCAAGTTTTTCCATACATCAATTTCATTATTCAGATTGTCAATGTTAGATGGTTCAACAAGTGAAGAACACATAGGCATTGAATGATTACTAAATTTTATTTTTCTTTCATAATGAACAAGATTGAGCATACAAGAGTTGTTGTTGAAAACAACAAGCTTCAATTCATCCATGTGATCATAAGTTATGCATATTCGATATACAAGAAATTGATTTGCTACACCATAATCTCCAATCAAATTAAACTTATATCCAGGGGTGTAGGCACTAAACAAGAATTTCGAACATGCAAGTTCAGAAACTTTCTCCATAGCACAATCCAAACTAACGGCCTCATTAAGCATGATATAGCACAATGCATCAGCAGGGGATATTCTATCAAATACTTCCTTATGTGTAATTAATTTGACATGTGCAAAATTATGAGAATTTAGATCAGCACATGGTTCGTCCAAGTCAACACAAGGAATATCAAAAGATTGCACTACAGCAGGCATATACTCACAAGGTTGCCCTATGTCTTGTTGTAGCACCAAATCAGTACCTTTGCTTTTATCGTCCTCATCAGATACTGTAGGTACCTCAAACTTCTCCTCTAATGGCATAGGATGCACTAGATCATCCTTCACCTCTTCAAGTATCTCGGTGGTATCTGTAGATGGAGTAGGAACCAAAACAATATCAACATTTTCAGTTACCTCAGGTTGCACCTCGCTTGTGACCTTGGGTGCTGGAGGTACAAAACGATATCGCAATTTCTTTTTCATCTCCTCCCATGTGTATATATAATGGAACTCGAGATTTGACCACCAATGTTGAACATCACCAATCAGCGCCGTCCTTGCCATGCTCATCTTCTCATAAGGATCAAGATCTTGTCTTTCAAAGTAGCTATCCATCATAGTAACCCACAAGAAGTAGTCCGACGACGTACTCTCAGCGGTGAGTGGCAAGATATATACCGGTAATTGTTTCCCTTCGAGTTCAAATCTGCCCGCGATGACATCATAATCTACCAATTTTCTCAAGCCTGTCATTGTTAGTAGAAAACAAGGAAACAAATCACAAGTAAATGTTCCTATCAACTACTAGGATATGGAGGCTCATATCAAGTCACACATCTCTCAAGCTCTTACCAAATTCTTACGAGTTCTTACCAAAGCAAACAGGTGGTGCAACCGGTGGCTGGTTCGTGATAAATCTAACTCAAGTGATGAGTAAAGCGATTGCAAGGTACAGCGAGACCTGTTCGGTTAGTAGAAAAGTGGAGCTTGGATAGGCTATGTATTTTGTAGCAAAGGAAAACAATCAATTAATTTCAGAAATTGCACAGAATTGAATTATAGTTCGTATCTAGCACTTAGCCTATGTTGCTGATCAACCAAGGATGGAAGAAGGCTAAAATATGTGTATGGTAATGTATAGGAGTGGTAAATGCAAGATAATTCAATCGAATGCAATCTGGAATTGAAGAACACAAGGATTGACCCAAAACTTGAAATCTGGAGATTTCTGTCCACTGGACAGCACGCCGGTATTTCGGCCGTAACTTTCTGCCAGTTGCCTTTTTTTCAATGATTCTTTTTTTCTCAGTTTCTTGACGGCTTTTTCTACAACTTTTGTTTTGGGGCCAAGTTCTGGAAACCGACCGAAAAATTCGCACAAAATTCACAAGTGCCGGCTGTTGCAGATTCAATCTGGATTTTTAGGTGAACTTGCACCGCAGATATCTCTTAACTGCCTGGCTGGAATGACGTGAAATTTTACAGATAGATGGACAATGAAGTTTTGAATCTAATGGCGGTGGTCTCACTCAAAAATAATCTCGGAATCAAAAGTTATGACGTTTTTGGTGGCGGCTGCAGAGAAAGGAAAAAATCAGCCGAAATTGGAATTAGGGTTTGTGATAGGGGAATTTTTTTTTTGTTTGGATTTTTTTATGGAATCAAGGATATGACCAGCAACTAGACAAAGCTAAAACGGACACAAATTCAATTTAGCAAACCAAAACTAACAGATTGAAAGGCACAACGGGTTTGGACAGCGGAAATTAACTCTTTTGTGGGGCAATTTTTCTGAACTATGGGAAATAAAAATCAATCTACTAACTAGGGATACAAAGAATTCCTACCGGTCAACTGAAGCTCTGATACCAACTGATGAGGCGATGGGGTCCCGATCTTCCGATAGGATGATAACTATCGATTTCGGTGGAGATGACTCTTGCGATCCGACTACAACCGTGCGAGGCGTCACTTGCGCCTTAGCAATCGCTGAACCAACCCCAAGATGTTATCAACCGTGCAAGAACACGGTTGACCTGACCACGAAGGTCTATTCCTGCATGCAACCGAAGAACACGCAAGAACAAGGATAGTGAGCAACCTGAAACTTGCTAGATATAAAAGTCGCACAAGGATAGTTGAGGTTCTGTAACACGAATCTGTTGGTCTAGCCGACACAAGAGAACGTGGAGTTTGCACAAGGGCTAAACTGATCTAAACAAAACCTAAGTCCTAGAAACGGAGGCGGCGGCTCCTATATAGTGAAAACAACCAGGAGGCGTCCCAAAGGGTACACCCTACGGTTACAAGGCCCATGGGCCCAAGTGGAGGTGGCGCAGCACCCTTTGACTCGGACTCAGAAACCTACGTGAATTATTTTGATGATTACGGCCGGCTCGGATGGAATTTGAAGATGAGGTTGGATCCATTGGAAAGTAGACTTGATAAGCTTTCCATGAAGTACAAGAACGTCCCAAACGGAGTCCGTATGAGAAAGTTATGTCCGTTTAAACTTGCACCATTGCAGCAGTCCGAATCCGATTCCAGTACGTGACCAACGTGGACTCTTTTGACGATTGCGGCCGGCTCGGATAGAATTTGAAGATGAGGTTGAATCCGTTGGAAAGTAGACTTCATAAGCTTTCCATGAAGTACAAGAACGTCCCAAACGGAGTCCGTATGAGGAAGTTATCCCCGTTTGAACTTGGTACCATCACAGCAGTCCGAGTCTGATTCCAAAACGTGTCCAACTCGAATTCGTGCTTGACTTGGTCCCAAAGTGACGTGGTGACCTCCATTATTCCTTCCATGCATGTCCAGGACTCCATGTCCCTTTCCTTCATCCTTTCCCAAGTTCCTAAGCACAATTAAATCACTTGCATTAGGTAGCGGTCTATTCTTACTAACATACGAAGGCTGAAGAAATGAATTCACCTTTAGTTCAATCTTGATATTGGGCGCTATTGTCGTATGTGTTTGTGGCGTGGTCACATCATCCTCCCCTTCTTGATAGAAAACCGTCCTCGGTTTTAGCATATGTGTAGCCTCACGTATTGCATGATCTTCATCATAAATGTCGGTACATAATAACAAACGCAACAAAGTCTCATTATGCAATATCATAAGTTCTTTGTCAAACAAAGTGAAACCTCTTTGAAACGAGCTCACCTTATAATTTAAGCGATGCGTAGGAACTCTTGTAATTAGGACAACAAGCATAGCAAATATGGTTGTATCCATAGGGTCATGTCCTCATCATCCTCCCTTCTTGAAAACAAAGCCGTCCTCGGCTTTTGATAAACTGAAAGTATGGTAACAAAGAAGCCAAGGTGTATGCATGTATATGTCATCCGTTTTAACAGTTCTTCGTTGTTGCACAATTAATGTTATAAAACAGCAGTGATCATAAAAGCTCATTATATTATTAACCCAAAAGTAATCATATATGTTAATGAGCAAATCAAAATTTCTCACACAGCAATTATTGCAACTTGTTTTGCAAATGTAAGTGAAGCATCTATGCAATTCAAATCTTTGAAGTTGTTTACTTGTAGTGGTGGCACATATGGGTAAAGCTACAACTTTTGGAATCAAATAAAGTTCTTTCATATAATCAGATATCAATTGAGCAATAACAAATTCATCTATTATGGGTGAAAAGATTTGCAAGTTTTTCCATACATCAATTTCATTATTCAGATTGTCAATGTTAGATGGTTCAACAAGTGAAGAACACATAGGCATTGAATGATTACTAAATTTTATTTTTCTTTCATAATGAACAAGATTGAGCATACAAGAGTTGTTGTTGAAAACAACAAGCTTCAATTCATCCATGTGATCATAAGTTATGCATATTCGATATACAAGAAATTGATTTGCTACACCATAATCTCCAATCAAATTAAACTTATATCCGGGTGTAGGCACTAAACAAGAATTTCGAACATGCAAGTTCAGAAACTTTCTCCATAGCACAATCCAAACTAACGGCCTCATTAAGCATGATATAGCACAATGCATCAGCAGGGGATATTCTATCAAATACTTCCTTATGTGTAATTAATTTGACATGTGCAAAATTATGAGAATTTAGATCAGCACATGGTTCGTCCAAGTCAACACAAGGAATATCAAAAGATTGCACTACAGCAGGCATATACTCACAAGGTTGCCCTATGTCTTGTTGTAGCACCAAATCAGTACCTTTGCTTTTATCGTCCTCATCAGATACTGTAGGTACCTCAAACTTCTCCTCTAATGGCATAGGATGCACTAGATCATCCTTCACCTCTTCAAGTATCTCGGTGGTATCTGTAGATGGAGTAGGAACCAAAACAATATCAACATTTTCAGTTACCTCAGGTTGCACCTCGCTTGTGACCTTGGGTGCTGGAGGTACAAAACGATATCGCAATTTCTTTTCATCTCCTCCCATTTGTATATATAATGGAACTCGAGATTTGACCACCAATGTTGAACATCACCAATCAGCGCCGTCCTTGCCATGCTCATCTTCTCATAAGGATCAAGATCTTGTCTTTCAAAGTAGCTATCCATCATAGTAACCCACAAGAAGTAGTCCGACGACGTACTCTCAGCGGTGAGTGGCAAGATATATACCGGTAATTGTTTCCCTTGAGTTCAAATCTGCCCGCGATGACATCATAATCTACCAATTTTCTCAAGCCTGTCATTGTTAGTAGAAAACAAGGAAACAAATCACAAGTAAATGTTCCTATCAACTACTAGGATATGGAGGCTCATATCAAGTCACACATCTCTCAAGCTCCTACCAAATTCTTACGAGTTCTTACCAAAGCAAACAGGTGGTGCAACCGGTGGCTGGTTCGTGATAAATCTAACTCAAGTGATGAGTAAAGCGATTGCAAGGTACAGCGAGACCTGTTCGGTTAGTAGAAAAGTGGAGCTTGGATAGGCTATGTATTTTGTAGCAAAGGAAAACAATCAATTAATTTCAGAAATTGCACAGAATTGAATTATAGTTCGTATCTAGCACTTAGCCTATGTTGCTGATCAACCAAGGATGGAAGAAGGCTAAAATATGTGTATGGTAATGTATAGGAGTGGTAAATGCAAGATAATTCAATCGAATGCAATCTGGAATTGAAGAACACAAGGATTGACCCAAAACTTGAAATCTGGAGATTTCTGTCCACTGGACAGCAGGCCGGTATTTCGGCCGTAACTTTCTGCCAGTTGCCTTTTTTTCAATGATTCTTTTTTTCTCAGTTTCCTGACGGCTTTTTCTACAACTTTTGTTTTGGGGCCAAGTTCTGGAAACCGACCGAAAAATTCGCACAAAATTCACAAGTGCCGGCTGTTGCAGATTCAATCTGGATTTTTAGGTGAACTTGCACCGCAGATATCTGTTAACTTCCTGGCTGGAATGACGTGAAATTTTACAGATAGATGGACAATGAAGTTTTGAATCTAATGGCGGTGGTCTCACTCAAAAATAATCTCGGAATCAAAAGTTATGACGTTTTTGGTGGCGGCTGCAGAGAAAGGAAAAAATCAGCCGAAATTGGAATTAGGGTTTGTGATAGGGGAATTTTTTTTTTGTTTGGATTTTTTATGGAATCAAGGATATGACCAGCAACTAGACAAAGCTAAAACGGACACAAATTCAATTTAGCAAACCAAAACTAACAGATTGAAAGGCACAACGGGGTTTGGACAGCGGAAATTAACTCTTTTTGTGGGGCAATTTTTCTGAACTATGGGAAATAAAAATCAATCTACTAACTAGGGATACAAAGAATTCCCACCGGTCAACTGAAGCTCTGATACCAACTGATGAGGCGATGGGGTCCCGATCTTCCGATAGGATGATAACTATCGATTTCGGTGGAGATGACTCTTGCGATCCGACTACAACCGTACGAGACGTCACTTGCGCCTTAGCAATCGCTGAACCAACCCCAAGATGTTATCAACCGTGCCAAGAACACGGTTGACCTGACCACGAAGGTCTATTCCTGCATGCAACCGAAGAACACGCAAGAACAAGGATAGTGAGCAACCTGAAACTTGCTAGATATAAAAGTCGCACAAGGATAGTTGAGGTTCTGTAACACGAATCTGTTGGTCTAGCCGACACAAGAGAACGTGGAGTTTGCACAAGGGGCTAAACTGATCTAAACAAAACCTAAGTCCTAGAAACGGAGGCGGCGGCTCCTATATAGTGAAAACAACCAGGGGAGGCGTCCCAAAGGGTACACCCTACGGTTACAAGGCCCATGGGCCCAAGTGGAGGTGGCGCAGCACCCTTTGACTCGGACTCAGAAACCTACGTGAATTATTTTGATGATTACGGCCGGCTCGGATGGAATTTGAAGATGAGGTTGGATCCATTGGAAAGTAGACTTGATAAGCTTTCCATGAAGTACAAGAACGTCCCAAACGGAGTCCGTATGAGAAAGTTATGTCCGTTTAAACTTGCACCATTGCAGCAGTCCGAATCCGATTCCAGTACGTGACCAACGTGGACTCTTTTGACGATTGCGGCCGGCTCGGATAGAATTTGAAGATGAGGTTGAATCCGTTGGAAAGTAGACTTCATAAGCTTTCCATGAAGTACAAGAACGTCCCAAACGGAGTCCGTATGAGGAAGTTATCCCGTTTGAACTTGGTACCATCACAGCAGTCCGAGTCTGATTCCAAAACGTGTCCAACTCGAATTCGTGCTTGACTTGGTCCCAAAGTGACGTGGTGACCTCCATTATTCCTTCCATGCATGTCCAGGACTCCATGTCCCTTTCCTTCATCCTTTCCCAAGTTCCTAAGCACAATTAAATCACTTGCATTAGGTAGCGGTCTATTCTTACTAACATACGAAGGCTGAAGAAATGAATTCACCTTTAGTTCAATCTTGATATTGGGCGCTATTGTCGTATGTGTTTGTGGCGTGGTCACATCATCCTCCCTTCTTGATAGAAAACCGTCCTCGGTTTTAGCATATGTGTAGCCTCACGTATTGCATGATCTTCATCATAAATGTCGGTACATAATAACAAACGCAACAAAGTCTCATTATGCAATATCATAAGTTCTTTGTCAAACAAAGTGAAACCTCTTTGAAACGAGCTCACCTTATAATTTAAGCGATGCGTAGGAACTCTTATAATTAGGACAACAAGCATAGCAAATATGGTTGTATCCATAGGGGTCATGTCCTCATCATCCTCCCCTTCTTGAAAACAAAGCCGTCCTCGGCTTTTGATAAACTGAAAGTATGGTAACAAAGAAGCCAAGGTGTATGCATGGTATATGTATATGTCATCCGTTTTAACAGTTCTTCGTTGTTGCACAATTAATGTTATAAAACAGCAGTGATCATAAAAGCTCATTATATTATTAACCCAAAAGTAATCATATATGTTAATGAG
The DNA here is from genome assembly GCA_036346575.1 of Dendrocalamus sinicus. Lineage (NCBI taxonomy): Eukaryota > Viridiplantae > Streptophyta > Magnoliopsida > Poales > Poaceae > Dendrocalamus > Dendrocalamus sinicus. Next base: position 18,557,229 of record CM070645.1, read on the forward strand.
CAAATCAAAATTTCTCACACAGCAATTATTGCAACTTGTTTTGCAAATGTAAGTGAAGCATCTATGCAATTCAAATCTTTGAAGTTGTTTACTTGTAGTGGTGGCACATATGGGTAAAGCTACAACTTTTGGAATCAAATAAAGTTCTTTCATATAATCAGATATCAATTGAGCAATAACAAATTCATCTATTATGGGTGAAAAGATTTGCAAGTTTTTCCATACATCAATTTCATTATTCAGATTGTCAATGTTAGATGGTTCAACAAGTGAAGAACACATAGGCATTGAATGATTACTAAATTTTATTTTTCTTTCATAATGAACAAGATTGAGCATACAAGAGTTGTTGTTGAAAACAACAAGCTTCAATTCATCCATGTGATCATAAGTTATGCATATTCGATATACAAGAAATTGATTTGCTACACCATAATCTCCAATCAAATTAAACTTATATCCAGGGGTGTAGGCACTAAACAAGAATTTCGAACATGCAAGTTCAGAAACTTTCTCCATAGCACAATCCAAACTAACGGCCTCATTAAGCATGATATAGCACAATGCATCAGCAGGGGATATTCTATCAAATACTTCCTTATGTGTAATTAATTTGACATGTGCAAAATTATGAGAATTTAGATCAGCACATGGTTCGTCCAAGTCAACACAAGGAATATCAAAAGATTGCACTACAGCAGGCATATACTCACAAGGTTGCCCTATGTCTTGTTGTAGCACCAAATCAGTACCTTTGCTTTTATCGTCCTCATCAGATACTGTAGGTACCTCAAACTTCTCCTCTAATGGCATAGGATGCACTAGATCATCCTTCACCTCTTCAAGTATCTCGGTGGTATCTGTAGATGGAGTAGGAACCAAAACAATATCAACATTTTCAGTTACCTCAGGTTGCACCTCGCTTGTGACCTTGGGTGCTGGAGGTACAAAACGATATCGCAATTTCTTTTCATCTCCTCCCATGTGTATATATAATGGAACTCGAGATTTGACCACCAATGTTGAACATCACCAATCAGCGCCGTCCTTGCCATGCTCATCTTCTCATAAGGATCAAGATCTTGTCTTTCAAAGTAGCTATCCATCATAGTAACCCACAAGAAGTAGTCCGACGACGTACTCTCAGCGGTGAGTGGCAAGATATATACCGGTAATTGTTTCCCTTCGAGTTCAAATCTGCCCGCGATGACATCATAATCTACCAATTTTCTCAAGCCTGTCATTGTTAGTAGAAAACAAGGAAACAAATCACAAGTAAATGTTCCTATCAACTACTAGGATATGGAGGCTCATATCAAGTCACACATCTCTCAAGCTCTTACCAAATTCTTACGAGTTCTTACCAAAGCAAACAGGTGGTGCAACCGGTGGCTGGTTTGTGATAAATCTAACTCAAGTGATGAGTAAAGCGATTGCAAGGTACAGCGAGACCTGTTCGGTTAGTAGAAAAGTGGAGCTTGGATAGGCTATGTATTTTGTAGCAAAGGAAAACAATCAATTAATTTCAGAAATTGCACAGAATTGAATTATAGTTCGTATCTAGCACTTAGCCTATGTTGCTGATCAACCAAGGATGGAAGAAGGCTAAAATATGTGTATGGTAATGTATAGGAGTGGTAAATGCAAGATAATTCAATCGAATGCAATCTGGAATTGAAGAACACAAGGATTGACCCAAAACTTGAAATCTGGAGATTTCTGTCCACTGGACAGCACGCCGGTATTTCGGCCGTAACTTTCTGCCAGTTGCCTTTTTTTCAATGATTCTTTTTTTCTCAGTTTCCTGACGGCTTTTCTACAACTTTTGTTTTGGGGCCAAGTTCTGAAACCGACCGAAAAATTCGCACAAAATTCACAAGTGCCGGCTGTTGCAGATTCAATCTGGATTTTTAGGTGAACTTGCACCGCAGATATCTCTTAACTGCCTGGCTGGAATGACGTGAAATTTTACAGATAGATGGACAATGAAGTTTTGAATCTAATGGCGGTGGTCTCACTCAAAAATAATCTCGGAATCAAAAGTTATGACGTTTTTGGTGGCGGCTGCAGAGAAAGGAAAAAATCAGCCGAAATTGGAATTAGGGTTTGTGATAGGGGAATTTTTTTTTGTTTGGATTTTTTATGGAATCAAGGATTATGGGTGAAACTTGCTAGATATAAAAGTCGCACAAGGATAGTTGAGGTTCTGTAACACGAATCTGTTGGTCTAGCCGACACAAGAGAACGTGGAGTTTGCACAAGGGGCTAAACTGATCTAAACAAAACCTAAGTCCTAGAAACGGAGGCGGCGGCTCCTATATAGTGAAAACAACCAGGGGAGGCGTCCCAAAGGGTACACCCTAGGGTTACAAGGCCCATGGGCCCAAGTGGAGGTGGCGCAGCACCCTTTTGACTCGGACTCAGAAACCTACGTGAATTATTTTGATGATTACGGCCGGCTCGTTCAGCCATCCACCAGCCAAGGCCAACAACCAAGGGGCAAGCCCCACTCGGAGCGCCCCAATATCACGTACACAGCTAGGCTCGCTGCCTCACTCCCAGTCGCCCCCAATCCCCATCAATCTTGCTCGCACCCTTCTCATTTTGATGTGACCACGCCACAAACACATACGAAAATAGCGCCCAATATCAAGATTGAACTAAAGGTGAATTCGTTTCTTCAGCCTTCATATGTTACTAAGAATAGACCGCTACCTAATGCAAGTGATTTAATTGTGCTTAGGAACTTGGGAAAGGATAAAGGAAAGGGACATGGAGTCCTGGACATGCATGGAAGGAGTAATGGAGGTCACCACGTCACTTTGGGACCAAGTCAAGCACGAATTCGAGTTGGACACGTTTGGAATCAGACTCGGACTGCTGTGATGGTACCAAGTTCAAACGGGCATAACTTCCTCATACGGACTCCGTTTGGGACGTTCTTGTACTTCATGGAAAGCTTACGAAGTCTACTTTCCAACGGATCCAACCTCATCTTCAAAATCTATCCGAGCCGGTCGCAATCGTCAAAAGAGTCCACGTTGGTCACGTACTGGAATCGGATTCGGACTGCTGCAATGGTGCAAGTTTAAACGGACATAACTTCCTCATACGGACTCCGTTTGGGACGTTCTTGTACTTCATGGAAAGCTTATCAAGTCTACTTTTTCCAATGGATCCAACCTCATCTTCAAATTCCATCCGAGCCGGCCGGAATCATCAAAACAATTCACGTAGGTTTCTGAGTCCGAGTCAAAAGGGTGCTGCGCCACCTCCACTTGGGCCCATGGGCCTTGTAACCCTAGGGTGTACCCTTTGGGACGCCTCCCCTGGTTGTTTTCACTATATAGGAGCCGCCGCCTCCGTTTCTAGGACTTAGGTTTTGTTTAGATCAGTTTAGCCCCTTGTGCAAACACCACGTTCTCTTGTGTCGGCTAGACCAACAGATTCGTGTTACAGAACCTCAGCTATCCTTGTGCGACTTTTATATCTAGCAAATTCAGGTTGCTCACTATCCTTGTTCTTGCTTGTTCTTCGATTGCATGCAGGAATAGACCTTCGTGGTCAGGTCAACCGCGTTCTTGCACGGTTGATAACGACTTGGGTGTGGTTCAGCGATTGCTAAGGCGCAAGTGACGTCTCGTACGGTTGTAGTCGGTTCTTTGTGGTGGCCGATCACACCCACACAGAGTCGACTCCATGGCCGTTCACCGCACCGATGTCACCATCAACGCTAGCCTCAGGTACTAGCACAGACCGGCCACCACCTGAGGCCCTGGCATTTGTGACCGCCGCCATCGTGTTCCGCTTTATTTTTGCTGTCGATAATAACTTCTTGGGCACCATTGTCTCTTAGGTCCACAGTTGCTCTCTATCGTCCCCACGGATGGTGCCACTTGTTGTGGCTACAGGCCAAACAATAAACTAGGAGAGTAATGGAGTGGTTAGGATGAATGAGCTATCCTTGCCCGCCTTGAAGACCAAGGCGTATGTATATATATGCCCATAGGCATGATTACAATAATATCCTCACTATTGAGCATCCTGTAGAGGGGCATACATGTCATTGTACATATCTCATTGGGCCTTGTAGCCCCTAACAAGTCGGATGGGCTTAGGTTGGGGCCATCCCTACTACAGTGGTGGTTAGTGATGAAGCAACGGGCGTTGCGGTCCAGGAGGCTTCGACACGAGCGATGATGGTGCGTGGTGAAGAGACAGGAGGTGCTGTCCTGGAGACTTTGTCACATGTTGGGTTAGGAGTTGTGGATAGAGTCCATAACTAAGAAGATTGATAGAGTTATTGGTAAAGTCCAAAACGTGGAAGAGATAGAGATTTGAATAAACCCGTGTTTGGAAGGGTTTTGGGTCCCTTAATTTTTGGAAGAGATAGAGTTTGGTGTTCGTGTTTGAGGCGAACACAGTTTGGATATTAGCTTACAAAAGTAAGGGAGGCTAAGGGCTAATGTGTGACTTTTGAGAGAGTTCTAGTGTGGTCCTGAAGGCTTTCGTCGAGAAGGTTTTATGGGTGCTTGTGAGGGCACTTTGTAAATCCACAAAATGTCAGCAATAAAGTTAGTTTTGAATCCATCTAATTTTTTATATGTGTAAAGTACATTGGTGATTACTGGTGGTTTAGATCATACGACGATGAGTAAAGCGATCGGGTGAAGCGGTCGAACAGATCAATCGATTGAGCAAAGAGGTCGAATAGATCGTTTGATGAAGTGGTCGTCGCTGGATATCTGATCAGGCGATTGGTTTTGAGTAGTCAAAACTTCGTCAATCGTCTGGAAACTTTGAAAAGGTGACAACAATCATTCACCTTAGCTCTCTCAAGGTGAAGAACAAGTCACCCTAAAGTGGGGAAGAAACTCACACATTTGAGTAGCAGTAGGGGCTACTATTTCGATGGTAAAAGACCTAGGGGCCATTTTTATACCGAAACCAAATTACCAAACCAAACTAACCGTTTTAGCTAAATATCTCAGTTTGTTTGGTTTTTTGATAATCGGTTCATTTCTTCCCACACTACTCTGTGTTCAATAGTTTATTCGGTGTTAGCTTCTTAGAAACTGAACATACCGTAAAAACTAATACACTATGCAACGTAGGAAGCAATCCCTCGTTCAGCCATCCACCAGCCAAGGCCAACAACCAAGGGGCAAGCCCCACTCGAGCGCCCAATATCACGTACACAGCTAGGCTCGCTGCCTCACTCCCAGTCGCCCCCAATCCCCATCAATCTTGCTCGCACCCTTCTCATTTTGATGTGACCACGCCACAAACACATACGAAAATAGCGCCCAATATCAAGATTGAACTAAAGGTGAATTCGTTTCTTCAGCCTTCATATGTTACTAAGAATAGACCGCTACCTAATGCAAGTGATTTAATTGTGCTTAGGAACTTGGGAAAGGATAAAGGAAAGGGACATGGAGTCCTGGACATGCATGGAAGGAGTAATGGAGGTCACCACGTCACTTTGGGACCAAGTCAAGCACGAATTCGAGTTGGACACGTTTGGAATCAGACTCGGACTGCTGTGATGGTACCAAGTTCAAACGGGCATAACTTCCTCATACGGACTCCGTTTGGGACGTTCTTGTACTTCATGGAAAGCTTACGAAGTCTACTTTCCAACGGATCCAACCTCATCTTCAAAATCTATCCGAGCCGGTCGCAATCGTCAAAAGAGTCCACGTTGGTCACGTACTGGAATCGGATTCGGACTGCTGCAATGGTGCAAGTTTAAACGGACATAACTTCCTCATACGGACTCCGTTTGGGACGTTCTTGTACTTCATGGAAAGCTTATCAAGTCTACTTTTTCCAATGGATCCAACCTCATCTTCAAATTCCATCCGAGCCGGCCGGAATCATCAAAACAATTCACGTAGGTTTCTGAGTCCGAGTCAAAAGGGTGCTGCGCCACCTCCACTTGGGCCCATGGGCCTTGTAACCCTAGGGTGTACCCTTTGGGACGCCTCCCCTGGTTGTTTTCACTATATAGGAGCCGCCGCCTCCGTTTCTAGGACTTAGGTTTTGTTTAGATCAGTTTAGCCCCTTGTGCAAACACCACGTTCTCTTGTGTCGGCTAGACCAACAGATTCGTGTTACAGAACCTCAGCTATCCTTGTGCGACTTTTATATCTAGCAAATTCAGGTTGCTCACTATCCTTGTTCTTGCTTGTTCTTCGATTGCATGCAGGAATAGACCTTCGTGGTCAGGTCAACCGCGTTCTTGGCACGGTTGATAACGACTTGGGTGTGGTTCAGCGATTGCTAAGGCGCAAGTGACGTCTCGTACGGTTGTAGTCGGTTCTTTGTGGTGGCCGATCACACCCACACAGAGTCGACTCCATGGCCGTTCACCGCACCGATGTCACCATCAACGCTAGCCTCAGGTACTAGCACAGACCGGCCACCACCTGAGGCCCTGGCATTTGTGACCGCCGCCATCGTGTTCCGCTTTATTTTTGCTGTCGATAATAACTTCTTGGGCACCATTGTCTCTTAGGTCCACAGTTGCTCTCTATCGTCCCCACGGATGGTGCCACTTGTTGTGGCTACAGGCCAAACAATAAACTAGGAGAGTAATGGAGTGGTTAGGATGAATGAGCTATCCTTGCCCCGCCTTGAAGACCAAGGCGTATGTATATATATGCCCATAGGCATGATTACAATAATATCCTCACTATTGAGCATCCTGTAGAGGGGCATACATGTCATTGTACATATCTCATTGGGCCTTGTAGCCCCTAACAAGTCGGATGGGCTTAGGTTGGGGCCATCCCTACTACAGTGGTGGTTAGTGATGAAGCAACGGGCGTTGCGGTCCAGGAGGCTTCGACACGAGCGATGATGGTGCGTGGTGAAGAGACAGGAGGTGCTGTCCTGGAGACTTTGTCACATGTTGGGTTAGGAGTTGTGGATAGAGTCCATAACTAAGAAGATTGATAGAGTTATTGGTAAAGTCCAAAACGTGGAAGAGATAGAGATTTGAATAAACCCGTGTTTGGAAGGGTTTTGGGTCCCTTAATTTTTGGAAGAGATAGAGTTTGGTGTTCGTGTTTGAGGCGAACACAGTTTGGATATTAGCTTACAAAAGTAAGGGAGGCTAAGGGCTAATGTGTGACTTTTGAGAGAGTTCTAGTGTGGTCCTGAAGGCTTTCGTCGAGAAGGTTTTTATGGGTGCTTGTGAGGGCACTTTGTAAATCCACAAAATGTCAGCAATAAAGTTAGTTTTGAATCCATCTAATTTTTTATATGTGTAAAGTACATTGGTGATTACTGGTGGTTTAGATCATACGACGATGAGTAAAGCGATCGGGTGAAGCGGTCGAACAGATCAATCGATTGAGCAAAGAGGTCGAATAGATCGTTTGATGAAGTGGTCGTACGCTGGATATCTGATCAGGCGATTGGTTTTGAGTAGTCAAAAACCGTCAATCGTCTGAAACTTTGAAAAGGTGACAACAATCATTCACCTTAGCTCTCTCAAGGTGAAGAACAAGTCACCCTAAAGTGGGGAAGAAACTCACACATTTGAGTAGCAGTAGGGGCTACTATTTCGATGGTAAAAGACCTAGGGGCCATTTTTATACCGAAACCAAATTACCAAACCAAACTAACCGTTTTAGCTAAATATCTCAGTTTGTTTGGTTTTTTGATAATCGGTTCATTTCTTCCCACACTACTCTGTGTTCAATAGTTTATTCGGTGTTAGCTTCTTAGAAACTGAACATACCGTAAAAACTAATACACTATGCAACGTAGGAAGCAATCCCTCGTTCAGCCATCCACCAGCCAAGGCCAACAACCAAGGGGCAAGCCCCACTCGGAGCGCCCCAATATCACGTACACAGCTAGGCTCGCTGCCTCACTCCCAGTCGCCCCCAATCCCCATCAATCTTGCTCGCACCCTTCTCATTTTGATGTGACCACGCCACAAACACATACGAAAATAGCGCCCAATATCAAGATTGAACTAAAGGTGAATTCGTTTCTTCAGCCTTCATATGTTACTAAGAATAGACCGCTACCTAATGCAAGTGATTTAATTGTGCTTAGGAACTTGGGAAAGGATAAAGGAAAGGGACATGGAGTCCTGGACATGCATGGAAGGAGTAATGGAGGTCACCACGTCACTTTGGGACCAAGTCAAGCACGAATTCGAGTTGGACACGTTTGGAATCAGACTCGGACTGCTGTGATGGTACCAAGTTCAAACGGGCATAACTTCCTCATACGGACTCCGTTTGGGACGTTCTTGTACTTCATGGAAAGCTTACGAAGTCTACTTTCCAACGGATCCAACCTCATCTTCAAAATCTATCCGAGCCGGTCGCAATCGTCAAAAGAGTCCACGTTGGTCACGTACTGGAATCGGATTCGGACTGCTGCAATGGTGCAAGTTTAAACGGACATAACTTCCTCATACGGACTCCGTTTGGGACGTTCTTGTACTTCATGGAAAGCTTATCAAGTCTACTTTCCAATGGATCCAACCTCATCTTCAAATTCCATCCGAGCCGGCCGGAATCATCAAAACAATTCACGTAGGTTTCTGAGTCCGAGTCAAAAGGGTGCTGCGCCACCTCCACTTGGGCCCATGGGCCTTGTAACCCTAGGGTGTACCCTTTGGGACGCCTCCTGGTTGTTTTCACTATATAGGAGCCGCCGCCTCCGTTTCTAGGACTTAGGTTTTGTTTAGATCAGTTTAGCCCTTGTGCAAACTCCACGTTCTCTTGTGTCGGCTAGACCAACAGATTCGTGTTACAGAACCTCAGCTATCCTTGTGCGACTTTTATATCTAGCAAATTCAGGTTGCTCACTATCCTTGTTCTTGCTTGTTCTTCGATTGCATGCAGGAATAGACCTCGTGGTCAGGTCAACCGCGTTCTTGCACGGTTGATAACGACTTGGGTGTGGTTCAGCGATTGCTAAGGCGCAAGTGACGTCTCGTCGGTTGTAGTCGGTTCTTTGTGGTGGCGATCACACCCACACAGAGTCGACTCCATGGCCGTTCACCGCACCGATGTCACCATCAACGCTAGCCTCAGGTACTAGCACAGACCGCCACCACCTGAGGCCCTGGCATTTGTGACCGCCGCCATCGTGTTCCGCTTTATTTTTGCTGTCGATAATAACTTCTTGGGCACCATTGTCTCTTAGGTCCACAGTTGCTCTCTATCGTCCCCACGGATGGTGCCACTTGTTGTGGCTACAGGCCAAACAATAAACTAGGAGAGTAATGGAGTGGTTATGATGAATGAGCTATCCTTGCCCCGCCTTGAAGACCAAGGCGTATGTATATATATGCCCATAGGCATGATTACAATAATATCCTCACTATTGAGCATCCTGTAGAGGGGCATACATGTCATTGTACATATCTCATTGGGCCTTGTAGCCCCTAACAAGTCGGATGGGCTTAGGTTGGGGCCATCCCTACTACAGTGGTGGTTAGTGATGAAGCAACGGGCGTTGCGGTCCAGGAGGCTTCGACACGAGCGATGATGGTGCGTGGTGAAGAGACAGGAGGTGCTGTCCTGGAGACTTTGTCACATGTTGGGTTAGGAGTTGTGGATAGAGTCCATAACTAAGAAGATTGATAGAGTTATTGGTAAAGTCCAAAACGTGGAAGAGATAGAGATTTGAATAAACCCGTGTTTGGAAGGGTTTTGGGTCCCTTAATTTTTGGAAGAGATAGAGTTTGGTGTTCGTGTTTGAGGCGAACACAGTTTGGATATTAGCTTACAAAAGTAAGGGAGGCTAAGGGCTAATGTGTGACTTTTGAGAGAGTTCTAGTGTGGTCCTGAGGGCTTTCGTCGAGAAGGTTTTTATGGGTGCTTGTGAGGGCACTTTGTAAATCCACAAAATGTCAGCAATAAAGTTAGTTTTGAATCCATCTAATTTTTTATATGTGTAAAGTACATTGGTGATTACTGGTGGTTTAGATCATACGACGATGAGTAAAGCGATCGGGTGAAGCGGTCGAACAGATCAATCGATTGAGCAAAGAGGTCGAATAGATCGTTTGATGAAGTGGTCGTACGCTGGATATCTGATCAGGCGATTGGTTTTTGAGTAGTCAAAAACTTCGTCAATCGTCTGGAAACTTTGAAAAGGTGACAACAATCATTCACCTTAGCTCTCTCAAGGTGAAGAACAAGTCACCCTAAAGTGGGGAAGAAACTCACACATTTGAGTAGCAGTAGGGGCTACTATTTCGATGGTAAAAGACCTAGGGGCCATTTTTATACCGAAACCAAATTACCAAACCAAACTAACCGTTTTAGCTAAATATCTCAGTTTGTTTGGTTTTTTGATAATCGGTTCATTTCTTCCCACACTACTCTGTGTTCAATAGTTTATTCGGTGTTAGCTTCTTAGAAACTGAACATACCGTAAAAACTAATACACTATGCAACGTAGGAAGCAATCCCTCGTTCAGCCATCCACCAGCCAAGGCCAACAACCAAGGGGCAAGCCCCACTCGGAGCGCCCCAATATCACGTACACAGCTAGGCTCGCTGCCTCACTCCCAGTCGCCCCCAATCCCCATCAATCTTGCTCGCACCCTTCTCATTTTGATGTGACCACGCCACAAACACATACGAAAATAGCGCCCAATATCAAGATTGAACTAAAGGTTAATTCGTTTCTTCAGCCTTCATATGTTACTAAGAATAGACCGCTACCTAATGCAAGTGATTTAATTGTGCTTAGGAACTTGGGAAAGGATAAAGGAAAGGGACATGGAGTCCTGGACATGCATGGAAGGAGTAATGGAGGTCACCACGTCACTTTGGGACCAAGTCAAGCACGAATTCGAGTTGGACACGTTTGGAATCAGACTCGGACTGCTGTGACGGTACCAAGTTCAAACGGGCATAACTTCCTCATACGGACTCCGTTTGGGACGTTCTTGTACTTCATGGAAAGCTTACGAAGTCTACTTTCCAACGGATCCAACCTCATCTTCAAAATCTATCCGAGCCGGTCGCAATCGTCAAAAGAGTCCACGTTGGTCACGTACTGGAATCGGATTCGGACTGCTGCAATGGTGCAAGTTTAAACGGACATAACTTCCTCATACGGACTCCGTTTGGGACGTTCTTGTACTTCATGGAAAGCTTATCAAGTCTACTTTCCAATGGATCCAACCTCATCTTCAAATTCCATCCGAGCCGGCCGGAATCATCAAAACAATTCACGTAGGTTTCTGAGTCCGAGTCAAAAGGGTGCTGCGCCACCTCCACTTGGGCCCATGGGCCTTGTAACCCTAGGGTGTACCCTTTGGGACGCCTCCCCTGGTTGTTTTCACTATATAGGAGCCGCCGCCTCCGTTTCTAGGACTTAGGTTTTGTTTAGATCAGTTTAGCCCCTTGTGCAAACTCCACGTTCTCTTGTGTCGGCTAGACCAACAGATTCGTGTTACAGAACCTCAACTATCCTTGTGCGACTTTTATATCTAGCAAGTTTCAGGTTGCTCACTATCCTTGTTCTTGCGTGTTCTTGGTTGCATGCAGGAATAGACCTTCGTGGTCAGGTCAACCGTGTTCTTGCACGGTTGATAACATCTTGGGGTTGGTTCAGCGATTGCTAAGGCGCAAGTGACGTCTCGTACGGTTGTAGTCGGATCGCAAGAGTCATCTCCACCGAAATCGATAGTTATCATCCTATCGGAAGATCGGGACCCCATCGCCTCATCAGTTGGTATCAGAGCTTCAGTTGACCGGTAGGAATTCTTTGTATCCCTAGTTAGTAGATTGATTTTTATTTCCTATAGTCCAGAAAAATTGCCCCACAAAAAGAGTTAATTTCCGCTGTCCAAACCCCGTTGTGCCTTTCAATCTGTTAGTTTTGGTTTGCTAAATTGAATTTGTGTCCGTTTTAGCTTTGTCTAGTTGCTGGTCATATCCTTGATTCCATAAAAAATCCAAACAAAAAAATTTCCCCTATCACAAACCCTAATTCCAATTTCGGCTGATTTTTCCTTTCTCTGCAGCCGCCACCAAAAAAGTCATAACTTTTGATTCCGAGATTATTTTTGAGTGAGACCACTGCCATTAGATTCAAAACTTCATTTTCCATCTATCTGAAAAATTTCACGTCATTCCAGCAAGGCAGTTAAGAGATATCTGCGGTGCAAGTTCACCTAAAAATCCAGATTGAATCTGCAACAGCCGGCACTTGTGAATTTTGTGCGAATTTTTCGGTCGGTTTTCAGAACTTGGCCCCAAAATAAAAGTTGTAGAAAAAGCCGTCAGGAAACTGAGAAAAAAAGAATCATTGAAAAAAAGGCAACTGACAGAAAGTTACGGCCGAAATACCGGCGTGCTGTCCAGTGGACAGAAATCTCCAGATTTCAAGTTTTGGGTCAACCTTGTGTTCTTCAATTCCAGATTGCATTCGATTGAATTATCTTGCATTTACCACTCCTATACATTACCATACACATATTTTAGCCTTCTTCCATCCTTGGTTGATCAGCAACATAGGCTAAGTGCTAGATACGAACTATAATTCAATTCTGTGCAATTTCTGAAATTAATTGATTGTTTTCCTTTGCTACAAAATACATAGACTATCCAAGCTCCACTTTTCTACTAACCGAACAGGTCTCGCTGTACCTTGCAATCGCTTTACTCATCACTTGAGTTAGATTTATCACGAACCAGCCACCGGTTGCACCACCTGTTTGCTTTGGTAAGAACTCGTAAGAATTTGGTAAGATATTGAGAGATGTGTGACTTGATATGAGCCTCCATATCCTAGTAGTTGATAGGAACATTTACTTGTGATTTGTTTCCTTGTTTTCTACTAACAATGACAGGCTTGAGAAAATTGGTAGATTATGATGTCATCGCGGGCATATTTGAACTCGAAGGGAAACAATTACCAGTATATATCTTGCCACTCACCGCTGAGAGTACGTCGTCGGACTACTTCTTGTGGGTTACTATGATGGATAGCTACTTTGAAAGATAAGATCTTGATCCTTATGAGAAGATGAGCATGGCAAGGACGGCGCTGATTGGTGATGTTCAACATTGGTGGTCAAATCTCGAGTTCCATTATATATACACATGGGAGGAGATGAAAAAGAAATTGCGACATCGTTTTGTACCTCCAGCACCCAAGGTCACAAGCGAGGTGCAACCTGAGGTAACTGAAAATGTTGATATTGTTTTGGTTCCTACTCCATCTACAGATACCACCGAGATACTTGAAGAGGTGAAGGATGATCTAGTGCATCCTATGCCATTAGAGGAGAAGTTTGAGGTACCTACAGTATCTGATGAGGACGATAAAAGCAAAGGTACTGATTTGGTGCTACAACAAGACATAGGGCAACCTTGTGAGTATATACCTGCTGTAGTGCAATCTTTTGATATTCCTTGTGTTGACTTGGACGAACCATGTGCTGATCTAAATTCTCATAATTTTGCACATGTCGAATTAATTACACATAAGGAAGTATTTGATAGAATATCCCCTGCTGATGCATTGTGCTATATCATGCTTAATGAGGCCGTTAGTTTGGATTGTGCTATGGAAAAGTTTCTGAACTTGCATGTTCGAAATTCTTGTTTAGCGCCTACACCCCTGGGTATAAGTTTAATTTGATTGGAGATTATGGTGTAGACAATCAATTTTTTGTATATCGAATATGCATAACTTGTGATCACATGGATGAATTGAAGCTTGCTGTTTTAGACAACAATTCTTGTGTGTTGAATCTTGTTCAATATGAGAGGAAGTAAAATTTAGTATGCATCCAATGCCTATATGTTCATCTCTTTTGCATCATCTAGTATGGACAATCTGAATAAAGATGATGAATTATGGAAGAACACACAAATCTCTTCACCCTTGCTGGATAAATTTGCTATTGCTCCATTGGGATATGATTATATGGATGAACTATGCTTAATTCCAAAAGTTGTTGCTTTGCCCATATGTGCCACCACTTCAAGTTTACAACTTCAGATATTTCAATTGCATAAATGCTTCACTTACATTTGCAAATCTAGTTGCAATAATTGTTGTGTGAGAAATTTTAATTTGGTCATTGACATATATGATTACTTTTGGGTTAATAATACAATGAGCTTTTATGATTCCTACTGTGTTATAGCATTAATTGTGCAACAACGAAGAACCGTTAAAATGGATGACATATACATATACCATGCATACACCTTGGCTTTTTTGTTACCATACTTTCAGTTTATCAAAAGCCGAGGACGGCTTTGTTTTCAAGAAGGGGAGGATGATGAGGACATGACCCCTATGGATACAACCATATTTGCTATGCTTGTTGTCCTAATTACAAGAGTTCCTACGCATCGCTTAAATTATAAGGTGAGCTCGTTTCAAAGAGGTTTCACTTTGTTTGACAAAGAACTTATGATATTGCATAATGAGAGTTTGTTGCGTTTGTTATTATGTACCAACATTTATGATGAAGATCATGCAATACGTGAGGCTACACATATGCTAAAACCGAGGACGGTTTTCTATCAAGAAGGGGAGGATGATGTGACCACGCCACAAACACATACGACAATAGCGCCCAATATCAAGATTGAACTAAAGGTGAATTCGTTTCTTCAGCCTTCATATGTTACTAAGAATAGACCGCTACCTAATGCAAGTGATTTAATTGTGCTTAGGAACTTGGGAAAGGATAAAGGAAAGGGACATGGAGTCCTGGACATGCATGGAAGGAGTAATGGAGGTCACCACGTCACTTTGGGACCAAGTCAAGCACGAATTCGAGTTGGACACGTTTGGAATCAGACTCGGACTGCTGTGACGGTACCAAGTTCAAACGGGCATAACTTCCTCATACGGACTCCGTTTGGGACGTTCTTGTACTTCATGGAAAGCTTACGAAGTCTACTTTCCAACGGATCCAACCTCATCTTCAAAATCTATCCGAGCCGGTCGCAATCGTCAAAAGAGTCCACGTTGGTCACGTACTGGAATCGGATTCGGACTGCTGCAATGGTGCAAGTTTAAACGGACATAACTTCCTCATACGGACTCCGTTTGGGACGTTCTTGTACTTCATGGAAAGCTTATCAAGTCTACTTTCCAATGGATCCAACCTCATCTTCAAATTCCATCCGAGCCGGCCGGAATCATCAAAACAATTCACGTAGGTTTCTGAGTCCGAGTCAAAAGGGTGCTGCGCCACCTCCACTTGGGCCCATGGGCCTTGTAACCCTAGGGTGTACCCTTTGGGACGCCTCCTGGTTGTTTTCACTATATAGGAGCCGCGCCTCCGTTTCTAGGACTTAGGTTTTGTTTAGATCAGTTTAGCCCCTTGTGCAAACTCCACGTTCTCTTGTGTCGGCTAGACCAACAGATTCGTGTTACAGAACCTCAACTATCCTTGTGCGACTTTTATATCTAGCAAGTTTCAGGTTGCTCACTATCCTTGTTCTTGCGTGTTCTTCGGTTGCATGCAGGAATAGACCTTCGTGGTCAGGTCAACCGTGTTCTTGGCACGGTTGATAACATCTTGGGGTTGGTTCAGCGATTGCTAAGGCGCAAGTGACGTCTCGTACGGTTGTAGTCGGATCGCAAGAGTCATCTCCACCGAAATCGATAGTTATCATCCTATCGGAAGATCGGGACCCCATCGCCTCATCACATTTGCCTCTCTCTTGCTACAACACGGACATGGACATATTCCACCCTCCAGGCCATGGAGAAGGATGCCATGCAGCGGCCCTCATCGGAATACCTAAAAACGGTGCCACATGCACCAATGTCATCAACTGGATATACGAGCTCTCCAGGGTCTACTAGCCACCGGCACGCTCCATAGTGCCATGCCATATCCTACAATAATCGCTTCTCGTCAACAAGAGTCCTCCATGGCAACCATGACCTCCACCTCCTAGGCACCACAACCAAGTACGAGGACGGTGACACCACTCAAAAGCTCGATGCTGATGATGTCGCCTAGCATGGCGGGTCCACTCGACGCCAGGTGCTCAACTTCAGTAAAACAAAATACCAAATTAACCAAACCTAATTTATTCGGTTCATTAGGTTTGGCTTTTTTATTATAGTGCGCTTAATTCGGTGTACGACTTTGGAAAGTCAAAATATTTTAACCGAATCAATAAAATTGTATAAATCAAATGTACACCCCTAAAAAGGCTCCTCAATTTGCATGTTGAATCTACCAAAATGGTAATAAGGCATTGCCACACTAACGGGCCATCATTTAGCAACTTGGCCACCAACTAGCTCACAATGGCCTCCAAAGGGGGTGAAAGCAGAGCCATCCATTACAAAGCAAATAGTTAAACTTTCGACTGTATGCATATGTTTTTTAAGCTAGATTCCTTGTTAGGAAAGGCTATTTGGCATCAAGACGACCAAGGCAAAGTTGCATCATGATCCTGCAATGGTGTTGATCATCTCCTCCGTTCACACTACAAACCGCTGCCACTTTTTCCCTTCTTTCCTATCTCTAGTGGGTCACTGCCCTAGATCCAAATCCATCATTGTCTTTCATACCCATGGCTAGTAATACCATTGCCACCTCACACATCGCCCTGACCCCGAAATATGGAGGCCAATGAACCTTGATACCCTAACCTCAGTGTGCCCCAACCCTAAATGGTTGCAAGCTTACGAGAGAGGATGTCGTCGTCTCCAAAACACCAATATCAAAGCACATCCGATGGTGTAAAATGTACCTTACAGGAGAAAAGATTTCAGATACGTTAGACTTAAAAATTCCAAAATTTGAGCACTCATATCCTAACTACCCACTATCCATTGATAAATAAGAGAATGGGTTGGCTGTTTGAAAAATTGGACTAGTGGTTTAACGGGAAAAATCGGAACCAGAGATTGGTCCTGTCCGGTGTCCTATTGGATTGGGCAAGCAATTGGACCGCTTTTGAACTGGATAAACCAAGGTTGAACCAATGGTTTTGATTTGAAACCAGAGAAAAACCGGGCACGTGCAACTGGTGGTTTGAAAATGAAAGGAAAAATGGGCCTAGATGTGGGGTTGTTGGCCCTTTTAAGTGGCGTTGCTAGCCACCAGGCCATTGCTTTGCTGTTGTCTTGAGATGCATGTTAGGCATCCTTTATGCCTTAACAAACTACCGGTCCAACTAGTAAAAACCCTGGTTGGACCAGTGAATTGCTAAACCAAAATTATGAGAATTTTTGGCCCATATAGCCCTTTGCGCCGTCGTAATCCCATTAGTAGCCTCTGGGTGACAACATTGCCTGTTTTGGCCCCTTGGCGTGGTTAGGATCCGCTCGAGGAAGTTGGCGCGGTGTAGGACCACATGAGGAGGCTGGCGTGGCCATGCACCACATGACAAGCTCACGTGTGCATGCTATGTATATACTCCTACCTAGTGTATTTACCGCTGCATGCTCCCAGCAATCCATGGCACTAGTTAGGAATTTGGGATGCATGCTGGTGCTTATGGTTTTGTGGCAATCGATCTAAGGGCCGGTTAATTCTGGAACATATGTACGTCCATGGCATTAGGAAGAGGAAATTTTGGCCCTAGGCTCCTCACGCGGTGTGCGGTCGCACCAGTCTCACGTGGTGCCCAGCCAGGCCTCCTCAGTCCTCATGCGGTGCATGGCCACGCCAGCCTCATCACGCGGTTCCAGACCACGCCAACTTTCTCGTGCGAATTCTGACCACAGTAGAGGGCCAAAACAAGCAATGATGCTGTCCAGGGGCTACTATAGGATTACGGTAGCGCAAAAGGCTACATTAGCCCAAAATTCAAATTATGACCGGTCAAGGGTTTGTCCGACTTTTTGTACTACTGTTGACTAGTGTTCTTTTTAGTTTTTTAATAGCTTTTACCTTTTAATTTCTTTAAACAATCATTATTTATTAAACTAGTAACCCGCAGTCTAAAAAAACAGACCCGTTTAGTGCCACATCGACAGAGTTAGCGGAGTTGGACCAGAAGTTTTTATTTTTTTTGGTATCAAGGGAATCTCTTGAGCAAGAAGGCCGCTCACGCTCAATGTAACCCCTAGCTACATCTCTGCTTCATACTTAAACCCGTCAGCTACGCACAAACTGACTGTTTTATGCTGCTGTTGAGAATACTTGGCCACCAACTTTGGGGAAATCAGCAAAATCTTTGCTTTGTTCAGCAAGATAGAGAGACCTGTCAATTCAAGAAACTTTACACTATACACACCCATTTCCCAGGCTTATTACATCAGCACAGCAGACATATTTGTCCCAGAACCGCATGATAACGATAATTTTATACTTAGCCAATAATGTGAGCAATTAATTACTGAATTAGATCAAGCACTTGCACACTCGCCGCGTTGACTAGTAGTGTGCTCTACACACGGTTTCTTGCCAGACACGATCAGTGAAGCGACCTCCCCAAAAGCCAAGTCATAAACAAATGCTGAACCTACCGCTGTGAAACCTTCCTTTTTTCTAATCGCATCCTAACTACTCCCATAAACGCCTGGATCTCGCATCGTGGTACACAGTGGTAGCACAGTACATCCCTCCGCATTCCTACTATATATAGGAGCGATGTGTTCTCTGCTCCATCCACGGGAAGCTATCTTGCTTAGCTCCTTGTTTCCGCTTCCTCTTTCTTGCCTTATCCTTATAATTCAAACCTACCATCAGGCTCGAACTCTTCTTTATCTCAGCAACTCATCTCGATACTCCCGAGGCGTTGCGAGATCACTGCGTCGAGAAATTACGCAGCAATGACGAAGGTATTACTGATTTAAATCCATTGTTTTATCAGTGTAGCGTCGTCATCTTCTCTGTTTCTTCGACTATTGAGAGGTTGTTCTGTAGCTGGTTGCAGCAAAAGATCGTGATTAAGGTGCAGATGGCGTGCGACAAGTGCCGGTCCAAGGCGATGGCGCTGGTGGCGGCGACGGGTGGGGTGGACTCCGTGGCGATGGCCAGGGAGGGGAAGGACCAGGTGGTGGTGGTCGGCGACAGCGTGGACTCCATCAAGCTGACGAGCGCGCTCCGCAAGAAGGTCGGGCCAGCGTAGCTGGTGCAGGTCGGCGACGCCAAGGAGGAGGAGAAGACGGAAGAAGTGGTCGAGTACCCGTACCCGTGGAATTACTAGCCTGCACTACGTGTCAAAAGGCTAAGTCACAACTTAATCCTCACGGTTTGTATATGCCTCTACCTGTTCCTAGTGTGCCTTGGGAAGATATTTCTACAGACTTTGTTTTAGGACTGCCTAGGACAAAGAAGGGGATGGATAGCATATTTGTTGTTGTGGATAGATTTTCTAAGATGGCACACTTCATCCATGTCATAAAAGTGATGATGCTACCAATATTGCTGATTTGTTCTTTCGTGAAGTTGTTCATTTGCATGCTGTGCCAAATACAATAGTTTCCGATCGTGACACTAAATTCCTTAGCCATTTTTGGAGAACTTTATGGGCTAAATTGGGGACTAAGCTGTTATTTTCGACTACATGTCATCCCCAAACTGATGGGCAAACTGAAGTTGTGAATAGAACGTTATCTACCATGCTTAGGGCTGTTTTGAAAAAGAACATTAAAATGTGGGAAGAATGCTTGCCTCATATTCAATTTGCTTATAATCGTTCGCTGCATTCTACTACAAAGTTGTGCCCTTTTGAGATTGTCTATGGCTTTGTGCCTCGTGCTCCTATTGATTTGCTACCACTTCCATCTTCGGAGAAGTTAAATTTTGATGCTAAACAGCGTGCTGACTTGATGTTGAAAATGCAAGAGACAACCAAAGAAAATATTGAACGCATGAATACTAAATATAAACTTGCTGGTAGTAAAGGAAAAATGCATTTAACTTTTCAACCGGGTGATTTAGTTTGGTTGCATTTGAGAAAAGAAAGATCTCCTGAATTGAGGAGGTCTAAGTTGATGCCTAGAGCTGATGGTCCTTTCAAAGTGTTGGAAAAGATTAATGACAATGCATATAAACTTGAGTTGCCTGCAGATTTTGGGGTTAGTCCCACCTTTAACATTGCAGATTTGAAGCCATACTTGGGAGAAGAAGATGAGCTTGAGTCGCGGACGATTCAAATGCAAGAAGGGGAGGATGATGAGGACATCCTTTCCATGCATACAACCATGCCGACTCCACATCAAACTGAAACTATGATACAAGGACCAATGACTAGAGCGCGAGCACGTCAACTTAACCATCAGGTGAATGCGTTCCTAAGTTTGCATACAAATGTTTCAAAGAATGGAATACTACTTATTTCTTGTGATGATTTAATTGTCCTTAGGAACCATGGGGAAGAACCACATGAGCTCAAGTATAGAAGTGGAACCATCAAGCGCAAACCGAGTCCTGTTCACGAGTTTGACTCGGATTCGGCCTTGTTGACAGCGTCTACTTCAAACGGCCATAACTTTTGATCCAGATGGTTTCTCGGGGCCCGTGAGTACTCGTTGGAAAGCTCTTGAAGTCTACTTTCAGATGGATCCGGCCTCACCTCCAAATTACACCCGAGTCGGTCAAAAACTGCAAAACAAGTCACATCACTTTTCCAGTCCGAGTCAAAGTGGGCCTTGGGCCTTGTAATTCGAGTCCTATTCGACTTCCTTGTGTTTTGGCCGACCCTCCACCTTCCGTGTCCCTTAAATAGGCAGCCTCACCCTCTTCTAGGGTTTGGGTTTTGTTTAGACTAAGTTAGCTTTTGCTACTTTGCCTTGTACTCGCGCGTGTCGGCTAGACCGCCCGAATACTTGTCTTGAAACCCCACCATTTTTCTGTTTTCTATTGAATCTTACATCGTTATTTGCAATTGAGTTGCTGTTCGTCTTGTTCTTGCTTGTTCTTCGATTGCTTGCAGGAACAAGAACCCTCGTGGTTAGGTTGATCGCGCGCCGACAAGGTCACGAACAATCTCTGGAGTTGGTGTATCGATCGCTAAGGCGCAACGTCCTTGGATGGTTGTAGTCGGGTCGTCAACGTCATCTCCTTCCCCAATCGAATCTACCACTCTCATCGAAAGATCGGGACCCCTAGTGCTATCAGTGCCAATATTGGTGTCTTGGCAGCAGGGTGGACGAAAATGGTGGAGACGAATACGCGGCTGACACTGAGATTGATGATGATGAGGACGCTCACCGTCATCGTCAACCACGCCGGAATGAGGTACGTGAGAATGATGAATCGCTTGGTAAGATTAAGTTCACTATGCTACCTTTTGATGGAAAATATAATGCTTATATCACTTGGGAATTGGCTGTTGATCAGAAATTTGCTTGTCATGCATTCCCTGAAAACAAAAGGGTTAGGGCTGCTACTAGTGAGTTTACTGACTTTGCGTCTGTTTGGTGGAGTGAATATTGTAAGAAAAATCCTTTCACCATACCACAAACTTGGGATGCATTAAAAAGAATCATGCGAGCTAGATTTGTTCCCTCATATTATGCACGTGATTTGTTACATAAGTTGCAACATTTGAGGCAAGGTAGTAAAAGCGTAGAGGAATATTTTCAAGAATTGCAAACAGGCATGCTGCGTTGTGACTTAGAGGAAACTGAGGAAGCCGCTATGGCTAGGTTTATGGGTGGTTTGAATCGGGAAATTCAGGATATCTTAGCTTACAAGGAATATAATTCTATCACTCGTTTATTTCATCTTGCTTGTAAAGCTGAAAGAGAAGTACAGGGACGACGCGCGAGCACTAGGACTAACGTTTCTGCAGGTCGTGGAAACATTTGGTCTCAACGTGCATCTGCCGCACCATCAAGCCAACCCCCTGCACCTTCTTCCTCCAACAGCAAGCCATGGTTTTCATCATCAAATTCGGCATCTCGGGCATGCGAAGCAACAAAGGGGACAGCCCAAGCACATGCGAAGAGCTCTTCGTCCGTTCCATCTACGGGACAAACGAGGGATATCCAATGTCATCAATACAAGGGGTATGGCCATGTGAGGAGTGTGTGCCCAACCAAGCGTGTTCTGATTGTGAGAGATGATGGTGAGTATTCTTCTGCTAGTGATTTGGATGAGGATACATATGCTATGCTTGCAACTGACCATGCAGGTAGTGGGAAGGAGCAAGAAGAAGAGCACATTGGTGCTGAAGATGCAGAGCGCTATGAGAGCCTCATTGTGCAGCGTGTGTTGAGTGCACAAATGGAGAGGGCGGAGCAAAATCAGCGGCACATCCTTTTCTAAACAAAGTGCGTCGTGAAGGAACGCTCATGCCAAGTGATAATTGATGGAGGGAGCTACAACAACTTGGTGAGCTCCGATATGGTGGAGAAGCTTGCGTTGAACACCAAACCTCACCCACAACCTTACTACATTCAATGGTTCAATAACAGCGGCAAGGTGAAGGTAACACGAATGGTGAGAGTAAATTTTGCTATTGGTTCTTATCACGATGTTGTAGAATGCGATGTTGTCCCTATGCAAGCATGCTCTATGCTGTTAGGTAGACCGTGGCAATATGATAAAGATTCACTGCATCATGGTAAGACAAACCAATATTCTTTTGTGCATCATGACAAGAAAATTGTGTTACATCCTATGTCTCCTGAAGCTATTTTCAAAGATGAGATTCTAGAGCTAGTAGAGAGAAAAATCAGGAGCATAATAGGAGTGAAAATCAGATTGTTGCAAGCGAACTTGAGCAACATAAAAAGAAAAACTCTAAATCTGTTCATGAGATGAAAAATGAGATTAAATTGAAAGGTGCATGTTTTCTTGCTACTAAGTCTGATGTGAATGAGCTGGATGCTAGTACTTCTATTTGCTATGCCTTACTTTGCAAACAAGCTTTATTTTCATTCGAGGAGGTACCTTCTTCTGTGCCTCCTGCTGTCACTAATCTTTTGCAGGAGTACATGGATGTCTTTCCAAAGGACGTGCCACAAGGGCTACCACCAGTGCGAGGGATTGAGCACCAGATTGATTTGATTCCCGGGGCATCTTTGCCCAATCGTGCGCCATACAGGACCAATCCGGAAGAAACTAAGGAGATTCAGCGTCAAGTTCAAGAATTGTTTGATAAAGGTTATGCGCGTGAGTCTCTTAGTCCTTGTGTTGTTCCGGTAATTTTAGTGCCTAAGAAAGATGGATCATGGCGTACGTGTGTGGACTGTAGAGCGATCAATAACATTACCATTAGATATCGTCACCCTATTCCTAGGTTAGATGATATGCTTGATGAATTAAGTGGCTCTATTGTCTTCTCTAAAGTTGATTTGCGTAGTGGGTGTAACACCCCAGCCAAACAATGACCTGGAATGCTACTAAACTAACAACATATTAAGGAAGAACCTATATTCATCTTACAAAATTTCAGCAGAACCTCCTTTGTTTAATGAGTAAATCAAAGGTTTCAACATGCATAAATAAATGATCCGAATAATAGTAAATAATAAATATCCAATTCTAAACAAACTGAATTATGTTTGCCATCACAATCTTAACACAATACTTAAATAAGCACGTAAGCAATGTAAAAGTTCTAAACCTTTATTACATTCTAAACATGGTGATCTTTAATCAGTTACCACTTAAGCTATTCAACAAATAATGTTTAAGGTTCTTTATTTCTTCCAAGGTGAATGGACCGTGCAAGTGCAACAAAGCTAATCCATCTTTATCCCCATGCATGCCGGTCTCATGTAGGTACCTAAAAACAAACAGCAACCACAACAACAAACAAGTGTGAGTCCAACGACTCAGCAAATATAAATAGTGGCAACAAGAGTAAAAGGGAAACATCACTCCTCATGTTCATCCATCAATCAAATAAATAAATCATGCTATGCAGTATGTTCAAAAGAATCTCTTTATCTCTTCTCTTTCGTATTTTACCGGTAATGCGGAGTGTGCATCCGTCAATGCGCACCCATGCCTATACCATCTGGTACAGGGACCATTTGCCCATACTCCACATGTATGGGGACCTTTAGCCCGTCATGTCATTATCATGACGGGGACCTCAACGCTTGGTCGTCTCGTGACCAAGATCTCAATAATCAACATGATGCACAAACGTGAATATCTCAATAAATAAATTGCATTCACGATAACTATGCACCAGAAATTCTCTCATTCGTTTGCAATTAGCGATAACCAAATTCAACACAGCATTAACATGATCAAAATCAAATATTCTCATAAGATAGATCAAAACATCTACAAACCATCAATCATCCATAATCCATACTATGAAGTTTGGACCACTATTGTACTTGCCTTAACCGAAGGAGCAAAGGGATCAACACGATCAGGAGCGAAGCCACCTAATCACAGGGAACCACTCAGCACAAAACCATAATATATTATTCACAACTGAGAAGTAAACGCCTCTATGCCCAAAACCCGCAACTCCCTCTTCGCTTAACGGTTCTACACTCTATCCGCTGCAGCAGCGCTGCTTAATTTTTTTGTATCTTTAACAATATTAAGCCAATAACAGAAAATTATATATTTCTGGATTCCTCACTTAAATATCTTCACTTTTCATGTAGATCATATATTTTTATTTTGATCCTAGCAAGGTGTAACTTAATGCGCAAAACAGAGGACGTTCACTGTTCTGGCAATCTGGGCAGCCAGATTCTAACGCATCCCAACCACAGTGTAAGGCTCTAAAAATTATGATTTTTATACAGTAGTTAGATTACTGAATTCTATACATTTTTCTCAACTGCAACCAAAAACATAAAAAATCATCTACTACCCCTAAATCACAGTTGAACAGCAATCTGCCCCAATCTGCACCCCTGACAGACAGCGATGTTCCCGACTCTGCTGCGCCCAAATCCCGCGGCCTTAAATTCTGGACAATTTACATAAAATATATATCGTCGTCATCTACAATTTTCCTTTTGGGAAGACCCACAGGAAAAATCATTTCGTATGTCTAAACTGCACAAACAGTCGCACTGCGTGGATTGATCTACAGACAGACAGCAGGAATTCCCTAATCGGGGAATCTAATTGCTAATCCCCCACCAATTCTTAGGCTAATGATGAGGACATGATCCCTATGGATACAACCATATTTGCTATGCTTGTTGTCCTAATTACAAGAGTTCCTACGCATCGCTTAAATTATAAGGTGAGCTCGTTTCAAAGAGGTTTCACTTTGTTTGACAAAGAACTTATGATATTGCATAATGAGACTTTGTTGCGTTTGTTATTATGTACCGACATTTATGATGAAGATCATGCAATACGTGAGGCTACACATATGCTAAAACCGATGACGGTTTTCTATCAAGAAGGGGAGGATGATGTGACCACGCCACAAACACATACGACAATAGCGCCCAATATCAAGATTGAACTAAAGGTGAATTCGTTTCTTCAGCCTTCGTATGTTAGTAAGAATAGACCGCTACCTAATGCAAGTGATTTAATTGTGCTTAGGAACTTGGGAAAGGATGAAGGAAAGGGACATGGAGTCCTGGACATGCATGGAAGGAATAATGGAGGTCACCACGTCACTTTGGGACCAACTCAAGCACGAATTCGAGTTGGACACGTTTTGAAATCAGACTCATACTGCTGTGATGGTACCAAGTTCAAACGGGGATAACTTCCTCATACAGACTCCGTTTGGGACGTTCTTGTACTTCATGGAAAGCTTATGAAGTCTACTTTCCAACGGATTCAACCTCATCTTCAAATTCTATCCGAGCCGGCCGCAATCGTCAAAAGAGTCCACGTTGGTCACGTACTGGAATCGGATTCGGACTGCTGCAATGGTGCAAGTTTAAACGGACATAACTTTCTCATACGGACTCCGTTTGGGACGTTCTTGTACTTCATGGAAAGCTTATCAAGTCTACTTTCCAATGGATCCAACCTCATCTTCAAATTCCATCCGAGCCGGCCGTAATCATCAAAATAATTCACGTAGGTTTCTGAGTCCGAGTCAAAGGGTGCTGCGCCACCTCCACTTGGGCCCATGGGCCTTGTAACCCTAGGGTGTACCCTTTGGGACGCCTCCCCTGGTTGTTTTCACTATATAGGAGCCGCCGCCTCCGTTTCTAGGACTTAGGTTTTGTTTAGATCAGTTTAGCCCTTGTGCAAACTCCACGTTCTCTTGTGTCGGCTAGACCAACAGATTCGTGTTACAGAACCTCAACTATCCTTGTGCGACTTTTATATCTAGCAAGTTTCAGGTTGCTCACTATCCTTGTTCTTGCGTGTTCTTCGGTTGCATGCAGGAATAGACCTTCGTGGTCAAGTCAACCGTGTTCTTGGCACGGTTGATAACATCTTGGGGTTGGTTCAGCGATTGCTAAGGCGCACGTGACGTCTCGTACGGTTGTAGTCGGATCGCAAGAGTCATCTCCACCGAAATCGATAGTTATCAGTCCTATCGGAAGATCGGGACCCCATCGCCTCATCAGTTGGTATCAGAGCTTCAGTTGACCGGTAGGAATTCTTTGTATCCCTAGTTAGTAGATTGATTTTTATTTCCCATAGTCCAGAAAAATTGCCCCACAAAAAGAGTTAATTTCCGCAGTCCAAACCCCGTTGTGCCTTTCAATCTATTAGTTTTGGTTTGCTAAATTGAATTTGTGTCCGTTTTAGCTTTGTCTAGTTGCTGGTCATATCTTTGTTCCTATAAAAATCCAAACAAAAAAAAATTCCCCCACCCCAAACCCTAATTCCAATTTCGGCTGATTTTTCCTTTCTCTGCAGCCGCCACCAAAAAAGCCATAACTTTTGATTCCGAGATTAGTTTTGAGTGAGACCACCGCCATTAGATTCAAAACTTCATTGTCCATCTATCTGTAAAATTTCACATCATTCCAGCAAGGCAGTTAAGAGATATCTGTGGTGCAAGTTCACCTAAAAATCCAGATTGAATCTGCAACAGCCGGCATTTGTGAATTTTTTGCGAATTTTTCGGTCGGTTTCCAGAACTTGGCCCCAAAACAAAAGTTGTAGAAAAAGCCGTCAGAAAACGGAGAAAAAAAGAAGCATTGAAAAAAAAGGCAACTGACAAAAAGTTACGGCCGAAATACCGACTTGCTGTCTAGTGGACAGAAATCTCCAGATTTCAAGTTTTGGGTCAATCCTTGTGCTCTTCAATTCCAGATTGCATTCGATTGAATTATCTTGCATTTACCACTCCTATACATTACCATACACATATTTTAGCCTTCTTCCATCCTTGGTTGATCAGCAACATAGGCTAAGTGCTAGATACGAACTATAATTCAATTCTGTGCAATTTCTGAAATTAATTGATTGTTTTCCTTTGCTACAAAATACATAGCCTATCC
Organism: Dendrocalamus sinicus; assembly: GCA_036346575.1. NCBI lineage: Eukaryota > Viridiplantae > Streptophyta > Magnoliopsida > Poales > Poaceae > Dendrocalamus > Dendrocalamus sinicus. Next base: position 18,584,520 of record CM070645.1, read on the forward strand.
AAGCTCCACTTTTCTACTAACCGAACAGGTCTCGCTGTACCTTGCAATCGCTTTACTCATCACTTGAGTTAGATTTATCACGAACCAGCCACCGGTTGCACCACCTGTTTGCTTTGGTAAGAACTCGTAAGAATTTGGTAAGAGCTTGAGAGATGTGTGACTTGATATGAGCCTCCATATCCTAGTAGTTGATAGGAACATTTACTTGTGATTTGTTTCCTTGTTTTCTACTAACAATGACAGGCTTAAGAAAATTGGTAGATTATGATGTCATCGCGGGCAGATTTGAACTCGAAGGGAAACAATTACCGGTATATATCTTGCCACTCACCGCTGAGAGTACGTCGTCGGACTACTTCTTGTGGGTTACTATGATGGATAGCTACTTTGAAAAACAAGATCTTGATCCTTATGAGAAGATGAGCATGGCAAGGACAGCGCTGATTGGTGATGTTCAACATTGGTGGTCAAATCTCGATTTCCATTATATATACACATGGGAGGAGATGAAAAAGAAATTGCGACATCGTTTTGTACCTCCAGCACCCAAGGTCACAAGCGAGGTGCAACCTGAGGTAACTGAAAATGTTGATATTGTTTTGGTTCCTACTCCATCTACAGATACCACCGAGATACTTGAAGAGGTGAAGGATGATCTAGTGCATCCTATGCCATTAGAGGAGAAGTTTGAGGTACCTACAGTATCTGATGAGGACGATAAAAGCAAAGGTACTGATTTGGTGCTACAACAAGACATAGGGCAACCTTGTGAGTATATACCTGCTGTAGTGCAATCTTTTGATATTCCTTGTGTTGACTTGGACGAACCATGTGCTGATCTAAATTCTCATAATTTTGCACATGTCGAATTAATTACACATAAGGAAGTATTTGATAGAATATCCCCTGCTGATGCATTGTGTTATATCATGCTTAATGAGGCCGTTAGTTTGGATTGTGCTATGGAGAAAGTTTCTGAACTTGCATGTTCGAAATTCTTGTTTAGTGCCTACACCCCTGGATATAAGTTTAATTTGATTGGAGATTATGGTGTAGCAAATCAATTTCTTGTATATCGAATATGCATAACTTGTGATCACATGGATGAATTGAAACTTGTTGTTTCCAACAACAACTCTTGTATGCTCAATCTTGTTCATTATGAAAGAAAAATAAAATTTATTGATCATTCAATGCCTATGTGTTCTTCACTTGTTGAACCATCTAACATTGACAATCTGAATAATGAAATTGATATATGGAAAAACTTGCAAATCTTTTCACCCATAATAGATGAATTTGCTATTGCTCAATTGAAATCTGATTATATCAAAGAACTTTGCTTGATTCCAAAAGTTGTAGCTTTACCCATATGTGCCACCACTACAAGTATACAACTTCAAAGATTTGAATTGCATAGATGCTTCACTTACATTTGCAAAGCAAGTTGCAATAATTGCTGTGTGAGAAATTTTGATTTGCTCATTAACATATATGATTACTTTTGGGTTAATAATATAATGAGCTTTTATGATCACTGCTGTTTTATAACATTAATTGTGCAACAACGAAGAACTGTTAAAACGGATGACATATACATATACCATGCATACACCTTGGCTTCTTTGTTACCATACTTTCAGTTTATCAAAAGCCGAGGACGGCTTTGTTTTCAAGAAGGGAGGATGATGAGGACATGACCCCTATGGATACAACCATATTTGCTATGCTTGTTGTCCTAATTACAAGAGTTCCTACGCATCGCTTAAATTATAAGGTGAGCTCGTTTCAAAGAGGTTTCACTTTGTTTGACAAAGAACTTATGATATTGCATAATGAGACTTTGTTGCGTTTGTTATTATGTACCGACATTTATGATGAAGATCATGCAATACGTGAGGCTACACATATGCTAAAACCGAGGACGGTTTTCTATCAAGAAGGGGAGGATGATGTGACCACGCCACAAACACATACGACAATAGCGCCCAATATCAAGATTGAACTAAAGGTGAATTCGTTTCTTCAGCCTTCGTATGTTAGTAAGAATAGACCGCTACCTAATGCAAGTGATTTAATTGTGCTTAGGAACTTGGGAAAGGATGAAGGAAAGGGACATGGAGTCCTGGACATGCATGGAAGGAATAATGGAGGTCACCACGTCACTTTGGGACCAACTCAAGCACGAATTCGAGTTGGACACGTTTTGAAATCAGACTCATACTGCTGTGATGGTACCAAGTTCAAACGGGGATAACTTCCTCATACAGACTCCGTTTGGGACGTTCTTGTACTTCATGGAAAGCTTATGAAGTCTACTTTCCAACGGATTCAACCTCATCTTCAAATTCTATCCGAGCCGGCCGCAATCGTCAAAAGAGTCCACGTTGGTCACGTACTGGAATCGGATTCGGACTGCTGCAATGGTGCAAGTTTAAACGGACATAACTTTCTCATACGGACTCCGTTTGGGACGTTCTTGTACTTCATGGAAAGCTTATCAAGTCTAATTTCCAATGGATCCAACCTCATCTTCAAATTCCATTCGAGCCGGCCGTAATCATCAAAATAATTCACGTAGGTTTCTGAGTCCGAGTCAAAAGGGTGCTGCGCCACCTCCACTTGGGCCCATGGGCCTTGTAACCCTAGGGTGTACCCTTTGGGACGCCTCCCCTGGTTGTTTTCACTATATAGGAGCCGCCGCCTCCGTTTCTAGGACTTAGGTTTTGTTTAGATCAGTTTAGCCCCTTGTGCAAACTCCACGTTCTCTTGTGTCGGCTAGACCAACAGATTCGTGTTACAGAACCTCAACTATCCTTGTGCGACTTTTATATCTAGCAAGTTTCAGGTTGCTCACTATCCTTGTTCTTGCGTGTTCTTCGGTTGCATGCAGGAATAGACCTTCGTGGTCAGGTCAACCGTGTTCTTGGCACGGTTGATAACATCTTGGGGTTGGTTCAGCGATTGTTAAGGCGCACGTGACGTCTCGTACGGTTGTAGTCGGATCGCAAGAGTCATCTCCACCGAAATCGATAGTTATCAGTCCTATCGGAAGATCGGGACCCCATCGCCTCATCAGCTAAGAACCCTAATTACAGCAATAACAGAGGGATTTGAGATGAGGGAGAGTTACCTAGAGGATCCCCTTGAAATCACCCATCTTCTTCCCCTTCTTCCACCTCCTTCCTTTCTTCTCCTTCCCTCCCTTCTTCTTCCTTCCTTCTCGCTTTCTCCTAGCACCTAGGGACAACAATGGGGAAGAGGTGTTGCTGGAATGGTGGAGGCCCAGGGGCAGGGAGGGGTGCGGCCAGGGGGAGAGAGGAGGGGGCAAAGGGGTGGCGGCTAGGGTTTGGAGGGAGGGGCACCTCCCCCCTTTTTGGCCGGCCTCCCCTGGGCCAAGGCCCAGGCCCAGGTTGCCAGGTATTTTCAGAATTCCCCCTCTAAAATCATTGTTTTAATTCTTTTCTATAAGGTCTCTCCCTCCAATTAATCGATTATCTCTCGAATCATTTTCGTATTACATTCTACCCCCCTTAAACAGAATTCGACCCCGAATTCTATCCATGCTTACACCAAGGATTAATCACAACTAAACTTAACCATTTTAACACACACCTGTCGTGTAATTCTCACGCATGCGAGACTCCAATTCCCAAGTTGCCTCTCTCTCTGTCTCCTGCGACCAAAGCACCTTGACATACTTTTAAAATTTTATTCCTCATTGCTCGCACCCCGCGCATAGATTCTGGAAGATCCAAGCGGTATGCCAACTTCCCGATCCGAGCCATGATTATGAAAGGCCTGACATACCTCGGGCTAAGCTTCGCTTTGGTTCCGAACCTCACTACAGCCTTGGTGGGAGATACTCTAAAGAGCACCTAATCCCCCACCTCAAATTCCAGATCCTTTCTCCTCACATCTGCATAACTTTTCTGCCTGCTCTGGGCGGCCAACAGATTCTGTCTCACCAAGGCCATTTGTTCAACTGTCTGCTGGACCAAATCCGGGCTCAAGACCGCCTTCTCACCCACCGCTTCCCAGCAAAGGGGTGACTTGCACTTACGCCCATACAACACTTCGAATGGTGCAGCTTTAATTCTTGAATGATAGTTGTTATTATAAGCGAACTCCGCTAAAGGCAGCTGGTCTTACTCGTTGGTCAACAGCTATAGTGAAAACCCACACAACCCGCACAACACATGTAACTCTTATTCCAATTCTCAATCGATCTTTTTGTCTTAACGAGGAGTGCCACCTTTAACCACGGATGCACAGCAGTGCTCATTGTAAACCAAATTTTTTTTTACAAATAGAATTCAACTGAAAATAAAGGATTCTCATTGCAATCCACACATCACCAACTCTCCATCAAAAGGGTCAAATCAAAAGAAAAAAAACGAGGATTCAACACGAGAACCTCTCCACATACCAAGTAGATAGTTTGCAAATAAACAACACATAAGTCAGAGGAGAATCACTCAAATGTCAAACCTGTCCATTTTTTTTCCTGAACCGGAAAAACCACACATGCCAACATAAAGTCAACTCAAACCACAAAAGACTTTTGCTATCATCACATAGCTCAAACAATAATCAAGAGAGCATCTCACTTCCTGAGAAAATGTTATTTCCTCATGTTTTGTTTTCTTTTAGGAATAAAGTCTTGTGAATCATGAGATTCCAAATCATCCCATTCCACACTAACTCACTTCTCTTAAGTTGGCAATATCAACACTACGCTCAAACCGAGTACATCAACCACACATTCGTAGAGAGACTCTACTGACCTCACAATAACATACTCTAGTCAACTCCTCTACCACATGGTTACTTTGATAAATAATTTCCAATGCACCTCATCATTGTTTTCACCCACAATCACTTCACCACAATCCTCTAAGGATAATCAACTTGAAATTCTCCGCACACACACTTAATTCCCACACCCAAAGGACATCACACTATTTAGAATCCACTTGTTCCAATATTCCCACACAACATCATTAGCCTCGAAGGTTCTAGCATAGAATACCAAACCAAAATTTTCCACCTCCAGGGCTCCTATATATGCACTTCGATATAATTGATACGAAGACTCTCGAATTCGGTGACTAAAATTCGAATTCGGTGATTAAAATTCCCACAATCAAACATGCTCAATCATTAACAATCACTTGAAAACATATTCTCAACCTATTTATCTTTAGGAAGATTCTAACTCCTAGAGGGTTACTCACTGAAGCCAAGTCATGCATGGCAATAATTCAACAATCCCTACTATCCCAATGATTCCCATAACGGTTAGACTTCTTCACAATTATAATATCATTAACTACACCACCCTAATCCTCCTACTAAACCTTGCAAAGTGCCCAATTACGATACTCTAATAAGATTGATCAAGATTATCATACTTTTGATAATTCTAATGTTCCATCAAAATGATCGAAACATTCTTGAACCACAATCTACTATAGGTTCTACTAACTGCAACCATGAAATCAGTTAGTTCCAAAGACAAACATTCTATTTAAATCAAATCCTCACCAAGAATTATTCCAAGAAATCAATTTATCACTCAATGAATGTCAAACAACTTGACATCTACAATCTCACCAGAATCGTCTACTTGACCACAACTATCAAGTTGCCATTATACAACCTAAAATGCTTTGCAACACGGATTGGTTAATCCTTCCTTAGAAGAAGATATAGATAGAAACAATTTTCAGCACATAGAAAAACGTTTATTACTCACTGTAGACACGAGACCAAGGAAAAAAAGTCAAATAGCCAAGGTCTTGGAAAATAGAAGACGAGACTACAGTTGAGTGCACAAGTCCCACAAGAAGAGAATATCAAACTTTAGTCGAAACTAAATAAATAAATAAAGCACTGCTTTTGGAAACTTGAGGAATTCCTTTGTGGCTAACCAACAAGGTTAAGCACGCTTCAATAAGCCAAAAGGTACAAAACTTGGATCCAACCGCGAATACCTCTACTACACCCTTCAATTTAACAAAGGACATAATTTTCTTTAATGGAAACATCACTATACCATCTTCAAGCAAATGATACTTTAAGCTCAAATCACATGAATCACTTAAGAACCAATAGAACCTTCCAATACGTCACTCTGCGCAAACTAATTTCAGATACCACAATAATTCATGAACTCCCATAGGATCATGAATGCAAAACTCCAAACATTTCATTTTACTGACATCACGGAAGACGAACAAATTCCTTTACTTCTAAAAGAATCAACACTACCCTCATCATCTAATACTTAGTTTTACTAACCTCATCATTGTATATTCTTAGCATGAATCATCATAGCCTACCAGTGCATCATAAACCTTTCCAAAAGAACACAATAACTTATTTCAAAATGTTTTTTTCCAATAAGATTGCAACAATCTTACTAACATCAAGAATAATACACTCTTAACATGAATCATTATCGTTTACCCTTCCATTATAAAGCCCTCCAAAATCTCATCAAATAGTTCCATGCTACTTTATCATCCCATCCTCAAATTTAAAGTATCTCAAAACCTTACAAGCTCACTACGACAACCGCTTTAAATTAGAGGAGATCTACTACACAATTTTAATGATTCTACCAAAACTCTTTCATCAAAGACATAATATCATCTAACAATCCCACCATCATGTAAATATAGATCACATTTTAAACCCCATCCATTGCTCTCTTATTGATGCGCAACACCAAACTTCATTACACAACAGTTGCACTTAGCAATTACATATGAACACTAAGTATCCACAAAGATAATTCCAAGATTAATATCCACTAATACAGTAATCCAACACAGTCTAAATTTAACCATCCTAAACGGTTAGATTAATCCATTGAGACCTGTTGATCCAATTTATCCCAAAAGTTTACTAATTTGTCTCTCTTATTGATCAACCAGTTCATCAAGGTTCCACGCCTCTTAGTAACTCTATTGATTCCATTAGGAATAGCCCTATTCATAAACACAGTTCATGAACAACTACAAGAAGACAACATCAACTTATTCGGTTTCACTTCCAAGGATACTCATACTATATCAATTTATTTGATTACAATCTCTGACTTAACCATAGCAAAACACCACAAAGGATTTTAACATTCTCTTTCAGAGGGAGAGGAATTAAACTTCAACACGCGAAATAATCCAAATAAATGCAAAGATCCACGACTTTCCCATGTTAACGAATTTGCAACATAAAACTTTCATTAATAAAAAATATCAAGCGAACAAATGAGGCATGTTTCACAACAAGGCAAAACTCCCACGAAGAGACCAACCTTGCAAATCAACAATGTTCCCAAGTAGCAAAAGCATTTCAATAGTCAGAAAACAACAATTGCTTCGAAGAACAGGTAGAGACCAATTGAAAACTCTCAACTGCAATGAACCACGAACCTAAGATAAATTCATCCTCCACCACAGGATAAGAATTGACTAAATTCAACTCAAGGAAGAGAGAAACTTTTCTAAAGAACTCATTCCTAACCTCGGAAACCAAGTTGCCCAAGAAAAGATACTTCACCAATTCAATACCACGAACAGTGATATAACCTGACCATGCCTATGGCCACACCACGATCTCTATCTCTCGACATCAACTATCACCACACATATCAATCATATAGTCAAATCATAGGCACAAAAGATCATCTCGTAGCATAAAACATCAACACAATGTATTGGAAGCGTAAATGCAATGCTTGACCCATCCCATCCTACTGTGCACCAGTGTGTCAATTTAATAATTCAATTACCACGGACCTAATGCCCGCTCTGATACCAACTGTAACACCCCAGCCAAACAATGACCTGGAATGCTACTAAACTAACAACATATTAAGGAAGAACCTATATTCATCTTACAAAATTTCAGCAGAACCTCCTTTGTTTAATGAGTAAATCAAAGGTTTCAACATGCATAAACAAATGATCCGAATAATAGTAAACAATAAATATCCAATTCTAAACAAACTGAATTATGTTTGCCATCACAATCTTAACCACAATACTTAAATAAGCACGTAAGCAATGTAAAAGTTCTAAACCTTTATTACATTCTAAACACGGTGATCTTTAATCAGTTACCACTTAAGCTATTCAACAAATAATGTTTAAGGTTCTTTATTTCTTCCAAGGTGAATGGACCGTGCAAGTGCAACAAAGCTAATCCATCTTTATCCCCATGCATGCCAGTCTCATGTAGGTACTTAAAAACAAACAGCAACCACAACAACAAACAAGTGTGAGTCCAACGACTCAGCAAATATAAATAGTGGCAACAAGAGTAAAAGGGAAACATCACTCCTCATGTTCATCCATCAATCAAATAAATAAATCATGCTATGCAGTATGTTCAAAAGAATCTCTTTATCTCTTCTCTTTCGCATTTTACGGTGTCGCGGTGTGCATCCGTCAATGCACACCCATGCCTGTACCATCTGGTACAGGGACCATTTGCCCATACTCCACATGTATGGGGACCTTTAGCCCGTCATGTCATTATCATGACGGGGACCTCAACGCTTGGTCGCCTCGTGACCAAGATCTCAATAATCAACATGATGCACAAACGTGAATATCTCAATAAATAAATTGCATTCACGATAACTATGCACCAGAAATTCTCTCATTCGTTTGCAATTAGCGATAACCAAATTCAACACAGCATTAACATGATCAAAATCAAATATTCTCATAAGATAGATCAAAACATCTACAAACCATCAATTATCCATAATCCATACTATGAAGTTTGGACCACTATTGTACTTGCCTTAACCGAAGGAGCAAAGGGATCAACACGATCAGGAGCGAAGCCACCTAATCACAGGGAACCACTCAGCACAAAACCATAATATATTATTCACAACTGAGAAGTAAACGCCTCTATGCCCAAAACCCGCAACTCCCTCTTCGCTTAACGGTTCTACACTCTATCCGCTGCAGCAGCACTGCTTAATTTTTTTTGTATCTTTAACAATATTAAGCCAATAACAGAAAATTATATATTTCTGGATTTCTCACTTAAATATCTTCACTTTTCATGTAGATCATATATTTTTATTTTGATCCTAGCAAGGTGTAACTTAATGCGCAAAACAGAGGACGTTCACTGTTCTGGCAATCTGGGCAGCCAGATTCTAACGCGTCCCAACCACAGTGTAAGGCTCTAAAAATTATGATTTTTATACAGTAGTTAGATTACTGAATTCTATACATTTTTCTCAACTGCAACCAAAAACATAAAAAATCATCTACTACCCCTAAATCACAGTTGAACAGCAATCTGCCCCAATCTGCACCCCTGACAGACAGCGATGTTCCCGACTCTGCTGCGCCCAAATCCCGCAGCCTTAAATTCTGGAAAATTTACATAAAATATATATCGTCGTCATCTACAATTTTCCTTTTGGGAAGACCCACAGGAAAAATCGTTTCGTATGTCTAAAGTGCACAAACAGTCGCACTGCGCGGATTGATCTACAGACAGACAGCAGGAATTCCCTAATCGGGGAATCTAATTGCTAATCCCCCACCAATTCTTAGGCTAAGAACCCTAATTACAGCAATAACAGAGGGATTTGAGATGAGGGAGAGTTACCTAGAGGATTCCCTTGAAATCACCCATCTTCTTCTTCTTCCACCTCCTTCCTTTCTTCTCCTTCCCTCCCTTCTTCTTCCTTCCTTCTCGCTTTCTCCAAGCACCAAGGGACAACAATGGGGAAGAGGTGTTGCTGGAATGGTGGAGGCGCAGGGGCAGGGAGGTGATGAGGACATCCTTTCCATGCATACAACCATGCCGACTCCATATCAAACTGAAACTATGATACAAGGACCAATGACTAGAGCGCGAGCACGTCTGCTTAACCATCAGGTGAATGCGTTCCTAAGTTTGCATACAAATGTTTCAAAGAATGGAATACTACTTAATTCTTGTGATGATTTAATTGTCTTTAGGAACCATGGGGAAGAACCACATGAGCTCAAGTATAGAAGTGGAACCGTCAAGCGCAAACCAAGTCCTGTTCACGAGTTTGACTCGAATTCGGCCTTGTTGACAGTGCCTACTTCAAACGGCCGTAACTTTTGATCCAGAAGGTTTCTCGGGGCCCATGAGTACTTGTTGGAAAGCTCTTGAAGTCTACTTTCAGATGGATCCGGCCTCACCTCCAAATTCCATCCGAGTCGACCAGAAACTGCAAAACAATTCACGTCGCTTTTCCAGTCCGAGTCAAAGTGGGCCTTGGGCCTTGTAATTCGAGTCCTATTCGGCTTCCTTGTGTTTTGGCCGACCCTCCACCTTCCGTGACCCTTAAATAGGCAGCCGCACCTCTTCTAGGGTTTGGGTTTTGTTTAGACTAAGTTAGCTTTTGCTGCTTTGCCTTGTACTCGCGCGTGTCGGCTAGACCGCCCGAATACTTGTCTTGAACCCCACCGTTTCTCTGTTTTGGATTGAATCTTACATCGTTATTTGCAATTGAGTTGCTGTTCATCTTGTTCTTGCTTGTTCTTGATTGCTTGCAGGAAGAAGAACCCTCGTGGTTAGGTTGATCGATGCGCCGACAAGGTCACGAACAATCTCTGAGTTGGTGTATCGATCGCTAAGGCGCAACGTCCCTGGATGGTTGTAGTCGGGTCGTCAACGTCATCTCTTTCCCCAATCGAATCTACCACTCTCATCGAAAGATCGGGACCCCTAGTGCTATCGGTTGGTATCGAGCTCAAGATTGATCGGTGAGAGATCTTATCTAGTCTTTGCAATTTTTACCTACAGTCCAGAAAACCAAAAAAATAGCAGATCAGATCTATTCCCAAAATCCGAAACAATTTGAGCCTTTATCTATTGCTGCATAGTCCTTGTTTGTTGAGTCTTGGTTGCATCGTCGTGTCCTTTGCTGGTCTTAGTGTCTAGTTCCTTTAGAGTTTGAGTTCTGTTCACGTTTTGGACTCACCGTTGCAGTTAGATCCGAACTGTCATAGGAGGGCAAAAAAAAAAAGGAGGACTCGGTTGCTGCCCTAATTGGACTTGGAGTAGGACTCGGTTTCGCCTAATTGGTATTGGAGTAGGGCACGATTCGGATTCAACTACATCGTGTGTGAAAAAAAGAAAAAGAAGGAACAGGCAGCCGCATCTAGAAGAGCGCGCATAAAAAAAGAAAAAAAAAGAAAAAAAAACAGAGGAGAGAGAAACAGCTAACTTTTGCATACGACCTCCGATTGAGGCGATTCTTGATCCGTTGGAAAGGAAATCGGAAGATAGAGTGAAAAAAAAGAAGTCCGGAAAAACTGGAGATTTCAGAGCCGCGTAAGCCATCAGGCACATACGCGGCAGCTTCGACCCCAAAAAACGTCGTTTAGGGCCTGAAAACGGGCCCGCAAACCGAGGAAAAATCAAGTTTCTCAGAATTCGCTCAAAATTGACAGAGCCCTTCTGCACGTGATTCTAAGGTACCCTGTGAAGACGGCACCCTTTTTCGAGCTCCAGAACTCCGTGTGCAACGCCATCTAGTTTCTTTCTGCACGGTGTGTCTTCGTTTGTGTTCTAGGCTCGCGTCTCTAGTACGGTCTAGCCTAGGACCAGCACGGTGCCGTCGTTGAGCGATCATTCAACTTGCTTTGACTAATGTGGTTCTAGTTATCCTTTGTTCACTCTCAGCCCACCTATAGCTCCACAGATTTGGCTACCACCTCACGGGGACTAGCGACCAAGGCAGCGATACACCCAATTTCCAGGAGATATTGTCTTGACTTGTCGGCTGCCATCACCTCCTGCTCGCTGTGGTAAGAACTTGTAAGAGCTTGACAGAACAGGTTGAGAGTGTGCGACTTGATTTAACCACATCCCAGTAGTTGTGAGGGTATAACCTGCAGTTTTATTATTTTTATCTTCTTGGTTTGTTTCTTGTGTTCTTCTAACAATGTCGGGAGAACCGGAGGACCTGCGGGCAGCGCAACATTCCCCTCGGACTAGGGCATCATACAACACTTTGAGCGCCAAATGAAGCTGCACACTGAAGGACTTGATGAGGATGTACGGGTCACCAACGAACGCCTTGGCCAATTGGAGGCGCGCAGATCGACACCAACACTACGCTTGCAACATTGGAGGCTTCCGTTGGCACCATCAACACCTCACTTGCTGAGATTTTGAGGCGTCTTGATGAGAGGGCGTGCATCTCCGCTGCACCGACTCAGCGTACTCGTGCCAACATTGGTGTCTTGGGCAGCAGGGTGGGCGAAAATGGTGGAGACGATTATGCGGCTGACACTGAGATTGATGATGATGAGGACGCCCACCGTCAACGTCAACCACGCCGGGCTGAGGTACGTGACAATGATGAATCGCTTGGTAAGATTAAGTTCACTATGCCACTTTTTGATGGAAAATATAACCTGATGCTTATATCACTTGGGAATTGGCTGTTGATCAGAAATTTGCTTGTCATGCATTCCCTGAAAACAAAAGGGTTAGGGCTGCTACTAGTGAGTTTACTGATTTTGCGTCTGTTTGGTGGAGTGAATATTCTAAGAAAAATCCTTTCACCATACCACAAACTTGGGATGCATTAAAAGAATCATGCGAGCTAGATTTGTTCCCTCATATTATGCACGTGATTTGTTACATAAGTTGCAACAATTGAGGCAAGGTAGTAAAAGCGTAGAGGAATATTTTCAAGAATTGCAAACAGCCATGCTGCGTTGTGACTTAGAGGAAACTGAGGAAGCCGCTATGGCTAGGTTTATGGGTGGTTTGAATCGGGAAATTCAGGATATCTTAGCTTACAAGGAATATAATTCTATCACTCGTTTATTTCATCTTGCTTGTAAAGCTGAAAGAGAAGTACAGGGACGAAGCGCGAGCACTAGGACTAACGTTTCTGCAGGTCGTGGAAACATTTGGTCTCAACGTGCATCTGCCGCACCATCAAGCCAACCCCCTGCACCTTCTTCCTCCAACAGCAAGCCATGGTTGTCATCATCAAATTCGGCATCTCGGGCATCCGAAGCAACAAAGGGGGCAGCCCAAGCACATGCAAAGAGCTCTTCGTCCGTTGCATCTACGGGACGAACAAGGGATATCCAATGTCATCAATGCAAGGGGTATGGCCATGTGAGGAGTGAGTGCCCAACCAAGCGTGTTCTGATTGTGAGAGATGATGGTGGGTATTCTTCTGCTAGTGATTTGGATGAGGATACATATGCTATGCTTGCAACTGACCATGCAGGTAGTGGGAAGGAGCAAGAAGAAGAGCACATTGGTGCTGAAGATGCAGAGCGCTATGAGAGCCTCATTGTGCAGCGTGTGTTGAGTGCACAAATGGAGAGGGCGGAGCAAAATTAGCGGCACATCCTTTTCCAAACAAAGTGCGTCGTGAAGGAACGTTCATGCCGAGTGATAATTGATGGAGGGAGCTGCAACAACTTGGTGAGCTCCGATATGGTGGAGAAGCTTGCGTTGAACACCAAACCTCACCCACACCCTTACTACATTCAATGGTTCAAAAACAGCGGCAAGGTGAAGGTAACACGATTGGTGAGAGTAAATTTTGCTATTGGTTCTTATCACGATGTTGTAGAATGCGATGTTGTCCCTATGCAAGCATGCTCTATGCTGTTAGGTAGACCGTGGCAATATGATAAAGATTCACTGCATCATGGTAAGACAAACCAATATTCTTTTGTGCATCATGACAAGAAAATTGTGTTACATCCTATGTCTCCTGAAGCTATTTTCAAAGATGAGATTGCTAGAGCTAGTAGAGAGAAAAATCAGGAGCATAATAGGAGTGAAAATCAGATTGTTGCAAGTGAACTTGAGCAACACAAAAAGAAAAACTCTAAATCTGTTCATGAGAATAAAACTGAGATTAAATTGAAAGGTGCATGTTTTCTTGCTACTAAGTCTGATGTGAATGAGCTGGATGCTAGTACTTCTATTTGCTATGCCTTACTTTGCAAACAAGCTTTATTTTCATTTGAGGAGGTACCTTCTTCTGTGCCTCCTGCTGTCACTAATCTTTTGCAGGAGTACATGGATGTCTTTCCAAAGGGCGTGCCACCAGGGCTACCACCAGGTGCGAGGATTGAGCACCAGATTGATTTGATTCCCGGGGCATCTTTGCCCAATCGTGCGCCATACAGGACCAATCCGGAAGAAACTAAGGAGATTCAGCGTCAAGTTCAAGAATTGCTTGATAAAGGTTATGTGCGTGAGTCTCTTAGCCCTTGTGCTGTTCCGGTAATTTTAGTGCCTAAGAAAGATGGATCATGGCGTATGTGTGTGGACTGTAGAGCGATCAATAACATTACCATTAGATATCGTCACCCTATTCCTAGGTTAGATGATATGCTTGATGAATTAAGTGGCTCTATTGTCTTCTCTAAAGTTGATTTGCGTAGTGGGTACCACCAAATTCGCATGAAATTGGGAGATGAATGGAAAACAGCATTTAAAACTAAGTTCGGTTTGTATGAGTGGTTAGTAATGCCATTTGGTTTAACTAATGCACCTAGCACATTCATGAGATTAATGAACGAGGTTTTGCGTGCTTTCATTGGTAAATTTGTAGTGGTCTATTTTGATGATATATTGATATATAGCAGATCACTAGAGGAACACCTTTGCCATTTACGTGCTGTTTTTGATGCTTTACGTAATGCACGTTTATTTGGTAACGTTGAGAAGTGCACATTTTGCACGGATCGAGTCTCTTTTCTTGGCTATGTTGTTACTCCACAGGGCATAGAAGTTGATCAAGCCAAGGTTGAGGCAATACAGAGTTGGCCGACTCCTAAAACGGTCACGCAGGTGCGAAGTTTTCTAGGACTTGCTGGATTCTATCGTCGTTTTGTGAAGGATTTCAGCACCATCGCTGCACCATTGAATGAGCTCACTAAAAAGGGGGTGCCGTTTACTTGGGGGAATGCACAGGAAGACGCCTTCAACACATTGAAAGATAAGTTAACACATGCACCATTACTCCAACTTCCAGATTTTAGTAAGACTTTTGAGCTAGAATGTGATGCTAGTGGAATTGGATTGGGTGGTGTGCTGTTGCAAGAAGGTAAACCTGTGGCATACTTTAGTGAAAAATTGAGTGGGCCTAGTTTGAACTATTCTACTTATGATAAGGAATTATATGCTCTAGTTCGAACTTTAGAGACATGGCAACATTATTTATGGCCCAAAGAATTTGTCATTCATTCTGATCATGAGTCATTAAAGCATATTAGAAGTCAAGCAAAATTGAACCGTAGGCATGCAAAGTGGGTTGAATTCATAGAGTCTTTTCCTTATGTCATAAAACACAAAAGGGAAAGGAGAATGTTATTGCTGATGCATTGTCTAGGAGATATACCATGCTCTCACAACTTGACTTCAAAATTTTTGGATTGGAAACAATTAAGGAGCATTATCTTCATGATGATGATTTTAAAGACGTGTTGCTGAATTGCCAAGAGGGAAAAACGTGGAATAAATTTGTTCTAAATGATGGATTTGTGTTTAGAGCTAACAAACTATGCATTCCAGCTAGCTCCGTTCGTTTGTTGTTGTTACAGGAAGCGCATGGAGGTGGGCTGATGGGGCATTTTGGAGCGAAGAAGACGGAAGACATACTTGGTAGTCTTTTCTTTTGGCCAAAGATGAGACGTGATGTGGAACGTTTTGTTGCTTGCTGCACTACGTGTCAAAAGGCTAAGTCACGACTTAATCCTCACGGTTTGTATATGCCTCTACCTGTTCCTAGTGTGCCTTGGGAAGATATTTCTATGGACTTTGTTTTAGGACTGCCTAGGACAAAGAAGGGGAGGGATAGCATATTTGTTGTTGTGGATAGATTTTCTAAGATGGCACACTTCATACCATGTCATAAAAGTGATGATGCTTCCAATATTGCTGATTTGTTCTTTCGTGAAGTTGTTCGTTTGCATGGTGTGCCAAATACAATAGTTTCCGATCGTGACACTAAATTCCTTAGCCATTTTTGGAGAACTTTATGGGCTAAATTGGGGACTAAGCTGTTATTTTCGACTACGTGTCATCCCCAAACTGATGGGCAAACTGAAGTTGTGAATAGAACTTTATCTACCATGCTTAGGGCTGTTTTGAAAAAGAACATTAAAGTGTGGGAAGAATGCTTGCCTCATATTGAATTTGCTTATAATCGTTCGCTGCATTCTACTACAAAGTTGTGCCCTTTTGAGATTGTCTATGGCTTTGTGCCTCGTGCTCCTATTGATTTGCTACCACTTCCATCTTCGGAGAAGTTAAATTTTGATGCTAAACAGCGTGCTGACTTGATGTTGAAATTGCATGAGACAACCAAAGAAAATATTGAACGCATGAATGCTAAATATAAACTTGCTGGTAGTAAAGGAAGGAGGCATTTAACTTTTCAACCGGGTGATTTAGTTTGGTTGCATTTGAGAAAAGAAAGATTTCCTGAATTGAGGAGGTCTAAGTTGATGCCTAGAGCTGATGGTCCTTTCAAAGTGTTGGAAAAGATTAATGACAATGCATATAAACTTGAGTTGCCTGCAGATTTTGGGGTTAGTCCCACCTTTAACATTGCAGATTTGAAGCCATACTTGGGAGAAGAAGATGAGCTTGAGTCGCGGACGACTCAAATGCAAGAAGGGAGGATGATGAGGACATCCTTTCCATGCATACAACCATGCCGACTCCATATCAAACTGAAACTATGATACAAGGACCAATGACTAGAGCGCGAGCACGTCTGCTTAACCATCAGGTGAATGCGTTCCTAAGTTTGCATACAAATGTTTCAAAGAATGGAATACTACGTAATTCTTGTGATGATTTAATTGTCCTTAGGAACCATGGGGAAGAACCACATGAGCTCAAGTATAGAAGTGGAACCGTCAAGCGCAAACCAAGTCCTGTTCACGAGTTTGACTCGAATTCGGCTTTGTTGATAGTGCCTACTTCAAACGGCCGTAACTTTTGATCCAGAAGGTTTCTCGGGGCCCATGAGTACTTGTTGGAAAGCTCTTGAAGTCTACTTTCAGATGGATCCGGCCTCACCTCCAAATTCCATCCGAGTCGACCAGAAACTGCAAAACAATTCACGTCGCTTTTCCAGTCCGAGTCAAAGTGGGCCTTGGGCCTTGTAATTCGAGTCCTATTCGGCTTCCTTGTGTTTTGGCCGACCCTCCACCTTCCGTGACCCTTAAATAGGCAGCCGCACTCTTCTAGGGTTTGGGTTTTGTTTAGACTAAGTTAGCTTTTGCTGCTTTGCCTTGTACTCGCGCGTGTCGGCTAGACCGCCCGAATACTTGTCTTGAACCCCACCGTTTCTCTGTTTTGGATTGAATCTTACATCGTTATTTGCAATTGAGTTGCTGTTCATCTTGTTCTTGCTTGTTCTTCGATTGCTTGCAGGAAGAAGAACCCTCGTGGTTAGGTTGATCGTGCGCCGACAAGGTCACGAACAATCTCTGGAGTTGGTGTATCGATCGCTAAGGCGCAACGTCCCTGGATGGTTGTAGTCGGGTCGTCAACGTCATCTCTTTCCCCAATCGAATCTACCACTCTCATCGAAAGATCGGGACCCCTAGTGCTATCAGGAGGGGTGCGGCCAGGTGGAGAGAGGAGGGGGCAAAGGGGTGGCGGCTAGGGTTTGGGGGGAGGGGCACCTCCCCCCTTTTTGGTCGGCCTCCCCTGGGCCAAGGCCCAGGCCCAGGTTGCCAGGTATTTTCAGAATTCCCCCTCTAAAATCATTGTTTTTAATTCTTTTCTATAAGGTCTCTCCCTCCCATTAATCGATTATCTCTCGAATCATTTTCGGGATATTACAGTGGGTACCACCAAATTCGCATGAAATTGGGAGATGAATGGAAAACAACATTTAAAACTAAGTTCGGTTTGTATGAGTGGTTAGTGATGCCATTTGGTTTAACTAATGCACCTAGCACATTCATGAGATTAATGAAACGAGGTTTTGCGTGCTTTCATTGGTAAATTTGTAGTGGTCTATTTTGATGATATATTGATATATAGCAGATCACTAGAGGAACACCTTTGCCATTTACATGCTGTTTTTGATGCTTTACGTAATGCACGTTTATTTGGTAACGTTGAGAAGTGCACATTTTGCACGGATCGAGTCTCTTTTCTTGGCTATGTTGTTACTCCACAGGGCATTGAAGTTGATCAAGCCAAGGTTGAGGCAATACAGAGTTGGCCGACTCCTAAAACGGTCACGCAGGTGCGAAGTTTTCTAGGACTTGCTGGATTCTATCGTCGTTTTGTGAAGGATTTCAGCACCATCGCGGCACCATTGAATGAGCTCACTAAAAAGGGGGTGCCGTTTACTTGGGGGAATGCACAGGAAGACGCCTTCAACACATTGAAAGATAGGTTCACAAACATAATGCACCATTACTCCAACTTCCATATTTTAGTAAGACTTTTGAGCTAGAATGTGATGCTAGTGGAATTGGGTTGGGTGGTGTGCTGTTGCAAGAAGGTAAACCTGTGGCATACTTTAGTGAAAAATTGAGTGGGCCTAGTTTGAACTATTCTACTTATGATAGGGAATTATATGCTCTAGTTCGAAATTTAGAGACATGGCAACATTATTTATGGCCCAAAGAATTTGTCATTCATTCTGATCATGAGTCATTAAAACATATTAGAAGTCAAGCAAAATTGAACCGTAGGCATGCAAAGTGGGTTGAATTCATAGTCTTTTCCTTATGTCATAAAACACAAAAAGGGAACGAAGAATGTTATTGCTGATGCATTGTCTAGGAGATATACCATGCTCTCACAACTTGACTTCAAAATTTTTGGATTGGAAACAATTAAGGAGCATTATGTTTGTGATGATGGTTTTAAAGACGTGTTGCTGAATTGCAAAGAGGGAAAAACGTGGAATAAATTTGTTCTAAATGATGGATTTGTGTTTAGAGCTAACAAACTATGCATTCCAGCTAGCTCCGTTCGTTTGTTGTTGTTACAGGAAGCGCATGGAGGTGGGCTGATGGGGCATTTTGGAGCAAAGAAGACGGAAGACATACTTGCTAGTCATTTCTTTTGGCCAAAGATGAGACGTGATTTGGAACGTTTTGTTGCTCGCTGCACTACGTGTCAAAAGGCTAAGTCACGACTTAATCCTCACGGTTTGTATATGCCTCTACCTGTTTCTAGTGTGCCTTGGGAAGATATTTCTATGGACTTTGTTTTAGGACTGCCTAGGACAAAGAAGGGAGGGATAGCATATTTGTTGTTGTGGATAGATTTTCTAAGTTGGCACACTTCATACCATGTCATAAAAGTGATGATGCTACCAATATTGCTGATTTGTTCTTTCGTGAAGTTGTTCGTTTGCATGGTGTGCCAAATACAATAGTTTCCGATCGTGACACTAAATTCCTTAGCCATTTTTGGAGAACTTTATGGGCTAAATTGGGGACTAAGCTGTTATTTTCGACTACATGTCATCCCCAAACTGATGGGCAAACTGAAGTTGTGAATAGAACGTTATCTACCATGCTTAGGGCTGTTTTGAAAAAGAACATTAAAATGTGGGAAGAATGCTTGCCTCATATTCAATTTGCTTATAATCGTTCGCTGCATTCTACTACAAAGTTGTGCCCTTTTGAGATTGTCTATGGCTTTGTGCCTCGTGCTCCTATTGATTTGCTACTACTTCCATCTTCGGAGAAGTTAAATTTTGATGCTAAACAGCGTGCTGACTTGATGTTGAAAATGCATGAGACAACCAAAGAAAATATTGAACGCATGAATGCTAAATATAAACTTGCTGGTAGTAAAGGAAGGAGGCATTTAACTTTTCAACCGGGTGATTTAGTTTGGTTGCATTTGAGAAAAGAAAGATTTCCTGAATTGAGGAGGTCTAAGTTGATGCCTAGAGCTGATGGTCCTTTCAAAGTGTTGGAAAAGATTAATGACAATGCATATAAACTTGAGTTGCCTGCAGATTTTGGGGTTAGTCCCACCTTTAACATTGCAGATTTGAAGCCATACTTGGGAGAAGAAGATGAGCTTGAGTCGCGGACAACTCAAATGCAAGAAGGGGAGGATGATGAGGACATCCTTTCCATGCATACAACCATGCCGACTCCACATCAAACTGAAACTATGATACAAGGACCAATGACTAGAGCGCGAGCACGTCAACTTCACCATCAGGTGAATGCGTTCCTAAGTTTGCATACAAATGTTTCAAAGAATGGAATACTAATTAATTCTTGTGATGATTTAATTGTCCTTAGGAACCATGGGGAAGAACCACATGAGCTCAAGTATAGAAGTGGAACCATCAAGCGCAAACCAAGTCCTGTTCACGAGTTTGATTCGGATTCGGCCTTGTTGACAGCGTCTACTTCAAACGGCCATAACTTTTGATCCAGAAGGTTTCTGGGGCCCGTGAGTACTCGTTGGAAAGCTCTTGAAGTCTACTTTCAGATGGATCTGGCCTCACCTCCAAATTACATCCGAGTCGGTCAGAAACTGCAAAACAAGTCACATCACTTTTCCAGTCCGAGTCAAAGTGGGCCTTGGGCCTTGTAATTCGAGTCCTATTCGGCTTCCTTGTGTTTTGGCCGACCCTCCACCTTCCGTGTCCCTTAAATAGGCAGCCGCACCCTCTTCTAGGGTTTGGGTTTTGTTTAGACTAAGTTAGCTTTTGCTACTTTGCCTTGTACTCGCGCGTGTCGGCTAGACCGCCCGAATACTTGTCTTCGGAACCCCACCGTTTTTCTGTTTTCGATTGAATCTTACATCGTTATTTGCAATTGAGTTGCTGTTCATCTTGTTCTTGCTTGTTCTTCGATTGCTTGCAGGAACAAGAACCCTCGTGGTTAGGTTGATCGCGCGCCGACAAGGTCACGAACAGTCTCTGGAGTTGGTGTATCGATCGCTAAGGCGCAACGTCCTTGGATGGTTGTAGTCGGGTCGTCAACGTCATCGCCTTCCCCAATCGAATCTACCACTATCATCGAAAGATCGGGACCTCTAGTGCTATCAGCGCCAATATTGGTGTCTTGGGCAGCAGGGTGGACGAAAATGGTGGAGACGAATATGCGGCTGACACTGAGATTGATGATGATGAGGACTCTCACCGTCATCGTCAACCACGCCGGAATGAGGTACGTGAGAATGATGAATCGCTTGGTAAGATTAAGTTCACTATGCCACCTTTTGATGGAAAATATAACCCTGATGCTTATATCACTTGGGAATTGGCTGTTGATCAGAAATTTGCTTGTCATGCATTCCCTGAAAACAAAAGGGTTAGGGCCGCTACTAGTGAGTTTACTGACTTTGCGTCTGTTTAGTGGAGTGAATATTGTAAGAAAAATCCTTTCACCATACCACAAACTTGGGATGCATTAAAAAGAATCATGCGAGCTAGATTTGTTCCCTCATATTATGCACGTGATTTGTTACATAAGTTGCAAGAATTGAGGCAAGGTAGTAAAAGTGTAGAGGAATATTTTCAAGAATTGCAAACAGGCATGCTGCGTTGTGACTTAGAGGAAACTGAGGAAGCCGCTATGGCTAGGTTTATGGGTGGTTTGAATCGGGAAATTCAGGATATCTTAGCTTACAAGGAATATAATTCTATCACTCGTTTATTTCATCTTGCTTGTAAAGCTGAAAGAGAAGTACAGTGACGACGCGCGAGCACTAGGACTAACGTTTCTGCAGGTCGTGGAAACATTTGGTCTCAACGTGCATCTGCCGCACCATCAAGCCAACCCCCTGCACCTTCTTCCTCCAACAGCAAGCCACGGTTTTCATCATCAAATTCGGCATCTCGGGCATCCGAAGCAACAAAGGGGACAGCCCAAGCACATGCGATGAGCTCTTCGTCCGTTGCATCTACGGGACGAACGAGGGATATCCAATGTCATCAATGCAAGGGGTATGGCCATGTGAGGGGTGTGTGCCCAACCAAGCGTGTTCTGATTGTGAGAGATGATGGTGAGTATTCTTCTGCTAGTGATTTGGATGAGGATACATATGCTATGCTTGCAACTGACCATGCAGGTAGTGGGAAGGAGCAAGAAGAAGAGCACATTGGTGCTGAAGATGCAAAGCGCTATGAGAGCCTCATTGTGCAGCGTGTGTTGAGTGCACAAATGGAGAGGGCAGAGCAAAATCAGCGGCACATCCTTTTCCAAACAAAGTGCGTCGTGAAGGAACGCTCATGCCGAGTGATAATTGATGTAGGGAGCTGCAACAACTTGGTGAGCTCCGATATGGTGGAGAAGCTTGCGTTGAACACCAAACCTCACCCACAACCTTGCTACATTCAATGGTTCAATAACAGCGGCAAGGTGAAGGTAACACAATGGTGGGAGTAAATTTTGCTATTGGTTCTTATCACGATGTTGTAGAATGCGATGTTGTACCTATGCAAGCATGCTCTATGCTGTTAGGTAGACCGTGGCAATATGATAAATATTCACTGCATCATGGTAAGACAAACCAATATTCTTTTGTGCATCATGACAAGAAAATTGTGTTACATCCTATGTCTCCTGAAGCTATTTTCAAAGATGAGATTGCTAGAGCTAGTAGAGAGAAAAATCAGGAGCATAATAGGAGTGAAAATCAGATTGTTGCAAGCGAACTTGAGCAACATAAAAAGAAAAACTCTAAATCTGTTCATGGGATGAAAAATGAGATTAAATTGAAAGGTGCATGTTTCTTTTGCTACTAAGTCTGATGTGAATGAGCTGGATGCTAGTACTTCTATTTGCTATGCCTTACTTTGCAAACAAGCTTTATTTTCATTCGAGGAGGTACCTTATTCTGTGCCTCCTGCTGTCACTAATCTTTTGCAGGAGTACATGGATGTCTTTCCAAAGGCGTGCCACCAGGGCTACCACCAGTCACGAGGATTGAGCACCAGATTGATTTGATTCCCGGGGCATCTTTGCCCAATCGTGCGCCATACAGGACCAATCCGGAAGAAACTAAGGAGATTCAGCGTCAAGTTCAAGAATTGTTTGATAAAGGTTATGTGCGTGAGTCTCTTAGTCCTTGTGCTGTTCCGGTAATTTTAGTGCCTAAGAAAGATGGATCATGGCGTATGTGTGTGGACTGTAGAGCGATCAATAACATTACCATTAGATATCGTCACCCTATTCCTAGGTTAGATGATATGCTTGATGAATTAAGTGGCTCTATTGTCTTCTCTAAAGTTGATTTGCGTAGTGGGTACCACCAAATTCGCATGAAATTGGGAGATGAATGGAAAACAGCATTTAAAACTGTCGTAGGGGTGGCCCCCACCTGAGCCCAGCAGGCCTGTTAGGAGGTTATAGGAACCAGAGTAACATGTGTAATGACATAAGTGCCCCTAATGGGGATGTATGGATGTAAGGGCATAACTGTAAAAGTATACCCCATGTGAATATATATATCCAGATGAGGGGGAGGGTGAGGTAGAACACTCCCACCTCTCCCCTACCAACTCTCTCTCTGTTTGGTCTGTAGCCACAACAGTTGGCGCCGTCCGTAGGGAGGACAGGAGCAAGCCTGAAGGCCGAAGAAGAAGGATGGCACCGAAAAAAGCTTCGTCAGCGGCGGCGAAGGGAAAGAAGACTGCTGGGTCGGAGCGGCGCGTGAGTACCAGGGCTTCGACATCGGCCGCCGAAGGAGCTGGCGGCGGCGTAGGCGCGGTGGTCGCCGGCGTCGGCGCCGCGCTTCTAACGACCGCCCGCCCGCGCCGCTCGGACGACACCCAACCCGCCGCGCGCAACGCAACGACCCCCGCCGCCGCGCGCGGCGGCGCGATGCGACGGCCGGGGTAGCCGCAACGAAGCATCCGGCGGATCCGGAGGTCGTGCGACGACGGTCCCTGCACCAACCCGTCCGCTGGGTGTTCCGGCGGCCCCGACAGCACCTGCGGTGGAAGGCGCCCTACTAGCAACCCTCAACGCGTTCCAGCGGGAACTAGGGGACCTTCGTGGAGCCGTCCGAGATATACAAGAGGCTCGGAGCCAGCAGGCCGCGCCACAAATCGCGCCCGAGCCCACGCCGGAGGGGACGGACAGTCGCGAAGCCCCCGTGTCTAGCCGCGTGCCGCTGAGACGCGTAGATCTGGAGTCCCCGCTTTCGGCGGGGCTGCAGCAGGCAGCGTGGCCCGAAGACTTCAAGTTCCCTAGCGTCACCGACCCGTACAAAGGCGACACGGACCCTCGCCAGTTCGTGCGCGTGTACGAAACCGCGATCGAGGCCGCGGGCGGAGACGACACCACGAAGGCGAAGGGACTCCCCCTCGCGCTGCACGGAGTGGCGCTCTCTTGGTTTTTTACCATAGAGCCGGGCTCCATCTACGCGTGGGAGCAGCTTCGCGACCGCCTTCACAGCAACTTCCAAGGAAACTATGTCGAGCGAGTCGATGCGGACCACCTCTTCGCTGTGAACCAAAGACCCTCGGAGAGGCTCCGGGACTACTTCAAGCGCTTCGCCAAGATTCGATGCCAGGTGAAAGACATTAATGAAACTACTGTCGTTAATGCAGCCATACAGGGCCTTCGTCCGGGCCCGATGGCCGAGTACAACGTGCGGAGGCCAATCAAGACAGTCGCCAAGCTCTTCGACAAAATGGACGAGTATGCGTGGGCGGAGGAGAATGCGCGAAGACGCAGCATTACCGCCCTCGGCCTCGCCCATAAGGAGCGCCCCCCGTGCGAAGTGGGGGCGGGTGGTCCCTCCTCGAAGCAGGGCCGCAGCCGAGAGCCCCGAGGAGGCCCTCCCCCAGGCAGCGATACCGGGGTACAGGAAGGCTCTGCAACAGGCAGGCATAAACCTCGGCGCCGCCAGCGCAGGTCGCAGGCGGCCCATCATGTCCTCGACACCGAGAGTGCCCGCCAAGGACCCGACCCCGCCTCATGGAGGGGAGACCGGGGATCGGAAGGTGGACTTGACTGCGGCGGCCAACCCCACGCAGAACAAGAGCTCCTGCGCTATGGCAAGTGGTGCGAGGTACACGGCTACGGTGATCATTACACAAGGGCATGCACCGCAGTTATGGAGCTGCAGAGGGTGACGGCCGGATCTCAGGCTCTGCCTCCTCGGCCCCTCGCTGGAGCCCACGCGGGGCACCCAAGGGGTAGCCCCATACGAGCCACCGCAACGGAGGGTGCGCAGCTTCGCACCGTCGGCGTCATCACCGGAGCCTCCTCCTCCAAAGCCCCCGGGGAACAGCAGCAACTGTGGATGCCGCCCCGCAACATCACCTTCGACTTCAATGACGCCAGGGGTGTGGAGTACCCTCACCAAGACCCTCTAGTCATCCAGGCCCACATAGCCCGCTGTGACGTCAGGCGCGTCCTTGTCGACGGGGGAAGCTCCGCGAATATCTTGTTCGCAGAGGCCTTCGACCGTATGGGGATCCCCCGAAGCCAGCTAGAGCAGCCAGGAGCTCCACTTCAAGGCTTCGGGGGTCAACCGCTGCAAGCCTTGGGGCATGTGTCCCTTCCGGTCACTTTCCGTCAGGAGGGCAACAAGGGTAACATCCGCACCGAGCATGTCATCTTCGATGTCGTCGATATCCCACATCCCTACAACGCTATACTGGGTCGACCCGCCATCAACTCTTTCGAGGCGATCCCACACTACGCGTTTTTGTGTGTGAAGCTTCCGGGCCCAGAGGGTGTTATCACTGTCTTCGGCGATTAGGACACGGCGACGCGCGCGGTCGGCGGCCGCGTTCGCATCGCCCGATGCATGCCCTCTCCGCACGCTCGGCGACGGGCCCTCCGCCCCCAGATGGACGCCCAAGCCTCGGCCCGAGGGCGGAGTCAAGAAGGTGCCGCTGCAGGCGGAGGGGCAGTTTGTGTCCATCGGCGAGGGGCTCCCACCGGGGGTCGAACGGGATCTGCTCCGAGTGCTTCAGAACAACGTCGACATTTTCGCATGGTCCCCGGAGGACATCAAGGCGTGACCGAGCGATGTCGAGCATCGCTGGCGGCCCGCCCGACGCCAAGCCGGTCAAGCAAAGGCTTCGACGTATGTCGACGGATCGGCAGCAGGCGGCCAAAACGGAGGTGTCGAAGCTTCTTCACGCCGGGGTCATCCGCGAGGTCCATCATCCAGAGTGGCTCGCTAACCCGGTGCTAGTCAAAAAGGCCAGTGGGGCCTGGCGTATGTGCATCGACTTCACGGCACTCAACAAGGCGTGCGAAGGACAATTACCCTTGCCGCGCATCGATCAACTGGTCGACGCCACGGCTGGGTGCGAACTCATGAGTTTCCTGGACGCCTATTCCGGCTACCACCAGGTATACATGGCCGAAGACGACGAGGAGAAGACCAGTTTCATCACACCTCTCGGGACGTTCTGCTTCGTCAGAATGCCCTTTGGCTTGAAGAACGCGGGCGCTACCTTCACCCGTCTCGTCGCCATCGCCCTGGCCGCCCAGCTCGGGAGGAACGTCGAAGCCTACGTCGATGACGTGGTGGTCAAAACCTGGCAGCTTGCTCAGCATGGCCGAGACCTCCAGGAGACCTTCGACAATCTCCGGAAGGCGGGCATCAGGCTCAACCCCGACAAATGTGTCTTCGGGGTGCAGGCGGGGAAACTTCTAGGTTTCCTCGTGTCCGAACGGGGCATCCAGGCAAACCCTGACAAAGTAGACGCCATCCTGGGCATGGAGCCGCCAAAGACAACGAGGGAGGTCCAGAGGCTTGCGGGCCGCATGGCAGCACTAAGCCGCTTCCTATCCAGAGCGGCGGAGCGGGGCTTGCCATTTTTCAAGACGCTCCGCGGGTGCGATGGATTTCGTTGGGACGGAGATTGCGCGAAGGCCTTCAACGAGCTCAAGCAGCACCTGGCAAGCCTCCCCACTCTGGTCGCCCCAGCACCAGAGGCTCCCCTCCTGCTCTATCTGGCCGCGTCAGCCACCGCGGTCAGCGCCGTCCTCGTCTTAGAGGAAGGCGCCATGCAGCGGCCCGTCTACTTTGTCTCCGAAGCCCTCCAAGGCGCCAAGACAAGATACACGGAGCTTGAGAAGCTCGCCTACGCGCTGGTCATGGCCTCCAGGAAGCTTCGGCATTATTTTCTGGCCCACCCGATCACAGTGCCTTCCTCATTCCCCCTGGCAGAGATGCTACACAACAAGGAGTCCACAGGGCGCATCGGCAAATGGGCTGCCGAGCTCGCTCCCTTCTCCTTGACGTATGCTTCGCGAACGGCAATCAAATCCCAAGTCCTGGCGGATTTTCTCGCCGAATGGACCCCGCCGGCCCAACCCGTCCAGGCGCACGATGATCCCGTCTGGACGCTTACAATCGACGGAGCTTACAGCGTCGCTGGCGCGGGCGTAGGGGCGGTCATCGTCACGCCCGGGACGGCGTTGCTATACTCGCGCGCTTGCCTTCCCCGCCACCAACAACACGGCTGAATACGAGGCACTGCTCTTTGGCCTGGCGAAGCTCAAGGCAGTCGACGCGAAACGGGTGTTGGTCCGCACCGACTCGCTTTTGGTGGCTGGCCATGTGGACAAGTCATATCAAGCCAAGGACCCTGAGTTGGCCAAGTACCTCGCGGCGGTGAGGGCGAGGGAAAGGCACTTTTTGGGTGTCACCGTCAAGGCCATCCCCCGCGCGGAGAATGAGCAGGCCGACGCCCTCGCTAAGGCGGCGGCCGGCAAATCGCCACGAGGGGCGTTCTACAAGATATTAGCGCAGGCGGCCATCGCACAGGACAACCGGGACGCGGCGCTCGTCCACCGCATTGATCGGCCAGGAGATTGGCGAGAGCCCATCTTCAATTTCTTGCAAGGCATCGCCGAGCCGGAGGACCCTGCCGAGCTTCGGCGCTTGCAGCACCGCGCACGGTCCTTCCAGGTGTTCGAAGGGATGCTCTACAAGAGAGGTGTTTGCGCACCGCTCTTGTGCTGCCTCTCGACTGAGGGGGGAAAGGAGCTCCTGGCGGAGATCCACGCTGGCGTGTGCGGATCCCACCTGGCACCGAGGTCATTAGTCGGCAAGGCGTTCAGGCAAGGCTTCTACTGGCCAACTGCCATCACCGACGCCCAGGACCTTGATATAGTAGGACCACTTGCCCGAGCTCCAGGGGACCTCCGGTTCGTGGTAGTCGCGCTGGCGTATTTCTCCAGATGGCCGGAAGCGGCCGCCCTGGCCAAAGTAACTTCTGCGGCTATACAGCGCTTCCTATGGCAAAACATCATATGTCGCTTCGGTGTGCCCCGGGAGCTCACGGTTGACAACGGCCTGCAGTTCGACGCCACCCTCTTCAAAGACTATTGTGACAGCATGGGCATCACCCTCCGATTCGCCTCGGTAGGGCATCCCCAGTCCAACGGGGCGGTCGAACGGGCGAATGGCGCCATCTCCGCCGCCGTCAAAAAGCGCCTAGTCGGAATGCCAAAGGGCAAGTGGCCAAGCGAGCTTCACAGCGTTCTATGGTCGCTTCGCACAACGGTAACGCGCCCGACGGGATTCACGCCGTTCAAGCTCCTTTTCGGTGACGAAGCGGTGACGCCCGAGGAAATCAAGGCCGGCTCGCGGAGGGTCCTCGTCCAAGCACCCGAAAAGGAGCGCCGTGTGTCCTTGGACCTCCTCGACGGGATACGGGCAGACGCAGCCGAGCATGTCGAGAAGTATGCGCGGCAGACAATGCGTACTCGGGACCGCTCTATATGCCCGCGGGGGTTCAAGCCTGGGGATCTCGTTCTCAGAGTGGCACTCCAGGCGGAGACCGTTGGCAAGCTGGAGTCCAAGTGGGAAGGCACGTACATCGTGATGGAGGCATTGCCAAAGGGGGCGTACCGCCTCGCCACGCTCGAAGGACAAGCCCTCCGGCACACATGGAACGCGGACAGGTTGCGGCGGTACTACGCCTAGAAGCAGGACAGCAAGCGTAGACCACCAGCCCTTTGTTATGCGATGCTCGCCCGCGCAAACGGGAGTTCAATAAAGGTTGCAGTTCCCAGAACATTCCCTGTCCGCGCTGAGCAGAACAAAGTCCTTTAAATAAGACGTAGCGTCGAGGTCCGCCTCCGCACGCACGAGTCTCCGGACTATAAAGAAGACGTAGCGTCGAGGTCCGCCTCCGCACGCGCGAGTCTCCGGACTATAAAGAAAGACGTAGCGTCGAGGTCCGCCTCCGCACGCACCAGTCTACGGACTTTAAATAAGACGTAGCGTCGAGGTCCGCCTCCGCACGCGCGAGTCTCGGACTATAAAGAAGGCGTGGCGTCGAGGTCCGCCTCGCACGCACCAGTCCACGGACTTTAAATAAGGCGTGGCGTCGAGGTCCGCCTCGCGCGCGCGAGTCTCGGACTATAAAGAAGGCGTGGCGTCGAGTCGCCTCCGCGCGCACTGATCTACGGACTTTAAATAAGGCGTGGCGTCGAGTCCGCTCCGCGCGCACCGATCTCACGGACTTTAAATAAGGCGTGGCGTCGAGGTCGCCTCGCGCGCGCGATCTACGGACTTTAAATAAGGCGTGGCGTCGAGTCGCCTCGCACGCACTAGTCTCACGGACTTTAAATAAGGCGCAACGGGGACGCCCTCGCGCGCGCGATCTGGACTTTAAATAAGGCGTAGCGTTGAGGTCCGCCTCCGCATGCGCGAGTCCCCGGACTATAAAGGAAGTCGTAGCATCGAGGTCCGCCTCCGCACGCGCTAGTCTACGGACTTTAAATAAGACGTAGCGTTGAGGTCTGCCTCCGCACGCGCGAGTCTCCGGACTATAAAGAAAGTCGTAGCGGCGAGGTTCGCCCCCGCACGCGCCGGTCCATGGACTTCTAATAAGACACGGATGCCCTCCCTGCGCGCTCTACGGAGTATAAACAGGGTGGGGAGGTCTTCTCCCCTTCGGGTTCGCCGACAGGTAACACCCAGAATAAGGTACTACATGGATTCATTGCAAAAGCAAAGGGGTTACATGGTTACAAGCGTAAGAACCAGTACATCATCCCCCTGCCCTACCTGACCAACCGCTCAGTCTTGGCACGGTGCGGACGAACCCGTGCCGCCGTCGCCGCGACGCAGAAGGACCCTTTCGAGCCACTGGAGGAGGTCCCCCTCCCCATCCAGCGTCTGCTGCACGGCGACCCTCGCCGCATCTTCCCCAAAGCGGCCCCAGATCCGTTGGTGGAAGTTCTGCAGGCTAGGCCCGATGGAGCGGATGGCGTCCGACATGATCTCTGGTCGGTCGGGAAGATCCAGTTGAGGATTTGCTAGCTCATGGGTATGTCTACACCCACGAGTGTGAAGCAGGGCGAGGGCGAAGCACGCACCAAGATAACCGCAGTGCTCGCCAAACGTTCTGGCGCCACGAAGAGCAACGCCGGCCCCCTCCTCAATCAACCCGAGCGTCTCCGACAGGACCTCCGACCCGTGCATAGTATCCGGCACTCTGACGCACAAATCTCGAAGAGCCTGGTTCAGAGCCTCCATGGCCCGCCACGCCGACAAGGACGCATTTTCCAAGACGACGCTATTCTCGGCAGCCGACTCCACCAGCTGGGCGTTCTTCCCTTCTAGGACGGCGATCTGCTGCACGAAGGCGGCACGCTCCTCAGCCGCGGCGCGCTTGGCTTCCGTGGCCTCGAGTTCTGCGGCCGCCATGGTGCTCTCCAGCGCGCGAAGTTCTTCATCCTTCGCGGCGAGAGCATTGCTTGCCTCACGAAGGCTGGCTTCCAGAGCCCTCCGCTCCCGAACGCGGGCCTCGTCAAAGGACCGGCTGAGGGCAAGCGTCTGGCAAAAACAACTAATCAGCAGGCGTCCAGCAGTACCTTACAAAGCTGAAGCGCACATATTTACCCTCATCTCGGAGGCCTGTAGCGCGAGCGCTAGGAGTTCCCCCTCGCATGACGACAACATCTCTCGGTCGAGGCCGTTGTCGGCACGCTCTGCGGCTGCGGTGAGGTCGCAAAATATCTCCGGGCGAGGGAGGAAGTCCGAGCGAGCGAGCCTCGGCCCCAACGCGCCAGGACTTACCGAGGCCACGGACACGTCAACAACAGCGGGCACGTGCGGGGCACCCTGCACAAGGCTTCCGACTTCGCGCAGACCTCCGCTGCTCGATCCTTCGCCACGTCCGGGAGACTTCGTCTCGGCTGATGTTGGCCGAATGAGCGAGCAGATCGGAGAGAGCCTCGCGAAGTCAGGTGAAGAAAGGGACTCACGCCTACCTCCTGCGCCGCCCCCTGTTGCGGTAGCAAGTGGCGCTGGTTCGACCACCTAGGGGGAGGCGGGCGCCTCGATGGTCGGGGAGGAGGTCTTCTCGGCCGCGCCAGACGCCGTAATCCCGCGGCAAGGCCCCGCAACGGCGTATCGACCCCTCGCTGGCGGCGGGGACTTAGTCCGGGGGCGTTTCGCCTGCGGTGGCATAGGTGATTCTTCTGCGGCAACACCAACTACGGTTACCGTCGCCCCCACGGCTTCCTCTGTAGGGGGCGCGCCCTCGCCGGCCGCTGCGGTTGATAACGCGCCTTCAACCGCGGTTTTCTCGCCAGGAACGACGCCACCCCCCGGTTTGACGAGTTCCAACCCAACGATGGCCGCGCTCACGGGCTCGTGGGCATCGGCAGAAGGTGCCGGGGGATCCGAGGCGGCGCGCTCCTCCGAAGCAGCATGGCCAGGCCCACCGCTGGTCGCACGCCCTGTCTCAGCCGTGCTAGCCGCCGGGGGGGCTGCCGGGTCGAATACGGCAGCCGGGGATCGGGCCCGGCGTCGCGAAGATAACACCCCCATAGGGCTATCACCGTCCTGAGCGCCCGGAGTCCCGGCGGGAAGCTCTTCTGGCACCGCGCGGTCGGGCACAGTAATGCCCAGAGCCTCGCAGGTGCGGTTTACCCGCCCCTGCTTAGCCGCCTTGACTGCGGCCTCGCGAGCCTGGTGCTCCTTAAGCGTGTACGGGCCAAGGAGCGCCGCAACCGCGCGCTCCGCATCTTCTAGCCGAGCCACTGCGCAGGAGACCACGTCAGTCAGTCGGAAGCCAAACAAATACATGGCGCGGGTAAAGTGTGCTGGGCAACTTACAAGGAACGGAGGGCGGAAGCAGGCGAGATACGGATGGATCGAACCCGTCCTCGCGGGGGCCGTTCTGTCCAACATACTTCCCCCGGGAGGAGAGTGGCGCCGCCCCATACATCGTGAACTCCTCGGCTAGGTCGCGCATGCTCATTCGACGGGCGACACCGACAAGACTCTGTAGCTTTTACGTGTCGTCAATCTCCGCCTTCAGACTCGGCGTACTGTTAAACGAGATCGGCCCACCTCGGTAGTGCATTCTGCTCTTGTCGGTCACGGTGTAATAGAACCACCGCCGAGTCCAGCCGGACGCCCATTGCCCCGACGAGGCTGGCACAGGGAACAACGTCGCGCATGACGCTCGGAGCACGAAGTCCACACCACCGAAGTTGGACACCGCCCCGTCAACCTTTCTGGGTGCGTCGTGCAGTGTGGCGAATAAGCTCGCGCTGGGACGCCACCCCTCTGTCCGCATCGCCCACGTGAAGACAGCTAGGCGGAGTATCGCGTGGGGCGTCAACTGGGCTAGCTCCAACTGGTAGGCCCGCAGGACTTCTCCCACGAACAACGTGGAGGGCATTCGAAGGCCGGCGTCGAAGGCTCCGTCTCGTCCCGGCGGGGTGGGCGAGCCCCATTGCGGTCCACGATCTTTCCCTCATCCACGAGTCGCTGCAGCGTCCCTTCAGTCATGCGGCTCTTCCCCAGCACACGGGAGCAGCAGCCTCCCGAGTGCTCCATGGCGTTCCACCACTTGTTGGCGCGCGAGCCCCCCTGCGGCACCAGTTTATACTCCTTGGAAAGATGGGACACCTCGCCCTGGCTAGGCAAGGAACCACTGCGGGGATGGTAGGTGGCGTCGTCATGGCTAGCCATCGCTCTTCGCGACAAGGGAAGAAGAAGCAGGGAAAGGAGCAACTGGCGTGACAATTAGCACGGGCGGAAGCAAAGCGGCAGATCAAAAAGCCAAGCAAGAAAGGGTGCCTCCACCTCAACACTAGCACCTTATAAAGGCCGCTCGCCTATCATATGGCTCAACGCACAGACAGATCAAATTCGCAGCGATTCGGCTGCCCAAGATTTGGAAAGAAGAACCGTCGGGGCCTAGAGGACCGTGCCGGGTAGGTGGCCAAGCAGCGCACAACGCCTCCACGCCTTCAACACGCGTCCAACATCTCGGGGGACGACGCGAACGGCCGCAGTCACGCAACCGCTCACATCCCACGACGCACCAGTCGTGAGTCGCCACGTGTCCCACCTGCAGAGTTGCAGGCTGCACGACGCGACAGCCTGACTTCCGCCAGGCCAGGTGTCGGCGTGATTCCAGCCGCCATTAAAAGCGCACTACCAGACTGCAAGGTCACAACAGCCCCGGAGCGCAACCATACCGGCGCTAAGGTCCAATCTCAGCGCGGGGATGGAGCGCGCGCGCCTCGGCTTCGACTTAGGCGCCAGCCTCCGCTGCCACCCGTTCGAAGGGTAGGGGACGGAGCGCGCGCGTCTACTTCGACTAGGCGCCAGCTCCGCTGCCACCCGTTCGATGGGTAGGGGACGGAGCGCGCGCGTCTACTTAACCTAGGCGCCAGCTTCGCTGCCACCCGTTCGAAGGGTAGGGGCGGAGCGCGCGTCTACTTCGAGCTGGCGCCGCCTTGGCGCCACTGTTCGAAGGGTAGGGGCGGAGCGCGCGTCTACTCGAGCTCGGCGCCCGCCTCGCGCCACCCGTTCGAAGGGTAGGGGCGGAGCGCGCGCGTCTGCCGACTGGCGCCAGCTCGCTGCCTCCCATTCGATGGGTAGAACGGAGCGCGCGTCTACCGACTAGGCGCCACCGCGCTGCCACCGTTCGAAGGGTAGGGGCGGAGCGCGCGCGTCTACTTCGAGCTGGCGCCGGCCTCGCTGCCACCGTTCGAAGGGTAGGGGATGGAGCGCGCGCACCTCGGCCGACTTAGGCGCCACCTCGCGCCACCCGTTCGAAGGGTAGGGGCGGAGCGCGCGCGTCTACTCGAGCTCGGCGCCACCTCGCGCCACCCGTTCGAAGGTAGGGGCGGGCGCGCGCGTCTACTCGAGCTCGGCGCCCGGCCTCGCGCCACCCGTTCGAAGGTAGGGGCGCGCGCGCGCGTCTGCCGAGCTGGCGCCAGGCTCGCGCCACCCGTTCGATGGGTAGGGGCGGAGCGCGCGTATGCCGACTGGCGCCAGCTGCGCTGCCACCCGTTCGAAGGGTAGGCGACGGAGCGTGCGCGTCTACTTCGAGCTAGGCGCCAGCCTCCGCTGCCACCCGTTCGAAGGGTAGAGGACGGAGCGCGCGCGCCTCGGCTTCGACTTAGGCGCCAGCCTCCGCTGCGACCCGTTCGAAGGATGGGGGACGGAGCGCCCACGTCTACTTTGAGCTCGGCGCCAGCCTCCGCTGCCACCCGTTCGAAGGGTAGGGGACGGAGCGCGCGCGCCTCGGCTTCGACTTAGGCGCCAGCCTCCGCTGCCACCCGCTGCCACCACTGCCACCCGTTTGGAGGATAGCGGACGGATCGCGCGCGTTCGCTGCAACAAGGCACCTTCCATCCCAGACATCAGGCTCCCCAGCCACAAGCTTGGAGAAATTCACAGGCCGCAGGGGACGGAGGGGGCCAAAGGACTCGGCGACATGGCTTCGGCCCTGTGAAGCCCTTCACCATGAGAGGCTCCTGTCGTAGGGGTGGCCCCCACCTGAGCCCAGCAGGCCTGTTAGGAGGTTATAGGAACCAAAGTAACATGTGTAATGACATAAGTGCCCCTAATGGGGATGTATGGTTGTAAGGGCATAACTGTAAAAGTATACCCCATGTGAATATATATATCCAGATGAGGGGGACGGTGAGGCAGAACACTCCCACCTCTCCACTACCATCTCTCTCTCTGTTTGGTCTGTAGCCACAACAAAAACTAAGTTCGGTTTGTATGAGTGGTTAGTGATGCCATTTGGTTTAACTAATGCACCTAGCACATTCTTGAGATTAATGAACGAGGTTTTACGTGCTTTCATTGGTAAATTTGTAGTGGTCTATTTTGATGATATATTGATATATAACATATCACTAGAGGAACACCTTTGCCATTTACGTGCTGTTTTTGATGCTTTACGTAATGCACGTTTATTTGGTAACGTTGAGAAGTGCACATTTTGCACGGATCGAGTCTCTTTTCTTGGCTATGTTGTTACTCCACAGGGCATTGAAGTTGATCAAGCCAAGGTTGAGGCAATACAGAGTTGGCCGACTCCTAAAACGGTCACGCAGGTGCGAAGTTTTCTAGGACTTGCTGGATTCTATCGTCGTTTTGTGAAGGATTTCAGCACCATCGCGGCACCATTGAATGAGCTCACTAAAAAGGGGGTGCCGTTTATTTGGGGGAATGCCCAGGAAGACGCCTTCAACACATTGAAAGATAAGTTAACACATGCACCATTACTCCAACTTCCAGATTTTAGTTAGACTTTTGAGCTAGAATGTGATGCTAGTGGAATTGGATTGGGTGGTGTGCTGTTGCAAGAAGGTAAACCTGTGGCATACTTTAGTGAAAAATTGAGTGGGCGCTGTACTCGCGCCTTAAGACTCACGAGATTGACATTGTCTCTCGCAAGTCGAAGTCACAGTTGATGGCCCTAGTCACCGATCGCAGTTCGGCTTCTGGTATTTCTTCTGATTCGCTGTGTGGATTCTCCCTTGCTGCTCTCTGTGACATAACTGATGATCAGTTAGAGCAGCTTGAGGATGAGCTGTTAGCCCTCCTAGCTCGGAGATTCTCCCATGCTTACAAGAGGAGGAGGGACGGAATGAGAGGAGGACCCGTGATCTGCTTCGAGTGTGGTGGCCCCAACCACATTCGAGCGAATTGTCCCAAGCTTGGGAAGGGTAAGAACGACTACGGCGGTTCGGGCAAGAACGACTACACCGACAAGAACCGCAACAAGAAGCCTCCAGCACATCCTCAAGGCAAGAAGAAGTTCCGCGACTTTGGAAAGGCAAAGAAGCTCTTCCACCGCGTCCTCACCGCCTTCGACGACCTCGACCTCAGCGAGGTGGAGGGATGGAGCGACGACGACGAGACGGACGAGCAAGAACCCAACGGCGGCGACGACTTCTCCGGCATGTGCTTCATGGCCCTTGAGGGCGAACTGAGCGACAGCGAGCTACACTCCGACGAGGTATCCCCCACCTACGACCAGCTTAATGATGCTTTTCTTAAGCTAGGTAGATTCCATGTGATATGACCATGCAACCAACACATACGACCCTAGCGTCCAATATCAAGAGTGAATTAAAGGTGAATTCGTTTCTTCAGCTTCAAAATATTTTAAATGAGAATATGATGCTACCTAATGATCAAAATATATATTTTTACAGTACCACATCACTTTGCCACCAATTCAAGCAACAGTTCAAGTTGGACACGTTTTGGAATCCAATTCGGCCTCCAGATCAACTCGGATTCAGCCTGATAGGCCCAACTTCAAATATGCATAACTTTCACATATGAAGTCCGTTTGAGGTCCACGAGTACTTGTTGGAAAGATTATCAAGTCTACTTTCTAGAAGGATTCAACCCCATCTTCAAATTCTATCCGAGCCGGCCGCAATCGTCAAAAGAGTCCGTATTGGGCACGTAATAGAATCGGATTCGGACTGCTGCAATGGTGCAAGTTTAAATGGACATAACTTCCTCATACGGACTCCGTTTCAACATTGGTGGTCAAATCTCGATTTCCACTATATATACACATGGGGGCAGATGAAAAAGAAATTGCAACATCGCTTTGTACCTCCAGCACCTACTGTCAAAAGCGAGGTGCAACATAAGGTAACCGAAAACGCTGACATTGTATTGGCTCCTACTCCATCTACAGATACAGCTAAGATGCTTGAAGAGATGAAGGATGATCTGCTGCATCTTATGCCATTAGAGGAGAAATTTGAGGTATCTACAGTATCTGATGAGGATGATAATGACAAAGATACTGATTTGGAGCTACAACAAGACATAGAGCAACCTTGTGAGTATATACCTGCTGTAGTGCAATCTATTGATATTTCTTGTGTTGACTTGAATGAAACATGTGCTGATCTAAATTCTCATAATTTTGCACATGTCGAATTAATTACACCTAAGGAAGTACTTGCTAGAATTTCTCTTGCTAATTCGTTGTGTTACATCATGTTAGATCTACCTATGAAATTGTCACATGTTATGGAGAAAGTTTCTGAACTTGCATGTTCGAATTTTTTGTTTAGTGCCTACACCCCTGGGTATAAGTTTAATTTGATTGGAGATTATGGTGTAGAAAATCAATTTTTTGTATATCGAATATGCATAACTTGTGATCACATGGATGAATTGAAGCTTACTGTTTTGGACAACAATTCTTGTGTGTTGAATCTTGTTCAATATGAGGGGGAAGTAAAATTTAGTACTCATCCAATGCCTATATGTTCATCTCTTTTTGCACCATCTAATATGGACAATCTGAATAAAGATGATGAATTATGGAAGAACATACAAATCTTTTCACCCTTGCTAGATAAATTTGCTATTGCTCAATTGAGATATGATTATATAGATGAACTTTGCTTGATTCCAAAAGTTGTAGCTTTGCCCATATGTTCCACCATTGCAAGTTTACAACTTCAGAGATTTAAATTGCATAAATGCTTCACTTACATTTGCAAATCTAGTTGCAATAATTGTGTGCAAAATTTTGATTTGCTCATTAACATATATGAATACTCTTGGGTTAATAATACAATGAGCTTTTATGATTGCTGCTGTGTTATAACATTAATTGTGCAACAACGAAGAACTGTTAAAACGGATGACATATACATATACCATGCATACACCTTGGCTTCTTTGTTACCATACTTTCAGTTTATCAAAAGCCGAGGACGGCTTTGTTTTCAAGAAGGAGAGGATGATGAGGACACGACCCCTATGGATACAATCATATTTGCTATGCTTGTTGTGCCAATTACAAGAGCTCCTACGCATCGCTTAAATTATCAGGTGAGCTCGTTTCAAAGAGGTTTTACTTTGTTTCATAAAGACCTTATGATATTACATAATGAGAGTTTGTTGCGTTTGTTATCATGTACCGAGATTTATGATCAAGATCATGCAATACGTGAGGCTACACATATGTTAAAACCGAGGACAGTTTTCTGTGAAGAAGGGGAGGATGATGTGACCATGCCACCAACACACACGACCCTAGCGTCCAATATCAAGAGTGAATTAAAGGTGAATTCGTTTCTTCAACTTCAAAATATTTTAAATGAGAATATGATGCTACCTAATGATGAAAATATATATTGGATTTGACCATTTGACCCGAGTTAGCGGCCACGACCTCATTCGTGGTCTGCCGAAGCTCAAGATGGTCAAAGATCTAGTTTGTGCTCCTTGCCAGCACGGCAAGATGGTTGCCGCTTCTCGCCCTCCGGTCACAGTGACTATGACCGATGCACCAGGACAGCTGCTCCACATGGACATAGTTGGACCAGCTCGAGTGCAGTCAGCAGGAGGGAAGTGGTATGTCCTTGTCGTGGTCGATGACTTCTCGAGGTTCTATTGGGTGTTTTTCTTAGCCTTGAAGGATAAGACGTTTACACATTTCCGAGGTCTTTTCAGTAGGCTTTCTGTTGAGCTCCCGGGTGCCATACGAGCGATCCGCAGTGACAATGGCACGGAGATGGCCAGGACGATGCTCGATGAGTACTCTACACCGCGGAAGTTTTGGGCTGTGGCTATAGCCACCGCGTGCCATGTTTCGAACAGAGTTTTTCTTCGGGCACACTTGCACCGCACTTCTTATGAGTTGAGATATGGGCGGAAGCCCAGTGTATCTCATTTTCGTGTGTTTGGTTGCAAGTGCTTTATTCTGAAGTTCGGGAACCTAGACAAGTTCGAGTCACGTTCGTGTGATGGGATCTTTCTAGGTTTCTCGACTTCTTCACGGGCGTATAGGGTTTGGAACTGCGAGTCTAGTAAGATGGTAGAGACCTGTGAGGTGACCTTCAACGAGGCTAGTCCGGGGACTAGGCCCGATATCTCTGGTTCTTTAGAGCAGTCCGAACCCATCTTTGTGGATGATGAGGACGATGGAGATGAGGGTGTCTACCCGATCCAGTCCCTCATCCACCCCTTGAGGTGCCCTCTTCCACCACACCTCGAGGAGATCAGCCCATGCCTTCTGCTTCTTCTGGAGCTAGTGGCTCTGATGAGGCGATGGGGTCCCGATCTTCCGATAGGACTGATAACTATCGATTTCGGTGGAGATGACTCTTGCGATCCGACTACAACCGTACGAGACGTCACGTGCGCCTTAGCAATCGCTGAACCAACCCCAAGATGTTATCAACCGTGCCAAGAACACGGTTGACCTGACCACGAAGGTCTATTCCTGCATGCAACCGAAGAACACGCAAGAACAAGGATAGTGAGCAACCTGAAACTTGCTAGATATAAAAGTCGCACAAGGATAGTTGAGGTTCTGTAACACGAATCTGTTGGTCTAGCCGACACAAGAGAACGTGGAGTTTGCACAAGGGGCTAAACTGATCTAAACAAAACCTAAGTCCTAGAAACGGAGGCGGCGGCTCTATATAGTGAAAACAACCAGGGGAGGCGTCCCAAAGGGTACACCCTAGGGTTACAAGGCCCATGGGCCCAAGTGGAGGTGGCGCAGCACCCTTTTGACTCGGACTCAGAAACCTACGTGAATTATTTTGATGATTACGGCCGGCTCGGATGGAATTTGAAGATGAGGTTGGATCCATTGGAAAGTAGACTTGATAAGCTTTCCATGAAGTACAAGAACGTCCCAAACGGAGTCCGTATGAGAAAGTTATGTCCGTTTAAACTTGCACCATTGCAGCAGTCCGAATCCGATTCCAGTACGTGACCAACGTGGACTCTTTTGACGATTGCGGCCGGCTCGGATAGAATTTGAAGATGAGGTTGAATCCGTTGGAAAGTAGACTTCATAAGCTTTCCATGAAGTACAAGAACGTCCCAAACGGAGTCCGTATGAGGAAGTTATCCCCGTTTGAACTTGGTACCATCACAGCAGTCCGAGTCTGATTCCAAAACGTGTCCAACTCGAATTCGTGCTTGACTTGGTCCCAAAGTGACGTGGTGACCTCCATTATTCCTTCCATGCATGTCCAGGACTCCATGTCCCTTTCCTTCATCCTTTCCCAAGTTCCTAAGCACAATTAAATCACTTGCATTAGGTAGCGGTCTATTCTTACTAACATACGAAGGCTGAAGAAACGAATTCACCTTTAGTTCAATCTTGATATTGGGCGCTATTGTCGTATGTGTTTGTGGCGTGGTCACATCATCCCCCCTTCTTGATAGAAAACCGTCCTCGGTTTTAGCATATGTGTAGCCTCACGTATTGCATGATCTTCATCATAAATGTCGGTACATAATAACAAACGCAACAAAGTCTCATTATGCAATATCATAAGTTCTTTGTCAAACAAAGTGAAACCTCTTTGAAACGAGCTCACCTTATAATTTAAGCGATGCGTAGGAACTCTTGTAATTAGGACAACAAGCATAGCAAATATGGTTGTATCCATAGGGTCATGTCCTCATCATCCTCCCCTTCTTGAAAACAAAGCCGTCCTCGGCTTTTGATAAACTGAAAGTATGGTAACAAAGAAGCCAAGGTGTATGCATGGTATATGTATGTGTCATCCGTTTTAACAGTTCTTCGTTGTTGCACAATTAATGTTATAAAACAGCAGTGATCATAAAAGCTCATTATATTATTAACCCAAAAGTAATCATATATGTTAATGAGCAAATCAAAATTTCTCACACAGCAATTATTGCAACTTGTTTTGCAAATGTAAGTGAAGCATCTATGCAATTCAAATCTTTGAAGTTGTTTACTTGTAGTGGTGGCACATATGGGTAAAGCTACAACTTTTGGAATCAAATAAAGTTCTTTCGTATAATCAGATATCAATTGAGCAATAACAAATTCATCTATTATGGGTGAAAAGATTTGCAAGTTTTTCCATACATCAATTTCATTATTCAGATTGTCAATGTTAGATGGTTCAACAAGTGAAGAACACATAGGCATTGAATGATTACTAAATTTTATTTTTCTTTCATAATGAACAAGATTGAGCATACAAGAGTTGTTGTTGAAAACAACAAGCTTCAATTCATCCATGTGATCATAAGTTATGCATATTCGATATACAAGAAATTGATTTGCTACACCATAATCTCCAATCAAATTAAACTTATATCCGGTGTAGGCACTAAACAAGAATTTCGAACATGCAAGTTCAGAAACTTTCTCCATAGCACAATCCAAACTAACGGCCTCATTAAGCATGATATAGCACAATGCATCAGCAGGGGATATTCTATCAAATACTTCCTTATATGTAATTAATTTGACATGTGCAAAATTATGAGAATTTAGATCAGCACATGGTTCGTCCAAGTCAACACAAGGAATATCAAAAGATTGCACTACAGCAGGCATATACTCACAAGGTTGCCCTATGTCTTGTTGTAGCACCAAATCAGTACCTTTGCTTTTATCGTCCTCATCAAATACTGTAGGTACCTCAAACTTCTCCTCTAATGGCATAGGATGCACTAGATCATCCTTCACCTCTTCAAGTATCTCGGTGGTATCTGTAGATGGAGTAGGAACCAAAACAATATCAACATTTTCAGTTACCTCAGGTTGCACCTCGCTTGTGACCTTGGGTGCTGGAGGTACAAAACGATATCGCAATTTCTTTTTCATCTCCTCCCATGTGTATATATAATGGAACTCGAGATTTGACCACCAATGTTGAACATCACCAATCAGCGCCGTCCTTGCCATGCTCATCTTCTCATAAGGATCAAGATCTTGTCTTTCAAAGTAGCTATCCATCATAGTAACCCACAAGAAGTAGTCCGACGACGTACTCTCAGCGGTGAGTGGCAAGATATATACCGTAATTGTTTCCCTTGAGTTCAAATCTGCCCGCGATGACATCATAATCTACCAATTTTCTCAAGCCTGTCATTGTTAGTAGAAAACAAGGAAACAAATCACAAGTAAATGTTCCTATCAACTACTAGGATATGGAGGCTCATATCAAGTCACACATCTCTCAAGCTCTTACCAAATTCTTACGAGTTCTTACCAAAGCAAACAGGTGGTGCAACTGGTGGCTGGTTCGTGATAAATCTAACTCAAGTGATGAGTAAAGCGATTGCAAGGTACAGCGAGACTTGTTCGGTTAGTAGAAAAGTGGAGCTTGGATAGGCTATGTATTTTGTAGCAAAGGAAAACAATCAATTAATTTCAGAAATTGCACAGAATTGAATTATAGTTCGTATCTAGCACTTAGTCTATGTTGCTGATCAACCAAGGATGGAAGAAGGCTAAAATATGTGTATGGTAATGTATAGGAGTGGTAAATGCAAGATAATTCAATCGAATGCAATCTGGAATTGAAGAACACAAGGATTGACCCAAAACTTGAAATCTGGAGATTTCTGTCCACTGGACATTACGCCGGTATTTCGGCCGTAACTTTCTGTCAGTTGCCTTTTTTTCAATGATTCTTTTTTTTCTCAGTTTCCTGACGGCTTTTTCTACAACTTTTGTTTTGGGCCCAAGTTCTGGAAACCGACCAAAAAATTCGCACAAAATTCACAAGTGCCGGCTGTTGCAGATTCAATCTGGATTTTTAGGTGAACTTGCACCGCAGATATCTCTTAACTGCCTGGCTGGAATGACGTGAAATTTTACAGATAGATGGACAATGAAGTTTTGAATCTAATGGCGGTGGTCTCACTCAAAAATAATCTCGGAATCAAAAGTTATGACGTTTTTGGTGGCGGCTGCAGAGAAAGGAAAAATCAGCCGAAATTGGAATTAGGGTTTGTGATAGGGGAATTTTTTTTGTTTGGATTTTTTTATGGAATCAAGGATATGACCAGCAACTAGACAAAGCTAAAACGGACACAAATTCAATTTAGCAAACCAAAACTAACAGATTGAAAGGCACAACAGGGTTTGGACAGCGGAAATTAACTCTTTTTGTGGGGCAATTTTTTTTCTGGACTATAGGAAATAAAAACCAATCTACTAACTAGGGATACAAGAAATTCCTACCGGTCAACTGAAGCTCTGATACCAACTGATGAGGCGATGGGGTCCCGATCTTCCGATTGGACTGATAACTATCGATTTCGGTGGAGATGACTCTTGCGATCCGACTACAACCGTACGAGACGTCACGTGCGCCTTAGCAATCGCTGAACCAACCCCAAGATGTTATCAACCGTGCCAAGAACACGGTTGACTTGACCACGAAGGTCTATTCCTGCATGCAACCGAAGAACACGCAAGAACAAGGATAGTGAGCAACCTGAAACTTGCTAGATATAAAAGTCGCACAAGGATAGTTGAGGTTCTGTAACACGAATCTGTTGGTCTAGCCGACACAAGAGAACGTGGAGTTTGCACAAGGGGCTAAACTGATCTA
This sequence comes from Dendrocalamus sinicus, assembly GCA_036346575.1. Classification (NCBI taxonomy): domain Eukaryota; kingdom Viridiplantae; phylum Streptophyta; class Magnoliopsida; order Poales; family Poaceae; genus Dendrocalamus; species Dendrocalamus sinicus. The sequence goes on from CM070645.1 coordinate 18,628,118, forward strand.
AACAAAACCTAAGACCTAGAAACGGAGGCGGCGGCTCCTATATAGTGAAAACAACCAGGGGAGGCGTCCCAAAGGGTACACCCTAGGGTTACAAGGCCCATGGGCCCAAGTGGAGGTGGCGCAGCACCCTTTTGATTCGGACTCAGAAACCTACGTGAATTATTTTGATGATTACGGCCGGCTCGGATGGAATTTGAAGATGAGGTTGGATCCATTGGAAAGTAGACTTGATAAGCTTTCCATGAAGTACAAGAACGTCCCAAACGGAGTCCGTATGAGAAAGTTATGTCCGTTTAAACTTGCACCATTGCAGCAGTCCGAATCCGATTCCAGTACGTGACCAACGTGGACTCTTTTGACGATTGCGGCCGGCTCGGATAGAATTTGAAGATGAGGTTGAATTCGTTGGAAAGTAGACTTCATAAGCTTTCCATGAAGTACAAGAACGTCCCAAACGGAGTCCGTATGAGGAAGTTATGCCCGTTTGAACTTGGTACCATCACAGCAATCCGAGTCTGATTCCAAAACGTGTCCAACTCGAATTCGTGCTTGACTTGGTCCCAAAGTGACGTGGTGACCTCCATTATTCCTTCCATGCATGTCCAGGACTCCATGTCCCTTTCCTTCATCCTTTCCCAAGTTCCTAAGCACAATTAAATCACTTGCATTAGGTAGCGGTCTATTCTTACTAACATACGAAGGCTGAAGAAACGAATTCACCTTTAGTTCAATCTTGATATTGGGCGCTATTGTCGTATGTGTTTGTGGCGTGGTCACATCATCCTCCCCTTCTTGATAGAAAACCGTCCTCGGTTTTAGCATATGTGTAGCCTCACGTATTGCATGATCTTCATCATAAATGTCGGTACATAATAACAAACGCAACAAACTCTCATTATGCAATATCATAAGTTCTTTGTCAAACAAAGTGAAACCTCTTTGAAACGAGCTCACCTTATAATTTAAGCGATGCGTAGGAACTCTTGTAATTAGGACAACAAGCATAGCAAATATGGTTGTATCCATAGGGGTCATGTCCTCATCAGGCTCTGTTCCTACCTCGTCAGCTCACGAGGTAGAGGCCACTTCTTCATCTCATCCTGGACCTCCTCGGCATATCCAAAAAGACCATCCTTCTGAGCAGATTATTGGAGACCTGTTTGAGCAAGTCACTTGTTCAAAATCTGGCATGTCTCAATTCTATCTCCATTCTGCCTTTGTTGCCTCCTTAGAGCCCAGGGACGTTTGTCATGCTCTCTCTGACAAGTCTTGGGTCAATGCCATGCATGAGGAGTTAGAGAATTTCGAGAGAAATAAGGTCTGGTCGCTTGTTGAGCCCCCTCGAGGTCACAATGTCATTGGGACCAAGTGGGTGTTCAAGAACAAGCAGAGTGAGGATGGGGTTGTCAAGGCTAGACTGGTAGCTAAGGGGTTCTCACAGGTTGAGGGTCTAGATTTCGAGGAGACCTTTGCCCCTGAAGCTAGACTTGAGGCCATTAGAATCCTGCTTGCCTTCGCAGCTTCTAAGGGTTTCAAGCTTTACCAGATGGATGTCAAGAGTGCCTTCCTCAATGGCTTTATTGAGGAAGAAGTCTATGTGAGATAGCCTCCAGGTTTCGAGAACCCCAAATAACCAAACCATGTCTTCAAGCTTTTCAAAGCGTTGTATGGACTTAAGCAGGCCCCTGGAGCTTGGTATGAGAGGCTTAAGTCCTACTTGTTGAGTCATGGATTTGAGATGGTAAAGTAGACAAGACCTTGTTCATTCGTCGGCATGGCACTGATCTTCTGCTCGTCCAGATTTATGTGGATAACATCATCTTTGGCGGCTCTTCACATGCTCTCGTCTCCCAGTTTTCCGATGTTATGAGCTCGGAGTTTGAGATGAGCATGATGGGCGAGTTGAGCTTCTTCCTTGGCTTCCAAATCAAGCAGACTCAGGAGGGTACCTTCTTGCATCAGGGCAAGTACACTCAAGACCTCCTGAAGCGCTTCGACATGAGTGATGGTAAGCCGGTGTCCACTCCTATGGCTACATCAGCTTCACTCGTCCCAGATGAGGACGGCGAGCCAGTTGATCAGAAGGAGTACCGTAGCATGATTGGCTCTCTCTTGTACCTCATTGCCTCGAGATCGGACATACACTTCGCTGTGTGTCTTTGTGCTCGGTTTCAGGCTTCTCCTCGCGTATCTCACTGCCAGGCGGTGAAGCGCATCCTTCGGTACCTTCGAGCTACCATTGATTATGGTATCTGGTACTCTTCCTCGTCCTGTCTTTCCTTGAGAGCCTATTCGGACGCAGACTTTGCTGGCTGTAGGATAGATAGAAAGAGCACTTCTGGCACTTGGCAATTTATTGGCACTTCTCTCATTTTCTGGTCTTCGAGGAAGCAGTCCGGTGTTGCTTAGTCCACCGCAGAGGCTGAGTACGTTGCTGCCGCCAGTTGCTGCAGCCAGGTGCTTTGGATGGTCTCTACACTGTACTTTGGGTTAGTTATCGACAGTGTTCCACTCTTTTGTGATAACACTCCTGCGATTAACATTGCTAAGAATCCAGTGCAGCATTCTCGGACCATGTCATATTCTCTTCTTTGCATCCTTGATGTGTTTATTGCCAAAAGGGGGAGAATAGTGGAAAAAAAGCTATTTTGGAGCTTTCATGGAGCGTTGAGGAAAAACTTGCTCTTTCTGTCTTTGCTCCTTGTCGACATGGTCATTGCTTCATTGCCTTCTTTTGGACCATGTTAGGCTTTTCAAATCAAACTCAGCTTCATGCTTTTTCTGGGTTTGTCAATATACTCATCAAGGGGGAGATTGAGAGACCATGTGGTGGTCATCCCATGTGTGTGATGAGTAATTGACATCGATTTAGGAAAGTCGAGTTTGATTTGGTTGGTTCGGACCTTGACGTTGCGTGGTGCAATCGGGCTCAGTCGGACTTGGTCAAACCTGGTCAAGGTGCTTAGGATGCATATTCTGCTGATTCGACATGTTTGGGCTCTTTTAATGCTTAATGTGGTTCATTAACGCTATTTATGCTTTCATGCGTCGAGCGGTGCTATTTGATGTGTTTCTTGTTTGTGATGGCTGCAGGATGTCGAGTCGGAGTCGTGGTGAGACACGAGGTGACCGGACTAGACACGGGCGGTGTCGAGGTCAGAATGGTCGAGATGTGTCGAAGACGGCAGAGACTCGAGGTGGTTGCGAGACTTGGACGACAAGGAGCGCGGAAGCTTCCCGGAAGGTGCAGGAGGGGCGGAATGGTAATTTCGCCAGGTTGCACAAGCGGGAGCGGGCTCCGTTCGGGTTTAGCGGGCGTAACGGGGTGGAGACCCCGTTAGCCAAGGGCTATATAAAGGAGGGAGTGGCTGCATGCCCCCTCATGGCTTTGGGAGAGAGTTAGGGTTTGCTAGAGTCAAAAGAAGCTTTGAGAGTTTGTTTTGGTTTTAGGCTTTAGTTGGTGAGGCTTTAGTAGTGGAAAGTTGTTGGAGAGGGCAGAGGCTTTGTCTCCATCGTAGCATCTCCTCCCTGTGTGTGTTCTTCCAAGAAGCATGTAGAGGGTTGGTGTTCTTGATCTTGGAGAGGGAGAGGATGAGTTGAGAGTCTTGTAATCATTCCTCTTGTTCTAATGTCCATGCGTATCGGGACTCCTCTATAATCATCTTTGATTTGGAATGAAAATCTGAAAGTTCTTCTCCCGTGCCTCTGTTTGTTCTTCGTTGCCTTCTCTGTTGATTTTGTGGCTTTCTTGATTTCTTGTTGAGAAGGGCCAAAACGGGTTGCTCTATGATGGGATGATGCCTCAAGATCATTTGATCGACTTTTCCCATGAGCAAGTTGCATTTAATCTCAGATTTGGTTTTTGGGCTTCCTCTGTTCATCTTTTACATTCTAGGGTTTTGATGCTTTTCTTGATTCTCTTCATGAGATGGCTTGAAACTTGGCAAGTTTAGTTCTGAGGCTATCAAGTAGCTTTACTCAAAGTTTCACGGCCAGAGGATCAAAGATTGGGGAGCAATTTGATTTTTGGTGTTGTCTCTGTACTTTCTCAAGTTCTTGGCCAATCTCTGAAATTCTTGTGTTTTTGTTGATATCTCTCATTGTTTAAGTTCCCTATGTTATTTAGAATAGGTTTTTGGTCTTTGGTCCAGAGGGCTTCAGCTGCAATACATGAATCTTATTAAAATCTCGAAGTTTCAGTAGTTCTGCTTTCCCAGTTTTCGACCCCGAATTTCTCTGTGCTTATTTTCAGGGTAACCGGTCAGACCGGACCCCTGCCTGCGGTCAGACCGGCCTGACTGTGGCGGTCAGACCGGCGGCAGCTAGGCGGTCTGACCGGCCTGAGCCATGCAGTCTGAACGCTCCTGTCTGCCATTGTAGGTGTGATTTCTTGATTCTGCCTTTCAGTGCTCTTTTCTCTGTTGATCTGTGTTGTTGGTATTCTCCTCTGTGGTTTGAAAGTTCCAGAGAGTTTAAGTCATCTCCCTCATAGCTTTTCATAGCTATTGGAGGAGGGATTCGAGTGGGTTCTTTTGGGGGCAAGTTTTTTTAAAGTCGACATTCACCCCCCCTCTGTCGCCATTTCGGTCCAACAAATACAATACATAGAAATTTCCTGAGACCTAGCAATTTTGAACAAAAACATAATGTGTAAGAGAGTGCAATAATAATAGCGATCCAGATTCCATCCACCGTTACATGGCATCCGCACCATATAGCATCTTTCAGCGTTATAGCCGCTTAACTTACCACTGGGACAACACCCAGGACAATTCAAACCAGGACCATCTGCAGCCCTTCACTTTACCAATACCACCCACAAAGTTTTCGAAATAGAACTATATCTGGTTAAGTTCCCATATCCGCCCTTGACCGTGGGCACGGCTATTTGAATAGTTTTGACTCTGCAGAGTTTGTACACTTTCACCACAAGAGACAATCAACTCGTTGCCCCATACGATTCCTTAGTCATGTGGTTGAGCAGACCATCACAGTGACTTTTCAAAGTATCTAGTCCCTTTTGTCATCTCACTTTATGGGCTTCTACCACTTGCGGTGGGTCTCATCTATGCACGGGATGTTCTCCACAGTTACTAATGCAGCCGGGCTCCACTTCCCGCAACGCTTAGAACAGCTGGGAAACTTCGCCCTCCACTTGGTGTCCCTTTAGGCCTCCCCTTGCCCTTGCGTATCCACTTCCATCCACTACCGGTGAGATGAGTCCGGGGGTTTCGATAAATTTACTTAGCCAAATTCATGACTTGTAATGTCATTTTCTGTTTCTATTATCTACATGATCATTATTCACGCTTGGAAGTATTCTTGGGTTATTAATTCGCATAGCAGGAAACTTAGAAAATTTTCAAATAATTACTCAAAAGAAATTCGGACGCTAGCAAGTTGCAAGAGAAAGTTTTAAAAACTCCATATTTTTTAATTCTTGAATTTTGGGACGTTACACGGTGTTTGCAGCCATTTGTTGTGTCGTGGGGCACGCAGCCGTGCATGGTTGGCACGTTGTGTGATGCCGGTTTTCGCCAGTTGGGTTCCCCATGCGCAGCCGAGGAGTCCAACAAGCTTTAAAGCTGTTGTGGCCAATGTGTCACTGCCCCATGTGCTCAACCTGCTGTGATAGTACTGCCTTTTCGCCGACGCTCCATCGCATGTTCTTGCCATATACGCCGATCAATGCCGCCGTGCATTGCCGCCCCATCTCCCCTCTACGCCGGCACCAATTGGTACGTCGTGCTGTCAACAAGCCAGCCGCAAGGGCATCATCCATTATCACCGACCACATCACCAAGTGCTGTAGCGGAATGGCCCGTGGTGACGAGCGTTCCCACCAGCCAAGCGGTGGCGCCTCATCGAGCTGCGGTAGCTCTTCCAGTAGCCAGGGGTCATCGACGATCGAGGCGGAGTATGAACTTATTGGGCGCAACCCATCAACGGCCAAAAAATGGTGGAATGTGGCGAGAAAGTTGAATGGTGTGTGCACGAATCTGTTGGGGCAGAGTCTGGCGACTAAGGAGATGATCCAGTCGCTGGTCTGTAAGGGGAAGATCTCGACTGCCCCTCACTGACGAGACAGAGCCCCATCCGATGGAGTCGGAGGCAGTGGTATTCATCGCCTATCTGGAAGCTAGGCTCTGATTTCCTTGGGTAATGTTTGTCGGTGAGGTGCTGAGGTTGTACGGGTTGGAGCTACCGTAGCTGACTCCCAATGCCCTCATTCGGCCAGCTGTGTATTGCTGGGCCTCACGGACGGAGATGGTCTGGCCGAGTGCGTCTCTCTTCGAGTTTCTTCACGATGTGTAGTGCTTGCTGAGGAAGCTCGACAGGTAGGAATACTCCAACTTTGGGAGTGTGAACTTCGTGCTGTAGTCCACTAGTGCGTCCGTGGCATGAATAGTCTGGTCTTGCCTGTGACGATGGCATACGCCCCGCGGTCGCGTCGTTGGTGAGGCCCGTCGAGCCGAGTAAGTCTTCCATCGTAAGCATGGCACTTAATCTGGCTATGCTGCAAATCGTAAGTGTGCCTTGTTTCAATGGTAGAGCTCACACTCGAAGATGTGAAGCGCACAGTGACCATTTTCCTTGGGATATATGTGGCCAAGGAGTATAGCCTTCGAGAAGCGATCCATCAGAAACATTGGGCAGGTGAACCAAGTGTGTGAGGCTCTTGGTATCCTCGTGTCGAACACGCTGCTCCTAGCGTTGGTTGGCTTCGCACTGCAAGGGCGATGGTAAGGGGAGGCCTCCCTACTTGGCGAAGGGCCGTTCTCCTGCAGTGGAATCCGCTGAGGTTGAGGAGGCCAATGCGGGCATCGACTCCAAGCTAGCTGAGTATGTGAACTCAGATTTGGAGGCTGAGGCGGACTGCAGCATTGGTGGCAGCCACTGCATGGATGACACGGGGCCCGCAGGCGATGCTAGTGATGAGGCCAGTGGCGGTCATGGGCCTAACATGGACACGAGAGGTGAATGCGAAGGCTCCTCGCCCACGACCGCTATGGGGCTTGACAAGGCGTTTCCTGGGGCGCCCGCAGCGAAGCATGCCCCCCTTGTGTCCACCTATGGGGATAAGCAATTGTTTTCAAGTGGCGGTGGCCACGCTCTCAGAGGGATCAGACTCCAAGGCGGACGCCGTCGGCACCGAAGCAGGCTCCATAGCCAGGGTTGCCAGTGATGCCCCTGTGAGCACCCATCCAGTGACCATAGGCGTAGCTGCTTCCCAACCATCTTCCCCTATCCGTGATGCAGGTATAAATACTCCCTTCTCTCCTCATGACTTCGTGAGGCTTTCCCCGATTTGCTTGCTGACATAGTTGTCAATGTCAACAGGCCCTCGGTCTCTGGGGCATGCACAGGGCTCCAGCAATGAAACTAGTCACTGGGGATTGGCGCTTCTGCTATGGACGTGTCATCGATGTTCTCCCCTATCAAAGCTGTCGACTTAGAGACTTGGCGTCTGATCGTGGTAGACTTCGTGATGAGGACATCCTTTCCATGCATACAACCATGCCGACTCCATATCAAACTGAAACTATGATACAAGGACCAATGACTAGAGCGCGAGCACGTCTGCTTAACCATCAGGTGAATGCGTTCCTAAGTTTGCATACAAATGTTTCAAAGAATGGAATACTACTTAATTCTTGTGATGATTTAATTGTCCTTAGGAACCATGGGGAAGAACCACATGAGCTCTAGTATAGAAGTGGAACCGTCAAGCGCAAACCAAGTCCTGTTCACGAGTTTGACTCGGATTCGGCCTTGTTGACAACGCCTACTTCAAACGTCCGTAACTTTTGATCCAGAAGGTTTCTCGGGGCCCATGAGTACTTGTTGGAAAGCTCTTGAAGTCTACTTTCAGATGGATCCGGCCTCACCTCCAAATTCCATCCGAGTCGACCAGAAACTGCAAAACAATTCACGTCGCTTTTCCAGTCCGAGTCAAAGTGGGCCTTGGGCCTTGTAATTCGAGTCCTATTCGGCTTCCTTGTGTTTTGGCCGACCCTCCACCTTCCGTGACCCTTAAATAGGCAGCCGCACCTCTTCTAGGGTTTGGGTTTTGTTTAGACTAAGTTAGCTTTTGCTGCTTTGCCTTGTACTCGCGCGTGTCGGCTAGACCGCCCGAATACTTGTCTTCGGAACCCCACCGTTTCTCTGTTTTGGATTGAATCTTACATCGTTATTTGCAATTGAGTTGCTGTTCATCTTGTTCTTGCTTGTTCTTCGATTGCTTGCAGGAAGAAGAACCCTCGTGGTTAGGTTGATCGATGCGCGACAAGGTCACGAACAATCTCTGAGTTGGTGTATCGATCGCTAAGGCGCAACGTCCCTGGATGGTTGTAGTCGGTCGTCAACGTCATCTCTTTCCCCAATCGAATCTACCACTCTCATCGAAAGATCGGGACCCTAGTGCTATCGGTTGGTATCGAGCTCAAGGTTGATCGGTGAGAGATCTTATCTAGTCTTTGCAATTTTTACCTACAGTCCAGAAAACCAAAAAAATAGCAGATCAGATCTATTCCCAAAATCCAAACAATTTGAGCCTTTTATCTATTGCTGCATAGTCCTTGTTTGTTGAGTCTTCGTTGCATCGTCGTGTCCTTTGCTGGTCTTAGTGTCTAGTTCCTTTAGAGTTTCGAGTTCTGTTCACGTTTTGGACTCACCGTTGCGATTAGATCCGAACTGTCATAGGAGGGCAAAAAAAAATAGAGGAGGACTCGGTTGCTGCCCTAATTGGACTTGGAGTAGGACTCGGTTTCGCCTAATTGGTATTGGAGTAGGGCACGAATTGGATTCAACTACATCGTGTGTGAAAAAAAGAAAAAGAAGGAACAGGCAGCCGCATCTAGAAGAGCCGCGGCATAAAAAAAGAAAAAAAAGAAAAAACAGAGGAGAGAGAAACAGCTAACTTTTGCATACGACCTCCGATTGAGGCGATTCTTGATCCGTTGGAAAGGAAATCGGAAGATAGAGTGAAAAAAAAGAAGTCTGGAAAAACTGGAGATTTCAAAGCCGCGTAAGCCATCAGGCACATACGCGGCAGCTTCGACCCCAAAAAACGTCGTTTAGGGCCTCAAAACGGGCCCGCAAACCGAGGAAAAATCAAGTTTCTCAGAATTCGCTCAAAATTGACAGAGCCCTTCTGCACGTGATTCTAAGGTACCCTGTGAAGACGGCACCCTTTTTCGAGCTCCAGAACTCCGTGTGCAACGCCATCTAGTTTCTTTCTGCACGGTGTGTCTTCGTTTGTGTTCTAGGCTCGCGTCTCTAGTACGGTCTAGCCTAGGACCAGCACGGTGCCGTCGTTGAGCGATCATTCAACTTGCTTTGACTAATGTGGTTCTAGTTATCCTTTGTTCACTCTCAGCCCACCTATAGCTCCACAGATTTGGCTACCACCTCACAGGGACTAGCGACCAAGGTAGCGATACACCCAATTTCCAGGAGATATTGTCTTAACTTGTCGGCTGCCATCACCTCCTGCTCACTGTGGTAAGAACTTGTAAGAGCTTGACAGAACAGGTTGAGAGTGTGCGACTTGATTTAACCACATCCCAGTAGTTGTGAGGGTATAACCTGCAGTTTTATTATTTTTATCTTCTTGGTTTGTTTCTTGTGTTCTTCTAACAATGTCGGAGAACCGGAGGACTGCGGGCAGCGCAACATTCCCCTCGGACTAGGGCATCATACAACACTTTGAGCGCCAAATGAAGCTGCACACTGAAGGACTTGATGAGGATGTACGGGTCACCAACGAACGCCTTGGCCAATTGGAGGCCGCGCAGATCGACACCAACACTACGCTTGCAACATTGGAGGCTTCCGTTGGCACCATCAACACCTCACTTGCTGAGATTTTGAGACGTCTTGATGAGAGGGCGTGCATCTCCGCTGCACCGACTCAGCGTACTCGTGCCAACATTGGTGTCTTGGGCAGCAGGGTGGGCGAAAATGGTGGAGACGATTATGCGGTGACACGAGATTGATGATGATGAGGACGCTCACCGTCAACGTCAACCACGCCGGGCTGAGGTGCGTGACAATGATGAATCGCTTGGTAAGATTAAGTTCACTATGCCACTTTTTGATGGAAAATATAACCCGATGCTTATATCACTTGGGAATTGGCTGTTGATCAGAAATTTGCTTGTCATGCATTCCCTGAAAACAAAAGGGTTAGGGCTGCTACTAGTGAGTTTACTGATTTTGCGTCTGTTTGGTGGAGTGAATATTCTAAGAAAAATCCTTTCACCATACCACAAACTTGGGATGCATTAAAAGAATCATGCGAGCTAGATTTGTTCCCTCATATTATGCACGTGATTCGTTACATAAGTTGCAACAATTGAGGCAAGGTAGTAAAAGCGTAGAGGAATATTTTCAAGAATTGCAAACAGGCATGCTGCGTTGTGACTTAGAGGAAACGAGGAAGCCGCTATGGCTAGGTTTATGGGTGGTTTGAATCGGGAAATTCAGGATATCTTAGCTTACAAGGAATATAATTCTATCACTCGTTTATTTCATCTTGCTTGTAAAGCTGAAAGAGAAGTACAGGGACGACGCGCGAGCACTAGGACTAACGTTTCTGCAGGTCGTGAAACATTTGGTCTCAACGTGCATCTGCCGCACCATCAAGCCAACCCCCTGCACCTTCTTCCTCCAACAGCAAGCCACGGTTGTCATCATCAAATTCGGCATCTCGGGCATCCGAAGCAACAAAGGGGGCAGCCCAAGCACATGCAAAGAGCTCTTCGTCCGTTGCATCTACGGGACGAACAAGGGATATCCAATGTCATCAATGCAAGGGTATGGCCATGTGAGGAGTGAGTGCCCAACCAAGCGTGTTCTGATTGTGAGAGATGATGGTGGGTATTCTTCTGCTAGTGATTTGGATGAGGATACATATGCTATGCTTGCAGCTGACCATGCAGGTAGTGGGAAGGAGCAAGAAGAAGAGCACATTGGTGCTGAAGATGCAGAGCGCTATGAGAGCCTCATTGTGCAGCGTGTGTTGAGTGCACAAATGGAGAGGGCGAGCAAAATCAGCGGCACATCCTTTTCCAAACAAAGTGCGTCGTGAAGGAACGTTCATGCCGAGTGATAATTGATGGAGGAGCTGCAACAACTTGGTGAGCTCCGATATGGTGGAGAAGCTTGCGTTGAACACCAAACCTCACCCACACCCTTACTACATTCAATGGTTCAATAACAGCGGCAAGGTGAAGGTAACACGAATGGTGAGAGTAAATTTTGCTATTGGTTCTTATCACGATGTTGTAGAATGCGATGTTGTCCCTATGCAAGCATGCTCTATGCTGTTAGGTAGACCGTGGCAATATGATAAAGATTCACTGCATCATGGTAAGACAAACCAATATTCTTTTGTGCATCATGACAAGAAAATTGTGTTACATCCTATGTCTCCTGAAGCTATTTTCAAAGATGAGATTGCTAGAGCTAGTAGAGAGAAAAATCAGGAGCATAATAGGAGTGAAAATCAGATTGTTGCAAGTGAACTTGAGCAACATAAAAGAAAAACTCTAAATCTGTTCATGAGAATAAAACTGAGATTAAATTGAAAGGTGCATGTTTTCTTGCTACTAAGTCTGATGTGAATGAGCTGGATGCTAGTACTTCTATTTGCTATGCCTTACTTTGCAAACAAGCTTTATTTTCATTTGAGGAGGTACCTTCTTCTGTGCCTCCTGCTGTCACTAATCTTTGCAGGAGTACATGGATGTCTTTCCAAAGGACGTGCCACCAGGGCTACCACCAGTGCGAGGATTGAGCACCAGATTAATTTGATTCCCGGGCATCTTTGCCCAATCGTGCGCCATACAGGACCAATCCGGAAGAAACTAAGGAGATTCAGCGTCAAGTTCAAGAATTGCTTGATAAAGGTTATGTGCGTGAGTCTCTTAGCCCTTGTGCTGTTCCGGTAATTTTAGTGCCTAAGAAAGATGGATCATGGCGTATGTGTGTGGACTGTAGAGCGATCAATAACATTACCATTAGATATCGTCACCCTATTCCTAGGTTAGATGATATGCTTGATGAATTAAGTGGCTCTATTGTCTTCTCTAAAGTTGATTTGCGTAGTGGGTACCACCAAATTCGCATGAAATTGGGAGATGAATGGAAAACAGCATTTAAAACTAAGTTCGGTTTGTATGAGTGGTTAGTAATGCCATTTGGTTTAACTAATGCACCTAGCACATTCATGAGATTAATGAACGAGGTTTTGCGTGCTTTCATTGGTAAATTTGTAGTGGTCTATTTTGATGATATATTGATATATAGCAGATCACTAGAGGAACACCTTTGCCATTTACGTGCTGTTTTTGATGCTTTACGTAATGCACGTTTATTTGGTAACATTGAGAAGTGCACATTTTGCACGGATCGAGTCTCTTTTCTTGGCTATGTTGTTACTCCACAGGGCATAGAAGTTGATCAAGCCAAGGTTGAGGCAATACAGAGTTGGCCGACTCCTAAAGCGGTCACGCAGGTGCGAAGTTTTCTAGGACTTGCTGGATTCTATCGTCGTTTTGTGAAGGATTTCAGCACCATCGCTGCACCATTGAATGAGCTCACTAAAAAGGGGGTGCCGTTTACTTGGGGGAATGCACAGGAAGACGCCTTCAACACATTGAAAGATAAGTTAACACATGCACCATTACTCCAACTTCCAGATTTTAGTAAGACTTTTGAGCTAGAATGTGATGCTAGTGGAATTGGATTGGGTGGTGTGCTGTTGCAAGAAGGTAAACCTGTGGCGTACTTTAGTGAAAAATTGAGTGGGCCTAGTTTGAACTATTCTACTTATGATAAGGAATTATATGCTCTAGTTCGAACTTTAGAGACATGGCAACATTATTTATGGCCCAAAGAATTTGTCATTCATTCTGATCATGAGTCATTAAAGCATATTAGAAGTCAAGCAAAATTGAACCGTAGGCATGCAAAGTGGGTTGAATTCATAGAGTCTTTTCCTTATGTCAACAAACACAAAAAGGGAAAGGAGAATGTTATTGCTGATGCATTGTCTAGGAGATATACCATGCTCTCACAACTTGACTTCAAAATTTTTGGATTGGAAACAATTAAGGAGCATTATGTTCATGATGATGACTTTAAAGACGTGTTGCTGAATTGCCAAGAGGGAAAAACGTGGAATAAATTTGTTCTAAATGATGGATTTGTGTTTAGAGCTAACAAACTATGCATTCCAGCTAGCTCCGTTCGTTTGTTGTTGTTACAGGAAGCGCATGGAGGTGGGCTGATGGGGCATTTGGAGCGAAGAAGACGGAAGACATACTTGGTAGTCATTTCTTTTGGCCAAAGATGAGGCGTGATGTGGAACGTTTTGTTGCTCGCTGCACTACGTGTCAAAGGCTAAGTCACGACTTAATCCTCACGGTTTGTATATGCCTCTACCTGTTCCTAGTGTGCCTTGGGAAGATATTTCTATGGACTTTGTTTTAGGACTGCCTAGGACAAAGAAGGGAGGGATAGCATATTTGTTGTTGTGGATAGATTTTCTAAGATGGCACACTTCATACCATGTCATAAAAGTGATGATGCTTCCAATATTGCTGATTTGTTCTTTCGTGAAGTTGTTCGTTTGCATGGTGTGCCAAATACAATAGTTTCCGATCGTGACACTAAATTCCTTAGCCATTTTTGGAGAACTTTATGGGCTAAATTGGGGACTAAGCTGTTATTTTCGACTACGTGTCATCCCCAAACTGATGGGCAAACTGAAGTTGTGAATAGAACTTTATCTACCATGCTTAGGGCTGTTTTGAAAAAGAACATTAAAGTGTGGGAAGAATGCTTGCCTCATATTGAATTTGCTTATAATCGTTAGCTGCATTCTACTACAAAGTTGTGCCCTTTTGAGATTGTCTATGGCTTTGTGCCTCGTGCTCCTATTGATTTGCTACCACTTCCATCTTCGGAGAAGTTAAATTTTGATGCTAAACAGCGTGCTGACTTGATGTTGAAATTGCATGAGACAACCAAAGAAAATATTGAACGCATGAATGCTAAATATAAACTTGCTGGTAGTAAAGGAAGGAGGCATTTAACTTTTCAACCGGGTGATTTAGTTTGGTTGCATTTGAGAAAAGAAAGATTTCCTGAATTGAGGAGGTCTAAGTTGATGCCTAGAGCTGATGGTCCTTTCAAAGTGTTGGAAAAGATTAATGACAATGCATATAAACTTGAGTTGCCTGCAGATTTTGGGGTTAGTCCCACCTTTAACATTGCAGATTTGAAGCCATACTTGGGAGAAGAAGATGAGCTTGAGTCGCGGACGACTCAAATGCAAGAAGGGAGGATGATGAGGACATCCTTTCCATGCATACAACCATGCCGACTCCATATCAAACTGAAACTATGATACAAGGACCAATGACTAGAGCGCGAGCACGTCTGCTTAACCATCAGGTGAATGCGTTCCTAAGTTTGCATACAAATGTTTCAAAGAATGGAATACTACTTAATTCTTGTGATGATTTAATTGTCCTTAGGAACCATGGGAAGAACCACATGAGCTCTAGTATAGAAGTGGAACCGTCAAGCGCAAACCAAGTCCTGTTCACGAGTTTGACTCGGATTCGGCCTTGTTGACAACGCCTACTTCAAACGTCCGTAACTTTTGATCCAGAAGGTTTCTCGGGGCCCATGAGTACTTGTTGGAAAGCTCTTGAAGTCTACTTTCAGATGGATCCGGCCTCACCTCCAAATTCCATCCGAGTCGACCAGAAACTGCAAAACAATTCACGTCGCTTTTCCAGTCCGAGTCAAAGTGGGCCTTGGGCCTTGTAATTCGAGTCCTATTCGGCTTCCTTGTGTTTTGGCCGACCCTCCACCTTCCGTGACCCTTAAATAGGCAGCCGCACCCTCTTCTAGGGTTTGGGTTTTGTTTAGACTAAGTTAGCTTTTGCTGCTTTGCCTTGTACTCGCGCGTGTCGGCTAGACCGCCCGAATACTTGTCTTCGGAACCCCACCGTTTCTCTGTTTTGGATTGAATCTTACATCGTTATTTGCAATTGAGTTGCTGTTCATCTTGTTCTTGCTTGTTCTTCGATTGCTTGCAGGAAGAAGAACCCTCGTGGTTAGGTTGATCGTGCGCCGACAAGGTCACGAACAATCTCTGGAGTTGGTGTATCGATCGCTAAGGCGCAACGTCCCTGGATGGTTGTAGTCGGGTCGTCAACGTCATCTCTTTCCCCAATCGAATCTACCACTCTCATCGAAAGATCGGGACCCCTAGTGCTATCAGTTGGTATCAGAGCTCAAGGTTGATCGGTGAGAGATCTTATCTAGTCTTTGCAATTTTACCTACAGTCCAGAAAACCAAAAAAATAGCAGATCAGATCTATTCCCAAAATCCAAACAATTTGAGCCTTTTATCTATTGCTGCATAGTCCTTGTTTGTTGAGTCTTGGTTGCATCGTCGTGTCCTTTGCTGGTCTTAGTGTCTAGTTCCTTTAGAGTTTCGAGTTCTGTTCACGTTTTGGACTCACCGTTGCATTAGATCCGAACTGTCATAGGAGGGCAAAAAAATAGAGGAGGACTCGGTTGCTGCCCTAATTGGACTTGGAGTAGGACTCGGTTTACGCCTAATTGGTATTGGAGTAGGGCACGAATTCGGATTCAACTACATCGTGTGTGAAAAAAAAAAGAGAAAAGAAGGAACAGGCAGCCGCATCTAGAAGAGCCGCGGCATAAAAAAAAAGAAAAAAAGAAGAAAAAAAAACAGAGGAGAGAGAAACAGCTAACTTTTGCATACGACCTCCGATTGAGGCGATTCTTGATCCGTTGGAAAGGAAATCGGAAGATAGAGTGAAAAAAAAGAAGTCTGGAAAAACTGGAGATTTCAAAGCCGCGTAAGCCATCAGGCACATCTGCGGCAGCCGACCCCAAAACGTCGTTTAGGGCCTCAAAACGGGCCCGCAAACCGAGGAAAAATCAAGTTTCTCAGAATTCGCTCAAAATTGACAGAGCCCTTCTGCACGTGATTCTAAGGTACCCTGTGAAGACGGCACCCTTTTTCGAGCTCCAGAACTCCGTGTGCAACGCCATCTAGTTTCTTTCTGCACGGTGTGTCTTCGTTTGTGTTCTAGGCTCGCGTCTCTAGTGCGGTCTAGCCTAGGACCAGCACGGTGCCGTCGTTGAGCGATCATTCAACTTGCTTTGACTAATGTGGTTCTAGTTATCCTTTGTTCACTCTCAGCCCACCTATAGCTCCACAGATTTGGCTACCACCTCACGGGGACTAGCGACCAAGGTAGCGATACACCCAATTTCCAGGAGATATTGTCTTAACTTGTCGGCTGCCATCACCTCCTGCTCACCGTGGTAAGAACTTGTAAGAGCTTGACAGAACAGGTTGAGAGTGTGCGACTTGATTTAACCACATCCCAGTAGTTGTGAGGGTATAACCTGCAGTTTTATTATTTTTATCTTCTTGGTTTGTTTCTTGTGTTCTTCTAACAATGTCGGAGAACCGGAGGACTGCGGGCAGCGCAACATTCCCCTCGGACTAGGGGCATCATACAACACTTTGAGCGCCAAATGAAGCTGCACACTGAAGGACTTGATGAGGATGTACGGGTCACCAACGAACGCCTTGGCCAATTGGAGGCGCGCAGATCGACACCAACACTACGCTTGCAACATTGGAGGCTTCGTTGGCACCATCAACACCTCACTTGCTGAGATTTTGAGACGTCTTGATGAGAGGGCCGTGCATCTCCGCTGCACCGACTCAGCGTACTCGTGCCAACATTGGTGTCTTGGGCAGCAGGGTGGACGAAAATGGTGGAGACGATTATGCGGTGACACTGAGATTGATGATGATGAGGACGCCACCGTCAACGTCAACCACGCCGGGCTGAGGTGCGTGACAATGATGAATCGCTTGGTAAGATTAAGTTCACTATGCCACTTTTTGATGGAAAATATAACCCCGATGCTTATATCACTTGGGAATTGGCTGTTGATCAGAAATTTGCTTGTCATGCATTCCCTGAAAACAAAAGGGTTAGGGCTGCTACTAGTGAGTTTACTGATTTTGCGTCTGTTTGGTGGAGTGAATATTCTAAGAAAATCCTTTCACCATACCACAAACTTGGGATGCATTAAAAGAATCATGCGAGCTAGATTTGTTCCTCATATTATGCACGTGATTCGTTACATAAGTTGCAACAATTGAGGCAAGGTAGTAAAAGCGTAGAGGAATATTTTCAAGAATTGCAAACAGGCATGCTGCGTTGTGACTTAGAGGAAACGAGGAAGCCGCTATGGCTAGGTTTATGGGTGGTTTGAATCGGGAAATTCAGGATATCTTAGCTTACAAGGAATATAATTCTATCACTCGTTTATTTCATCTTGCTTGTAAAGCTGAAAGAGAAGTACAGGGACGACGCGCGAGCACTAGGACTAACGTTTCTGCAGGTCGTGAAACATTTGGTCTCAACGTGCATCTGCCGCACCATCAAGCCAACCCCCTGCACCTTCTTCCTCCAACAGCAAGCCACGGTTGTCATCATCAAATTCGGCATCTCGGGCATCCGAAGCAACAAAGGGGGCAGCCCAAGCACATGCAAAGAGCTCTTCGTCCGTTGCATCTACGGGACGAACAAGGGATATCCAATGTCATCAATGCAAGGGGTATGGCCATGTGAGGAGTGAGTGCCCAACCAAGCGTGTTCTGATTGTGAGAGATGATGGTGGGTATTCTTCTGCTAGTGATTTGGATGAGGATACATATGCTATGCTTGCAGCTGACCATGCAGTAGTGGGAAGGAGCAAGAAGAAGAGCACATTGGTGCTGAAGATGCAGAGCGCTATGAGAGCCTCATTGTGCAGCGTGTGTTGAGTGCACAAATGGAGAGGGCGGAGCAAAATCAGCGGCACATCCTTTTCCAAACAAAGTGCGTCGTGAAGGAACGTTCATGCCGAGTGATAATTGATGGAGGGAGCTGCAACAACTTGGTGAGCTCCGATATGGTGGAGAAGCTTGCGTTGAACACCAAACCTCACCCACACCCTTACTACATTCAATGGTTCAATAACAGCGGCAAGGTGAAGGTAACACGAATGGTGAGAGTAAATTTTGCTATTGGTTCTTATCACGATGTTGTAGAATGCGATGTTGTCCCTATGCAAGCATGCTCTATGCTGTTAGGTAGACCGTGGCAATATGATAAAGATTCACTGCATCATGGTAAGACAAACCAATATTCTTTTGTGCATCATGACAAGAAAATTGTGTTACATCCTATGTCTCCTGAAGCTATTTTCAAAGATGAGATTGCTAGAGCTAGTAGAGAGAAAAATCAGGAGCATAATAGGAGTGAAAATCAGATTGTTGCAAGTGAACTTGAGCAACATAAAAAGAAAAACTCTAAATCTGTTCATGAGAATAAAACTGAGATTAAATTGAAAGGTGCATGTTTTCTTGCTACTAAGTCTGATGTGAATGAGCTGGATGCTAGTACTTCTATTTGCTATGCCTTACTTTGCAAACAAGCTTTATTTTCATTTGAGGAGGTACCTTCTTCTGTGCCTCCTGCTGTCACTAATCTTTGCAGGAGTACATGGATGTCTTTCCAAAGGACGTGCCACCAGGGCTACCACCAGTGCGAGGGATTGAGCACCAGATTAATTTGATTCCCGGGGCATCTTTGCCCAATCGTGCGCCATACAGGACCAATCCGGAAGAAACTAAGGAGATTCAGCGTCAAGTTCAAGAATTGCTTGATAAAGGTTATGTGCGTGAGTCTCTTAGCCCTTGTGCTGTTCCGGTAATTTTAGTGCCTAAGAAAGATGGATCATGGCGTATGTGTGTGGACTGTAGAGCGATCAATAACATTACCATTAGATATCGTCACCCTATTCCTAGGTTAGATGATATGCTTGATGAATTAAGTGGCTCTATTGTCTTCTCTAAAGTTGATTTGCGTAGTGGGTACCACCAAATTCGCATGAAATTGGGAGATGAATGGAAAACAGCATTTAAAACTAAGTTCGGTTTGTATGAGTGGTTAGTAATGCCATTTGGTTTAACTAATGCACCTAGCACATTCATGAGATTAATGAACGAGGTTTTGCGTGCTTTCATTGGTAAATTTGTAGTGGTCTATTTTGATGATATATTGATATATAGCAGATCACTAGAGGAACACCTTTGCCATTTACGTGCTGTTTTTGATGCTTTACGTAATGCACGTTTATTTGGTAACATTGAGAAGTGCACATTTTGCACGGATCGAGTCTCTTTTCTTGGCTATGTTGTTACTCCACAGGGCATAGAAGTTGATCAAGCCAAGGTTGAGGCAATACAGAGTTGGCCGACTCCTAAAACGGTCACGCAGGTGCGAAGTTTTCTAGGACTTGCTGGATTCTATCGTTGTTTTGTGAAGGATTTCAGCACCATCGCTGCACCATTGAATGAGCTCACTAAAAAGGGGGTGCCGTTTACTTGGGGGAATGCACAGGAAGACGCCTTCAACACATTGAAAGATAAGTTAACACATGCACCATTACTCCAACTTCCAGATTTTAGTAAGACTTTTGAGCTAGAATGTGATGCTAGTGGAATTGGATTGGGTGGTGTGCTGTTGCAAGAAGGTAAACCTGTGGCGTACTTTAGTGAAAAATTGAGTGGGCCTAGTTTGAACTATTCTACTTATGATAAGGAATTATATGCTCTAGTTCGAACTTTAGAGACATGGCAACATTATTTATGGCCCAAAGAATTTGTCATTCATTCTGATCATGAGTCATTAAAGCAT
This sequence comes from Dendrocalamus sinicus, assembly GCA_036346575.1. Classification (NCBI taxonomy): domain Eukaryota; kingdom Viridiplantae; phylum Streptophyta; class Magnoliopsida; order Poales; family Poaceae; genus Dendrocalamus; species Dendrocalamus sinicus. Next base: position 18,647,938 of record CM070645.1, read on the forward strand.
ATTAGAAGTCAAGCAAAATTGAACCGTAGGCATGCAAAGTGGGTTGAATTCATAGAGTCTTTTCCTTATGTCATAAAACACAAAAGGGAAAGGAGAATGTTATTGCTGATGCATTGTCTAGGAGATATACCATGCTCTCACAACTTGACTTCAAAATTTTGGATTGGAAACAATTAAGGAGCATTATGTTCATGATGATGACTTTAAAGACGTGTTGCTGAATTGCCAAGAGGGAAAAACGTGGAATAAATTTGTTCTAAATGATGGATTTGTGTTTAGAGCTAACAAACTATGCATTCCAGCTAGCTCCGTTCGTTTGTTGTTGTTACAGGAAGCGCATGGAGGTGGGCTGATGGGGCATTTTGGAGCGAAGAAGACGGAAGACATACTTGGTAGTCATTTCTTTTGGCCAAAGATGAGGCGTGATGTGGAACGTTTTGTTGCTCGCTGCACTACGTGTCAAAAGGCTAAGTCACGACTTAATCCTCACGGTTTGTATATGCCTCTACCTGTTCCTAGTGTGCCTTGGGAAGATATTTCTATGGACTTTGTTTTAGGACTGCCTAGGACAAAGAAGGGAGGGATAGCATATTTGTTGTTGTGGATAGATTTTCTAAGATGGCACACTTCATACCATGTCATAAAAGTGATGATGCTTCCAATATTGCTGATTTGTTCTTTCGTGAAGTTGTTCGTTTGCATGGTGTGCCAAATACAATAGTTTCCGATCGTGACACTAAATTCCTTAGCCATTTTTGGAGAACTTTATGGGCTAAATTGGGGACTAAGCTGTTATTTTCGACTACGTGTCATCCCCAAACTGATGGGCAAACTGAAGTTGTGAATAGAACTTTATCTACCATGCTTAGGGCTGTTTTGAAAAAGAACATTAAAGTGTGGGAAGAATGCTTGCCTCATATTGAATTTGCTTATAATCGTTCGCTGCATTCTACTACAAAGTTGTGCCCTTTGAGATTGTCTATGGCTTTGTGCCTCGTGCTCCTATTGATTTGCTACCACTTCCATCTTCGGAGAAGTTAAATTTTGATGCTAAACAGCGTGCTGACTTGATGTTGAAATTGCATGAGACAACCAAAGAAAATATTGAACGCATGAATGCTAAATATAAACTTGCTGGTAGTAAAGGAAGGAGGCATTTAACTTTTCAACCGGGTGATTTAGTTTGGTTGCATTTGAGAAAGAAAGATTTCCTGAATTGAGGAGGTCTAAGTTGATGCCTAGAGCTGATGGTCCTTTCAAAGTGTTGGAAAAGATTAATGACAATGCATATAAACTTGAGTTGCCTGCAGATTTTGGGGTTAGTCCCACCTTTAACATTGCAGATTTGAAGCCATACTTGGGAGAAGAAGATGAGCTTGAGTCGCGGACGACTCAAATGCAAGAAGGGGAGGATGATGAGGACATCCTTTCCATGCATACAACCATGCCGACTCCATATCAAACTGAAACTATGATACAAGGACCAATGACTAGAGCGCGAGCACGTCTGCTTAACCATCAGGTGAATGCGTTCCTAAGTTTGCATACAAATGTTTCAAAGAATGGAATACTACTTAATTCTTGTGATGATTTAATTGTCCTTAGGAACCATGGGGAAGAACCACATGAGCTCTAGTATAGAAGTGGAACCGTCAAGCGCAAACCAAGTCCTGTTCACGAGTTTGACTCGGATTCGGCCTTGTTGACAACGCCTACTTCAAACGTCCGTAACTTTTGATCCAGAAGGTTTCTCGGGGCCCATGAGTACTTGTTGGAAAGCTCTTGAAGTCTACTTTCAGATGGATCCGGCCTCACCTCCAAATTCCATCCGAGTCGACCAGAAACTGCAAAACAATTCACGTCGCTTTTCCAGTCCGAGTCAAAGTGGGCCTTGGGCCTTGTAATTCGAGTCCTATTCGGCTTCCTTGTGTTTTGGCCGACCCTCCACCTTCCGTGACCCTTAAATAGGCAGCCGCACCTCTTCTAGGGTTTGGGTTTTGTTTAGACTAAGTTAGCTTTTGCTGCTTTGCCTTGTACTCGCGTGTCGGCTAGACCGCCCGAATACTTGTCTTCGGAACCCCACCGTTTCTCTGTTTTGGATTGAATCTTACATCGTTATTTGCAATTGAGTTGCTGTTCATCTTGTTCTTGCTTGTTCTTCGATTGCTTGCAGGAAGAAGAACCCTCGTGGTTAGGTTGATCGTGCGCCGACAAGGTCACGAACAATCTCTGGAGTTGGTGTATCGATCGCTAAGGCGCAACGTCCCTGGATGGTTGTAGTCGGGTCGTCAACGTCATCTCTTTCCCCAATCGAATCTACCACTCTCATCGAAAGATCGGGACCCCTAGTGCTATCACTTCGTCCCCTGACCGGAGGCGTTACGGGTGTTCCAGGGGGCTGCAGGCTATGCGGACGTGGGTCTGGATCATCGGACCCTATCATTGTGCAGACCGGAGCTCATGGAAAGCACTCTTGAGGCAACGGAGATGAAGGTACTTGTACCAGTTTGCACTGATTATGTTCCTTGGGACACTGCTGACTGTGCTGCGTCATGCAGGCTCTCACTCTCACCCACACAGTGCAGACGGCTAGGGCCCACAAACGGAGTGGAGACCACCGCTGCACAGCAATCCACCGAGGATGCCGTTGCGGCCTACGCATCGAAGGATGAGCGCATCCGCTTTCTCGGCTATTGCCGACGTGCATGTCTTGCTGGAGTGGACTCAGCATACCACCTCTGAAGAACGCGAGGGGTTGCTGTAGCAGATTGCTGGGCTGGAAGAGGAGAAGGCTCAGAGAGAAGGACGCGCGCTAAGTCGTCTCACTAATAGAGTGGAGTTCGATGGAGGCCCCGGAGAACATGCTCTCCGAGATCACCATTGTGGTGCCTCCCCAGACCTTTGGGCCTGAGGACCTCTCAAGTAGTTTCCGGAGGATTGGAGAGGCCTCAGTGCTCATGCTGAGTGTCGCATGATCCTACAACAACCATTGCTTGTTCGTGACAACCCGGATGGTTCTTGGACTTATTCACCACCGGGGTTGCCTGCTCGTAGGCAAGCTAGCCAATATACGCCTGCCTGCGGGAGTGAGGTCATGCCCAGTGTCGTGCAGGCAATACATCGCTCTACCCATGCATTCCATCAACGAATATAGGATTACATCGGCGAGGCCACGGCAAAGGTTACTATAAGGCGGAGCCTACAGGGCAGCAGTGACCTTGGCACTTGGCTTGACAAAGTGCCCCGGCGAGATGAAGGTGGCGCGGCTAGCTCCGAGCACGCCGCCGATCCGCAGGTGTGATGCCGAGGTCCTATGATTGCTCATGTAGGTGGCTGTGTACATCCCTTCGCTCCTGTGTAAACGACACCGCATGCGTACCACTCTTGGTAATATATCTTGAATGAAAATGTGCCACAAGACACGTCCTTATGTTTGATGTTTCTGACAAGCAGGTACTTGACAAAGGCCATTTGCTTGTTTCAGACCTTGTGGTTCGGCATCATCTTCGACACTAGGGCTGGGCGGAGGGTTTGCTATGATTCTAGGAGGAGCAGCATTCCACGGGACGAGAATAGAATATCCAATGGATGCTAATAACGTAGATGATTAGCTTCACATCGATAAATGTACAGTTAAAACATTATATCTCCTTGCAAATATTATTTGCAGTATCAAAATAATTCATAAGGCGACCACTTCCCTTGTGCATCCATTTCATAATAATAGATACCTCTCGATAACGTTATGCCACGATAACGAGTCGTTCGGAGTTGCAGCAGTAGGTTGGACGCGGGATCGATGAAATCGACGTTGAGGATAGAGTATCGTGGACTTCGTCCACCGTAGTTGGGATGTAGTATGGATGAAGCTGGGGATGAGAGTCGACGTGGGCCCCTCATCCCCGGTGGGGTGAAAAATGGGCGCGCACCGTCCCCCACCCTTCAAACTGGCGTTAGCGAAGCTGGCGGTGGGACTAAGCTATCGCGCGCGCTCCGTCCCCCACCCTTCGGACTAGCGTCAGCGAAGCTGGCGGTGGGACTAAGCATACGCATGTGCTCCATTCCCCACCCTTAGGACTAGCATCAGCGAAGCTAGCGGTGGGATTGAGTATACCCGTGCGCTCCGTCCCCCACCCTTTGGACTAGTCAGTGAAGCTGGTGGTGGGACTAAGCATACATGCACGCTCTGTCCACCACCCTTCGGACTAGCATCAGTGAAGCAGGCGGTGGGACTAAACATGGGTGCGCGGTCCGTCTCCCACCCTTCGAACTGGTATCAGCGAAGCTGGCGGTGGGACTAAGCATACGCATGCGCTTCGTCCGCCATCCTTCGAACTAGCATCACGAAGCTGGCGGTGACTTGGACTCTACAGAGCACGTGCGGAGGGTAACCTCCACGTGTGTTACTTATACTCCGTAGAGTGCGCATGAAGGCCGTAGTCTCCGCGTGGTGATTTAGACTCTATAGAGTGAGCACAGAGGGTATCCTTTGTGCGTGGTATTTATACTTCGAAGAGTGCGCACAGAGACTATAGTCTTCGCACGACGATTTAGACTCCATAGAGTGTGCACGAAGGGTATCCTCCATGTGTCTTATTTATGCTGTTACACGTGGTATGGCACTACCAGGAAGCTGGGTGGCCTTTTGCTCCCATGCGTAGTACTACTGCAGGCAATCTGCATTTCATGTGTGGTGGAGATTTCTTCCCTCGAGGGTTGCGAGGCGATATGCCCCATACTGTTGAGCTACTGTGACAATGTAGGGGCAATGTGATGAGGCGATGGGGTCCCAATCTTCCGATAGAATGATAACTATCGATTTCGGTGGAGATGACTCTTGCGATCCGACTACAACCGTACGAGACGTCACGTGCGCCTTAGCAATCGCTGAACCAACCCCAAGATGTTATCAACCGTGCCAAGAACACGGTTGACCTGACCACGAAGGTCTATTCCTGCATGCAACCGAAGAACACGCAAGAACAAGGATAGTGAGCAACCTGAAACTTGCTAGATATAAAAGTCGCACAAGGATAGTTGAGGTTCTGTAACACGAATCTGTTGGTCTAGCCGACACAAGAGAACGTGGAGTTTGCACAAGGGCTAAACTGATCTAAACAAAACCTAAGTCCTAGAAACGGAGGCGACGACTCCTATATAGTGAAAACAACCAGGGGAGGCATCCCAAAGGGTACACCCTAGGGTTACAAGGCCCATGGGCCCAAGTGGAGGTGGCGCAGCACCCTTTTGACTCGGACTCAGAAACCTACGTGAATTATTTTGGTGATTACGGCCGGCTCGGATGGAATTTGAAGATGAGGTTGGATCCATTGGAAAGTAGACTTGATAAGCTTTCCATGAAGTACAAGAACGTCCCAAACGGAGTCCGTATGAGGAAGTTATGTCCGTTTAAACTTGCACCATTGCAACAGTCCGAATCCGATTCCAGTACGTGACCAACGTGGACTCTTTTGACGATTGCGGCCGGCTCGGATAGAATTTGAAGATGAGGTTAACTCCGTTAGAAAGTAGACTTCATAAGCTTTCCATGAAGTACAAGAACGTCCCAAACGGAGTCCGTATGAGGAAGTTATGCCCGTTTGAACTTGGTACCATCACAGCAGTCCGAGTCTGATTCCAAAACGTGTCCAACTCGAATTCGTGCTTGACTTGGTCCCAAAGTGACGTGGTGACCTCCATTATTCCTTCCATGCATGTCCAGGACTCCATGTCCCTTTCCTTCATCCTTTCCCAAGTTCCTAAGCAAAATTAAATCACTTGCATTAGGTAGCGGTCTATTCTTACTAACATACGAAGGCTGAAGAAACGAATTCACCTTTAGTTCAATCTTGATATTGGGCGCTATTGTCGTATGTGTTTGTGGCGTGGTCACATCATCCTCCCCTTCTTGATAGAAAACCGTCCTCGGTTTTAGCATATGTGTAGCCTCACGTATTGCATGATCTTCATCATAAATGTCGGTACATAATAACAAACGCAACAAAGTCTCATTATGCAATATCATAAGTTCTTTGTCAAACAAAGTGAAACCTCTTTGAAACGAGCTCACCTTATAATTTAACCGATGCGTAGGAACTCTTGTAATTAGGACAACAAGCATAGCAAATATGGTTGTATCCATAGGGTCATGTCCTCATCATCCTCCCTTCTTGAAAACAAAGCCGTCCTCGGCTTTTGATAAACTGAAAGTATGGTAACAAAGAAGCCAAGGTGTATGCATGGTATATGTATATGTCATCCGCTTTAACGGTTCTTCGTTGTTGCACAATTAATGCTATAACACAGCAGGAATCATAAAAGCTCATTGTATTATTAACCCAAAAGTAATCATATATGTCAATGACCAAATTAAAATTTCTCACACAGTAATTATTGCAACTAGATTTGCAAATGTAAGTGAAGCATTTATGCAATTGAAATATCTGAAGTTGTAAACTTGAAGTGGTGGCACATATGGGCAAAGCTACAACTTTTGGAATTAAGCATAGTTCATCCATATAATCATATCCCAATGGAGCAATAGCAAATTTATCCAGCAAGGGTGAAGAGATTTGTGTGTTCTTCCATAATTCATCATCTTTATTCAAATTGTCCATACTAGATGATGCAAAAAGAGATGAACACATAGGCATTGGATGCATACTAAATTTTACTTCCTCTCATATTGAACAAGATTCAACACACAAGAATTGTTGTCTAAAACAGCAAGCTTCAATTCATCCATGTGATCACAAGTTATGCATATTCGATATACAAAAATTGATTGTCTACACCATAATCTCCAATCAAATTAAACTTATACCCAGGGGTGTAGGCGCTAAACAAGAATTTCGAACATGCAAGTTCAGAAACTTTCTCCATAGCACAATCCAAACTAACGGACTCATTAAGCATGATATAGCACAATGCATCATCAGGAGATATTCTATCAAATACTTCCTTATGTGTAATTAATTCGACATGTGCAAAATTATGAGCATTTAGATCAGCACATGGTTCGTTCAAGTCAACACAAGGAATATCAAAAGATTGCACTACAGCAGGTATATACTCACAAGGTTGATCTATGTCTTGTTGTAGCACCAAATCAGTACCTTTGTCATTATCGTCCTCATCAGATAGTGTAGGTACCTCAAACTTCTCATCTAATGGCATAAGATGCACCAGATCATCCTTCACCTCTTCAAGTATCTCGGTGGTATCTGTAGATGGAGTAGGAACCAAAACAATATCAACATTTTCAATTACCTCAGGTTCCACCTCGCTTGTGACCGTGGGTGCTGGAGGTACAAAACGATGTCGCAATTTCTTTTTCATCTCCTCCCATGTGTATATATAGTGGAACTCGAGATTTGACCACCAATGTTGAACATCACCAATCAGCGCCGTCCTTGCCATGCTCATCTTCTCATAATGATCAAGATCTTGTCTTTCAAAGTAGCTATCCATCATAGTAACCCACATGAAGTAGTCCGACGACGTACTCTCAGCGGTGAGTGGCAAGATATATACCGGTAATTGTTTCCCTTCGAGTTCAAATCTGCCCGCGATGACATCATAATCTACCAATTTTCTCAAGCCTGTCATTGTTAGTAGAAAACAAGGAAACAAATCACAAGTAAATGTTCCTATCAACTACTAGGATATGGAGGCTCATATCAAGTCACACATCTCTCAAGCTCTTACCAAATTCTTACGAGTTCTTACCAAAGCAAACAGGTGGTGCAACCGGTGGCTGGTTCGTGATAAATCTAACTCAAGTGATGAGTAAAGCGATTGCAAGGTACAGCGAGACCTGTTCGGTTAGTAGAAAAGTGGAGCTTGGATAGGCTATGTATTTTGTAGCAAAGGAAAACAATCAATTAATTTCAGAAATTGCACAGAATTGAATTATAGTTCGTATCTTGCACTTAGCCTATGTTGCTGATCAACCAAGGATGGAAGAAGGCTAAAATATGTGTATGGTAATGTATAGGAGTGGTAAATGCAAGATAATTCAATCGAATGCAATCTGGGATTGAAGAGCACAAGGATTGACCCAAAACTTGAAATCTGGAGATTTCTGTCCACTGGACAGCACGCGGTATTTTGGCCGTAACTTTTTTTCAGTTGCCTTTTTTTCAATGATTCTTTTTTTCTCTGTTTTCTGACGGCTTTTTCTACAACTTTTGTTTTGGGGCCAAGTTCTAGAAACCGACAGATAAAATCGCACAAAAATCACAAGCGCAGACTGTTACAGATTCAGTCCGGAAATTTGGGTCAACTTGCACCGCAGATATCTTTTAACTGCCCTAATGGAATGAAGCGAAATTTTAGGGGCAGTTATATAAGGAAGTTATGTATCTAGTGGCGGTGGTCTCACTCAAAAAAAGTATCGGAAACAAAAGATATGACGTTTTTGGTGGCGGCTGCACAAGAGAGAGTCTTCTGGCCGAAATTGAAAATTAGGGTTTGATGTGTTTTTTTATGGTTTTGGACGTGGGGATTTTTTTGGGAGTTTTATGGAACCAAATATATGACCAGCAACAAGACAATGCTAAGACGGACACAAACTCAATTTAGCAAACCAAAACTAATAGATTGAAAGGCGCAACAGGGTTTGGACAACGGAATTAACTCTTTTGTGGGGCAATTTTTTCTGGACTATAGGAAATAAAAACCAATCTACTAACTAGGGATACAAGAAATTCCTACCGGTCAACTGAAGCTCGATACCAACTGATGAGGCGATGGGGTCCCGATCTTCCGATAGGATGATAACTATCGATTTCGGTGGAGATGACTCTTGCGATCCGACTACAACCGTACGAGACGTCACGTGCGCCTTAGCAATCGCTGAACCAACCCCAAGATGTTATCAACCGTGCAAGAACACGGTTGACCTGACCACGAAGGTCTATTCCTGCATGCAACCGAAGAACACGTAAGAACAAGGATAGTGAGCAACCTGAAACTTGCTAGATATAAAAGTCGCACAAGGATAGTTGAGGTTCTGTAACACGAATCTGTTGGTCTAGCCGACACAAGAGAACGTGGAGTTTGCACAAGGGGCTAAACTGATCTAAACAAAACCTAAGTCCTAGAAACGGAGGCGACGGCTCCTATATAGTGAAAACAACCAGGGGAGGCGTCCCAAAGGGTACACCCTAGGGTTACAAGGCCCATGGGCCCAAGTGGAGGTGGCGCAGCACCCTTTTGACTCGGACTCAGAAACCTACGTGAATTATTTTGGTGATTACGGCCGGCTCGGATGGAATTTGAAGATGAGGTTGGATCCATTGGAAAGTAGACTTGATAAGCTTTCCATGAAGTACAAGAACGTCCCAAACGGAGTCCGTATGAGGAAGTTATGTCCGTTTAAACTTGCACCATTGCAACAGTCCGAATCCGATTCCAGTACGTGACCAACGTGGACTCTTTTGACGATTGCGGCCGGCTCGGATAGAATTTGAAGATGAGGTTAACTCCGTTAGAAAGTAGACTTCATAAGCTTTACATGAAGTACAAGAACGTCCCAAACGGAGTCCGTATGAGGAAGTTATGCCCGTTTGAACTTGGTACCATCACAGCAGTCCGAGTCTGATTCCAAAACGTGTCCAACTCGAATTCGTGCTTGACTTGGTCCCAAAGTGACGTGGTGACCTCCATTATTCCTTCCATGCATGTCCAGGACTCCATGTCCCTTTCCTTCATCCTTTCCCAAGTTCCTAAGCAAAATTAAATCACTTGCATTAGGTAGCGGTCTATTCTTACTAACATACGAAGGCTGAAGAAACGAATTCACCTTTAGTTCAATCTTGATATTGGGCGCTATTGTCGTATGTGTTTGTGGCGTGGTCACATCACAATGCGCTCCTGTTGCCACGTGCAATGCCATTCTTAGAACAAAGTCTCCCATCTTGAATTCCCGCTGTAGATAGTATAGTTGTATGAACGAGCCGTGCGGCATGTGTATTTTGTGACATGCTCGGTGGTGCTAACCCGCACGCAGTCAAGGAGGTCCAGAGATAGCGCTCGCTCTTCTGGCGGAGTCTGACTGCGGACTCTCTTTGATCTAGTTTTCATTTCCTCTGGCGTGACTACCTCATCTCCGAAGAGAAGCTTGAATGGTGTAAATCTTGTCGGGTGTGTGACCATTGTGCGGAGGGACTAGAGTACCCTGGGAAGCTCTTCCGGCCATTTGCCTTTCGGGAGGCCTACAAGGCACTTCTTGACACCGGCGAAGATCGTGTCGTTTGCACGTTCGACCGCCCCGTTGGACTGCGAGTGTCTGATGGAGGCGTATCAGAGCATGATGCCCACGCACTCGCAAAACGCCTTGAAAGGCATAGAGTCAAATTGCAAGCCGTTGTCCACAGTGACCTCCCTGGACACTACGAAGCGGCAAATGATATTCTTCTAGAGGAACCGCTGCACCATTACGGAGGTGACTTTGGCAAGGGTGACCACCTTGGGCCATTTGGAAAAATATTCGAGGGCGACCAGGATGAATCGCAGGTCCCCTTCGGCACGTGGAAGCGGTCCAACAACGGCGATGCCCTACCGCGCTAGTGTCCAGACTAGCGGGATGGGCTGTAGGCTAGTGGGAGGTCTGTGAATGAACCTTCCCATCCATTGGCATCCCTGACACTGGTGCAAAATATCATGTGCATCAGCGATGGCCGTTGGCCAATAAAAGCCCTGGCGGAATGCCATTACGACGAGGGATTTTGTTGTGCTGTGTGAGCCACAAAGCCCTACATGCATTTCAGTGAGGAACCACTGCCCCTCACAGCGCGAGAAGCATCGCAGTAGTGGGGCACAAACCCCACGCTTGTCTAGGACCTCGAAGGACCTGGACCGATGCTGTACTCGCCGCAGCTCGAGAGGATCATTTGGTTCGGCTACACCTTGTAGAAGGCCATAGATGGGCTCCCTCCAGTCGCCTTGCTAGGCGATTTGGTGGATTAGGGTTGTATCACGTTTGTTCGATAGCTGTGGTGGCTAGAACTTCGGTGAACACCCCTACGGGCGGAGGGATCTACTGACTGGCAGCTTTGGCGAGCATATCTGCATGCTCATTGTCCACTCGCGGGACAGCCTTCACCGTGATGCCCAAGAAGTAACGCTCTTTTGCCCTCACAGCGACTAGATGCTTCGCTAGGTCGGGGTCCTTAGCCTGGTAAGATTTGTCCACATGCCCCGCAATCAAGCGTGAGTTGGTATGTATGAATACACTCTGAGCGCCGAGGGTCTTGAGCTTGGCGAGGCCGAAGAGCAGTGCCTCGTATTTAGCTATGCTGTTTGTCGTCAGAACTCGAGGTGTGTGGAGTATAGCAGGCGATGGCCTTCCAGCGTAGTGACCACTGTCCCCACCCCCGCTCCAGAAGCAACGTAGGCTCCGTCGGTGTGGAAGCTCCACATTGGGTCAGCTGGCAGTTGATCTTGTGGCTGGGTTGCTAGGGTCCATTCGATGAGGAAGTTTGCCAGAACCTGAGACTTTATGGCTGTACGTGAAGCTTATGTTAGGGAGAAGGGTGTGAGCTTGGCCACCCACTTACCAATGTGGCCCGTTGACCCCTTATTGTGTAGCATCTCTGCCAAGGGGAATGAAAAGGACACGATGATATGATGAGCCAAGAAGTAATGTCAGAGCTTTTGTGAGGCCATGACAAGGGCATAGGTGAACTTTTCTAGTTTGTTATACCGTGTCTTGGCACCCTGAAGGGCTTCCGAGACGAAGTACACCAACTGCTGAAGGGACCCCTCCTCGAGGACAAGCACTGCACTGACTGTTGTTGCTATAGCCATGAGGTATAGCAGCAGTGGAGCCTCTGGTGCCAGGGACACAAGAGTGGGGAGCTTTGCAAGATGCTTTTTGAGTTCATCGAAGGCCATTGTGCACTCCTCGTCCCAATGAAACCCATCACACCCGTGAAGGGTTCTAAAGAATGGGAGGCCTCACTCGGCTGCCCTGGTGATAGCACTAGGGGTCCCGATCTTTCGATTAGAGTGGTAGATTCGATTGGGGAAGGAGATGACGTTGACGACCCAACTACAACCATCTAAGGACGTTGCGCCTTACCGATCGATACACCAATTCCAGAGATTGTTCGTGACCTTGTCAGCGCGCGATCAACGTAACCACGAGGGTTCTTGTTCCTGCAAGCAATCGAAGAACAAGCAAGAACAAGATGAGCAGAAACTCAATTGCAAATAACGATATAAGATTCAATCAAAAACAGAAAAACGGTGGGGTTCCGAAGACAAGTATTCGGGCGGTCTAGCCGACACGCGCGAGTACAAGGCAAAGTAGCAAAAGCTAACTTAGTCTAAACAAAACCCAAACCCTAGAAGAGGGTGCGGCTGCCTATTTAAGGGACACGGAAGGTGGAGGGTCGGCCAAAACACAAGGAAGCCAAATAGGACTCGAATTACAAGGCCCAAGGCCCACTTTGACTCGGACTGGAAAAGTGATGTGACTTGTTTTGCAGTTTTTGACCGACTCGGATGGGATTTGGAGGTGAGGCCGGATCCATCTGAAAGTAGACTTCAAGATCTTTCCAACGAGTACTCACGGGCCTCGAGAAACCTTCTGGATCAAAAGTTATGGCCGTTTGAAGTAGACACTGTCAACAAGGCCGAATCCGAGTCAAACTCGTGAACAGGACTTGGTTTGCGCTTGATGGTTCCACTTCTATACTTGAGCTCATGTGGTTCGTCCCCATGGTTCCTAAGGACAATTAAATCATCACAAGAATTAAGTAGTATTCCATTCTTTGAAACATTTGTATGCAAACTTAGGAACGCATTCACCTGATGGTTAAGTTGACGTGCTCGCGCTCTAGTCATTGGTCCTTGTATCATAGTTTCAGTTTGATGTGGAGTCGGCAAGGTTGTATGCATGGAAAGGATGTCCTCATCACCTGGATAGGAAATGGCTCAGCTCAGCCAGGTGACCGGTGAGCCTCTAAATCTCTCTTGTTGTCTTGGGCGATTTCTTGGAGAGGATTGCATCGACCTTGTCAGGCTTCGCTTGTATCCCTTGTCCTGACACCAAGAAACTGAGTGGCTTTTCTGCCTGCACACCGAAGACACATTTGTCTAGATTTAGCTTGATGCCCACCTCCCGGAGGTTGTAGAAGATCTCTTGGAGGTCTTGGCCATGGGAGGCGAGTTGTCTGGTCTTGATGACGATATCGTCAACGTAAGCTTCGATGTTCCTTCCGAGTTGGGAAGCGAGGGCAAGGGCCACCAAACGTGTGAACATAGCTCCCACATTCTTGAGGCCGAAGGGCATTCTAACGAAGCAGTATGTGCCTACTGGGGGTTATGAAGCTTGTCTTGGCTTCATCCTCCTTAGCCATATGCACCTCGCGTATGACCTTAGACTGGAGTAGCTTCGTGACCTTTGTTTTGGCAGCCTGTTGGTGCTCGAGAGACATGCATAGGAGCATTTGTCTAACTAGTTTAGCGTCAGGTCAAACCGCGAGGCTGTGCTTGATGATGCCACGGCCTACCCCCGTGATATTGGCTAGCAGCCATGTGAAGACGTCTACGTTGTCACGAAAAATGTGGAGTAGGGCCTGCTCAACCTCTAAGGGGAGGTCCTCGCCAATGGAAACTTGTTGATCCGCGTTATGCAGGGAGATTCTCTTGACTCCATCGTCAGGCCTGGGTTGGGCGTCCACCCTAGGGCGGAGGGTGTACTTGCGCCGAGGGTGTGTCTGACGATACATACCTTTCAAAGGGGACCTCACATGCCAAGTTATATCCGACGGGTGAGATATTGGTCTTCGAATATGGTGACAATGCCTTGTGGACCCAGAAGTTTCATGCACAGGAAGTTGTGGTGTAGGACCGTCCCAAAGGTGTTGTGGGTTAGGCGTCCAAGGATGGCGTTGTACGGGTAGGGAAGGTCAATGACGTCAAAGGTGATGTCCTCGCTTCTCTCCTAATCACCTTGATTGAAGGACACCTGTAGCTATATTTGACCCGTGGCTTTCAATGTTTGACCCTCGAAACCTTGGAGTGGGATCCCCCGAGGCCCGAGCCTGCTATGGGGGATTTCCATCTGGTCGAAGGCCCCCACGAAAAGAAGAGCTACCCCGATCAACCAGGACGCGCTTAACATCGCATCCAGTGATGGCGGCCTAGATCACCAGGGGATCCTGGTGAGGGAAGTCGATTCCGTCTGCGTCGGCAATTGTGAAGGTAATGTCATTTTGTACCCAGGTCAGCGGTACCTAAGCAGGGTACGCTGCCATGTGATGCAGCCGATGGGCATAAGCTTTCTGCTACTGTGCGGATGAAAATTCTAGTAACGAACCTCCCAAAATGACATTTCTGATGTGGCGTTGCCCTCCCTCAGTGGACTGTATTCGTAGTAGGTCCTCTAAGGGTTGTTGTACATGGGCTACCACCGGGGTCCTCGCTACAAGGGCTCTGTCCCTGGTGACGCTCTACCATAGTGTTGCGATGGTGGGGTAGGCTTGAGTGAGGTGGTCTCCTCACCCATGTACCTTGCATCAAAGCTCGTGCTGTTGGTGCTCTCCGTCACCGCACGCTCCGCCCTCACAGCCCTAGCCTCGTCCACACCCCCAACCTCTGCGACCCTGTCCCCGACCAAAGGGGAGGGGGTGCTATCGTCGGACCCACCGATGGTGCTGAAGGTGTCCTTCGGTGGGTCCTGTGTTTGCTTGGTGTCGAAGGTGTCGCCGCTGCACATCTTTCTCTACTCTTGCATATTCCTCCATCTTGTCGAAGAGCCTGGAAACTATCTTTATGAGTTTATGTGTGTTGTACTCGGCCAGCGGCCCTGGGCGAAGGACCTAAATCGCCGTGTTGATGTTGTGATCTTGTTCACATCTTTAACTTGATAGCGAACCTTCATGAAGCATTTGAAGTACTCTTGGAGGTTTTTCGAGGGCTTCTACTTGATGGCAAAGAGCTGGTCTACATCGACTCGCTCGACGTAATTACCCTAGAAGTTGTTGTATAAGTGATCACGGATCTGCTCCCATGCATATATGGAGTTTGGTTCAATGGTGAAGAACCAGGAGAGCTCCACCCCCTACAGGGTGAGCGGCAATCCCTTCGCTTTGGTGGAGTCATCCCCGCCGGCGGCATCGATAGCCGTCTCGTACACTCGAACAAACTCCCTAGGGTCTGTGTCGCCTTTTATGGCTCGATGGTCGAGAATTTGAAGTCCTCCGGCCACGCCAACTACTGTAGGCTGGCGGAGAGTGGAGACTCCGGATCTACCATTGAAGCATGTCGCTACCAGAGGCGGGGGCGTTGTGGCTGTCCGCTCGGTCATGTGTGACCTCCGCCATCGCCGTCAGTGGTGTTTGTTGGCTCTAAGCCTCTTACATCTACCGCATGTCTCCCTAGAGGTCTGCTAGCTCATGCTACAACATCCTGAGGGCTGCCATCAGAGTGCTTTCTATCGTTGGGGAGGTCGCACCTGCTTGAGCGAAGGCACGCGCTATGGGGTTGTTGGTGATAATAGCCTACTCGTCGGAGCCATTCGGTGCGTCGGTGTGATTGGCCTATGTAAGATCGAGGAGGCCGACTAGAGGGGGGATGAATAGGCGGTCTAAAAATTTTCTTCAAATTAATACTAACAATTAAAGACCTTTTCTATTTGCCTAAACCAAGTAGACAATGCGGAAGCTTAAATAAATTTGGTTTAGCTCAAATAGCGCCTAGAACAAATAAATTCGTCTAAAGAATGGGAGGCCTCACTCGGCTGCCCTGGTGATAGCACTAGGGGTCCCGATCTTTCGATGAGAGTGGTAGATTCGATTGGGGAAGGAGATGACGTTGACGACCCGACTACAACCATCCAAGGACGTTGCGCCTTAGCGATCGATACACCAACTCCAGAGATTGTTCGTGACCTTGTCGGCGCGCGATCAACCTAACCACGAGGGTTCTTGTTCCTGCAAGCAATCGAAGAACAAGCAAGAACAAGATGAGCAGCAACTCAATTGCAAATAACGATGTAAGATTCAATCGAAAACAGAAAAACGGTGGGGTTCCGAAGACAAGTATTCGGGCGGTCTAGACGACACGCGCGAGTACAAGGCAAAGTAGCAAAAGCTAACTTAGTCTAAACAAAACCCAACCCTAGAAGAGGGTGCGGCTGCCTATTTAAGGGACACGGAAGGTGGAGAGTCGGCCAAAACACAAGGAAGCCGAATAGGGCTCGAATTACAAGGCCCACTTTGACTCGGACTGGAAAAGTGATGTGATTTGTTTTGCAATTTCTGACCGACTCGGATGGAATTTGGAGGTGAGGCCGGATCCATCTGAAAGTAGACTTCAAGAGCTTTCCAATGAGTACTCACGGGCCTCGAGAAACCGTCTGGATCAAAAGTTATGGCCGTGAGCTCATGTGTTCTTCCCCATGGTTCCTAAGGACAATTAAATCATCACAAGAATTAAGTAGTATTCCTTTCTTTGAAACATTTGTATGCAAACTTAGGAACGCATTCACCTGATGGTTAAGTTGACGTGCTCGTGCTCTAGTCATTGGTCCTTGTATCATAGTTTCAGCTTGATGTGGAGTCGGCATGGTTGTATGCATGGAAAGGATGTCCTCATCACTGTTAGACCTCCAGGTCATGACTTTTGACTACGATGTCGGAATTGAGTGATCTTAGACTCTTTGGAAAGCTTATTCAGAGAGCTATACAACTCATCTGTTTGCATGATCTTAAACACATTATATCAATGCAGAAATCAAAAGACATCCAAAGAGTCACTACAATGGTCTAATGTCAAAACAAATAGTAACAAACAATCTTAGACCATGCCAAGGGATAATGCATGATCTCCAACTTTTGCAAAACACATTTGCAAACTTAGATCATGTCACAAGGAGTTGGTACATGGACTTCAACCTTTTGCAAAACACATTAGCAAAGTATAGTCACATGTTACAAGGATTCACCACATGAGCTTCAACTATTTGCAAAACACATTCGCAAATGGAAGTCTCATGCCAAGATGAGCTAGAGCAAGTGAGGTTAAGCCATCAACACATGATGAGACTCAAACTACTAGACATAACCCCTCTTAATAATAAGGCAACTTATACTAGCAATCCGGTCTTCCAACCAAACACCAAGATCGGTAAAAAGACTAGGAACACATTCTTAGCCCTAACTAGTTATACCTTTGCCTTTAATCATCGTCTTGATATGCATCAGCTCATGATGCATCCTTTTCATCAACTCTATCAACACATGATGGTCTTCACTTGAGTTGATCAACTCATGATCATCTTGTACATGCATCAACTCATGATGCATCTTCTTCTTGATGGCCTTCAACACATGAAGCCTTCTTCTTCTTGATAGCCTTCAACGCATGAAGCTATCTTCTTCTCATTCTTGACTTAATGATCTTCAACACATGAAGTCATCCCAAGTCATCATCATTTGTGGAATCTAACCTATTCATCCAACACTTCACCATTAACACTTTATGGAGGGACTAGATTCAACGATCCTCCCTTTTCGGTAATTCATGACAATCTCAACAAATAATGAGATAAAGATAATTGATTTACAAGTATACAACTTGTACACAACAATTGTATACTCTAAGATAAGCTTTAAACAAAGCTTACTTATCCGGTTGCCATTAATCATCCAAACATTAACACATAATGGAGAAGTTAGATGACAACCCGATTGCACATGAGTATATATGAACTACACAAGCTATATATACTCAAGAATGTATTGCAAAGTAAAGGTCCTAAATATGCATATTAAAAGCATGGATCAATACTCATGAAACTCCAAAACATAGAGAGAGAGAGAGAGCTCCCCCTAAATGTGTGCATACAAGTCTATATGAAGAAAAACATATGCACATATTCATTTGAACTATTTCAGGAGTTCAATCTATATTTTTGATCTAAGAAATGCATTACTATATGAGAAAGTGATTTCGAATGCATACCTCTTTTGATTTCACATTTTCATCCAAATGAGACTAAGCATAAATAATACTCAAACAAACATATTAGTCTCATATATACATTTGTCATTATCACCGAAATATTATAATGGTATTTGTCATTAACACCAAAACCAACTTAAACAGAGCTTGATCTTTCAGCCTCACGGCCGACGATGAGACCAACGCTAGTGTCAAGACCGCCAATTGCCCCACACTGGATCTAGGGTCGCTGGACATGCCAGTGCAGTGTCGGCATTGATGATCCCGCTGATGCAGGCGCCACTAATGGGGTCGACCGTTGCACCATCGACAGGGCCGACTGTCGCGCCCCAACGATCTTTGTGGTGGCCGATCACACCCACACAGAGTCGACTCCACGGCCGTTCACCGCACCGATGTCACCATCAACGCTAGCCTCAGGTACTAGCACAGACCGGCCACCACCTGAGGCCCTGGCATTTGTGACCGCCGCCATCGTGTTCCGCTTTATTTTTGCTGTCGATAATGCCTTCTTGGGCACCATTGTCTCTTAGGTCCACAGCTGCTCTCTATCGTCCCCACGGATGGTGCCACTTGTTGTGGCTGCAGGCCAAACAATAAACTAGGAGAGTAATGGAGTGGTTATGATGAATGAGCTATCCTTGCCCCGCCTTGAAGACCAAGGCGTATGTATATATATGCCCATAGGCATGATTACAATAATATCCTCACTATTGAGCATCCTGTAGAGGGGCATACATGTCATTGTACATATCTCACTGGGCCTTGTAGCCCCTAACAAGTCGGATGTGCTTAGGTTGGGGCCATCCCTACTACAGTGGTGGTTAGTGATGAAGCAACGGGCGTTGCGGTCCAGGAGGCTTCGACACGAGCGATGATGGTGCGTGGTGAAGAGACAGGAGGTGCTCTCCTGGAGACTTTGTCACATGTTGGGTTAGGAGTTGTGGATAGAGTCCATAACTAAGAAGATTGATAGAGTTATTGATAAAGTCCAAAACGTGGAAGAGATAGAGATTTGAATAAACCCATGTTTGGAAGGGTTTTGGGTCCCTTAATTTTTGGAAGAGATAGAGTTTGGTGTTCGTGTTTGAGGCGAACACAGTTTGGATATTAGCTTACAAAAGTAAGGGAGGCTAAGGGCTAATGTGTGACTTTTGAGAGAGTTCTAGTGTGGTCCTGAGGGCTTTCGTCGAGAAGGTTTTTATGGGTGCTTGTGAGGGCACTTTGTAAATCCACAAAATGTCAGCAATAAATTTAGTTTTTAATCCATCTAATTTTTTATATGTGTAAAGTACATTGGTGATTACTGGTGGTTTAGATCATACGACGATGAGTAAAGCGATCGGGTGAAGCGGTCGAACAGATCAATCGATTGAGCAAAGAGGTCGAATAGATCGTTTGATGAAGTGGTCGTACGCTGGATATCTGATCAGGCGATTGGCTTTTGAGTAGTCAAAAACTTTGTCAATCGCCTGGAAACTTTGAAAGGTGACAACAATCATTCACCTTAGCTCTCTCAAGGTGAAGAACAAGTCACCCTAAAGTGGGGAAGAAACTCACACATTTGAGTAGCAGTAGGGGCTACTATTTCGATGGTAAAAGACCTAGGGGCCATTTTTATACCGAAACCAAATTACCAAACCAAACTAACCGTTTTAGCTAAATATCTCAGTTTGTTTGGTTTTTTGATAATCGGTTCATTTCTTCCCACACTACTCTGTGTTCAATAGTTTATTCGGTGTTAGCTTCTTAGAAACTGAACATACCGTAAAAACTAATACACTATGCAACGTAGGAAGCAATCCCTCGTTCAGCCATCCACCAGCCAAGGCCAACTACCAAGGGGCAAGCCCCACTCGGAGCGCCCCAATATCACGTACACAGCTAGGCTCGCTGCCTCACTCCCAGTCGCCCCCAATCCCCATCAATCTTGCTCGCACCCTTCTCATTTGCCTCTCTCTTGCTACAACACTGACATGGACATATTCCACCCTCCAGGCCATGGAGAAGGATGCCATGCAGCGGCCCTCATCAGAATACCTAAAAACGGTGTCACATGCACCAATGTCATCAACTGGATATACGAGCTCTCCAGGGTCTACTAGCCACCGGCACGCTCCATAGTGCCATGCCATCTCCTACAATAATCGCTTCTCGTCAACAAGAGTCCTCCATGGCAACCATGACCTCCACCTCCTAGGCACCACAACCAAGTACGAGGACGGTGACACCACTCAAAAGCTCGATGCTGATGATGTCGCCTAGCATGGCGGGTCCACTCGACGCCAGGTGCTCAACTTCAGTAAAACAAAATACCAAATTAACCAAACCTAATTTATTCGGTTCATTAGGTTTGGCTTTTTTATTATAGTGCGCTTCATTCGGTGTACGACTTTGGAAAGTCAAAATATTTTAACCGAATCAATAAAATTGTATAAATCAAATGTACACCCCTAAAAAGACTCCTCAATTTGCATGTTGAATCTACCAAAATGGTAATAAGGCATTGCCACACTAATGGGCCATCATTTAGCAACTTGGCCACCAACATAAAGCTCACAATGGCCTCCAAAGGGGGTGAAAGCAGAGCCATCCATTACAAAGCAAATAGTTAAACTTTCGGCTGTATGCATATGTTTTTTAAGCTAGATTCCTTGTTAGGAAAGGCTATTTGGCATCAAGACGACCAAGGCAAAGTTGCATCATGATCCTGCAATGGTGTTGATCATCTCCTCCGTTGACACTACAAACCGCTGCCACTTTTTCCCTTCTTTCCTATCTCTAGTGGGTCACTGCCCTAGATCCAAATCCATCATTGTCTTTCATACCCATGGCTAGTAATACCATTGCCACCTCACACATCGCCCTGACCACGAAATATGGAGGCCAATGAACCTTGATATCCTAACCACAGTGTGCCCCAACCCTAAATGGTTGCAAGCTTACGAGAGAGGATGTCGTCATCTCCAAAACACCAATATCAAAGCACATCCGATGGTGTAAAATGTACCTTACAGGAGAAAAGATTTCAGATACGTTAGACATAAAAATTCCAAAATTTGAGCACTCATATCCTAACTACCCACTATCCATTGATAAATAAGAGAATGGGTTGGCTGTTTGAAAAATTGGACTAGTGGTTTAACGGGAAAAATCGGAACCAGAGATTGGTCCTGTCCGGTGTCCTATTGGATTGGGCAAGCAATTGGACCGCTTTTGAACTGGATAAACCAAGGTTGAACCAATGGTTTTGATTTGAAACCAGAGAAAAACCGGGCACGTGCAACTGGTGGTTTGAAAATGAAAGGAAAAATGGGCCTAGATGTGGGATTGTTGGCCCTTTTAAGTGGCGTTGCTAGCCACCAGGCCATTGCTTTGCTGTTGTGTTGAGATGCATGTTAGGCATCCTTTATGCCTTAACAAACTACCGGTCCAACTAGTAAAAACCCTGGTTGGACCAGTGAATTGCTAAACCAAAATTATGAGAATTTTTGGCCCATATAGCCCTTTTGATGAGGCGATGGGGTCCCGATCTTCCGATAGGACTGATAACTATCGATTTCGGTGGAGATGACTCTTGCGATCCGACTACAACCGTACGAGACGTCACTTGCGCCTTAGCAATCGCTGAACCAACCCCAAGATGTTATCAACCGTGCCAAGAACACGGTTGACCTGACCACGAAGGTCTATTCCTGCATGCAACCGAAGAACACGCAAGAACAAGGATAGTGAGCAACCTGAAACTTGCTAGATATAAAAGTCGCACAAGGATAGTTGAGGTTCTGTAACACGAATCTGTTGGTCTAGCCGACACAAGAGAACGTGGAGTTTGCACAAGGGGCTAAACTGATCTAAACAAAACCTAAGTCCTAGAAACGGAGGCGGCGGCTCCTATATAGTGAAAACAACCAGGGGAGGCGTCCCAAAGGGTACACCCTAGGGTTACAAGGCCCATGGGCCCAAGCAGAGGTGGCGCAGCACCCTTTTGACTCGGACTCAGAAACCTACGTGAATTGTTTTGATGATTCTGGCCGGCTCGGATGGAATTTGAAGATGAGGTTGGATCCATTGGAAAGTAGACTTGATAAGCTTTCCATGAAGTACAAGAACGTCCCAAACGGAGTCCGTATGAGGAAGTTATGTCCGTTTAAACTTGCACCATTGCAGCAGTCCGAATCCGATTCCAGTACGTGACCAACGTGGACTCTTTTAATGATTGCGACCGGCTCGGATAGAATTTGAAGATGAGGTTGGATCCGTTGGAAAGTAGACTTCATAAGCTTTCCATGAAGTACAAGAACGTCCCAAACGGAGTCCGTATGAGGAAGTTATGCCCGTTTGAACTTGGTACCATCACAGCAGTCCGAGTCTGATTCCAAAACGTGTCCAACTCGAATTCGTGCTTGACTTGGTCCCAAAGTGACGTGGTGACATCCATTATTCCTTCCATGCATGTCCAGGACTCCATGTCCCTTTCCTTTATCCTTTCCCAAGTTCCTAAGCACAATTAAATCACTTGCATTAGGTAGCGGTCTATTCTTAGTAACATATGAAGGCTGAAGAAACGAATTCACCTTTAGTTCAATCTTGATATTGGGCGCTATTGTCGTATGTGTTTGTGGCGTGGTCACATCATCCTCCCCTTCTTGATAGAAAACCGTCCTCGGTTTTAGCATATGTGTAGCCTCACGTATTGCATGATCTTCATCATAAATGTCGGTACATAATAACAAACGCAACAAACTCTCATTATGCAATATCATAAGTTCTTTGTCAAACAAAGTGAAACCTCTTTGAAACGAGCTCACCTTATAATTTAAGCGATGCGTAGGAACTCTTGTAATTAGGACAACAAGCATAGCAAATATGGTTGTATCCATAGGGGTCATGTCCTCATCACCTTTGCGCCGTCGTAATCCCATTAGTAGCCTCTGGGTGACAACATTGCCTGTTTTGGCCCCTTGGCGTGGTTAGGATCCGCTCGAGGAAGTTGGCGCGGTGTAGGACCACATGAGGAGGCTGGCGTGGCCATGCACCACATGACAAGCTCACGTGTGCATGCTATGTATATACTCCTACCTAGTGTATTTACCGCTGCATGCTCCCAGCAATCCATGGCACTAGTTAGGAATTTGGGATGCATGCTGGTGCTTATGGTTTTGTGGCAATCGATCTAAGGGCCGGTTAATTCTGGAACATATGTACGTCCATGGCATTAGGAAGAGGAAATTTTGGTCCTAGGCTCCTCATGCGGTGTGCAGTCGCACCAGTCTCACGTGGTGCCCAGCCAGGCCTCCTCAGTCCTCATGCGGTGCATGGCCACGCCAGCCTCGTCACGCGGTTCCAGACCACGCCAACTTTCTCGTGCGAATTCTGACCACAGTAGAGGGCCAAAACAAGCAATGATGCTGTCCAGGGGCTACTATAGGATTACGGTAGCGCAAAAGGCTACATTAGCCCAAAATTCAAATTATGACCGGTTAAGGGTTTGTCTGACTTTTTGTACTACTGTTGACTAGTGTTCTTTTTAGTTTTTTAATAGCTTTTACCTTTTAATTTCTTTAAACAATCATTATTTATTAAACTAGTAACCCGCAGTCTAAAAAAACAGACCCGTTTAGTGCCGCATCGACAGAGTTAGCGGAGTTGGACCAGAAGTTTTTATTTTTTTTGGTATCAAGGGAATCTCTTGAGCAAGAAGGCCGCTCAATGTAACCCCTAGCTACATCTCTGCATTCATACTTAAACCCGTCAGCTACGCACAAACTGACTGTTTTATGCTGCTGTTGAGAATACTTGCCCACCAACTTTGGGGAAATCAGCAAAATCTTTGCTTTGTTCAGCAAGATAGAGAGACCTGTCAATTCAAGAAACTTTACACTATACACACCCATTTCCCAGGCTTATTACATCAGCACAGCAGACATATTTGTCCCAGAACCGCATGATAACGATAATTTTATACTTAGCCAATAATGTGAGCAATTAATTACTGAATCAGATCAAGCACTTGCACACTCGTCGCGTTGACTAGTAGTGTGCTCTACACACGGTTTCTTGCCAGACACGATCAGTGAAGCGACCTCCCCAAAAGCCAAGTCATAAACAAATGCTGAAGCTACCGCCGTGAAACCTTCCTTTTTTTCTAATCGCATCCTAACTACTCCCATAAACGCCTGGATCTCGCATCGTGGTACACAGTGGTAGCACAGTACATCCCTCTCGCACTCCTACTATATATAGGAGCGATGTGTTCTCTACTCCATCCACGGAAGCTATCTTGCTTAGCTCCTTGTTTCCGCTTCCTCTTTCTTGCCTTATCCTTATAATTCAAACCTACCATCAGGCTTGAACTCTTCTTTATCTCAGCAACTCATCTCGATACTCCCAAGGCGTTGGGAGATCACTGCGTCGAGAAAATACGCAGCAATGACGAAGGTATTACTGATTTAAATCCATTGTTTTATCAGTGCAGCGTCGTCATCTTCTCTGTTTCTTCGACTGTTGAGAGGTTGTTTTGTTGCTGGTTGCAGCAAAAGATCGTGATTAAGGTGCAGATGGCGTGCGACAAGTGCCGGTCCAAGGCGATGGCGCTGGTGGCGGCGACGGGCGGGGTGGACTCCGTGGCGCTGGCCAGGGAGGGGAAGGACCAGGTGGTGGTGGTCGGCGACGGCGTGGACTCCATCAAGCTGACGAGCGCGCTCCGCAAGAAGGTCGGGCCAGCGTAGCTGGTGCAGGTCGGCGACGCCAAGGAGGAGGAGAAGACGGAAGAAGTGGTCGAGTACCCGTACCCGTGGAATTACTACTAGGGATGAAAACGGAACGGAAATATCCCGTACCGAACCGCATCGTTTTCTACATTTAACCCGATCGAATTCGTATTTTCGGACAAATTCGAATTCGGTTCGAAATACGGAATACCAAATTCGAAAACGGAGCGGAAACGGTTTAGGTGTTTTCTGATCATTTTATTCGGAATATACCGTATTGTAAATACGGTTTAAACCGAATTTGGCCCACTTACAGCCCAACGCTCCAGTCGGATGATCACACGCCCACGAGCTCACCTTATAATTTAAGCGATGCGTAGGAACTCTTGTAATTAGGACAACAAGCATAGCAAATATGGTTGTATCCATAGGGGTCATGTCCTCATCATCCTCCCCTTCTTGAAAACAAAGCCGTCCTCGGCTTTTGATAAACTGAAAGTATGGTAACAAAGAAGCCAAGGTGTATGCATGGTATATGTATATGTCATCCATTTTAACGGTTCTTCGTTGTTGCACAATTAATGCTATAACACAGCAGGAATCATAAAAGCTCATTGTATTATTAACCCAAAAGTAATCATATATGTCAATGACCAAATTAAAATTTCTCACACAGTAATTATTGCAACTAGATTTGCAAATGTAAGTGAAGCATTTATGCAATTGAAATATCTGAAGTTGTAAACTTGAAGTGGTGGCACATATGGGCAAAGCAACAACTTTTGGAATTAAGCATAGTTCATCCATATAATCATATCCCAATGGAGCAATAGCAAATTTATCCAGCAAGGGTGAAGAGATTTGTGTGTTCTTCCATAATTCATCATCTTTATTCAGATTGTCCATACTAGATGATGCAAAAAGAGATGAACACATAGGCATTGGATGCATACTAAATTTTGCTCCCCTCTCATATTGAACAAGATTCAACACACAAGAATTGTTGTCTAAAACAGCAAGCTTCAATTCATCCATGTGATCACAAGTTATGCATATTCGATATACAAAAAATTGATTGTCTACACCATAATCTCCAATCAAATTAAACTTATACCCAGGGGTGTAGCCACTAAACAAGAATTTCGAACATGCAAGTTCAGAAACTTTCTCCATAGCACAATCCAAATTAACGGCCTCATTAAGCATGATATAGCACAATGCATCAGCAGGAGATATTCTATCAAATACTTCCTTATGTGTAATTAATTCGACATGTGCAAAATTATGAGCATTTAGATCAGCACATGGTTCGTTCAAGTCAACACAAGGAATATCAAAAAATTGCACTACAGCAGGTATATACTCACAAGGTTGATCTATGTCTTGTTGTAGCACCAAATCAGTACCTTTGTCATTATCGTTCTCATCAGATACTGTAGGTACCTCAAACTTCTCCTCTAATGGCATAAGATGCACCAGATCATCCTTCACCTCTTCAAGTATCTCGGTGGTATCTGTAGATGGAGTAGTGATGAGGACATCGCTAGTAATGCCAAAGCTAGTAATGAGACTTCAATAACAGGACCAATAACAAGAGCACGAGCCAAGAAACTACAATCTCAGGTTTGAAGAGTCAGCGATGGATGGAGATCAACGATATGTGGACGTCATCCAAGAAAGCACAAGTCTACGGCATGAATAATGATCGGCCCACGAATAGAGCCCGCGTGAACAGTGCACGTGAACAGTAAAAAAAAGACCTATGAACAGTAACCGTACGGCCCATGAACAGTACCATGCTACAGTGCGCGTGAATAGTACCACATGGGGAGTTTAGTGTTGAATAGCCTTGGGCTGAGACTATATATTGAGGGGTAGACCCCCATTGTAAAAGGGAACCACTTTTGATTAAAAAAATACTCTTGTTCTTTCTGTTGGCTGAACCAACATTGAAGGAATTGGGAGTTAGTCAAAAATCAAGATCGTTCAACCTTTCCGCTGGGAATTGGGAGCGCGATAGAACTTCATCTGGTGGTCGTGAAGTTCAACACGTGTGATTGGGCGAATTATAGAGTGCTAACTCTTGCATTGGCAACGGGGGATCACTACGATTCATCAATTCCACGTGAGTATCTTGATCCTACGTCGAGAAGATCGGGCGACCCCGTATCATCTTGGTATCAAAGCGCGGTTTACTCGGTAGGATTATTTACCCTTACTTTTAGATTGATTTATTTTTGTCCTATAGTCCATTAAACTGAAAATTGCAACAAAAATAACCAAACCCTAGTTTTTGCATCTGCTAATTTTGTGAGTTTTGTTAGGTTTTGATCCATTAGAATTTTTGTTTAGGTGCTGATCGTTCGTGTTTATTTGCGTAGCCTAATCTTTGTGTCCAATCCAAAATCCAAAAAAATCTGCTGATATTCTTTTCATCAATTGAGACTAGCTGTTCAATATTGCATCTAGGGCTGCTCTTGAGTACTTTACACCTTGCTGAATATTTGTAACCTGTGCAAAACCGAAAGAACAATTCAACCTAGTTTGGCCTTTGAAAGAAAAAAAGGAAGTTGAGCAAAAAAAGTGGAGGAAAGAAAGAAGAAAGAAAGAAAAGCATTGGCCGAATTTGGGTGAGTTCTTAATCCATAAATTCAGATTGTGTAATTTAATCTCTTGAGCAATCTCGTGCCCTTACATTCATATCATTGCAATTGGCTAGCGCTCTCCTAGTACTTGGTGCAAAACGAGCTATCTAATCTTTAATTTCAGATTGACTCTAGTTAGCTCATTCCTTTGTTTGCATCGAGTCACATTAATCTTTGCGTGTGCGCGCTCATATACTACACTTAAATCTTTTGGATCAGCACTTAGGCAAAGTATTCTAGCTTGGATTATTACTTAACTTTACAACATCAAGAATTTCAGATTGCTAGGATATACACTTCCATACCAAGCTCCACCATATAACCGTTGTTGTGCAAGTAGTGAACACTCTTGAATTCGCTTAATCATCACGTTGCTGTTGTCACTTCTACCAGTGTAAGTTTTTATTGGCCTTAATTCACTTCGGAAGGGTAAGAACTTTACTTGGGAGAGAAAATAGTGAGATTGAGTGATTTCCACATATATATATGTTGCATAACCAACCATGACAGGATATTCAACAATTGTTCCTCTTGGTGTGGACAAAATAGGAATGAATCTTCAGTATTTCGTTCCTCATGGTGCGATTCCAATCCCAACAATTTGTCTCTTTCGTTTTATGGAAGTGAAGATCCAGAGGAGTATCTTGAGTGGGAATGGCGAATGGAGAAAGAGTTTAGATTTCAGAAGCTTCCCAAGACCAAGAATTGATGCGAGCCACTATGCAGTTTAGAGACTATGCTTATAGTTGGTGGCAACAATTATCTGGAAAACGATTCATTAGATCTTGGTCAGATTTGAAGGTGATCATGAGAACTGAATTTGTGCCAACCTATTATGAGCGGAATTGCTTCACCATGTGGAGAGCATCACACAAGGGAGTAACACTGTTCAAGATTACTATAATGAGCTAAAGCGTGCATTGCGACGTGCCGGTGTCACTAGTGCAATAAAAGAACAGGTATACTTCAAAGGAGGCTTGAATTATAAGATCGCTGCTACACTTCAATATAAATATTTTAGTAGCACGCATGATCTTGTGAATTGTGCTATTGAGGAGGAGAAGAGACTTATGGATATGCGTACACCACAGTTTCATCCAAGTCCATACTTCAATTCTTATGCCTCAACAAGTGTGACACATGAGAAGATGACCGAGCATGGAACTTTCCTTCAATCAAGAAGACATGTACTGCTGGCCCATTGCTACAAACAAAACTTGAGATGCATCAAAACCCATGTGAGAATGAGAGCCACATAGCCAAATTGAGTGAGAGTGTTAAAAGAGTGAGCTGTGTGATTCCACCATATGTGAGTT
Source organism: Dendrocalamus sinicus (assembly GCA_036346575.1). Taxonomy (NCBI): domain Eukaryota; kingdom Viridiplantae; phylum Streptophyta; class Magnoliopsida; order Poales; family Poaceae; genus Dendrocalamus; species Dendrocalamus sinicus. The sequence continues at coordinate 18,676,588 of CM070645.1, forward strand.
TGAGAGCATCCAAATTGAGAGTGCGAGAGATACACCAAAAGAAAAGAGAGAAGTAGAAGATAGACAAAGCGAGGTTGATTTTGAAACTAACACTTTAATACCTACTTCTAGTGTTGTTTCTCATATTGTGCAGGTTGAAATTGAAGATGAGGACTTAAACATTCAACAACCGGCATCATTGGAAGTCAAAGATGAGGAGATAACCACGATTGAAGATGAAGTACTTGCTGTCCCGTTGTTACATCATGATGATTTAATACCTACAACACCTACATCAACTGAGGAGAACAATAAAGGTAACAATATTGGTGCTGAAACTAATTGTGAAACGGTGAGTACTTGTGAGAACTCATACGTGCGAATGAAAATTCCATATTCTGAAATTTCTTTGTTCAATTTATATAATGTGGAATTGATTACTCATAAGGAAGTTCTTACTCGAATATCTCCTAGTGATTCTTTGTACTATATCGTGTTTGTTGATCCTAGAGTGCTATCTAGTGTGGTTGAGAATCTTGCTGAAATTTCATGTTTAAAATCACTAGTTAGTGCCTATGCCTACACATATAAGTTCAATTTGATCGGAGATTATGGTGTAGATGACAACTTTTATGTTTATCGAATATGCATTACATGTGATAAGCTTGCTGAGTTGAAATTGCATATTTTGGACAAACAATCTTTTATACCATGTCTTGATCACAATGAGATGAGGTTTAACAATAGTGCTTGCTGTTTAATAAGATTTCTTGTGCCTACTTGTTCTTTTTTCGATGAGCCATCATGTACAAATAATCAGAGTAGCGCAGTTGAAGCAAGGAAGGCACTTAAAATTTTCTCTTCCATATTTGAACCGTTTGATCTGGTTTTGCCCATTAATACTTGTCCACGTACTTCGCAAAGTCGAGGACGACTTTTTCTTATGGGAGGGAGAATGGTGTGAATGAAAACATTGCAACGTATGCATTTGATAGCTGTAGTAGTATCAATTGGTTTGTGCAAAACAGTGCGAATAAGAATGACACAATAATTGATTCATATATATACCATGCATATGTGTTGTTCCTTTTATCTACTACGCCTTCAGATGTTCTTGATATGCTAAGCAAAAGAAGTGTTGATGACAAATATCTATACCATGCATATACGTTGTATTCTTTGCTCAGTACAATTTCAGGCTACCAAAAGCCGAGGACGGCTTTTCTTGAAGAAGGGGAGGATGATGAGGACATCGCTAGTAATGCCAAAGCTAGTAATGAGACTTCAATAACAGGACCAATAACAAGAGCACGAGCCAAGAAACTACAATCTCAGGTTTGAAGAGTCAGCGATGGATGGAGATCAACGATATGTGGACGTCATCCAAGAAAGCACAAGTCTACGGCATGAATAATGATCGGCCCACGAATAGAGCCCGCGTGAACAGTGCACGTGAACAGTAAAAGGCCATGAACAGTGCGCGTGAACAGTAAAAAAAGACCTATGAACAGTAACCGTACAGCCCATGAACAGTATCATGCTACAGTGCGCGTGAATAGTACCACATGGGGAGTTTAGTGTTGAATAGCCTTGGGCTAAGACTATATATTGAGGGGTAGACCCCCATTGTAAAAGGGAACCACTTTTGATTAAAAAAAATACTCTTGTTCTTTCTGTTGGCTGAACCAACATTGAAGGAATTGGGAGTTAGTCAAAAATCAAGATCGTTCAACCTTTCCGCTGGGAATTGGGAGCGCGATAGAACTTCATCTGGTGGTCGTGAAGTTCAACACGTGTGATTGGGCGAATTATAGAGTGCTAACTCTTGCATTGGCAACGGGGGATCACTACGATTCATCAATTCCACGTGAGTATCTTGATCCTACGTCGAGAAGATCGGGCGACCCCGTATCAAGTAGGAACCAAAACAATATCAACATTTTCAATTACCTCAGGTTCCACCTCGCTTGTGACCGTGGGTGCTGGAGGTACAAAACGATGTCGTAATTTCTTTTTCATCTCCTCCCATGTGTATATATAGTGGAACTCGAGATTTGACCACCAATGTTGAACATCACCAATCAGCGCCGTCCTTGCCATGCTCATCTTCTCATAAGGATCAAGATCTTGTCTTTCAAAGTAGCTATCCATCATAGTAACCCACAAGAAGTAGTCCGACGACGTACTCTCAGCGGTGAGTGGCAAGATATATACCGGTAATTGTTTCCCTTCAAGTTCAAATCTGCCCGCGATGACATCATAATCTACCAATTTTCTCAAGCCTGTCATTGTTAGTAGAAAACAAGGAAACAAATTACAAGTAAATGTTCCTATCAACTACTAGGATATGGAGGCTCAAATCAAGTCACGCATCTCTCAAGCTCTTACCAAATTCTTACAAGTTCTTACCAAAACAAACAGGTGGTGCAACCGGTGGCTGGTTCGTGATAAATCTGACTCAAGTGATGAGTAAAGCGATTGCAAGGTACAGCGAGACCTGTTCGGTTAGTAGAAAAGTGGAGCTTGGATAGGCTATGTAATTTGTAGCAAAGGAAAGCAATCAATTAATTTCAGAAATTGCACAGAATTGAATTATAGTTCGTATGTAGCACTTAGCCTATGTTGCTGATCAACCAAAGATGGAAGAAGGCTAAAATAAGTGTATGGCAATGTATGGGAGTGGTAAATACAAGATAATTCAATTGAACTCAATCTGGAATTGAAGGGCACAAGGATTGACCCAAAACATGGAAACTGAAGATTTCTGTCCACTGGACAGCAAGTCGGTATTTCGGCCGTAACTTTTTGTCAGTTGCCTTTTTTTCAATGATTCTTTTTTTCTCCGTTTCCTGACGGATTTTTCTACAACGTTTGTTTTGGGGCCAAGTTCTGGAAACCGACCGAAAAATTCTCACAAAATTCACAAGTGCCGGCTGTTGCAGATTCAATCTGGATTTTTAGGTGAACTTGCACCGCAGATATCTCTTAACTGCCTTGCTGGATTGACGTGAAATTTTACAGATAGATGGATGATGAATTTTTGAATCTAATGGCGGTGGTCTCACTCAAAAATAATCTCGGAATCAAAAGATATGGCGTTTTTGGTGGCGGCTGCAGAGGAAGGAAAAATCAGCCGAATTGGAATTAGGGTTTGGGGTGGGGATTTTTTTTTGTTTGGATTTTTTTATGGAATCAAGGATATGACCAGCAACTAGACAAAGCTAAAACGGACACAAATTCAATTTAGCAAACCAAAACTAACAGATTGAAAGGCACAACGGGGTTTGGACAGCGGAAATTAACTCTTTTTGTGGGGCAATTTTTCTGGACTATGGGAAATAAGAATCAATCTACTAACTAGGGATACAAAGAATTCCTACCGGTCAACTGAAGTTCTGATACCAACTGATGAGGCGATGGGGTCCCGATCTTCCGATAGGACTGATAACTATCGATTTCGGTGGAGATGACTCTTGCGATCCGACTACAACCGTACGAGACGTCACGTGCGCCTTAGCAATCGCTGAACCAACCCCAAGATGTTATCAACCGTGCCAAGAACACGGTTGACCTGACCACGAAGGTCTATTCCTGCATGCAACCGAAGAACACGCAAGAACAAGGATAGTGAGCAACCTGAAACTTGCTAGATATAAAAGTCGCACAAGGATAGTTGAGGTTCTGTAACACGAATCTGTTGGTCTAGCCGACACAAGAGAACGTGGAGTTTGCACAAGGGGCTAAACTGATCTAAACAAAACCTAAGTCCTAGAAACGGAGGCGGCGGCTCCTATATAGTGAAAACAACCAGGGGAGGCGTCCCAAAGGGTACACCCTAGGGTTACAAGGCCCATGGGCCCAAGCGGAGGTGGCGCAGCACCCTTTTGACTCGGACTCAGAAACCTACGTGAATTGTTTTGATGATTCTGGCCGGCTCGGATGGAATTTGAAGATGAGGTTGGATCCATTGGAAAGTAGACTTGATAAGCTTTCCATGAAGTACAAGAACGTCCCAAACGGAGTCCGTATGAGGAAGTTATGTCCGTTTAAACTTGCACCATTGCAGCAGTCCGAATCCGATTCCAGTACGTGACCAACGTGGACTCTTTTGATGATTGCGACCGGCTCGGATAGAATTTGAAGATGAGGTTGGATCCGTTGGAAAGTAGACTTCATAAGCTTTCCATGAAGTACAAGAACGTCCCAAACGGAGTCCGTATGAGGAAGTTATGCCCGTTTGAACTTGGTACCATCACAGCAGTCCGAGTCTGATTCCAAAACGTGTCCAACTCGAATTCGTGCTTGACTTGGTCCCAAAGTGACGTGGTGACATCCATTATTCCTTCCATGCATGTCCAGGACTCCATGTCCCTTTCCTTTATCCTTTCCCAAGTTCCTAAGCACAATTAAATCACTTGCATTAGGTAGCGGTCTATTCTTAGTAACATATGAAGGCTGAAGAAACGAATTCACCTTTAGTTCAATCTTGATATTGGGCGCTATTGTCGTATGTGTTTGTGGCGTGGTCACATCATCCTCCCCTTCTTGATAGAAAACCGTCCTCGGTTTTAGCATATGTGTAGCCTCACGTATTGCATGATCTTCATCATAAATGTCGGTACATAATAACAAACGCAACAAACTCTCATTATGCAATATCATAAGTTCTTTGTCAAACAAAGTGAAACCTCTTTGAAACGAGCTCACCTTATAATTTAAGCGATGCGTAGGAACTCTTGTAATTAGGACAACAAGCATAGCAAATATGGTTGTATCCATAGGGGTCATGTCCTCATCACCTTTGCGCCGTCGTAATCCCATTAGTAGCCTCTGGGTGACAACATTGCCTGTTTTGGCCCCTTGGCGTGGTTAGGATCCGCTCGAGGAAGTTGGCGCGGTGTAGGACCACATGAGGAGGTTGGCGTGGCCATGCACCACATGACAAGCTCACGTGTGCATGCTATGTATATACTCCTACCTAGTGTATTTACGCTGCATGCTCCCAGCAATCCATGGCACTAGTTAGGAATTTGGGATGCATGCTGGTGCTTATGGTTTTGTGGCAATCGATCTAAGGGCGGTTAATTCTGGAACATATGTACGTCCATGGCATTAGGAAGAGGAAATTTTGGTCCTAGGCTCCTCATGCGGTGTGCGATGCACCAGTCTCACGTGGTGCCCAGCCAGCCTCCTCGGTCCTCATGCGGTGCATGGCCACGCCCGACCTCGTCACGCGGTTCCAGACCACGCCAACTTTCTCGTGCGACTCGACCACGAGAGGGCCAAAACAAGCAATGATGCTGTCCAGGGGCTACTATAGGATTACGGTAGCGCAAAAGGCTACATTAGCCCAAAATTCAAATTATGACCGGTTAAGGGTTTGTCTGACTTTTTGTACTACTGTTGACTAGTGTTCTTTTTAGTTTTTTAATAGCTTTTACCTTTTAATTTCTTTAAACAATCATTATTTATTAAACTAGTAACCCGCAGTCTAAAAAAACAGACCCGTTTAGTGCCGCATCGACAGAGTTAGCGGAGTTGGACCAGAAGTTTTTATTTTTTTTGGTATCAAGGGAATCTCTTGAGCAAGAAGGCCGCTCAATGTAACCCCTAGCTACATCTCTGCATTCATACTTAAACCCGTCACTACGCACAAACCGATCTGTTTTATGCTGCTGTTGAGAATACTTGCCCACCAACTTTGGGAAATCAGCAAAATCTTTGCTTTGTTCAGCAAGATAGAGAGACCTGTCAATTCAAGAAACTTTACACTATACACACCCATTTCCCAGGCTTATTACATCAGCACAGCAGACATATTTGTCCCGAACCGCATGATAACGATAATTTTATACTTAGCCAATAATGTGAGCAATTAATTACTGAATCAGATCAAGCACTTGCACACTCGTCGCGTTGACTAGTAGTGTGCTCTACACACGGTTTCTTGCCGGACACGATCGGTGAAGCGACCTCCCAAAAGCCAAGTCATAAACAAATGCTGAAGCTACCGCGTGAAACCTTCCTTTTTTTCTAATCGCATCCTAACTACTCCCATAAACGCCTGGATCTCGCATCGTGGTACACAGTGGTAGCACAGTACATCCCTCTCGCACTCCTACTATATATAGGAGCGATGTGTTCTCTACTCCATCCACAGGAAGCTATCTTGCTTAGCTCCTTGTTTCCGCTTCCTCTTTCTTGCCTTATCCTTATAATTCAAACCTACCATCAGGCTTGAACTCTTCTTTATCTCAGCAACTCATCTCGATACTCCCAAGGCGTTGGGAGATCACTGCGTCGAGAAAATACGCAGCAATGACGAAGGTATTACTGATTTAAATCCATTGTTTTATCGCGCAGCGTCGTCATCTTCTCTGTTTCTTCGATCGTTGAGAGGTTGTTTTGTTGCTGGTTGCAGCAAAAGATCGTGATTAAGGTGCGATGGCGTGCGACAAGTGCCGGTCCAAGGCGATGGCGCTGGTGGCGGCGACGGCGGGGTGGACTCGTGGCGCGGCCGGGAGGAAGGACCAGGTGGTGGTGGTCGGCGGCGGCGTGGACTCCATCAAGCTGACGAGCGCGCTCCGCAAGAAGGTCGGGCCAGCGTAGCTGGTGCAGGTCGGCGACGCCAAGGAGGAGGAGAAGACGGAAGAAGTGGTCGAGTACCCGTACCCGTGGAATTACTACTAGGGATGAAAACGGAACGGAAATATCCCGTACCGAACCGCATCGTTTTCTACATTTAACCCGATCGAATTCGTATTTTCGGACAAATTCGAATTCGGTTCGAAATACGGAATACCAAATTCGAAAACGGAGCGGAAACGGTTTAGGTGTTTTCTGATCATTTTATTCGGAATATACCGTATTGTAAATACGGTTTAAACCGAATTTGGCCCACTTACAGCCCAACGCTCCAGTCGGATGATCACACGCCCACTAGCCCAGCGCCCCAGCCCTCCCTCCACGTCGCCCATCTGCTCCCTAATCACTCCCTTCCCACCCCTCCGCCGCCAAACACCTCGCGGCACCATGGCGACCGCAGCCTCCTCGTCCCTCTCCCTCCTCTTCACCCACCCCGAATCCCGCCACCCCCAGGCGCTTCTCCAGGCCCCACCTCCGCCTCCCGCTCCGCGCCGCGCCACACCGCGCGTGCTGCGCATCCGACGCCTCGGCGTCGGGCTCCACGACGCCACGGCACCGCCCGCCGCGAGAGAACATCGAGGAGGCGGCCCGCCTCCGCGGCCGTGCACAACTTCGGCGTGGTACGTGCCGTTCCGCCGACGCCGACGGCGACCCCAACGAGCGCTACTCGCCGGCGAGGTCTTCTACCGCTCCAGATCCGTTGGCCTCCTCGGCGTCCGCCACGACATGGAGGCGCTCGCGCTTCCCGTGGCTCCTCGGCGCGACCTCTTCAACTCCCGCGTCGGCGCACCACCGCCCCTACGGCTCCGGTCCGGTCCAAGAAGGAGTTCGTGCTCCGGAGATCGACTCAACCACATCGTCTCCCTCTTCGAGGGCAACTCCAACCTCTTCTGGGCGGAGCGCCTCGGCCGCGACCATCTCGGCGGGATGACCGACCTCTGGGTCAAGCACTGCGGCATCTCGCACACCGGCTCCTTCAAGGACCTCCACTACGCGCCGCAGCCGGCGCCGGTGGTCTACGAGCACCACACCGGCAGGTATGGGTACCAGTACTGGTGGTAATTAACGCCGTAGATTTGTTTTGCTTAGAACTTTTTTTTGCTAGTTTTTAAGGCTATCTTCGTATACAAATGGGATATGTAATTTGTAGTGCACTATGCCGAACGAGTGGGAATTTTTTTTCCATTTTCTGTGAGATCCAAACATGTTTCGTTGAATTTATTTCTTGCATGTGTTGCATTTGATGTTGCATGGAGGGTACGACACTAGTCACCTTCTTTATTTAATTAGTTAATTGCTTATGTATTGCTACGAATGAAAATACATTACCCAGCACATTAAGTCTCTGTTGCACCCATGGCTCTACCATCGTTGATGAGGACATCTCTATTACACATTCTTCATCCACTCCAAGTGTGCATGACAAAGCTAGTGATGAGGCTCCAAAAGGTCCTATGACAAGAGCAAGAGCTAAGCTACTTCAACAACAGGTGCTTTTGTTTCTTAGAGAGTCTTCTATTATGTTAGATGAGAATAGCATACTACCTAATGCAAATATGTTATGTGCTCTCAGTTTTGAAGCAACAGAGGATCAAATGGAGAAGGACCAAGTGGCCACGAGTCATGACAAGAAGAGTCCATGCGGGTAAGGAGCTAATCAACGGTAGGCCACGTGATCACATATCTCATGGCGTGCACAAGATGTGGCCTGCGTGCCAAAGGGTGACCGAGTCCAACTCCATCTCGGTCTTATAATAGGATAGGGGCTTAGCCCGAAAATAAAGGAAACAGATTGCTAAGTTTTAGGAATTGGAATAGGACACCTTGACCGAATAAGGGATTGATTCGGACAAGACTTTCCATGCGTGAGTTCGGGGAGGCACTATAAAAACCCTCTTGTATCCCCTTTGTTTTGCTCATACCACGTTTGAGAAAAATCAATCTACTAAAGTTTTCGAGTTTAGCATTGCTGCCGAAATTCCTGATGGAATTAGGAGTATCTTCTTCAATCAAGATCGTTCAGCCTTTCCGCTGGGAATTGGGTGCACGATAGATCTTCGCTTGGTGGTCGGCGAAATCAACACGAGTGTGTTTTGGCGGATTAAAGAGTGTTCCTCCCATGCACTGGCATTGGAGGATCATTACGATTCATCAAGACTCCCGTGAGTATCCATCCTACGTCGAGAAGATTGGGTGACCCTGTATCATCTTGGTATCAGAGCGCGGTTTACTCGGTAGGATCTTATCCCTTTAAATTTCAGTATATTACTTTCTGTCCTATAGTCCATAAACCGAAAACACACAAAGAAAAAAAATCCAAACCCTAGTTTCGCATCTGCTATTTTCGTGAGTTTTATTAAGTCTTGATCCATTAGAAATTTTGTTTACGGGCTAATCTTTGTGTTCCTTCGCGTAACTTGATCTTGTGTCCCCATAAAACAAAAAAAAGTAGATTCGATTTACTTTTGAAGTTGAGTCCGTGTTTACAACTCCTTCCAGATCAATCCGAGTACAACCCTTGAATCCAAGTCGGTTTGGCTAGCTGTCCACTTCCGAATCCGTTTGGGAGTTGCCATCCGAAACCAACTCTAGGAGGTGTTACTGTTTGTGTTGGCTTCCTTGAACACCATACGGCCGAACACCACACATACGAGCTTCACTTATATCCTTTGAATACTTTGGACTAGTCATTGATATTGCACTGAGGGCTGCTCCTGAACACTCCTAGCTGAACATTGGGCTTGTGCATCACCACCCCGGCCGATCAAAAAAAAATTCAAAGTTTAGAGAGCGAGACTTTATACCTTTATACCCCTACCTTCCACAAAAGGTTTATGACCCATATACCTCAATAGACTCAGAATAGTGAGTTGAACATATTTGGGTCAGTGGCTCGGTAGCAAAAAAAAAAGAGGCGAGCAAAAAAAAAAGGTGAGGAGGCTGATTTGGGTGAGTGGTTCTAGCTCCTATTTGGGTGAGTGATTTGAGCAATCTTGTGCCCTCTATTCTTGTTATTGCAATTGGCTAGCGTCTCTCCTAATACTTGATGCAAACGAGCTATTGTTCCTATTTGTTCCCATCTAGCTCATTCCTTTGTTGCATTGAGTGACATTGATCTTCGCGTGTGCGTTCATACACTTCACTTATATCTTTTGGATCAGCACATAGGCAATAATTTCTAGCTTGGATTATTACTTAATTTTACAACATCGTGAAATTCAGATCGTGTAGGATATAAACTTCCTAACCAAGCTCCACATAATATCCTTTGCCGTGCAATTGTGAGTCACTTTTAAATCCGCTTGATCATCACTTGTTATTATAGCCACCACCAAGTGTAAGTTTCTTTTGGCCTCAATTCACTTCGGAAAGGTAAGAACTTTACTTGGTTGAGAAAAAGTGAGATAGAGTGACTCCACATATTACCCATATATTTGTGGCATTTATGTCTTCTTTGTGCTACTAACCATGTTAGGTGGAGACGACAACATGGGAGAGGAGCATGGTGTGAATTCCCTGGTGACTCGTTTTCAATTCCAAGCTTTGAGGGGAACTTTGCGCAATGAGTTCGCCGCTACTACTTCTGCCTTGGAGGAGCAACTCAAGGCAAAGATCAACAACTCCACACAAGACATGCGCATTGAGATGAACCAACAAATGAATGTGCTACGTACCAACATCGTGAACGACGTGGTGCGCGCCCTTCGACCGCAACAAGAGGAAGGCAGTGTTCATCGTGGGGGTGACATACCTCCGCGTGATGAGGAAGCAGGCGTTGCTCGAGGTGCCCAAGATGCACAACAACGGCGAGACCGCATGGTGGCAAACGCCATCCGTCCACCCCTGCCTGGGAGAGGTGCAGGGGGCGGCTTCCATGGTCCGGGGAGGGGCCATGGACATGGAGGCCATGGTGGGGGAGCACTTCATGTTGACGACGATGACTTTCTGCACTACGACGATGGCTACCACCGCCGTAATCGTTACGGCGAAGAACGACCACACGAGGAGAAATTTGGTAAACTCAAATTTACAATGCCTTCATTTTCAGGTACACATGAACCTGAAGAATACTTCACTTGGGAGCTCAAGGTAGACAAGGTGTTCTGCTTGCACAACTATTCTGAAGAAAAGAAAATCCATATGGCGGGACTAGAATTCAATGATTATGCCTTGGTTTGGTGGGAACAAGTGCAAAACCAAAGGATGGAGAACAATGAGCCACCCATCACTACATGGGAAGAGATGAAGTACCATATGAGGGCAAGGTTTGTTCCTAAACATTACAAACGTGATCTTTTTGATAAATTGCAGAATTTAAAGTAAGGGAGTTTCACGATTAAGGAGTACTACAAAGAGATGGAAATGGCTATAATAAGGGCTAAGGTTTATGAACAAGAAGAGCAAACTATGGCCCGTTTCCTTGCTGGTTTGCAACCTTCCATCAAGCGAATTGTCGAATTTCAACCCTACAACAACATGGTGGAGTTGGTACATCAAGCCACTAAGGCTGAGAGGCAAGTACAACAAGACATGAGGGTGTCAAAATCATCTTCCTACACTCCCCGTACAGCACCTACAGGAGGTAAAACCACATCTCGTTTCAATTCGTTTAAAACTAACCAATCTAGTGGAAGTTTTACTCCTAGTGCACGTGCTGCCTCGAGTGCCAAGAACGCCACTCCTTCCTTTCCAAAAAGAGGACCAGTCCCATCTTCATCATCTTCTGTTGGGTCTACGGCCAAGAGTAGCTCCATCCAATTCTTCAAGTGTCTTGGTCGCGGACATATGCAAAAGGATTGTCCAAATAGCAAGGTAATGTTGGTAACTGAGAATGGAGGATATGAATCTGCCGAAGAAGATGGAGAGCACCTTGCAGATTTTGAGGCGTTTGAGGACTGTCATAGGGATGGGTATTGTGACCCCGAGTCCGGTCCTATCCTTGTGTGCACCCCTTCGGTATTGAGCGTTCAAGCAAAACCCAACCATGAACAGCGCTGCAACCTTTTCCAAACAAGAGCTCAGGTAAGTAAAGATGGTAAGTGTTGCAAAGTTATTATTGATGGAGGTAGTTGTCATAACCTAGCTAGCAAAGAACTTTGCACTAAACTTGGATTGAAATACAAGAAACACCCACATCCATATCAAATTCAGTGGTTGAATAATAATGGTTCCATGAATGTTGGGTACACTGTTGATGTTAGCTTTAAAATTGGTTCTTATCGTGATACTGTAGAATGTGATGTTGTGTCCATGGAAGTATGTCACTTGTTATTAGGTAGGCTGTGGCAATATGATCGTTCTGTTATTCATGATGGTAGAACTAATCAGTACAAATTCATGTGGAACAATAAGGAAATAACGCTACAGCCATTAACTCCTTCTCAAATCATACATGATAACATGCAAAAAGTTGAGGTAAAGTAGAGAGTGAGAAAGGGAAGGAGCAAAAGAATGTGATTCCACAAAAGGTGAGAGAGAGCCACAAGCTAAAATTGAGTGGAAAAAGAAAGGATGAGGAAGAGAAAAAGATGGTTATGATAGCCACCAAATCTGATCTCAGAGAAATGAGAGATGATTCCACTTTGGAGCATTTGGTATTGCGGTATAAAGATGTTTTTGTTTCTACTAATGACTTAACCTCTCTTCCTAGTGTGGTTTCTCAAGTGTTACAGGCTTATGAAGATGTCTTTCCGGAGGAGGTACCCGCTGGTTTACCACCCATTCGAGGCATCAAACATCAAATTGACTTGGTGCCGGGAGCTCCACTTCCCAACTAGGGCTGTAAACGAGCCGAGCTCGAGTTGGGGTTCGAGCTTGGAACTGGGCTCGAGCTCGGCTCGTTGAAGCTCGATAACAATTAAAATGATTTATTATGCACTATTTTTCAATAATAAGAAAACTTTAAGTTCGAGCTCGGCTCTAATAAGCTCGATAACAGTCAAAACAATTCAAATACACACTAATTTTCAATTATAAGACAAGCTCGAGCTCGAGTTCGGCTCGAGTAAGCTCGGTAAGAATTAATATGTATTACTATTTAAGCTCGAATCGGGGCTCGCGAACTATTCGAGTTCGGCTCGGTGAAGCTCGCGAGCTCGAGATCAAGCTCGAGTTCGGCTCGTTTAAATTCGAACCGAGCTCAAATCGAGCCTAGAGCGAGCCGAACTCGAGTAGCTCGCGAGCTTCGAGCTTTTTTTATAGCTCTATTCCCAACTGGCCGCTGTACCGCACAAACCCGAAGGAGACAAAAGAAATTCAGCGGCAAGTCCAAGCGCTCATGGAAAAAGGGTACGTACGTGAAAGTCGTCCTTGTGCCGTTCATGTCATTCTTGTTCGTAAGAAAGATGGTACATGGAGAATGTGCGTAGACTGTAGAGCTATCAACAATATTACCATTCGATATCGTCATCCTATTCCTAGGTTAGATGATATGCTTGATGAATTGAGTGGCTCTACTATCTTTTCTAAGATTGATTTGCGTAGCGGATATCATCAAATTAGAATGAAACATGGTGATGAGTGGAAGACAGCTTTTAAAACAAAATTTGGATTGTATGAATGGTTAGTGATGCCTTTTGGTTTATCTAATGCTCCTAGTACATTTATGCGATTAATGAACCATGTTTTGAGACACTTCATTGGAAAATGTGCTAGTCTATTTTGATGACATTCTGATTTATAGCCGCTCATTGCAAGAACATGTTGAACACACTAGACAGGTGCTAGAAATGCTAAGAGCTGAAAAATTGTATGCTAATCTTGAGAAGTGTACCTTTTGCACAAACAAAGTGGTGTTCTTAGGCTATGTTATTTCAGCCCATGGAATTGAAGTTGATGAATCTAAAATTGAAGCTATTCGCAATTGGCCTACTCCTGTGAATGTTAGTCAAATTCGTAGCTTCCATGGCCTTGCTAGTTTTTATCGGCGATTTGTGAAAGACTTTAGCACCATTGCTGCCCCATTAAATGAATTAACTAAAAAGGGAATCACTTTTGACTGGGGGAAAAACAAGACAAAGCTTTTGCTGAATTGAAGAAGCGTTTGACTGAAACACCATTGCTTGTTTTACCTGATTTCACTAAAACTTTTGAGATTGAATGTGATGCTAGTGGAATAGGTATTGGTGGTGTTTTGATGCAAGATAGAAAACCCGTTGCATATTTCAGTGAGAAACTTCATGGTGCACAATTGAATTATCCTGTTTATGACAAAGAATTGTATGCTCTTGTGCGCGTATTAGAGACTTGGCAACATTATCTTAAGCCTAAAGAATTTGTCATTCATTCTGATCATGAAGCATTGAAATATTTGAAAGGACAAGCTAAACTAAACCGTACACATGCTAAGTGGGTTGAATTCATTGAAACTTTTCCATATGTTGTTAAATACAAGAAAGGCAAGGAAAATGTGGTAGCTGATGCATTGTCTAGAAAACATGTGCTTTTCACTCAATTGGAAGTAAAGGTTCCAAGGCTAGAGAGTTTGAAAGATTTGTATGCTTCTGATCATGAATTTTCAGCACCATATTCTAATTGCAAAGATGGGAAAGGGTGGGATAAGTTTCATGTTCATGATGGATTTCTCTTTCGCATGAACAAACTATGTGTTCCAGATTCTTCTTTGCGTTTGCTACTTTTGCAGGAGTCTCATGCAGGAGGATTGATGGGTCACTTTGGAAGAGAGAAGACATACTTGATGTTGGCTGATCACTTCTATTGGCCAAGGATGAGGCGCGACGTCGAGAGATTTGTTCAAAGATGCATCACATGCCATAAAGCAAAGTCAAAACTCAATCCACATGGTTTGTACACTCCACTTCCAGTTCCTAGTGTTCCTTGGAAAGATATTAGCATGGATTTTGTGTTGGGATTACCTAGGACCAAGAGGGGGAGGGATTCAGTCTTTGTTGTTGTGGATCGGTTTTCTAAAATGGCACATTTTATTCCCTGTCATAAGAGCAACGATGCGTCGCATGTAGCTGACTTGTTTTTCAGGGAGATTGTGAGGTTGCATGGAATGCCAAAAACTATTGTTTCAGATCGTGACGTCAAGTTCATGAGCTAGTTTTGGAAGACTTTGTGGGCCAAGCTTGGGACAAAGTTGTTGTTTTCAACGACTTGTCACCCACAAACAGATGGACAAACGGAGGTGGTGAACCGTACACTCTCAATGCTGCTGCGGACAATGATCAAAAAGAATTTGAAAAAGTGGGAAGACTGCCTACCACATGTTGAATTTGCATATAATCGGGCGGTGCATTCTACAACTCAATTATGTCCATTTGAGGTGGTGTATGGTTTCAAACCAATCACGCCACTTGACTTGATGCCACTTCCATTACAAGAACGTACAAATATAGAGGTTTCTAAGCGTGCTGGTTTTGTGAAAAAGCTCCATGAAAAGACTAAAGAGGTAATAGAAAATAAGGTACGTGCTTATGCTTCTAAAGCTAACAAGACTAGAAACAAAATGCTATTTGAACCAGGTGACTTAGTATGGGTGTATCTTCGCAAAGAACGCTTTCTGGAGAAGCGTAAATCAAAATTGATGCCCCGTGGTGATGGTCCTTTTAAAGTACTTGCCAAGATCAATGACAATGCATACAAGATAGAGCTTCCAGGAGACGATTATGGGGTGAGTACTACTTTTAATGTTGCTGATTTATCACCATTCTTTGGACAAGATGGCACAGAGTCGAGGACGACTCCTTTTCAAGAGGGGGAGGATGATGAGGACATCTATGTTACACATTCTTCATCCACTCCAAGTGTGCATGACAAAAGCTAGTGATGAGGCTCCAAAAGGTCCTATGACAAGAGCAAGAGCTAAGCTACTTCAACAACAGGTGCTTTTGTTTCTTAGAGAGTCTTCTATTATGTTAGATGAGAATAGCATACTACCTAATGCAAATATGTTATGTGTTCTCAATTTTGAAGCAACAGAGGATCAAATGGAGAAGGACCAAGTGGCCACGAGTCATGACAAGAAGAGTCCATGCGGGTAAGGAGCTAATCAACGGAAGGCCACGTGATCACATATCTCATGGCGTGCACAAGATGTGGCCTGCGTGCCAAAGGGTGACCGAGTCCAACTCAATCTCGGTCTTGTAATAGGATAGGGGCTTAGCCCGAAAATAAAGGAAACAGATTGCTAAGTTTTAGGAATTGGAATAGGACACCTTGACCGAATAAGGGATTGATTCGGACAAGACTTTCCATGCGTGAGTTCGGGGAGGCACTATAAAACCCCCCTTGTATCCCCTTTGTTTTGCTCAGACCACGTTTGAGAAAAATCAATCTACTAAAGTTTTCGAGTTTAGCATTGCTGCCGAAATTCCTGATGGAATTAGGAGTATCTTCTTCAATCAAGATCGTTCAGCCTTTCCGCTGGGAATTGGGTGCACGATAGATCTTCGCTGGTGGTGGCGAAATCAACACGAGTGTGTTTTGGCGGATTAAAGTGTTCCTCCTTGCACCGCATTGGAGGATCATTACGATTCATCAAGACTCCCGTGAGTATCCATCCTACGTCGAGAAGATCGGGCGACCCCGTATCATCTTGGTATCAGAGCGCGGTTTACTCGGTAGGATCTTATCCCTTTAAATTTCAGTTATTACTTGCTGTCTATAGTCCATAAACCGAAAACACACAAAAAATCCAAACCCTAGTTTCGCATCTGCTATTTTCGTGAATTTCTCTCCCTTTGATGGATAATTCTGATCGAATTAGTCTTGCAATCTTTGCTACAAATTTCTTTCGGTTAGTGAAGTAAATCCGGTTGATGGAAGAACCTTGATAACCACCCCGTTCCACCCAGCCTATTGTTTCTGCAGAGAGGATCAAGAAGGGAAAGAACCTTGAGCTGCTTCTCACTGCTGGGATTGGTTCTTTTTATGGTATCTTGATGTGACCACGCCACAAACACATACGACAATAGCGCCCAATATCAAGATTGAACTAAAGGTGAATTCGTTTCTTCAGCCTTCATATGTTACTAAGAATAGACCGCTACCTAATGCAAGTGATTTAATTGTGCTTAGGAACTTGGGAAAGGATGAAGGAAAGGGACATGGAGTCCTGGACATGCATGGAAGGAATAATGGAGGTCACCACGTCACTTTGGGACCAAGTCAAGCACGAATTCGAGTTGGACACGTTTTGGAATCAGACTCGGACTGCTGCGATGGTACCAATTTCAAACAGGCATAACTTCCTCATACGGACTCCGTTTTGGACGTTCTTGTACTTCATGGAAAGCTTATGAAGTCTACTTTCCAACGGATCCAACCTCATCTTCAAATGCTATCCGAGCCGGCCGCAATAGTCAAAAGAGTCCACGTTGGTCACGTACTGGAATCGGATTCGGACTGCTGCAATGGTGCAAGTTTAAACGGACATAACTTCCTCATACGGACTCCGTTTGGGACGTTCTTGTACTTCATAGAAAGCTTATCAAGTCTACTTTCCAATGGATCCAACCTCATCTTCAAATTCCATCCGAGCCGGCCGGAATCATCAAAACAATTCACGTAGGTTTCTGAGTCCGAGTCAAAAGGGTGCTGCGCCACCTCCACTTGGGCCCATGGGCCTTGTAACCCTAGGGTGTACCCTTTGGGACGCCTCCCCTGGTTGTTTTCACTATATAGGAGCCGCCGCCTCCGTTTCTAGGACTTAGGTTTTGTTTAGATCAGTTTAGCCCCTTGTGCAAACTCCACGTTCTCTTGTGTCGGCTAGACCAACAGATTCGTGTTACAGAACCTCAACTATCCTTGTGCGACTTTTATATCTAGCAAATTCAGGTTGCTCACTATCCTTGTTCTTGCTTGTTCTTCGATTGCATGCAGGAATAGACCTTCGTGGTCAGGTCAACCGCGTTCTTGGCACGGTTGATAACGACTTGGGTGTGGTTCAGCGATTGCTAAGGCGCAAGTGACGTCTCGTACGGTTGTAGTCGGATCGCAAGAGTCATCTCCACCAAAATCGATAGTTATCATCCTATCGGAAGATCGGGACCCCATCGCCTCATCATATCTTTTATGTTCCATTATCAAATTATGACACTGTTGATATATCTATCTTTACAATTATTCCTCTCTATCCACCTTGTTAGAAATCTAGTTAAAATTGAATTAATTGTGTAAAAACATGGACACACAAATATTTTGAAAGAAAGTGAATTTTTTTTGATATTTTATCTATGTATAAACATCAAACGCAGTTGATCCATTCCGCATGATGTACTTCAATAGATAAATCTTAGTACATGTCTCTGCCCTCAAGCATCCGCTCAAGAATCTATGCAAGTAGAGCAACAAGATCGTGTCTTGAACATCGTGTATCCGCTGAATAATGCAAGGTCAATATCTTGGACTCCTTTCCGTTTTTTTATTCATCGTTTTCAACATTGATATAGTCTCTAATACATATGTTTGGTTATTACATTTTCTAATTATATATTGGTAATAATTAGTAAAAAATAATGATGTTGAAGTAATTTTAATAAAAAATCTGCGACTATAATTTTTATATGAAAAATATAAATGATTCTTTTAGATAGGGTAACAACTAGTTATAGGCAACTATCTTCAGCCTTACCTGCCACAAGAGATCACATGATCAAAAGTCCAGTACAAACTAGTGATAGATTGGTAGCCGATAAAAAAATGTAGTTGATCATAAATCAATTTTGGCCATTTTAGCTTGACAACTCAGTTGCCACACCACACTGTTTGGATTAATTAACTAAGTGGTTGTTTGGATCACATAGATTAGAAAGAAGCTTTTAGAAAACTGGTTTTAGTAGGATTTTGGGAAAACAAGTTTTAAGTTGTTATTTTATTATTGTAGGTTTCAGAAAACTTTGTTTGGATGTGATAAATAAAACAAGTTTAAATCAATACTCTGTTTGGTCGAGAAATATGCAAGGAAAAATGCATTTTAGTTGCAGGTGGCTACTGTTTGTCAGATAGGTTATCACCATTGGATGAACACACCTGCCATCTATAAGCCATCCGATCTTTCACTTAACAATTCATCAACCCTCCTCCTTATCACAGAACAAAATGTCACTCATTCCCCCCCTCTCTCTTACTTTACCCTTCCCCTCATCTTTTGATCATGCGTCACTACTCAGCACATCGAACAACCGCCTCCTCATCTTCCTGACCGGCAATGGCGGAGTGTGTGGCAGCACAAGACGCGATGTCGCTGCTTTTGTAGCTATGGCGATGGCAAATTGGCTCCACCTCTTCTTCCTGGACCAACGACAAGCTGGAGAGAGCCCCGATCCGTCTGGCCCTCTGGTTCATTTGGTAAGAAGAGGTTGCATTGCTGGTTGATTCGAGTGGTGGATCTCATTGTTGAGCCGACCCATGCTCTTCCTCTTCTTCCTGACCGGCGACGATGGGATGGAACAACAGCACCAGGCGAGCTTGCGCGGGGAGCTCAGAGCCATGGATTCACGCAGGGAGCTCAGAGCCATGGATTCACATGGGGAGCTTGGAGCCATGGATTCGCTTGGGGAGATCGTCGGCAATGTCGGCCTCATCTTCACCAAGGCCGTGCTAGAGGCGGCGAGGCCGAGGTGGCCACTGGTGTGCCCGTCAATGCTCGCTATGCCTGTCGTGCCTTCATGCTGGGCCGACCCAAGCACGACATGCTACACCAGGCCAGTCCATGCCGTCCATCATTTTTTCACGACCGACCCAGCCCCTTGTCTGTGTCATGCCAAGCTGACCTACCTCATAGCGTGCCTTGGCCATGCTTGGGTCTAGCTGAGCCTCGGGCTGGGACGAAATGGTCTGGCCTAACTCCCACCTCTACTCTTGCGTTCAGTCACAGCTCATGTTGCGATTTTGGTGGAGGTAGGATGATAACTATCGATTTTGGTGGAGGTGACCCTTGCGATCCGACTACAACCGAACGACGTCGCTTGTGCCTTAGCAATCGCTGAACCAACCCCAAGATGTTATCAACCGTGCCAAGAACGCGGTTGACCTGACCACGAAGGTCTATTCCTGCATGCAATCGAAGAACACACAAGAATAAGATAACAAGCAATCTGAAATTGCAAATATATAAATTGAGATCAAAAGGTGGGATTCCAAAGGCTGTCTTGACAGGTGGTCGTCCGACACAACTGAAGAATAGAAGTTTGCATAATAGCTAAACCTAAACTCAATGAAATCCAAGTCCTAACAAGGGGCGGCGGCTCCTTTATAGGAGAACAACTAGGAGGGCGTCCAAAGTGCATGCTCTAGGGTTACAAGGCCCATGGGCCCAATTGGTGGTGACGCAGCACCCTTTTGACTCGGACTCAAAAACCAACGTGGATGTTTTGATGATTGCAGCCGGCTCAGATGGAATTCGAAAATGAGGTCGGATCCGTTGGAAAGTAGACTTCATAAGCTTTCCATGAAGTACACGAACGTCCCAAACGGAGTCCGTATGAGAAAGTTACGTTCGTTTCAACGTGCACCATTGCAGCAGTCCGAATCTGATTCCAGTACGTGACCAACACGGACTCTTTTGATGATTCCAGCTGTCTCAGATAGAATCTGAAGATGGGGTTGAATCCTTTAGAAAGTAGACTTGATAAGATTTTCATCAAGTCCAAGAACGTCCCAAACGGAGTCTGTATGAGAAAGTTACGTCCGTTTAAACTTGCACCATTGCAGCAGTCCGAATCTGATTCCAGTACGGGTCCAACAAGGACTCTTTTGAATTGGTGTAAAAGTGACGTGCTGCTGTGGAAATATATATTTTCATCATTAGGTAGCATTATATTCTCATTTAAAATATGTTGAGGCTGAAGAAACGAATTCACCTTTAGTTCAATCTTGATATTGGGCGCTATTGTCGTATGTGTTTGTGGTGTGGTCACATCACAAATTGGCCCACACCAGGATTGATTATAGGTGTATTTCACAAAATCCAATAATGATGATGCTGACCAAATTCCTTAAGACTACAAAATATATATTTTAACATAAAAAATTATGCAGTGCACAACAATATATTGCAGTATGATATATCTAATTTTACAAGTACAATTGAAAGAGTAGTAACAATTTGTTTGAAATATTTCAAATACACTCCAGCTAAGACCTCTTTTTTTTCCCTGAGATGACAATCTAGCATAGTTGTCGTCAATGCTTCTTATTTCTTTTGGCGTAACACCAATTTTTATTGACAAAAATACAAAGCATGTTACAAGTTTGATCACACTTCTGGCTAGGAAAAGCAACATGTAAAATATAAAAATGCTCACATATGCAGGTGCTAAAATCCATATAGAGAATTGACCCAGCGCCTTCGCAGGGTGACAACAATACTCATGCATCACCCTCTCATGGGTGACAAAGAAAATGTCAAACTCTTTCTTAAACACAGTTCTCACGAATGCCATGAGCATCCTATTCAACAACCTTGGTAGAGACCGTGAAAATTGAAGCATATAAAAAACTGCTATCAAGAAGCTACCTTTCGGTGATTATACCACTTAGAAACCTTCCGGTGTCACGAAGGATCAAATCAGGTTGAACCCTCATCTCCTACACACATCATTATACAACCTATAAATAGAAGCCACCTTAATATCAATGGCTTGGTCACTTGAGTTTAAAAACAGTGTAACTTTTGAAATTGTTTCTTTTGTCAAGATGATATATTATCCCGCTACTTCTCATGCTCCTCTCTCATTTCCCATGTGTCACCAATGTTGTGGCCTAGGAGACCACGCACTAAGAAAATGGTCCACTTTGGAGATTAGATCGTTGCGTGAAATCATCTAATCTAGTAGGTGTTAGATTGAGAAGGCTGACTAAAGGGAGGAGAGCTAAATAGACGGTTTAAAAAATTCTTCTCTAATTAATTATCAATTTCTATTTGGCTAAACTAAGCAAATAATGTGGAAACTTAAATCAAAAAGATT
Source organism: Dendrocalamus sinicus (assembly GCA_036346575.1). Taxonomy (NCBI): domain Eukaryota; kingdom Viridiplantae; phylum Streptophyta; class Magnoliopsida; order Poales; family Poaceae; genus Dendrocalamus; species Dendrocalamus sinicus. The sequence goes on from CM070645.1 coordinate 18,698,145, forward strand.
TAGCACAAATAACGCCTAGAACAATCGGGTTCAACTAAGAGTACTAACAAGATAAACCTATGTTAAGATTTGTAATTCTAGGATGACAAGTAATCAATTTAATTTTATGAATGTAAATTGAGCACAAGAAAACAAACCACAATTAACACGGTTGCTTTTTACCATGGTGTTTGAAGACTTACCAGTCTTCCCTAGTCCACGTTGAGATTAGCTCAAACGAATTGAACCGGCTCGACGAATTAAGTCAAAACACCTCAATCCACTAGTGTTAGCTCTATCCCACTCTGGATAGGTGAGCTCCAACCTTCATAACTTTGCGGGGTCTTCTCACAATCTTCTTTGAGAAGATCACCACCCATGACATCTCTAACGCCGTCTTGGAGTCGGCAAACTCCAAGAGTAATAAGTCAAGCCCCTCACTTGACTCTCACCACGTGCAACAAATGCACAAACTCGAGTCGATACACAATCTACCTCTAGATGTAACACATGCAATCTAGAACCTTCCTCCTTACTCACAAGGTGCAACACATGCACAATTGAGAGGAGGACCTCACACTAACTCAAGAGAGTGAAATAGAGTGCCAAAAGTTATTCTCCAACTGGCCACAAAGGGGTATATATACCCTGCAACTCAAAACTAGCCGTTAGGACAAAAAAATAGGATTTCTAGAAGTACCGCAAGCAAACAACCGGTACTTCCGCTCCCCTCAGCAACGGTCAGAAAACTAGCTATTGCAAGCAAATCCGGCAGTTCTATCATGCAAAGTCTAGTACTACCGACCATCGGAAGTACCGTAGCACTCGTGCAAAACTACCAAATTCCTTGGGGATGAGAAGACTCCACACAGGTGTCTCTCTGGAAAAAAATGTACCGCTACACAAGCCGAATGTTTCGCAAATCAGAAGTACTGCTCACACAGAGCTGATAGTACCACTTGTTGATCGGACAGCTCACACAGAGCCAATCGGACTGCTCACATAGAGCTGGTCGAAAGTAACGATCGTCGACTTCATTGGTCCTTAACCACATCGGATGGTTCGACCACTCAGGTCTCCGACCATGTTGTCCGGTTCAATCACACAGGTCTCTTACTACGTTGATTGCTGACCACGTTGTCGAGATCGACCACACAGGTCTCCGACTATACTGGTCTCGACCATGTTGTTTGGAGATAGGTGCCCGATCTTCACGACGTAGGATTATGGATAACTAGCCCGTGCAACCTAGCAATTGATGCAGCCAACCACTGTCTCTATACAACAACCTGCAGCACTCAAATTACTCAACCACACGCTACAGCCTTCATCTACTCGCTATCGTGGAGCAGACACGTTCAAGCAATCCCAAGGAATCGCAAGAACAACGGAGTAGCAACTCGGAAATAACACCCAATCCCTATTAGTGGTGGAAATGACTCACACACAAAGAGGAACAAGTGTTCTACAAAACAAAAATTCAGCCAACAAGTTCTCTATTACATGGAGGGGGTAACCCCCTATTTATAGGGTTATTAGGTCGGTTGCTACAGTGCTGCTACAGTACTTGTGACATATGCGATGATGTCATCTTGCGTTGATCTTCTGTGGCTACGCGATTCTTTGTGGCAATGTTGACATATGCGCTTACATCACTTCATGTTGATCTTCTGTGATCATGCGATCTTTTGTAGCTTTGATGACATATACGCTTACATTATATTCATAATGATCTTCTGTGGCCACGCGATCTTCTGTGGCTATGCTTCCCGTTTCTCTAAAGCGTCTTTTCCATCTATTAACTTTTCCTCAAATCTAAGAACACATAAAATAGAAGCACTAGGTAGCAACAGATTCTCATGAGTATAAGAGTAATTACTAAGGAAAAGATTCACCTCTTGTTGCATTTGTTTTGCTCTAGCTCTTGTCATTGGTCCAATGGGTTCAATACTTGAAGTAGATGATGTAGCGTGTTTGCTAGTGATGTCCTCATCAACGTCGGTTCCGACCACACGAGTCTTGACCACGTTGGTTCGACTCGCTGGTTTTGATCACATAGATCTCGACCATGCTAGTTTCGACCACATCGGTTTGACCACGCTGGTCTTTGATCACACAGATCTTGACCACGTCGGTTCCGACTTTGTTGGTTTAACTACGTCGGCTTCGACCATATTGGTTCCCGACCACATTGATCTTTGACCACATAGATTTTCGACCACATTGGTTTGACCACAATGGCTTTCGACCACACAGGTCTTTCGACCACCAACAAATGTAGTAGTTTCGTGATTATAGTGCTAGTAATTTCGACTAGCGATAGTACCGCAAAATACACTATGATTGTTTTAATTTCCCTGAGAAGTGCATATACTTCAACAGATTTTGTAAAACATATTTGCAAACTACAGTATCATGCACACAAAGATTATCTCTGTTTCTCAACAAGTTGCAAAACACATTTGCACACTTGTAGAATCATGACACAAGGATTATATATATGAGCTTCAACCATTTGCAAAACACATTTGCAAAATAAGTCTCATACTATTAAGAATAGAAACATGGACTTCAAATACTTACAAAATACATATGCTATGTATAGTCCCATGATACAAGGATTTAACACATGAGCTTCAACTATTTGCAAAACATATTCGCAAATACAAGTCTCATGTCAAGGAGAGCTAGAGCAAGTGAGGTTGAGCTATCAACATATGATGGGACTCAAGCTACTAGACATGACCCCTCTTGGCAATCCATAGCAGCAATCCGGTCTTCCAACCAAACACCAAGACTGGTAAAAGACTATGTCGTTGTTTTAATACCGATCTTACGTATGATTTATTTGGATTCAGGGATTTTCTCAGAAGACTAAGCTATGGTCTTGCGGAATAGGGATACAGGAATTTTTATCCAGGTTCGGGCCTTCTCCTAGGACAATAATAACCCTACGTCATGTGTGATTACTCATCACAGGAAATGATTACAAGAGTGTAATGCGAAAAAAGAGTCTACCTAAGTAGGTGATTGTAACATCCCAAAATTTGGTTGTTCAAAAATATGGAATTTTTAAGAATATTTCTTGTATTTTGCTGGTGTTTAAAATTTCTTATGAATATTTATTTGAAATCTTTTGAGTTTTTGGTGGCATGCAAATTAATATATTGAGAAATAATATCCAAATTTAAAAACAATGATGGTGTTAATAAAAGAAATAGAAAATCCAACGATTTACACACAAATTAAAATTTAAGTACTAGCTAATGGAAGTAAAAAATTTGAAATCCAATTCACTTAGGTAAAAGAAAAGCAATGGCTAAAGGAGTATTAAAAACTCACATTTAAATAGTTGATAATTAAAGCTTAAATTCTATATGTCATGCAAAAATTAAAATTAGTGATCATAAATATGAAACAAAAATTTAAATTAGAAATCTGAAATTTCAAAACCAAGCTTAAACATTTTATCTTCTTACCATTCCCTGTCACTTCCATGTGGACCTGACCATTTTCCTCTCTCTTGCTCCTCCTCTTTTTCTTCTCTACCGATCGGGCCCTCTCCTTTTCCCCGTTTCCCTCTCTGCCCAGCGGGCCCGGTCCCTACCCGCTCCTTTCTTTTTCCTTCTTCTCTTCCCCCTGTACACCTGCGCCAGCTTCTTTCCTCTCTATTGCGCTGAGCTCTCAGCCTCCCCGTGGCATCCATGCACTCGTGCTGCCCACGGCTTCTCCGACTGTCGCCCACCATTTACCCGTGCCGCCCACCGCCTCCATAGCCCCCTCCCGTGACCATAAGTAGCTCCCCGCACACCATTCCCTTTCCTCCCCTACCCCTTCCTCTTCCGCCCGTGCGCAAGCCGCCACCGCCGTCGTTCCTACCGCTGCCTCCTCCTCGGTCGACCTCCCTTCGATTCCTCACCGAGGGAGCACCTTCTCTGTGCCCTCAACCTGCCCCAACCGCCGATTGAGGCTCTCATCGCCCGAGTTCCCTCTCCACCGTGAGCTCCACCCGCGTTGCCGCCGGTCCGCGCCGCCAGCCCACACTGGACCTCCTTCGGCTCGGTAAGTTCCCCGGTGAGCTCCCCCATGACGCACTCATACTCACGCTCCTCCCCAACTCCACCCTCTCCCACCACAGCGCTAGCACCCCGACCCGTCCCCGCCTCAGGCCGCTCGCGCCGACGCCGGCCACCCCCAACGCCACCACGGCCCGTGACGACACCACTAGAATTTTCCCCACCCACGGGCAACCCATTTTGCTGGTCACTGCCACCTCCCCCAGCCACCGTCCGCCGCTGGCAATGCCAGCGCCAAGCGCCGGCCATTTCCCCTGTTTCGCCTCTGCCACTCCTCAGCTCTTATTATTTGCCGCGCCATCTTTGTTAGCCCAGGCGTCCCGCCCACTTGGCTAGCCGAAGCAAAACACACGCGCGAGCACTCAGGTCCCGAGTTCGATTCCGCAGGGCTGCACCCTTTTCATCTCTTTTTATTTTGCTTTGGTTAATCCAATTCAATTAAGAAGAATTAAGGAAATTAGGAAATAATCCAGGGAAGCTAATAAAATTTAATTAGGATGTAAAAGAGATTATGTGAGATTTAAATTTGGATTAGTTATCATAATGAATGATTAAAGTGTCTTTAGTATTTATTTTAAATCTAATTATTAATTAAAGGCATTAATAAAGAAAAATGACTTTGGTTAAAAGTCCAAATTTAATCAAGATTACCCTTAATTATAACTACAATATGTGCCCTAATATTTTACATGCCTCCACTAAATAAATCCCAATGATAGATTTAATTAAATAGCGATATTGAAATATGAACCCAGTATAACAAGCTTTGTCCAGATAACTAAATTTAAATTAAATTAGAAATAAAACTAAGCCTAATAGTAACTAAAGTATAGGCAAGATAATAATGGTGCTATTAATTAAACCCTAACGTTAGATTTAAATGAATAATAATATCGAGCATAAATGTATATAACAAGCTAGGACCCGTATAAATAGATCCTAATTCAAATTAAACTAAGCCTAGTAATAACTGAAGATACATAAAATATCGCACCACAAAATGCTATAAACCCAAACTCTAAGATTAATTCGGTAAGCTAAAAATTGTATACATCGCATATATAGTATATGCCCTGAATATTAACGCTCGACAAAATAATACCCAGCTAGACTTGTACACCGATTCATAGGTCTAACCTGACTCATGGAACTTCCTTGATAAATACAAAAATAATAAAAGAGGTTATTAATAAAAAGATCGAGTCATCGTATTCTACCACCGACCTTGCCTCAAATCACCCGAATCACCCATTAACTCATAATAAAGCTAAATTGAGTTTATTTAGATTTATGTTGGTCTTTTGAGTTATTTGCCTTTATTTGTATTCAGTCATTTAGCACGTAATTAGAAATTGAAGTCCTGAAGAATCAAAGGATCAAGCGAGATCAAGAGCGAAGTAAAGATAAAGACTAGAAGCTCAGCCCCTCGAATGAGATAGCTTTGAGTGAGCTCAAGACCGCGGTAAACCGCGCAAGGTGAGTCAATACTTTGATCATATTGAACCTACCATTTCTGCAAGTTATTTCCATTTTAAAATTATGAAATTGCATCTTTGTTATTTTATGTGCAAATGTATATTTGATTTTAAGCTTCTAGTTATATGCCCATTAATAACTGGTTAGTACTACACTCATTTGAGACATTTGAATATCGAGCATTGTCACCTAGCAAAATTATAATGTTATAATTTTTGAAAATAAGTCTGGAATTATATACTGCTACTTAGCATTGCTTAGGTACTCGGGGGCACCAAAATGCCCCAAGCATCACTTTTAATCATGAGTAACTGATTTGGGAAGTCATGGTGGAAATGACTGGTGTATTTTAACATGATTATTTTATGATCCCAAAAACCCAACTTGCTTAAATATCTGGGCGGATGGTATGGGGGCTGGTATGTGGTGCAGCGGAAGCACGGTAAGTGGATTGTGGTAGAACCGCTCAGATACCACTAAGGACTGAATCTTGTCATGACCTCCTGTGTAAAACCGTACAACCACAAGTCTGTAAATTGCAACTTGGCTAAGTAAAACTATCGAAACCCCCGGACTCATCTCACCGGTAGTGGATAGGAGTGGATATTGCAAGGGCAAGGGGATGCCTAAAGGGACACTGAGTGGAGGGTGAAGTTTCCCAGTCGTATTAGCGTTATGGAGAGTGGAGTCCGAAACAATTTGAGCCTTTATCTATTGCTGCATAGTCCTTGTTTGTTGAGTCTTCGGTTGCATCGTCGTGTCCTTTGCTGGTCTTAGTGTCTAGTTCCTTTAGAGTTTCGAGTTCTGTTCACGTTTTGGACTCACCGTTGCAGTTAGATCCGAACTGTCATAGGAGGGCAAAAAAAAAAGGAGGACTCGGTTTCTGCCCTAATTGGTATTGGAGTAGGGCACGAATTCGGATTCAACTACATCAGTTCCTTTAGAGTTTCGAGTTCTGTTCACGTTTTGGACTCACCGTTGCAGTTAGATCCGAACTGTCATAGGAGGGCAAAAAAAAAAAAAGAGGAGGACTCGGTTTCTGCCCTAATTGGTATTGGAGTAGGGCACGAATTCGGATTCAACTACATCGTGTGTGAAAAAAAAAGAGAAAAGAAGGAACAGGCAGCCGCATCTAGAAGAGCCGCGGCATAAAAAAAAAAAAGAAAAAAAAAGAAGAAAAAAAAGCAGAGGAGAGAAAACATTAACTTTTGCATACGACCTCCGATTGAGGCGATTCTTGATCCGTTGGAAAGGAAATCGGAAGATAGAGTGAAAAAAGAAGTAAGGAAAACGGAGATTTCAGATCCGCGTAAGCCACCAGGCACATGCGCGCGCTTCGACCCAAAAACGTCGTTTAGGGCCTCAAACGGGCCCGCAAACCGAGGAAAATCAAGTTTCTCGAATTCGCTCAAAATTGACAGAGCCCTTCTGCACGTGATTCTAAGGTACCTGTGAAGACAGCACCCTTTTTCGAGCTCCGAACTCCGTGTGCAACGCCATCTAGTTTCTTTACGCACGGTGTGTCTTCGTTTGTGTTCTAGGCTCGCGTCTCTAGTGCGGTCTAGCCTAGGACCAGCACGGTGCCGTCGTTGAGCGATCATTCAACTTGCTTTGACTAATGTGGTTCTAGTTATCCTTTGTTCACTCTCGGCCCACCTATAGCTCCACAGATTTGGCTACCACCTCACGGGACTAGCGACCAAGGCAGCGATACACCCAATTTCCGGAGATATTGTCTTGACTTGTCGGCTGCCATCACCTCCTGCTCATTGTGGTAAGAACTTGTAAGAGCTTGACAAACAGGTTGAGAGTGTGCGACTTGATTTAACCACATCCCGGTAGTTGTGAGGGTATAACTGCAGTTTTATTATTTTTATCTTCTTGGTTTGTTTCTTGTGTTCTTCTAACAATGTCGGGAGAACCGGAGGACTGCGGGCAGCGCAACATTCCCCTCGGACTAGGGCATCATACAACACTTTGAGCGCCAAATGAAGCTGCACATGAAGGACTTGATGAGGATGTACGGGTCACCAACGAACGCCTTGGCCAATTGGAGGCGCGCAGATCGACACCAACACTACGCTTGCAACATTGGAGGCTTCGTTGGCACCATCAACACCTCACTTGCTGAGATTTTGAGACGTCTTGATGAGAGGGCGTGCATCTCCGCTGCACCGACTCAGCGTACTCGTGCCAACATTGGTGTCTTGGGCAGCGGGGTGGGCGAAAATGGTGGAGACGATTATGCGGTGACAATCGAGATTGATGATGATGAGGACGCTCACCGTCAACGTCAACCACGCCGGGCTGAGGTGCGTGACAATGATGAATCGCTTGGTAAGATTAAATTCACTATGCCACTTTTTGATGGAAAATATAACCACGATGCTTATATCACTTGGGAATTGGTGTTGATCGAAATTTGCTTGTCATGCATTCCCGAAAACAAAAGGGTTAGGGCTGCTACTAGTGAGTTTACTGATTTTGCGTCTGTTTGGTGGAGTGAATATTCTAAGAAAAATCCTTTCACCATACCACAAACTTGGGATGCATTAAAAGAATCATACGAGCTAGATTTGTTCCCTCATATTATGCACGTGATTTGTTACATAAGTTGCAACAATTGAGGCAAGGTAGTAAAAGCGTAGAGGAATATTTTCAAGAATTGCAAACAGGCATGCTGCGTTGTGACTTAGAGGAAATCGAGGAAGCCGCTATGGCTAGGTTTATGGGTGGTTTGAATCGGAAATTCAGGATATCTTAGCTTACAAGGAATATAATTCTATCACTCGTTTATTTCATCTTGCTTGTAAAGCTGAAAGAGAATCTGAGGGACGACGCGCGAGCACTAGGACTAACGTTTCGCAGTCGTGGAAACATTTGGTCTCAACGTGCATCTGCCGCACCATCAAGCCAACCCCTGCACCTTCTTCCTCCAACAGCAAGCCACGGTTGTCATCATCAAATTCGGCATCTCGGGCATCCGAAGCAACAAAGGGCAGCCCAAGCCCATGCAAAGAGCTCTTCGTCCGTTGCATCTACGGGACGAACAAGGGATATCCAATGTCATCAATGCAAGGGGTATGGCCATGTGAGGAGTGAGTGCCCAACCAAGCGTGTTCGATTGTGAGAGATGATGGTGGGTATTCTTCGCTAGTGATTTGGATGAGGATACATATGCTATGCTTGCGGTGACCATGCGGTAGTGGGAAGGAGCAAGAAGAAGAGCACATTGGTGCTGAAGATGCAGAGCGCTATGAGAGCCTCATTGTGCAGCGTGTGTTGAGTGCACAAATGGAGAGGCGGAGCAAAATCAGCGGCACATCCTTTTCCAAACAAAGTGCGTCGTGAAGGAACGTTCATGCCGAGTGATAATTGATGGAGGGAGCTGCAACAACTTGGTGAGCTCCGATATGGTGGAGAAGCTTGCGTTGAACACCAAACCTCACCCACACCCTTACTACATTCAATGGTTCAATAACAGCGGCAAGGTGAAGGTAACACGAATGGTGAGAGTAAATTTTGCTATTGGTTCTTATCACGATGTTGTAGAATGCGATGTTGTCCCTATGCAAGCATGCTCTATGCTTATTAGGTAGACCGTGGCAATATGATAAAGATTCACTTGCATCATGGTAAGACAAACCAATATTCTTTTGTGCATCATGACAAGAAAATTGTGTTACATCCTATGTCTCCGAAGCTATTTTCAAAGATGAGATTGCTAGAGCTAGTAGAGAGAAAAATCAGGAGCATAATAGGAGTGAAAATCAGATTGTTGCAAGTGAACTTGAGCAACATAAAAGAAAAACTCTAAATCTGTTCATGAGAATAAAACTGAGATTAAATTGAAAGGTGCATGTTTTCTTGCTACTAAGTCGATGTGAATGAGCTGGATGCTAGTACTTCTATTTGCTATGCCTTACTTTGCAAACAAGCTTTATTTTCATTTGAGGAGGTACCTTCTTACATGCCTCCTGCTGTCACTAATCTTTGCAGAGTACATGGATGTCTTTCCAAAGGACGTGCCACGGGGCTACCACCAAGTCACGAGGATTGAGCACCGATTGATTTGATTCCGGGGCATCTTTGCCCAATCGTGCGCCATACAGGACCAATCCGGAAGAAACTAAGGAGATTCAGCGTCAAGTTCAAGAATTGCTTGATAAAGGTTATGTGCGTGAGTCTCTTAGCCCTTGTGCTGTTCCGGTAATTTTAGTGCCTAAGAAAGATGGATCATGGCGTATGTGTGTGGACTGTAGAGCGATCAATAACATTACCATTAGATATCGTCACCCTATTCCTAGGTTAGATGATATGCTTGATGAATTAAGTGGCTCTATTGTCTTCTCTAAAGTTGATTTGCGTAGTGGGTACCACCAAATTCGCATGAAATTGGGAGATGAATGGAAAACAGCATTTAAAACTAAGTTCGGTTTGTATGAGTGGTTAGTAATGCCATTTGGTTTAACTAATGCACCTAGCACATTCATGAGATTAATGAACGAGGTTTTGCGTGCTTTCATTGGTAAATTTGTAGTGGTCTATTTTGATGATATATTGATATATAGCAGATCACTAGAGGAACACCTTTGCCATTTACGTGCTGTTTTTGATGCTTTACGTAATGCACGTTTATTTGGTAACGTTGAGAAGTGCACATTTTGCACGGATCGAGTCTCTTTTCTTGGCTATGTTGTTACTCCACAGGGCATAGAAGTTGATCAAGCCAAGGTTGAGGCAATACAGAGTTGGCCGACTCCTAAAGCGGTCACGCAGTGCGAAGTTTTCTAGGACTTGCTGGATTCTATCGTCGTTTTGTGAAGGATTTCAGCACCATCGCTGCACCATTGATTGAGCTCACTAAAAGGGGTGCCGTTTACTTGGGAATGCACAGAAGACGCCTTCAACACATTGAAAGATAAGTTAACACATGCACCATTACTCCAACTTCCAGATTTTAGTAAGACTTTTGAGCTAGAATGTGATGCTAGTGGAATTGGATTGGGTGGTGTCTTTGTTGCAAGAAGGTAAACTGTGGCATACTTTAGTGAAAAATTGAGTGGGCCTAGTTTGAACTATTCTACTTACGATAAGGAATTATATGCTCTAGTTCGAACTTTAGAGACATGGCAACATTATTTATGGCCCAAAGAATTTGTCATTCATTCGATCATGAGTCATTAAAGCATATTAGAAGTCAAGCAAAATTGAACCGTAGGCATGCAAAGTGGGTTGAATTCATAGAGTCTTTTCCTTATGTCATAAAACACAAAAGGAAAGGAGAATGTTATTGCTGATGCATTGTCTAGGAGATATACCATGCTCTCACAACTTGACTTCAAAATTTTTGGATTGGAAACAATTAAGGAGCATTATGTTCATGATGATGACTTTAAAGACGTGTTGCTGAATTGCCAAGAGGAAAAACGTGGAATAAATTTGTTCTAAATGATGGATTTGTGTTTAGAGCTAACAAACTATGCATTCCAGCTAGCTCCGTTCGTTTGTTGTTGTTACAGAAGCGCATGGAGGTGGGCTGATGGGGCATTTTGGAGCGAAGAAGACGGAAGACATACTTGGTAGTCATTTCTTTTGGCCAAAGATGAGGCGTGATGTGGAGCGTTTTGTTGCTCGCTGCACTACGTGTCAAAAGGCTAAGTCACGACTTAATCCTCACGGTTTGTATATGCCTCTACCTGTTCCTAGTGTGCCTTGGGAAGATATTTCTATGGACTTTGTTTTAGGACTGCCTAGGACAAAGAAGGGAGGGATAGCATATTTGTTGTTGTGGATAGATTTTCTAAGATGGCACACTTCATACCATGTCATAAAAGTGATGATGCTTCCAATATTGCTGATTTGTTCTTTCGTGAAGTTGTTCGTTTGCATGGTGTGCCAAATACAATAGTTTCCGATCGTGACACTAAATTCCTTAGCCATTTTTGGAGAACTTTATGGGCTAAATTGGGGACTAAGCTGTTATTTTCGACTACGTGTCATCCCCAAACTGATGGGCAAACTGAAGTTGTGAATAGAACTTTATCTACCATGCTTAGGGCTGTTTTGAAAAGAACATTAAAGTGTGGGAAGAATGCTTGCCTCATATTGAATTTGCTTATAATCGTTCGCTGCATTCTACTACAAAGTTGTGCCCTTTTGAGATTGTCTATGGCTTTGTGCCTCGTGCTCCTATTGATTTGCTACCACTTCAATCTTCGGAGAAGTTAAATTTTGATGCTAAACAGCGTCTGACTTGATGTTGAAATTGCATGAGACAACCAAAGAAAATATTGAACGCATGAATGCTAAATATAAACTTGCTGGTAGTAAAGGAAGGAGGCATTTAACTTTTCAACCGGGTGATTTAGTTTGGTTGCATTTGAGAAAAGAAAGATTTCCTGAATTGAGGAGGTCTAAGTTGATGCCTAGAGCTGATGGTCCTTTCAAAGTGTTGGAAAAGATTAATGACAATGCATATAAACTTGAGTTGCCTGCAGATTTTGGGGTTAGTCCCACCTTTAACATTGCAGATTTGAAGCCATACTTGGGAGAAGAAGATGAGCTTGAGTCGCGGACGACTCAAATGCAAGAAGGGGAGGATGATGAGGACATCCTTTCCATGCATACAACCATGCCGACTCCATATCAAACTGAAACTATGATACAAGGACCAATGACTAGAGCGCGAGCACGTCCGCTTAACCATCAGGTGAATGCGTTCCTAAGTTTGCATACAAATGTTTCAAAGAATGGAATACTACTTAATTCTTGTGATGATTTAATTGTCCTTAGGAACCATGGGAAGAACCACATGAGCTCAAGTATAGAAGTGGAACCGTCAGCGCAAACCAAGTCCTGTTCACGAGTTTGACTCGGATTCGGCCTTGTTGACAACGCCTACTTCAAACGGCCGTAACTTTTGATCCAGAAGGTTTCTCGGGGCCCATGAGTACTTGTTGGAAAGCTCTTGAAGTCTACTTTCAGATGGATCCGGCCTCACCTCCAAATTCCATCCGAGTCGACCAGAAACTGCAAAACAATTCACGTCGCTTTTCCAGTCTGAGTTAAAGTGGGCCTTGGGCCTTGTAATTCGAGTCCTATTCGGCTTCCTTGTGTTTTGGCCGACCCTCCACCTTCCGTGACCCTTAAATAGGCAGCCGCACCCTCTTCTAGGGTTTGGGGTTTTGTTTAGACTAAGTTAGCTTTTGCTGCTTTGCCTTGTACTCGCGCGTGTCGGCTAGACCGCCCGAATACTTGTCTTCGGAACCCCACCGTTTCTCTGTTTTGGATTGAATCTTACATCGTTATTTGCAATTGAGTTGTGTTCATCTTGTTCTTGCTTGTTCTTCGATTGCTTGCAGGAACAAGAACCCTCGTGGTTAGGTTGATCGTGCGCCGACAAGGTCACGAACAATCTCTGGAGTTGGTGTATCGATCGCTAAGGCGCAACGTCCTTGGATGGTTGTAGTCGGGTCGTCAACGTCATCTCCTTCCCCAATCGAATCTACCACTCTCATCGAAAGATCGGGACCCCTAGTCCTATCATGACCCCTATGGATACAACCATATTTGCTATGCTTGTTGTCCTAATTACAAGAGTTCCTACGCATCGCTTAAATTATAAGGTGAGCTCGTTTCAAATAGGTTTCATTTTGTTTGATAAAGAACTTATGATATTACATAATGAGAGTTTGTTGCGTTTGTTATTATGTACCGACATTTATGATGAAGATCATGCAATACGTGAGACTACACATATGCTAAAACCGAGGACGGTTTTTCTATCAAGAAGGGGAGGATGATGTGACCACGCCACAAACACATACGACAATAGCGCCCAATATCAAGATTGAACTAAAGGTGAATTCGTTTCTTCAGCCTTCATATGTTACTAAGAATAGACCGCTACCTAATGCAAGTGATTTAATTGTGCTTAGGAACTTGGGAAAGGATGAAGGAAAGGGACATGGAGTCCTGGACATGCATGGAAGGAATAATGGAGGTCACCACGTCACTTTGGGACCAAGTCAAGCACGAATTCGAGTTGGACACGTTTTGGAATCAGACTCGGACTGCTGCGATGGTACCAATTTCAAACAGGCATAACTTCCTCATACGGACTCCGTTTTGGACGTTCTTGTACTTCATGGAAAGCTTATGAAGTCTACTTTCCAACGGATCCAACCTCATCTTCAAATGCTATCCGAGCCGGCCGCAATAGTCAAAAGAGTCCACGTTGGTCACGTACTGGAATCGGATTCGGACTGCTGCAATGGTGCAAGTTTAAACGGACATAACTTCCTCATACGGACTCCGTTTGGGACGTTCTTGTACTTCATAGAAAGCTTATCAAGTCTACTTTCCAATGGATCCAACCTCATCTTCAAATTCCATCCGAGCCGGCCGGAATCATCAAAACAATTCACGTAGGTTTCTGAGTCCGAGTCAAAAGGGTGCTGCGCCACCTCCACTTGGGCCCATGGGCCTTGTAACCCTAGGGTGTACCCTTTGGGACGCCTCCTGGTTGTTTTCACTATATAGGAGCCGCGCCTCCGTTTCTAGGACTTAGGTTTTGTTTAGATCAGTTTAGCCCCTTGTGCAAACTCCACGTTCTCTTGTGTCGGCTAGACCAACAGATTCGTGTTACAGAACCTCAACTATCCTTGTGCGACTTTTATATCTAGCAAATTCAGGTTGCTCACTATCCTTGTTCTTGCTTGTTCTTCGATTGCATGCAGGAATAGACCTTCGTGGTCAGGTCAACGCGTTCTTGCACGGTTGATAACGACTTGGGTGTGGTTCAGCGATTGCTAAGGCGCAAGTGACGTCTCGTACGGTTGTAGTCGGATCGCAAGAGTCATCTCCACCAAAATCGATAGTTATCATCCTATCGGAAGATCGGGACCCCATCGCCTCATCATATCTTTTATGTTCCATTATCAAATTATGACACTGTTGATATATCTATCTTTACAATTATTCCTCTCTATCCACCTTGTTAGAAATCTAGTTAAAATTGAATTAATTGTGTAAAAACATGGACACACAAATATTTTGAAAGAAAGTGAATTTTTTTTGATATTTTATCTATGTATAAACATCAAACGCAGTTGATCCATTCCGCATGATGTACTTCAATAGATAAATCTTAGTACATGTCTCTGCCCTCAAGCATCCGCTCAAGAATCTATGCAAGTAGAGCAACAAGATCGTGTCTTCAGAACATCGTGTATCCGCTGAATAATGCAAGGTCCAATATCTTGGACTCCTTTCCGGTTTTTTTATTCATCGTTTTCAACATTGATATAGTCTCTAATACATATGTTTGGTTATTACATTTTCTAATTATATATTGGTAATAATTAGTAAAAAAATAATGATGTTGAAGTAATTTTAATAAAAAAATCTGCGACTATAATTTTTTTATATGAAAAATATAAATGATTCTTTTAGATAGGGTAACAACTAGTTATAGGCAACTATCTTCAGCCTTACCTGCCACAAGAGATCACATGATCAAAAGTCCAGTACAAACTAGTGATAGATTGGTAGCCGATAAAAAAATGTAGTTGATCATAAATCAATTTTGGCCATTTTAGCTTGACAACTCAGTTGCCACACCACACTGTTTGGATTAATTAACTAAGTGGTTGTTTGGATCACATAGATTAGAAAGAAGCTTTTAGAAAACTGGTTTTAGTAGGATTTTGGGAAAACAAGTTTTAAGTTGTTATTTTATTATTGTAGGTTTCAGAAAACTTTGTTTGGATGTGATAAATAAAACAAGTTTAAATCAATACTCTGTTTGGTCGAGAAATATGCAAGGAAAAATGCATTTTAGTTGCGGTGGCTCTTGTTTGTCGATAGGTTATCACCATTGGATGAACACACCTGCCATCTATAAGCCATCCGATCTTTCACTTAACAATTCATCAACCCTCCTCCTTATCACGAACAAAATGTCACTCATTCCCCCTCTCTCTTACTTTACCCTTCCCCTCATCTTTTGATCATGCGTCACTACTCAGCACATCGAACAACCGCCTCCTCATCTTCCTGACCGGCAATGGCGGAGTGTGTGGCAGCACAAGGCGCGATGTCGCTGCTTTTGTAGCTATGGCGATGGCAAATTGGCTCCACCTCTTCTTCCTGGACCAACGACAAGCTGGAGAGAGCCCCGATCCGTCTGGCCCTCTGGTTCATTTGGTAAGAAGAGGTTGCATTGCTGGTTGATTCGAGTGGTGGATCTCATTGTTGAGCCGACCCATGCTCTTCCTCTTCTTCCTGACCGGCGACGATGGGATGGAACAACAGCACCAGGCGAGCTTGCGCGGGGAGCTCAGAGCCATGGATTCACGCAGGGAGCTCAGAGCCATGGATTCACATGGGGAGCTTGGAGCCATGGATTCGCTTGGGGAGATCGTCGGCAATGTCGGCCTCATCTTCACCAAGGTCGTGCTAGAGGCGGCGAGGCCGAGGTGGCCACTGGTGTGCCCGTCAATGCTCGCTATGCCTGTCGTGCCTTCATGCTGGGCCGACCCAAGCACGACATGCTACACCAGGCCATCCATGCCGTCCATCATTTTTCACGATCGACCCACCCCTTGTGCGTGTCATGCCAAGTGACCTACCTCATAGCGTGCCTTGGCCATGCTTGGGTCTAGCCGAGCCTCGGGCCGGGCGAAATGGTCCGCCTAACTCCCACCTCTACTCTTGCGTTCATCACAGCTCATGTTGCGATTTTGGTGGAGGTAGGATGATAACTATCGATTTTGGTGGAGGTGACCCTTGCGATCCGACTACAACCGAACGACGTCGCTTGTGCCTTAGCAATCGCTGAACCAACCCCAAGATGTTATCAACCGTGCCAAGAACGCGGTTGACCTGACCACGAAGGTCTATTCCTGCATGCAATCGAAGAACACACAAGAATAAGATAACAAGCAATCTGAAATTGCAAATATATAAATTGAGATCAAAAGGTGGGATTCCAAAGGCTGTCTTGACAGGTGGTCGTCCGACACAACTGAAGAATAGAAGTTTGCATAATAGCTAAACCTAAACTCAATGAAATCCAAGTCCTAACAAGGGAGGCGGCGGCTCCTTTATAGGGAGAACAACTAGGAGGGGCGTCCAAAGTGCATGCTCTAGGGTTACAAGGCCCATGGGCCCAATTGGTGGTGGCGCAGCACCCTTTTGACTCGGACTCAAAAACCAACGTGGATGTTTTGATGATTGCAGCCGGCTCAGATGGAATTCGAAAATGAGGTCGGATCCGTTGGAAAGTAGACTTCATAAGCTTTCCATGAAGTACACGAACGTCCCAAACGGAGTCCGTATGAGAAAGTTACGTTCGTTTCAACGTGCACCATTGCAGCAGTCCGAATCTGATTCCAGTACGTGACCAACACGGACTCTTTTGATGATTCCAGCTGTCTCAGATAGAATCTGAAGATGGGGTTGAATCCTTTAGAAAGTAGAC
This sequence comes from Dendrocalamus sinicus, assembly GCA_036346575.1. Lineage (NCBI taxonomy): Eukaryota > Viridiplantae > Streptophyta > Magnoliopsida > Poales > Poaceae > Dendrocalamus > Dendrocalamus sinicus. The sequence continues at coordinate 18,715,161 of CM070645.1, forward strand.
TTGATAAGATTTTCATCAAGTCCAAGAACGTCCCAAACGGAGTCTGTATGAGAAAGTTACGTCCGTTTAAACTTGCACCATTGCAGCAGTCCGAATCTGATTCCAGTACGGGTCCAACAAGGACTCTTTTGAATTGGTGTAAAAGTGACGTGCTGCTGTGGAAATATATATTTTCATCATTAGGTAGCATTATATTCTCATTTAAAATATGTTGAGGCTGAAGAAACGAATTCACCTTTAGTTCAATCTTGATATTGGGCGCTATTGTCGTATGTGTTTGTGGTGTGGTCACATCACAAATTGGCCCACACCAGGATTGATTATAGGTGTATTTCACAAAATCCAATAATGATGATGCTGACCAAATTCCTTAAGACTACAAAATATATATTTTAACATAAAAAATTATGCAGTGCACAACAATATATTGCAGTATGATATATCTAATTTTACAAGTACAATTGAAAGAGTAGTAACAATTTGTTTGAAATATTTCGAAATACACTCCAGCTAAGACCTCTTTTTTTTCCCTGAGATGACAATCTAGCATAGTTGTCGTCAATGCTTCTTATTTCTTTTGGCGTAACACCAATTTTTATTGACAAAAATACAAAGCATGTTACAAGTTTGATCACACTTCTGGCTAGGAAAAGCAACATGTAAAATATAAAAATGCTCACATATGCAGGTGCTAAAATCCATATAGAGAATTGACCCAGCGCCTTCGCAGGGTGACAACAATACTCATGCATCACCCTCTCATGGGTGACAAAGAAAATGTCAAACTCTTTCTTAAACACAGTTCTCACGAATGCCATGAGCATCCTATTCAACAACCTTGGTAGAGACCGTGAAAATTGAAGCATATAAAAAACTGCTATCAAGAAGCTACCTTTCGGTGATTATACCACTTAGAAACCTTCCGGTGTCACGAAGTGATGAGGACATCCTTTCCATGCATACAACCATGCCGACTCCATATCAAACTGAAACTATGATACAAGGACCAATGACTAGAGCGCGAGCACGTCTGCTTAACCATCAGGTGAATGCGTTCCTAAGTTTGCATACAAATGTTTCAAAGAATGGAATACTACTTAATTCTTGTGATGATTTAATTGTCCTTAGGAACCATGGGGAAGAACCACATGAGCTCAAGTATAGAAGTGGAACCGTCAAGCGCAAACCAAGTCCTGTTCACGAGTTTGACTCGGATTCGGCCTTGTTGACAGCGCCTACTTCAAACGGCTGTAACTTTTGATCCAGAAGGTTTCTCGGGGCCCATGAGTACTTGTTGGAAAGCTCTTGAAGTCTACTTTCAGATGGATCCGGCCTCACCTACAAATTCCATCCGAGTCGACCAGAAACTGCAAAACAATTCACGTCGCTTTTCCAGTCCGAGTCAAAGTGGGCCTTGGGCCTTGTAATTCGAGTCCTATTCGGCTTCCTTGTGTTTTGGCCGACCCTCCACCTTCCGTGACCCTTAAATAGGCAGCCGCACCTCTTCTAGGGTTTGGGTTTTGTTTAGACTAAGTTAGCTTTTGCTGCTTTGCCTTGTACTCGCGTGTCGGCTAGACCGCCCGAATACTTGTCTTCGAACCCCACCGTTTCTCTGTTTTGGATTGAATCTTACATCGTTATTTGCAATTGAGTTGCTGTTCATCTTGTTCTTGCTTGTTCTTCGATTGCTTGCAGGAAGAAGAACCTCGTGGTTAGGTTGATCGTGCGCCGACAAGGTCACGAACAATCTCTGAGTTGGTGTATCGATCGCTAAGGCGCAACGTCCCGGATGGTTGTAGTCGGTCGTCAACGTCATCTCTTTCCCCAATCGAATCTACCACTCTCATCGAAAGATCGGGACCCCTAGTGCTATCGGTTGGTATCGAGCTCAAGGTTGATCGGTGAGAGATCTTATCTAGTCTTTGCAATTTTTACCTCTGATCCAGAAAACCAAAAAAATAGCAGATCAGATCTATTCCCCAAATTCAAACAATTTGAGCCTTTATCTATTGCTGCATAGTCCTTGTTTGTTGAGTCTTCGTTGCATCGTCGTGTCCTTTGCTGGTCTTAGTGTCTAGTTCCTTTAGAGTTTGAGTTCTGCTTCACGTTTTGGACTCACCGTTGCGATTAGATCCGAACTGTCATAGGAGGGCAAAAAAAAAAAGAGGAGGACTCGGTTGCTGCCTAATTGGTCTTGGAGTAGGACTCGGTTTCGCCTAATTGGACTTGGAGTAGGACTCGGTTTCGCCCTAATTGGTATTGGAGTAGGGCACGAATTGGATTCAACTACATCGTGTGTGAAAAAAAGAAAAGAAGGAAGGCAGCCGCATCTAGAAGAGCCGCGGCATAAAAAAAAAAAAAAAAAAGAAGAAAAAAAAACAGAGGAGAGAGAAACAGCTAACTTTTGCATACGACCTCCGATTGAGGCGATTCTTGATCCATTGGAAAGGAAATCGGAAGATAGAGTGAAAAAAAGAAGTCTGGAAAACCTGGAGATTTCAGATCCGCGTAAGCCACCAGGCACATACGCGGCAGCTTCGACCCCAAAAAACGTCGTTTAGGCCCTCAAACGGGCCGCAAACCGAGGAAAATCAAGTTTCTCGAATTCGCTCAAAATTGACAGAGCCCTTCTGCACGTGATTCTAAGGTACCCTGTGAAGACGGCACCCTTTTCGAGCTCCGAACTCCGTGTGCAACGCCATCTAGTTTCTTTACGCACGGTGTGTCTTCGTTTGTGTTCTAGGCTCGCGTCTCTAGTACGGTCTAGCCTAGGACCAGCACGGTGCCGTCGTTGAGCGATCATTCAACTTGCTTTGACTAATGTGGTTCTAGTTATCCTTTGTTCACTCTCAGCCCACCTATAGCTCCACAGATTTGGCTACCACCTCACAGGGACTAGCGACCAAGGCAGCGATACACCCAATTTCCGGAGATATTGTCTTGACTTGTCGGCTGCCATCACCTCCTGCTCGCTGTGGTAAGAACTTGTAAGAGCTTGACAGAACAGGTTGAGAGTGTGCGACTTGATTTAACCACATCCCAGTAGTTGCGAGGGTATAACCTGCAGTTTTATTATTTTTATCTTCTTGGTTTGTTTCTTGTGTTCTTCTAACAATGTCGAGAACCGGAGGACTGCGGGCAGCGCAACATTCCCCTCGGACTAGGGGCATCATACAACACTTTGAGCGCCAAATGAAGCTGCACATGAAGGACTTGATGAGGATGTACGGGTCACCAACGAACGCCTTGGCCAATTGGAGGCGCGCAGATCGACACCAACACTACGCTTGCAACATTGGAGGCTTCCGTTGGCACCATCAACACCTCACTTGCTGAGATTTTGAGACGTCTTGATGAGAGGGCCGTGCATCTCCGCTGCACCGACTCAGCGTACTCGTGCCAACATTGGTGTCTTGGGCAGCGGGGTGGACGAAAATGGTGGAGACGATTATGCGGTGACACCGAGATTGATGATGATGAGGACGCTCACCGTCAACGTCAACCACGCCGGGCTGAGGTGCGTGACAATGATGAATCGCTTGGTAAGATTAAGTTCACTATGCCACTTTTTGATGGAAAATATAACCACGATGCTTATATCACTTGGGAATTGGTGTTGATCGAAATTTGCTTGTCATGCATTCCCCGAAAACAAAAGGGTTAGGGTGCTACTAGTGAGTTTACTGATTTTGCGTCTGCTTGGTGGAGTGAATATTCTAAGAAAAATCCTTTCACCATACCACAAACTTGGGATGCATTAAAAGAATCATGCGAGCTAGATTTGTTCCTCATATTATGCACGTGATTTGTTACATAAGTTGCAACAATTGAGGCAAGGTAGTAAAAGCGTAGAGGAATATTTTCAAGAATTGCAAACAGGCATGCTGCGTTGTGACTTAGAGGAAACGAGGAAGCCGCTATGGCTAGGTTTATGGGTGGTTTGAATCGGAAATTCAGGATATCTTAGCTTACAAGGAATATAATTCTATCACTCGTTTATTTCATCTTGCTTGTAAAGCTGAAAGAGAAGTACAGGGACGACGCGCGAGCACTAGGACTAACGTTCGCAGGTCGTGAAACATTTGGTCTCAACGTGCATCTGCCGCACCATCAAGCCAACCCCGCACCTTCTTCCTCCAACAGCAAGCCACGGTTGTCATCATCAAATTCGCATCTCGGGCATCCGAAGCAACAAAGGGGCAGCCCAAGCACATGCAAAGAGCTCTTCGTCCGTTGCATCTACGGGACGAACAAGGGATATCCAATGTCATCAATGCAAGGGGTATGGCCATGTGAGGAGTGAGTGCCCAACCAAGCGTGTTCGATTGTGAGAGATGATGGTGGGTATTCTTCTGCTAGTGATTTGGATGAGGATACATATGCTATGCTTGCAGGTGACCATGCGGTAGTGGGAAGGAGCAAGAAGAAGAGCACATTGGTGCTGAAGATGCAGAGCGCTATGAGAGTCTCATTGTGCAGCGTGTGTTGAGTGCACAAATGGAGAGGGCGGAGCAAAATCAGCGGCACATCCTTTTCCAAACAAAGTGCGTCGTGAAGGAACGTTCATGCCGAGTGATAATTGATGGAGGAGCTGCAACAACTTGGTGAGCTCCGATATGGTGGAGAAGCTTGCGTTGAACACCAAACCTCACCCACACCCTTACTACATTCAATGGTTCAATAACAGCGGCAAGGTGAAGGTAACACGAATGGTGAGAGTAAATTTTGCTATTGGTTCTTATCACGATGTTGTAGAATGCGATGTTGTCCCTATGCAAGCATGCTCTATGTTTATTAGGTAGACCGTGGCAATATGATAAAGATTCACGCATCATGGTAAGACAAACCAATATTCTTTTGTGCATCATGACAAGAAAATTGTGTTACATCCTATGTCTCCTGAAGCTATTTTCAAAGATGAGATTGCTAGAGCTAGTAGAGAGAAAAATCAGAGCATAATAGGAGTGAAAATCAGATTGTTGCAAGTGAACTTGAGCAACATAAAAGAAAAACTCTAAATCTGTTCATGAGAATAAAACTGAGATTAAATTGAAAGGTGCATGTTTTCTTGCTACTAAGTCGATGTGAATGAGCTGGATGCTAGTACTTCTATTTGCTATGCCTTACTTTGCAAACAAGCTTTATTTTCATTTGAGGAGGTACCTTCTTCAGTGCCTCCTGCTGTCACTAATCTTTTGCAGGAGTACATGGATGTCTTTCCAAAGGACGTGCCACGGGGCTACCACCAAGGAGGGATTGAGCACAGATTGATTTGATTCCGGGCATCTTTGCCCAATCGTGCGCCATACAGGACCAATCCGGAAGAAACTAAGGAGATTCAGCGTCAAGTTCAAGAATTGCTTGATAAAGGTTATGTGCGTGAGTCTCTTAGCCCTTGTGCTGTTCCGGTAATTTTAGTGCCTAAGAAAGATGGATCATGGCGTATGTGTGTGGACTGTAGAGCGATCAATAACATTACCATTAGATATCGTCACCCTATTCCTAGGTTAGATGATATGCTTGATGAATTAAGTGGCTCTATTGTCTTCTCTAAAGTTGATTTGCGTAGTGGGTACCACCAAATTCGCATGAAATTGGGAGATGCATGGAAAACAGCATTTAAAACTAAGTTCGGTTTGTATGAGTGGTTAGTAATGCCATTTGGTTTAACTAATGCACCTAGCACATTCATGAGATTAATGAACGAGGTTTTGCGTGCTTTCATTGGTAAATTTGTAGTGGTCTATTTTGATGATATATTGATATATAGCAGATCACTAGAGGAACACCTTTGCCATTTACGTGCTGTTTTTGATGCTTTACGTAATGCACGTTTATTTGGTAACGTTGAGAAGTGCACATTTTGCACGGATCGAGTCTCTTTTCTTGGCTATGTTGTTACTCCACGGGCATAGAAGTTGATCAAGCCAAGGTTGAGGCAATACGAGTTGGCCGACTCCTAAAACGGTCACGCAGTGCGAAGTTTTCTAGGACTTGCTGGATTCTATCGTCGTTTTGTGAAGGATTTCAGCACCATCGCTGCACCATTGAATGAGCTCACTAAAAGGGGTGCCGTTTGCTTGGGGAAATGCACAGAAGACGCCTTCAACACATTGAAAGATAAGTTAACACATGCACCATTACTCCAACTTCCAGATTTTAGTAAGACTTTTGAGCTAGAATGTGATGCTAGTGGAATTGGATTGGGTGGTGTCTTGTTGCAAGAAGGTAAACCTGTGGCATACTTTAGTGAAAAATTGAGTGGGCCTAGTTTGAACTATTCTACTTATGATAAGGAATTATATGCTCTAGTTCGAACTTTAGAGACATGGCAACATTATTTATGGCCCAAAGAATTTGTCATTCATTCGATCATGAGTCATTAAAGCATATTAGAAGTCAAGCAAAATTGAACCGTAGGCATGCAAAGTGGGTTGAATTCATAGAGTCTTTTCCTTATGTCATAAAACACAAAAGGAAAGGAGAATGTTATTGCTGATGCATTGTCTAGGAGATATACCATGCTCTCACAACTTGACTTCAAAATTTTGGATTGGAAACAATTAAGGAGCATTATGTTCATGATGATGATTTTAAAGACGTGTTGCTGAATTGCCAAGAGGGAAAACGTGGAATAAATTTGTTCTAAATGATGGATTTGTGTTTAGAGCTAACAAACTATGCATTCCAGCTAGCTCCGTTCGTTTGTTGTTGTTACAGAAGCGCATGGAGGTGGGTGATGGGGCATTTGGAGCGAAGAAGACGGAAGACATACTTGGTAGTCATTTCTTTTGGCCAAAGATGAGACGTGATGTGGAACGTTTTGTTGCTCGCTGCACTACGTGTCAAAAGGCTAAGTCACGACTTAATCCTCACGGTTTGTATATGCCTCTACCTGTTCCTAGTGTGCCTTGGGAAGATATTTCTATGGACTTTGTTTTAGGACTGCCTAGGACAAAGAAGGGAGGGATAGCATATTTGTTGTTGTGGATAGATTTTCTAAGATGGCACACTTCATACCATGTCATAAAAGTGATGATGCTTCCAATATTGCTGATTTGTTCTTTCGTGAAGTTGTTCGTTTGCATGGTGTGCCAAATACAATAGTTTCCGATCGTGACACTAAATTCCTTAGCCATTTTTGGAGAACTTTATGGGCTAAATTGGGGACTAAGCTGTTATTTTCGACTACGTGTCATCCCCAAACTGATGGGCAAACTGAAGTTGTGAATAGAACTTTATCTACCATGCTTAGGGCTGTTTTGAAAAAGAACATTAAAGTGTGGGAAGAATGCTTGCCTCATATTGAATTTGCTTATAATCGTTCGCTGCATTCTACTACAAAGTTGTGCCCTTTTGAGATTGTCTACGGCTTTGTGCCTCGTGCTCCTATTGATTTGCTACCACTTCCATCTTCGGAGAAGTTAAATTTTGATGCTAAACAGCGTGCTGACTTGATGTTGAAATTGCATGAGACAACCAAAGAAAATATTGAACGCATGAATGCTAAATATAAACTTGCTGGTAGTAAAGGAAGGAGGCATTTAACTTTTCAACCGGGTGATTTAGTTTGGTTGCATTTGAGAAAAGAAAGATTTCCTGAATTGAGGAGGTCTAAGTTGATGCCTAGAGCTGATGGTCCTTTCAAAGTGTTGGAAAAGATTAATGACAATGCATATAAACTTGAGTTGCCTGCAGATTTTGGGGTTAGTCCCACCTTTAACATTGCAGATTTGAAGCCATACTTGGGAGAAGAAGATGAGCTTGAGTCGCGGACGACTCAAATGCAAGAAGGGAGGATGATGAGGACATCCTTTCCATGCATACAACCATGCCGACTCCATATCAAACTGAAACTATGATACAAGGACCAATGACTAGAGCGCGAGCACGTCGCTAACCATCAGGTGAATGCGTTCCTAAGTTTGCATACAAATGTTTCAAAGAATGGAATACTACTTAATTCTTGTGATGATTTAATTGTCCTTAGGAACCATGGGGAAGAACCACATGAGCTCAAGTATAGAAGTGGAACCGTCAAGCGCAAACCAAGTCCTGTTCACGAGTTTGACTCGGATTCGGCCTTGTTGACAGCGCCTACTTCAAACGGCCGTAACTTTTGATCCAGAAGGTTTCTCGGGGCCCATGAGTACTTGTTGGAAAGCTCTTGAAGTCTACTTTCAGATGGATCCGGCCTCACCTACAAATTCCATCCGAGTCGACCAGAAACTGCAAAACAATTCACGTCGCTTTTCCAGTCCGAGTCAAAGTGGGCCTTGGGCCTTGTAATTCGAGTCCTATTCGGCTTCCTTGTGTTTTGGCCGACCCTCCACCTTCCGTGACCCTTAAATAGGCAGCCGCACCCTCTTCTAGGGTTTGGGTTTTGTTTAGACTAAGTTAGCTTTTGCTGCTTTGCCTTGTACTCGCGCGTGTCGGCTAGACCGCCCGAATACTTGTCTTCGGAACCCCACCGTTTCTCTGTTTTGGATTGAATCTTACATCGTTATTTGCAATTGAGTTGCTGTTCATCTTGTTCTTGCTTGTTCTTCGATTGCTTGCAGGAAGAAGAACCCTCGTGGTTAGGTTGATCGTGCGCCGACAAGGTCACGAACAATCTCTGGAGTTGGTGTATCGATCGCTAAGGCGCAACGTCCCTGGATGGTTGTAGTCGGGTCGTCAACGTCATCTCTTTCCCCAATCGAATCTACCACTCTCATCGAAAGATCGGGACCCCTAGTGCTATCACGAAGGATCAAATCAGGTTGAACCCTCATCTCCTACACACATCATTATACAACCTATAAATAGAAGCCACCTTAATATCAATGGCTTGGTCACTTGAGTTTAAAAACAGTGTAACTTTTGAAATTGTTTCTTTTGTCAAGATGATATATTATCCCGCTACTTCTCATGCTCCTCTCTCATTTCCCATGTGTCACCAATGTTGTGGCCTAGGAGACCACGCACTAAGAAAATGGTCCACTTTGGAGATTAGATCGTTGCGTGAAATCATCTAATCTAGTAGGTGTTAGATTGAGAAGGTGACTAAAGGGAGGAGAGCTAAATAGACGGTTTAAAAATTCTTCTCTAATTAATTATCAATTTCTATTTGGCTAAACTAAGCAAATAATGTGGAAACTTAAATCAAAAAGATTTAGCACAAATAACGCCTAGAACAATCGGGTTCAACTAAGAGTACTAACAAGATAAACCTATGTTAAGATTTGTAATTCTAGGATGACAAGTAATCAATTTAATTTTATGAATGTAAATTGAGCACAAGAAAACAAACCACAATTAACACGGTTGCTTTTTACCATGGTGTTTGAAGACTTACCAGTCTTCCCTAGTCCACGTTGAGATTAGCTCAAACGAATTGAACCGGCTCGACGAATTAAGTCAAAACACCTCAATCCACTAGTGTTAGCTCTATCCCACTCTGGATAGGTGAGCTCCAACCTTCATAACTTTGCGAGGTCTTCTCACAATCTTCTTTGAGAAGATCACCACCCATGACATCTCTAACGCCGTCTTGGAGTCGGCAAACTCCAAGAGTAATAAGTCAAGCCCCTCACTTGACTCTCACCACGTGCAACAAATGCACAAACTCGAGTCGATACACAATCTACCTCTAGATGTAACACATGCAATCTAGAACCTTCCTCCTTACTCACAAGGTGCAACACATGCACAATTGAGAGGAGGACCTCACACTAACTCAAGAGAGTGAAATAGAGTGCCAAAAGTTATTCTCCAACTGCCACAAAGGGTATATATACCCTGCAACTCAAAACTAGCCGTTAGGACAAAAAAATAGGATTTCTAGAAGTACATAAGCAAACAACCGGTACTTCCGCTCCCTCAAAGAACGGTCGAAAACTAGCTATTGCAAGCAAATCCGGCAGTTCTATCATGCAAAGTCTAGTACTACCGACCATCGAATACCGTAGCACTCGTGCAAAACTACCAAATTCCTTGGGGACGAAGACTCCACACAGTGTCTCTCTCGGAAAAAATGTACCGCTACACAAGCCGAATGTTTCACAAATCAGAAGTACTGCTCACACAGAGCTGATAGTACCACTTGTTGATCGGACAGCTCACACAGAGCCAATCGGACTGCTCACATAGAGCTGGTCGAAAGTAACGATCGTCGACTTCATTGGTCCTTAACCACATCGGATGGTTCGACCACTCAGGTCTCCGACCATGTTGTCCGGTTCAATCACACAGGTCTCTTACTACGTTGATTGCTGACCACGTTGTCCAGATCGACCACACAGGTCTCCGACTATACTGGTCTCTGACCATGTTGTTTGGAGATAGGGTGCCCGATCTTCACGACGTAGGATTATGGATAACTAGCCCGTGCAACCTAGCAATTGATGCAGCCAACCACTGTCTCTATACAACAACCTGCAGCACTCAAATTACTCAACCACACGCTACAGCCTTCATCTACTCGCTATCGTGGAGCAGACACGTTCAAGCAATCCCAAGGAATCGCAAGAACAACGGAGTAGCAACTCGGAAATAACACTCAATCCCTATTAGTGGTGGAAATGACTCACACACAAAGAGGAACAAGTGTTCTACAAAACAAAAATTCAGCCAACAAGTTCTCTATTACATGGAGGGGGTAACCCCCTATTTATAGGGTTATTAGGTCGGTTGCTACAAGGTCTTTGCTCTGATTTGTGACATATGCGATGATGTCATCTTGCGTTGATCTTCTGTGGCTACGCGATTCTTTGTGGCAATGTTGACATATGCGCTTACATCACTTCATGTTGATCTTCTGTGATCATGCGATCTTTTGTAGCTTTGATGACATATACGCTTACATTATATTCATAATGATCTTCTGTGGCCACGCGATCTTCTGTGGCTATGCTTCCCGTTTCTCTAAAGCGTCTTTTCCATCTATTAACTTTTCCTCAAATCTAAGAACACATAAAATAGAAGCACTAGGTAGCAACAGATTCTCATGAGTATAAGAGTAATTACTAAGGAAAAGATTCACCTCTTGCTGCATTTGTTTTGCTCTAGCTCTTGTCATTGGTCCAATGGGTTCAATACTTGAAGTAGATGATGTAGCGTGTTTGCTAGTGATGTCCTCATCAACGTCGGCTCCGACCACACAGGTCTTGACCACGTTGGTTCGACTACGCTGGTTTTGATCACATAGATCTCGACCATGCTAGTTTCGACCACATCGATTTGACCACGCTGGTCTTTGATCACACAGATCTTGACCACGTCGGTTCCGACTTTGTTGGTTTAACTACGTCGGCTTCGACCATATTGGTTCCCGACCACATTGATCTTTGACCACATAGATTTTCGACCACATTGGTTTGACCACAATGGCTTTCGACCACACAGGTCTTTCGACCACCAACAAATGTAGTAGTTTCGTGATTATAGTGCTAGTAATTTCGACTAGCGATAGTACCGCAAAATACACTATGATTGTTTTAATTTCCCTGAGAAGTGCATATACTTCAACAGATTTTGTAAAACATATTTGCAAACTACAGTATCATGCACACAAAGATTATCTCTGTTTCTCAACAAGTTGCAAAACACATTTGCACACTTTTAGAATCATGACACAAGGATTATATATATGAGCTTCAACCATTTGCAAAACACATTTGCAAAATAAGTCTCATACTATTAAGAATAGAAACATGGACTTCAAATACTTACAAAATACATATGCTATGTATAGTCCCATGATACAAGGATTTAACACATGAGCTTCAACTATTTGCAAAACATATTCGCAAATACAAGTCTCATGTCAAGGAGAGCTAGAGCAAGTGAGGTTGAGCTATCAACATATGATGGGACTCAAGCTACTAGACATGACCCTCTTGGCAATCTATAGCAGCAATCCGGTCTTCCAACCAAACACCAAGACTGGTAAAAGACTATGTCGTTGTTTTAATACCGATCTTACGTATGATTTATTTGGATTCAGGATTTTCTCGAAAGACTAAGCTATGGTCTTGCGGAATAGGGATACAGAATTTTTATCCAGTTCGGGCCTTCTCCTAGGACAATAATAACCCTACGTCATGTGTGATTACTCATCACAGAAATGATTACAAGAGTGTAATGCGAAAAAAGAGTCTACCTAAGTAGGTGATTGTAACATCCCAAAATTTGGTTGTTCAAAAATATGGAATTTTTAAGAATATTTCTTGTATTTTGCTGGTGTTTAAAATTTCTTATGAATATTTATTTGAAATCTTTTGAGTTTTGGTGGCATGCAAATTAATATATTGAGAAATAATATCCAAATTTAAAAACAATGATGGTGTTAATAAAAGAAATAGAAAATCCAACGATTTACACACAAATTAAAATTTAAGTACTAGCTAATGGAAGTAAAAAATTTGAAATCCAATTCACTTAGGTAAAAGAAAAGCAATGGCTAAAGGAGTATTAAAAACTCACATTTAAATAGTTGATAATTAAAGCTTAAATTCTATATGTCATGCAAAAATTAAAATTAGTGATCATAAATATGAAACAAAAATTTAAATTAGAAATCTGAAATTTCAAAACCAAGCTTAAACATTTTATCTTCTTACCATTCCCTGTCACTTCCATGTGGACCTGACCATTTTCCTCTCTCTTGCTCCTCCTCTTTTTCTTCTCTACCGATCGGGCCCTCTCCTTTTCCCCGTTTCCCTCTCTGCCCAGCGGGCCCGGTCCCTACCCGCTCCTTTCTTTTTCCTTCTTCTCTTCCCCCTGTACACCTGCGCCAGCTTCTTTCCTCTCTATTGCGCTGAGCTCTCAGCCTCCCCGTGGCATCCATGCACTCGTGCTGCCCACGGCTTCTCCGACTGTCGCCCACCGTTTACCCGTGCCGCCCACCGCCTCCATAGCCCCTCCCGTGACCATAAGTAGCTCCCGCACACCATTCCCTTTCCTCCCTACCCTTCCTCTTCCGCCCGTGCGCAAGCCGCCACCGCCGCTCGTTCCTACCGCCGCCTCCTCCTCGGTCGACCTCCTTCGATTCCTCACCGAGGAGCACCTTCTCTGTGCCCTCAACCTGCCCCAACCGCCGATTGAGGCTCTCATCGCCCGAGTTCCCTCTCCACCGTGAGCTCCACCCGCGTCGCCGCCGGTCCGCGCCGCCAGCCCACACTGGACCTCCTTCGGCTCGGTAAGTTCCCCGGTGAGCTCCCCCATGACGCACTCATACTCACGCTCCTCCCCAACTCCACCCTCTCCCACCACAGCGCTAGCACCCCGACCCGTCCCCGCCTCAGGCTGCTCGCGCCGACGCCGGCCACCCCCAACGCCACCACGGCCCGTGACGACACCACTAGAATTTTCCCCACCCACGGGCAACCCATTTTGCTGGTCACTGCCACCTCCCCCAGCCACCGTCCGCCGCTGGCAATGCCAGCGCCAAGCGCCGGCCATTTCCCCTGTTTTCGCCTCTGCCACTCCTCAGCTCTTATTATTTGCCGCGCCATCTTTGTTAGCCCAGGCGTCCCGCCCACTTGGCTAGCCGAAGCAAAACACACGCGCGAGCACTCAGGTCCCGAGTTCGATTCCGCAGGGCTGCACCCTTTTCATCTCTTTTTATTTTGCTTTGGTTAATCCAATTCAATTAAGAAGAATTAAGGCAATTAGGAAATAATCCAGGGAAGCTAATAAAATTTAATTAGGATGTAAAAGAGATTATGTGAGATTTAAATTTGGATTAGTTATCATAATGAATGATTAAAGTGTCTTTAGTATTTATTTTAAATCTAATTATTAATTAAAGGCATTAATAAAGAAAAATGACTTTGGTTAAAAGTCCAAATTTAATCAAGATTACCCTTAATTATAACTACAATATGTGCCCTAATATTTTACATGCCTCCACTAAATAAATCCCAATGATAGATTTAATTAAATAGCGATATTGAAATATGAACCCAGTATAACAAGCTTTGTCCAGATAACTAAATTTAAATTAAATTAGAAATAAAACTAAGCCTAATAGTAACTAAAGTATAGGCAAGATAATAATGGTGCTATTAATTAAACCCTAACGTTAGATTTAAATGAATAATAATATCGAGCATAAATGTATATAACAAGCTAGGACCCGTATAAATAGATCCTAATTCAAATTAAACTAAGCCTAGTAATAACTGAAGATACATAAAATATCGCACCACAAAATGCTATAAACCCAAACTCTAAGATTAATTCGGTAAGCTAAAAATTGTATACATCGCATATATAGTATATGCCCTGAATATTAACGCTCGACAAAATAATACCCAGCTAGACTTGTACACCGATTCATAGGTCTAACCTGACTCATGGAACTTCCTTGATAAATACAAAAATAATAAAAGAGGTTATTAATAAAAAGATCGAGTCATCGTATTCTACCACCGACCTTGCCTCAAATCACCCGAATCACCCATTAACTCATAATAAAGCTAAATTGAGTTTATTTAGATTTATGTTGGTCTTTTGAGTTATTTGCCTTTATTTGTATTCAGTCATTTAGCACGTAATTAGAAATTGAAGTCCTGAAGAATCAAAGGATCAAGCGAGATCAAGAGCGAAGTAAAGATAAAGACTAGAAGCTCAGCCCCTCGAATGAGATAGCTTTGAGTGAGCTCAAGACCGCGGTAAACCGCGCAAGGTGAGTCAATACTTTGATCATATTGAACCTACCATTTCTGCAAGTTATTTCCATTTTAAAATTATGAAATTGCATGCTGTTATTTTATGTGCAAATGTATATTTGATTTTAAGCTTCTAGTTATATGCCCATTAATAACCTGGTTAGTACTACACTCATTTGAGACATTTGAATATCTGAGCATTGTCACCCTAGCAAAATTATAATGTTATAATTTTTGAAAATAAGTCTGGAATTATATACTGCTACTTAGCATTGCTTAGGTACTCGGGGGCACCAAAATGCCCCAAGCATCACTTTTAATCATGAGTAACTGATTTGGGAAGTCATGGTGGAAATGACTGGTGTATTTTAACATGATTATTTTATGATCCCAAAAACCCAACTTGCTTAAATATCTGGGCGGATGGTATGGGGGCTGGTATGTGGTGCAGCGGAAGCACGGTAAGTGGATTGTGGTAGAACCGCTCAGATACCACTAAGGACTGAATCTTGTCATGACCTCCTGTGTAAAACCGTACAACCACAAGTCTGTAAATTGCAACTTGGCTAAGTAAAACTATCGAAACCCCCGGACTCATCTCACCGGTAGTGGATAGGAGTGGATATTGCAAGGGCAAGGGGATGCCTAAAGGGACACTGAGTGGAGGGTGAAGTTTCCCAGTCGTATTAGCGTTATGGAGAGTGGAGTCCGAATGCGCTAGTATCCGTGGTGAACATCCCGTGCAACGTATGGGACCCACCACAAGTGGGAGCAGCCCATAGGGTGAGATGATAAAAGGGGCCAGATATTTTGAAAGGTTACGGTGATGGTCTACTCAACCACATGACTAAGGAATCGTGTGGAGCAACGAGCGAATTGTCTCTTGTGGTGAAAGTGTACAAACTCTGCAGAGCAGAAACTATTCGAATAGCCGTGCCCACGGTCAAGGGCGGACATGGGAACTTAACCAGATATAGTTCTATTTTAAAAACAACTTTGTGGGTGGAATTGGAAAAGTGGAGGGCAACAGAAAGCCCTAGTTTGAATTGCCCTGGGTGTCGTCCCAGTGATAAGGTAAGTGGTTATAACGCTGAAAGGTTAGCATATGATGCAGAAACCATGTAACGGTGGATGGAATCTGGATCGCTATTACTATTGCATTCTTTCATACACTATGTTTTAGTTCAAACTGCTAGGTCTCAGGAAATTTCTATGTATCGTATTTAAAAACGCAATTTATGCCAAATAAAATAACCCGAGCCTATCCTTGATAAGCCATGCATGTTATCTATTTGCATCCTGTGTATTGGTTCGCGGAGCACGGTGGTTTGTGCTCACCCTCGCTCACTCAATTATTCCAGAATCAGGAGTCAGATCGTAACACTTCAACATTCCACTTGGTCATGATGGTGAAGAAAATGAAGATGTCAAGAACTAGGTCGTGAACCCCCAGTTGGCTGCCTGTGGGCACATCCTGAGGGTCTCACCTGTGTGCTTCGTTTTCGCTGCTGCATTTTAATGTTTTCGGCCTAAGCGGCTCATGAGTAAGTCTACTATTATATTTATGCTTCCGTATTATATGTATTTTGATGTCCAGTACTATATCTGTGAGCACTATCTACTGATCTAGGGAATAGTGCGGTGGAATCACAGAGGATTCCAAATTGTAAAATCTGGGTCCAACAGTGATGAAGCGCGGTCGTTGTGCCACACTAGAAGACGCCTTAATGCTTCGGGTGATAACTGTTTGACAGAAATTATTGTCAGAGAGATGTAGTGGCCTGCTCACCATGCAGCGGTTGTTGTCGGAAAGAGATCATGTGCGGTTATTTGATAAACACACATTCTAACTACCTTATCAGATGCTCCCACGATGTAGTAAGACATCGTTTGACAAGTCGATTAGGAACATAGAAACCGCAGAATAGTCTGTAATCACAAGATGATCATAGGATTACTTACGACTATGTGGTCATAAAAGAGCTTATGACTTGATGGTCGTAGAAGAGCTCACAACCATAGAGAAATCGTAGAAAGGCTTATGACTTCATAGTCGTAGAAGAGCTTGCGACCATGGAGTAGTCATAGAAGGACTTACGACTTTATGGTCGTAGAAGAGCTTGCAACCATGGAGTAGTCGTAGAAAGACTTACGACTTCATGGTCGTAAAAGAGCTTGTGACCATGGAGTAGTCATAGAAAAACTTATGACTTCAGGTCGTAGAAGAACTTATGACCATGGAGTAGCCAAAGGAGGACTTACGACTACTTCGTGAATCTTTTTCCTTATCAATAAGGGGTATATCCGGTGGATATAGTGACGAAATAATTTGAGGAATATTCTATCCCCGTCATCTAGCCCCCAAATTTAAGTGAAAGTAACTTACTTGAAAGCAAAGATTTTTCGATTCTTATCGACCAGGAAAAAAGCTTGGGCAATAAGGTAATTTTGCTTGAGTTGTAAAGACAGACGGACTTCAAAATAAGAGAAAACCCAACCGTTTTTTACTATCAGGTAAGAAAACTTTACCTTCGACCAGTTCCTTTAACTAATCTCTTGATAAGTATTGCCTTGACCTCTTTCGACCTATTTGCAGAGGTTGTGGTCGAAATAAAGCACCTTGCTGAAGTAATGACTCGTAGCCAAGAAGAAACAAAGTCGATGAAAGCAAGCCTTCAAGACTGTGGTATTCTTCTGAATAATCTACTCAGTGAGTTCGGTGCAGAGAAGATGAGTCCTTCCGAAGATACCATACCCGCTCACACGAGTATGATTGTCCTACAAGCCAAAGCTTTAGAAAAGCATTTAGCCAGACTGATCAAGCGGAGTTGATTAGGGATGCAGTCAGGGATGCAGTCAGGGGTGCTGTGAACTATGCCTTAGCAAAACTTAAGGCATGCGATCAGAACCTCAATTTACATCCAATCAAGCACAACTTCACCCGCTCTTTGGAAGAGGCGTGTCACCTGATCGATGAAGTAGAGCCAATTGGATGAAAGGTGCCCGAAGAAATGCAACTTGGCTCTCCTTCAGAGTAGTTTGTAAATAAAAAACTTTGTAATGACTTACCTTTAGGTGATGAATAAACTTCTTCCTTTTCCTACGATTTATCATGTTGAGCAATTAGTACTCATTAGACAAAAAAGAAAAGAAAGAGAAATGATTTACGACTAAGTAATAAAGTTACGCTGATAACTCTATCCTGCCCCTGGAATATTTTCTTTATTTACGTGAATAAACAAAGCAAATAGTACAGAGTGAAGTATGCAGAGAGCAAAGAGCTGAATAGTTCATCTGACCAGTGTTGTCGAATTCGATTATCATGTACTGGTAGCAAAAGTCAGGAGCGAAGCGATGCAGGAAGTTCGTTCTAGTGGGCAGGACTACGTGTAGAGAGGAAAGACTTTGACTAGGTGTTGTTACCTTTCTTCAACCAGATTAATGATATTGAAGACATAAGAAATGAGTGGATACACTCAGAGTTCCTTCTCGTACATCTGTTCAACGTTTTCGTAGGCAACACAATTGTTGTATACTGATACCAAGAGTCAAAAATGTTTTGTCACTAGGGAGCTCCTATTGGGCAGGACCACGTGCAGAGGAGAGGATCCGACTAGTGGTGTTCCCTTATCCAATCAATTAAACAAATTGGATGTACTAGAAGTGGTCGAACGAACATAGAAGAAGCTCTACTGAACATACGACAATAAAGATTTGAACAAACTAAAAGCTTTATTGAAAAGAGTAGAAATGTTACATGTATAAACTTGCGCAATTGATCGATATTCCAAGAGTTTGAGAGAATCTGGCCGTCTTCCACAGCAAGTCATATAGAACCTGAGTGAGTGACTTCAACCACAGTGTAAGGACCTTCCCACTTGGGGGGAAGCTTTCTCCGATTAGACTGGGATTGAATTTTTCTTAATACCAAGTCACCTACAGCAAGGCTGTGAGGTTGGATCTTACGATCGTATGGCTTGGTGATAGACTGCTGATCGGATAAAGGCTTGATTCATCTTCTCTTCACGCAGGTTGATGCCGTCTACTTGAAGTTGTTCTTAGTTGGAGTCGCTGAAGTTTTTGACCCTTGTCGACTGGATCTATTGTTCTAGGGGAAGCATGGCTTCATCCCCAAAAACTAGAGAAAATGGGATTTCTCCTGTCGCTCAACTAGGAGTTGTATGAATTGCCCATAACACAGAAGGTAATTCTTGGGCCCAATCCCCCTAGTGCTTCACACGCTGGTCGAAGACTCGAGCCTTGATTCCTTGCATTATTTGGATATTCTTGTAACACCCCAGTCATACCATGGCCTAGAATGCTACCTAACTAAGTAATGAAACAAAGATAAACTAAATTCATCTCACCAAAATTTCGGTAGAACCTCCTTTGTGCAGTTACCGAGGTCGGAATTTTCAACAACAGTTCTATTAAATAAAGATAAACCAAATCGTAATGTAATCAAGACCTAATCAAAACTGACTATTCGATGCTACGACATCCATAGCAATTAACATCTAAGATATAAATCATGAGCATCCTGAATCTTCTAATCCTTTATTACAATTTACTTCTAGCAAGCTATAATCATAAAAGTACTAAAAGTAATTCATTCATCTACTAATTAATTTTTCCTTTCTTTCCATTGTGGGTAGATCATACAAAAGTGCAACAAGACTAATCCTTCTTTTCCCCCATGCATGCCGATCTCGTAAAGGTACCTAAAACCCAACAAACTACAAGGGTGAATTCAAAGATTCAGCAAATATAATAAACGGTAACAATAGCATACATGTACACAACTCCATAAGAAACACCCAACAGTTGCTAACACATGCTATGCAATATGCTCAACAAGATCTTTATCTTTTCTCTTTCTCTTTTGCATTTTACCGGTAATGCAAAGTGCATATCCGTCGATGCACACCCATGCCTATACTATCTAGTACAGGGACCAATGCCCATACTCCGCAAGTATGGAGACCTAAGCCCATGCTCCTCAAGCATGGGGACCTTTAGCCCGTTATCGACATGACGGGGACCTCAGTAGTTGCTCGGTCATCACATGACGAAGAGTTCAATAAGCCAACATGATGCATATGTATGAAAGTCTCAATTTAATAGAAATTTGCATCAGCAACAACCTTGTACATGAATGACCTATACATACTACACTGTTCACAATCATGGACTTCATAACTTTCAAACAACCTTGAATACACATAACTTGTACCACTAGTAACCCTGAACATTACCAATTATGCCATCATCACAAGCATGAACACACGATTGCTCATAATATATAACAAACATTGACATTCTATAGTATCTATTAAATACGTCATTATACTTGCCTCTACCGAAGGAGCGAAGGGATCAAGCACGGTCAGGAGCGGAGCCACCTATTCACAAGGCACCACTCAGCACAAACCATAATACAATATTCACAACTGAGAAGTAAAAGCCTCTACACCCAAAACCCGCAACTCCCTCTCAAACAGTTGTTCCCACACTCTGTTCTCTGCAGCAGCGCTACTTGTTTTTTCTGTATCTTTTAATCTACTAATCAAACAACAACAAAACTAACATATTTCAAATCTTCAGAACAAAAGCTACAAATTTCATGAATACACCATAATTTTATTATATAGTTTTAAGGACGTAATTCTCACTAGAAAACAGAGAACAGACTCTGCCTTCGAGTTCTGTCCAGCAACTTCCACAGACCACCACCGACAGCCTACTGCTCCAAAAATTATAAAATTATACCAGAAGCTAGTTCTAGATGTTATATACCACTTTCTTTATTATGAGTGATTAATCGCTAATCGACGATTTCCCCTAGATCATCCACCTCAAACAACGAACCAAAAGCCTACGATCACCCTAAAACAGAAGGGAAAAGACGGGAATTTCTTACCTAGGTTGCCCACGCAGGTTTTCTTCTCCTCCTTCCTCTCCTCCCTTCTTCTTCTCTTCCCTTCCTCCTTCTTTCTTCCCTGTTATCTCTGCCATGGCAGCATAAACATTGCTGCGGTAGCCAATTTCCTCATCGTAGCAGCCGAAATCCTTGCCATGGCAGCAATTCTAGAGGTGGCGGCTGTGGGGGGAAGAGGGTGCGGCCACAAGGGGAAAAAGTGTGGCCTGGGGTTAGGGAAAAAAGAGGGTGGGGCGGCTTGGGCCAAGGGGGGCAGCTGGGCCTAGGGGGTGACTTGGGCCCATGGTGGGAGGGAGAAAGGCTTGGTCTCCCTCTTTGGACAGCCCACTGAATCTTTTTTCTTTTTATATAAATCCGCAGCCCAAACCCGCCTTCCCGATTCGACGGAAGAAAAAGAAATCTCCACTAATCCACTAAATGCTTCCGAAAACGCCGAATCGACATCTAGGGCATTACAATTCTTACACTCGACTGCCCCATCACTCTTAGGATGAGTGACAGAAACATAGCAAAGTTTGGTACCTAATTTGTCGCAAAATTCTTGGAATTTCACAGTCAAAAATTGCTTACCATTGTCTATAATTATCCGACTTGAGACTCCAAATCGAGTAATTATGCTTCTCATCTTGAACCTTTTCACGACTTTCGTTGTTATCCCAGTTACTGGTTCGGCTTCGATCCATTTCATGAACATATCAATAGCCATGAAAAGGAACTCAAAGGCCCCCAGTGCACTTGGGAAGGGACCTAGGATATCAAGACCCTAGGTCACAAAAGGCCAAGATAGAGGAATTGTTTGAAGAGCCTAAGCTGATTAGTGTATTTTCTGGCTATGAAACTGACATTGGACACATTTCTAAACCAGATTCTTAGCATCACTGAGGGCTGTCGGCCAGTAGAAACCTTGTCGAAAGGCTTTTCTGACCATCATTCTGTAAGAAGCATGTGCTCCACAGATACCCCCATGAATGTCATTAAGTAGTTGTAACCCCTTATTCTGCGATATACATCACATGAGAACTCCCTGAGTACTTCGTTTATAGAGTACTCCATCGACCAAGGTATACATCCTGGCTTTGCGGGCAAGACGATCTACTTCTCGATCATCATCTGGTATTGAACCCCTCTGAAGGTAGTCGTAGATGGAAGCCATTCACATCTCTTCATAATCTAGAGATGTTGTCTCATTAGGAGTTGTCTCTGGTATTTCGACCAGAGACGACTTCTAGAGTTGCTCCAAGAAGACTCCTGGTGGTACTTATCATCGGGAGAAAGCTATTTGAGCCAATTGGTCTGCGAGAAGTTATCCTTCCGAGGGATATACTGTAACTCGAAATTGAAGAAATGCTTTTCAAGCTTTTGTACTTCCAACAAGTATTGAGACATGGTCGTACTTGAGTATTGATACTCTTTTCTAACCTCTGATTCATGACTAGTTGAGAGTCTCCTATCACAAATAGTCGGCGAATCCCGAGCGCTTTAGCGGCCTGTATGCCAGCCAACAAACCTTCATACTCAGCCATATTGTTAGTGGCTGGAAAGAGTAATTAGATGACATACTTTAAGGTCTCTCCTGCAAGACATTCCAAGACCATCCCGCCCCAAAGCCGCTTAGTGTAAGCAACCCATTGAAGTACATCGTCCACTCGTCATGAGAATCATATTGTTGGAGATCCAAAACAGGTTCAGGATTTGTCTATTCATTGATATAGTCTACCAAGATCTGGGATTTAATGGCCATTCAGGACATGAAATGGAGGTTGAACTCCGGAAGTTCTACCAACTATTTAGCCATGTGCCTCACTGTTTTCTTATTTAGGAGGATCTCTCCTAAAGGAAATCCAGACTGTACAATTATCTTGTGTGCCTGAAAATAATATTTTAACTTCCTCGAAGACATGAGGACAGTGTATAAGAGCTTTAGGATATGAGGGTAGTGCTTCTTAGGTCCATGTAAGACTTCATTTACATAGGGCCTATTCTTTTTGGATGAGGCTTATGGTTTTTGGTTGCGGCTTTTGGCTTTTGGGCTGTTCTTATGAGAGATTACTGTAGGATCATTGATAGTAATCAGAGGAGGGTGAATGATTGCAACACACAGCGAAAACCTTTTTTAATTTTAAATTTTCTGCCTTTTAATTGTTTAATGTGCAAAAACTAGAAATAACATAAACAAACAAAAAACAGACTTTTTTCTGATTTTACTGTAGTAGTTACTGTAGCGATTTACTGTAGCATACTGTAGCAGCGAGAAAACAATTCCGCTCGCTATCAGATTCCAATCGGCGAAACACGTTTTTGATTCAACTTGAAATCGATTTTTAATCAAAACTAATTCATGTATGTAAGCACAAAAAATATCTAGACATAGATTAATACATGAAGAATCTATAGGAATCAAAAAAACTAAGAAAAGGATAATATATGTGAAATACAAAACTCACAAACTTTATTCAAAAACTGCATGCACTATTCATCCTTCCATCCATCAGATTCAACCATCCGCCTGCCGCACTTCCTTTTTTTGTTCGCTCAAAAATGGCCTTTTTTGTTTCCTTTCGTCACCGCACGCCCTTTTTTTCTTTTTTCCTCACGGCTGCTCTGTACAATTTTTCTCCTTGCGCTCCGTTCTTTTTATACAACCAACTACAAATCATATTCAATCTCAACTTAGAATCCTAATCCAACTCAGAATCCTATTCAATCTCTACTTAGAATCCTAATCCAACTCATCCAACTAGACCTGGGCCTTTTTACCTCAACTAGGCTTTTGGCCCACTAATTTTCAAGGGACCCGAAACCCTTCGAAGCCTCCAGGACCGCACCTCCCGTAGCTTCTCCACGTTTCATCAACCTTTGATCTTCATGCGCCCCAAGCATGAGCCTGACCATCTCGTGACCTCCTTGACCGTCCGAACCTCGGATCTCCCCATCCTAGTCCCGGTCCACCTCGTCACCGACCATGATCGTCTCCATGCTCAACCTGCACATGCAAAGACCAAAGAATATTTTTCTGGCACAAGTTCGTCCCAACTTGACCAACATCAATTCACGCACGCACCACACACCTCGCATAATATCGCTAAACAAAATCACCAATTATTCATCATAACAAATTAACCATTGCCAATTATTCATCACCAAAATATTCTAAACCTAACCACATGGTCTAACAATCTCCCCCTTGATGAATACATTGGCAATATTTCAAGATTGTATGATGAATTAGCTTCAAACAGATATAAGTGAAGAACTGAAGCCGAAAAAAAACATTTTAAGCCACAAACCAAATCTCTCCAAAAACTCTCCCCCTCAACATAAGAGAGGCAATTTCTCATAAAACACACCAAATCTCTCCCCCTTTGGCAATATATTCATCAAGAAAATTTAAAGAAGCAATAATTCTAAGAAGGAGCAATGAGAGTAAAAATCAAGAAGCTTTGTAGATCATACAAGTCATTGTGCATGATTAAATAAAAGAACCAAGCCATATTTTTTAGTAGAGCTATCTAGATCATATAAAGTCATATATCATATAGCAATATCAAAACAAAGTTTTCAATATGATTAAGCAATTTATATCAATGACAGGCATCTCAACAATAACCAAAGCAATAATAGAGAGCGCAATGAGATATCACAACAAAAAGTCAAAGCCTAAAAGTGAAGCAAACCTTAACTCTAGACGGGCTAGCAGTCTCATGTAACGACTTATTGCTCCACACTCAATTCTTAGGCATGTGGCATGCTTGTAGCATACTTCTTTTTCATAATGACATATATATTTTTTTTGTGATGGTGGCATGCTTGAAGCATACTTCTTTTCATTTTGCGCACTTTTGTGCCCTTTTGTTTTTCACCATGGCATGCTTGAAGTATACATCTTTTCAATTCTCTCTTTCTTATATACCTTTTTTTAATAATAACATGCCAAATTGAGTGATCATAAAAATTGTAACATGAAACATACGAGCCTCATAGCCAAGAGTTAAAATAAGACTCACAATCAAGCTCATCCTTTTTGATGGATATCGCAAAGTAATAAATATAATCAATCTAGTCAAAATATTCCGCCATATCATATTTTAGTTCAAGTATAGCAAATTAATTATAATCAGTCATGATCAAAGCTACACAACATATAAGTAAATATGATAAAGAGAGCTCTACAACTCATTTAATTTCAATGGCTTGGACTTATTGATTTATTTGACAAGGATAATAAACAAGGCTTCTGAAATTTTTAAACAACAAGCTCCCCTCAGAATAATTCCATAAGATGTAATACTTTCAACTCACTTCACAAATAAGGAAAACGAGAAGTATCAAGCGATTTCGTGCACATATCAGCAACTTGAGAATTTAACAAGATGTAAGACAACATCACTTTTTCACATGGTCTCTCAAAAAGTGAAATCTCTTGGAAGTCATCAAAGCGAGTGAAGAACCATCAAGTGTTCCAATCATGTAATGATGTAAAAGACTGGAACCCAATCTAGCTCATGTTCTCCATTCTTGTCAGTTGTTCTTACATCACAAGAAACATCGGTCTCACAGTACTGGGGTTACTGAAATAAGATCTAGGAATCCAGTACTGAGAGACACGACGAACAGGAGCAACAAAACTAGAACCAAAGTCACGTGGATGTGAATGATCAGAATGCCGAAAAGAATATGAATTGTTTGAATTACATCCAAAATCAGCACGTGAACCAGATTTAAAGTTACTATAAAAGTTCTCTAAAAACTTAGATTTTGCATGAGATCTAGGAATGAAAAACGTTGCACGTTTTTGTCTTAAAGCATTCAATCTTTCCTTTCTCTCTTTCTTGGCACGTCTAAAGCAAAATTCGTTTAAGTGTCCATCTCTTCCACAGTAGGTGCAATGAAATTTAATATAACTAGAATTCTTTTGAGATGATGAGCTAGCACCTACATTATTATTTGATGAACTTTGCACAAAGCCAACAGATTTAAACACAGTTTGATTTGGTTCAAGTTTCATATCAATTTTTCCAGGTTCAAGAGACTTAATAACCTTAGGAGGATTATTCTTGGCATGTTCAACAAAATTAAATCCTAGACCATGATTTTTCACACTTGTTTTTGACTTGTCTAGTATCATATTCAAATTTTTCTTGCCAAAAGAAAATCTCTCTAAAGTGTCTTTTAGGTACTCATTCTCTTTAGCTAGAGTGGGACAAATTGTGCATTTAACAGGTACATTCACAAAATTCTTAGTAGAACTAAACTGAGCCAATCTTTCTTTTTTAGCGAAATTATTAAGTTGTCTAGTCAATGCTTCTATTTCTGTGTTAAGCTTAGGACAATTAGAACAAAAAGATATCTCACTATAAAGCATCTGTTGAATTATTTCCTAAGATGAGTTAAGTCTAGCTTCTAATAATTCACATTTAGAACAAGTTTTAGAATGAACATTTGAAATACTTGATTCTAAACATGAAGAAGAACTAAACTTGAGCTTTCCAATTTCATCATTAGCACATTTCAATTTTTCATCACAAGAGTCATGTGCTAATCTTAACTCATCAAATTTAGCAGTTACATTTCTAAGTTGATCCATGTTTAAAGCATTAAGTGACCTAGCATTCTCTAACTCAGAATGTAAAATTTGACAAGACTCGCAAGATTCATCATTAGGAATTAAAACTCTAAATCTTGCAATTTCAGAATATAGAGATTCAATCAAAGTATTGTATTTCTTAATCTTTTTATCTTTCTTTTCTAGCAAAGTACCAAGTTTAGTAACAGCTTTAGGTAAAACATCATAAGAAGGTTCTACCTCATTGTAGTTATCGTTGTCAAGATCATCATTATCGGTGGAGCTTTTGTACTTGCCATTAGACACAACCCAGTTAAATCTTTCTTGCCTTTGGGAATCATACTCGATGTCCATGTCTGTTGGACCGAAATGGCGACAGAGGGGGGGTGAATGTCGACTCTTAAAAATTTGTCCCCTGAAAGTACCCACAAAAGAGTTGTCTCTAAAGTAGCTACAAAGCTAAGAAGAGGGCATAAAAACCCTAGAAAATCTAAACCATGTAAAGATGAGCACTCACAAACAAACTCTTTCCAATAACTACGAAGCTATGAAAAGAAAAGCATGACTTAAAACAAGAGCCTACTGAAAATACATGAAGCCCAGAAAAGGAGAAACAAAGGAGATCAAGAAGAAAACCTAGAGAGAACACTGGAGAAAAACTAGGAGAAATACCACTGCCTGCAGGTGGGGCCGGTCAGACCGGTGTGCAGAGGCCGGTCAGACCACCCTTAGGCTGCCGGTCTGACCGCCACTGTGCGGCCGGTCTGACCGCTTCGGCAGCTCCGGTCTGACCGCCACACATGGAGCGGTCTGACCACCAGGAAAGCGTCGGTCTGACCGGTTACTCTGAAGACAGCCCAGAAAACCAGAGTCTGAAAATTGAAAAAACCTGAAACCCGAGAAATACTGCAGATCTTCAAAAAATAGAGAAATCAGAGGGTTTCTCCCAATCTTTTTGTCCCAGAGCACCACAACTATATTCTTAGTAGCAAGGAGTGTTGGGTAACAAGAAAATCATACCAAGAAGCAAGAATTTCATATTATTGAAAGAATCTGAAACTTTGCAAGAACTTAGCCAAAACTCAAATTACTCCCCAACCTTTGATCCTCTGGTCATGAAACTTTGAGGATAGCTACTTAATAGCCTCAGGACTCTAGATATCAAGTTTCATGCCATCTCATGAAGGAAAACACGAAGTTCATCAAAACCCTAGAAATGTCAGGATGAACAGAGGAGACCAAAACTCAAAAACTGAAATCAAGAATGGACTCTTGGGATTTTAACTGATCAAATGATCTTGAGGCACTATCCCAACATAGAGCAATCCATTTTGGGCCTTCTCCACAAGAAACAACAAGAAATCAAAAATCTCAAGAAATCATGCAAAGAGGCATCCAAGGGAAACAGGGAGCACAGGAGATAAACCTCAGAAATTTCATTCTCAATCAAACGATTACAGAGGAGTCCCGATACGCATGGACATTAGAACAAGAGGAATGATTACAAGTTCATCAATCCATCCTCTCCCTCTCCCCAAGCCAAGAACTCAAGAACTCTCTACATGCTTGGAGGAGACACACAAACACAGAGACAACGAAGGGACACACTCTGCTGCCCTCAACAACTCCTCACCAACTAAAGCCTAAAGCTAAAACCACCTCTCAAAGCCTCTTTTGACTAAAGCAAACCCTAACTCTCTCCCAAAGCTATGAGGGGGCATGCAGCCACCAAACCTATTTATAGCCCTTGGTTAACGGGTCTCCAACCCGTTACGCCCGCTAAACCCGAACGGAGCCCGCTCCCGCTTCTGCAGCCTCGCGAAATTACCATTTCGCCCCTCCTGCACCTTCTGGGAAGCTTCCGCGCTCCTTGTCGTCCAAGCCTCGCAACCACCTCGAGTCTCTGCCGTCTTCGACACATCTCGACCGTTCTGACCTCGACACCGCCCGTGTCTAGTCCGGTCCCCTCGTGTCTCGCCACGACTCCGCCTCGACGTCCTGCAACCATCACAAACAAGAAACACATCAAATAGCACCGCTCGACACATGAAAGCATAAATAGCATTAATGAAACCACATTAAGCCCAAACCTGTCAAATCAACAGAATATCCATCCTAATCACTTTGACCAGGTTTGACCAAGTCCGACCGAGCCCGATTGCACCACGCAACGTCAAGGTCCGAACCACCCAAGCCAAACTCGACTTTCCTAAACCGATGTCAATTACTCATCACACACATGGGGTCACAACCACATAGTCCAT
Source organism: Dendrocalamus sinicus (assembly GCA_036346575.1). Lineage (NCBI taxonomy): Eukaryota > Viridiplantae > Streptophyta > Magnoliopsida > Poales > Poaceae > Dendrocalamus > Dendrocalamus sinicus. Next base: position 18,743,580 of record CM070645.1, read on the forward strand.
CAGTGTCCACATCACTCAAATTAATTTGCCCAAGAGCCATAAGAACACGATGCACCACGTTGCGATTCATATAGCCCTACTTTTTATTCTTCCTTTTTTTTCTTTCTCCGTCTCTTCTTCCTTCTCATTCTCTTCTCTTGCAAATCTTGCTAGAAACTTTGGACATTTGAGACGAATATAATTGAGATCACCACACTCATAGCACCTTTGAGGACCAAAATTTCCTCTCTTTCTTGATCTCACATTCTGCAAAGCTCTTGTGAAGCGTGTAGAGAGGAGTGCCAAATCATCTTCCGGGAGTTGCTCTAGCTGTTCATCGGTTAGTGAAGACAACGAAGACAAAATATAGCTAGTAGAAGAATTATCATAATTAGACTTGCTAGATTGTGAAGCTAAAGCAATGATCTATTACCATTATATTTTCTAGCAAAAACATCTAATTCATGAGTTTTCAATTTAGAATAAAGTACATCTAATGTAAGTGTACTCATGACAGTAGATTATCTAATGGATGTAACATTCATCTCCCATATAGACATATCTAATTCTCCAAGTAATTGACGTGCATTTTCAGCATCAGTATAAGTAACATTAACAGCACATAGGTTACTAAGAATTTTATTAAAGCGGCAAAAAGATCATCTATTGATTCACCAGGTTTCATCCCAAAACGCATGTAATCCTTTTTGTACATATCTTGACGTACCTCTTTAATAGTAGATGAACCCTCATGATAATCACATAGTGATTTCCATACCTCATATGCGGATTTAAGATGCACAACACGATCAAAATCACTCCTTCCTAGTCCTTGAATTTCAAGTTCCTTGTCATGCTATTTGCCTCCACTTGTGCTATATTTGCTGCTGACATAGCATCGTTCTCGGGCACTTGATAAGGCTTGTAGATCTTCTCCCATATTGCAAAGCCTTGAGTTTGAATATATGCCTCCATCTTCGCTTTCCAATATTGAAAATCAACACCATCGAAAATACAAGGTTTTGTGGAATATCTATTCGTCGACATGTTTTCTAATCACCAGTTAAGATCGATTAGAAAAATAAATCTGCTCTGATACCACTTGTAGGATCGTTGATAGCAATCAGAGGGGGGTGAATGATTGCAACACACAGCGGAAACCTTTTTTTAATTTTAAATTTTCTACCTTTTAATTGTTTAATGTGCAAAAACCAGAAATAACAAAAAAACAAAAAACAGAATTTTTCTCTGATTTTACTGTAGCAGTTATTGTAGCGATTTACTGTAGTGTACTGTAGCAGCGAGAAAGCAGTTCCGACGCTATCAGATTCCAATCGGCGAAACACGTTTTTGATTCAATCTTGAAATCGAGTTTTAATCAAAACTAATTTATGTATGTAAGCACAAAAAATACCTAGACATAGATTAATGCATGAAGAATCTATAGGAATCAAAAAACTAAGAAAAATGATAATATATGCGAAATAAAAAACTCACAAACTTTATTCAAAAACTGCATGCACTATTCATCCTTCCATCCATCAGATTCAACCATCCGGCCGCCGCACTTCCTTTTTTTGTTCGCTCAAAAAACGACCTTTTTTGTTTCCTCTCGTCACCGCACGCCCTTTTTTTCTTTTTTCCTCATGGCTGCTCTGTACAATTTTTCTCCTCGCGCTCCATTCTTTTTATACAGCCAACTACGAATCATATTCAATCTCAACTTAGAATCCTAATCCAATTCAGAATCCTATTCAATCTCTACTTAGAATCCTAATCCAACTAGACCTGGGCCTTTTTACCTCAACTAGTCTTTTGGCCTACTAATTTTCAAGGGAACCGAAACCCTTCGTAACACGGGGTTTTTCACACTTTCGATTTTTCTAACGCGTCACGTGTCGAAGCCTCCAGGACCGCACCTCCCGTAGCTTCTCCATGTATCATCAACCTTTGATCTCCATGCGCCCGAAGCATGAGCCCAACCATCTCGTGACCTCCTTGACCGTCCGAACCTCGGATCTCCCCCATCCTAGTCCCGGTCCACCTCGTCACCGACCATGATCGTCTCCATACTCAACCTGCACATGCAAAGACCAAAGAATATTTTTCCAGCACAAGTTCGTCCCAACTTGACCAATATCAGTTTACGCACGCACCACACACCTCGCATAACATTGCTAAACAAAATCACCAATTATTCATCATAACAAATTAACCATTGCCAATTATTCATCACTAAAATATCCTAAACCTAACCACATGGTCTAACAATTACAGAGTAACAAAAACTCACGTGTGGTTTTTACCGATATAAATGAAGTCACTACAGTATATACTACAATTAACTAGTAGACCCTATCTTGAAAATACACTCCGTTTAAAAGCTAATTACTGTAGAAAAACCAAAAGAAGAAGCCAAAAGCTAAAAAAGAATAGGGCCATAATATACTGGTCATTGAACGCCTTCACGTTCTGCAACCAGTACAGCACTTATTGCGTGTGGCTAGGGTTGGCAACGGGGCTCATCCCCGACGGGACCTAATCCCCGTCCCCGATCCCCGCGAAATTGAAATTCCCGATCCGGCCCGGCCGGGCTCGGGGCTGTTGAACCGTCCCGTTCCCGACGGGCCGGGGCCCGACGGGCAAAATTACCCGCCAACAAAGTTAACCAAGAATAGTCAATTTGCAGTGCCAACTATCATCAGTTTTCTCAATTTGCAGTGCATTCAGATTTGCAGTACATGACATATTCACAATTTCACATACTATCAAGGAAATGCAGTACATCACATCCACATACCAGCAAGGAAGAAGATGAGTATTGAGTATTTGAGTACCAGAGGAGCAGTAGAAGCTCGGCTCGGTGGAGTCGCCTCGGTGGGGAAGGGCCGAAGGGGGAGCCGCCGCCGCGGGTGAGGAAGAACCGCCGCCGCGAGTGGATGCGCCGGTCGCCGCCGCAGTAGATGCGCCGTCGCAGATCTGTGGAGGAGGGGGCGGAGGCGCCGAGGGAGGGGGAGGGGCGGCGGAGGCGGGGCGCCGGGAAGGGAAGGGAAGAGGCGGCGGGAGGCGGCCGGGAGGGGGCGGCGGGGGAGCCTGGCGCGTGGGGCGGAGGCGCTGGGGAGGGGGACTGGGGCGGCGGGGTAGGGCGCGGGCGCAAGCGCAAGGAGGTGTTGGCGGCGCTGGGGAGAGGGACTGGGACGGCGGGGTAGGGGAGGCGAGGCGCCGGGAGGGGAGGGCGCGTGGAGGCGGAGGCGGAGGCGCCGGGAAGGGAAGGGAAGAGGCGGCGGGGAGGGCAGCGGTGGAGGGGCGCGGGAGCCGAGCGCGATGGGGTGGCGAGGCCGGCGCGGTGGGGCGAGGCGCTGGGAGGGGCTGGGGCGGCGGGGTAGGGCGATCGGGCCATGGAGAGAGGAGTGAGGGACGGGGCGGCGGCGGGGTAGGGTTTTTGGCTGACTTTTATATGAACTGTAGAGGACCCCACATGTCAGTGATCCCCGACGGTTAACGGGGACGGGGATCACTTCCCCGGCCCCGGCCCCGCCATCCCCGACGGGGACAGTATTTTGCCCACGAAAATCCCCGCGGGGAATAAAATCCGCCAGACCCATCCCCTAATAGGTGAATTCACCGTCGGGGATCGGGGATCGGGTCACCATTGCCATCCCTACGTGTGGCGTGGCGGATAGATATATGCAGAGTGTCTTGCCTGGTTTCAGATAAACGAGAATAGGAGCACTCGTGAGATATCTCTTGAGATCCTTGAAAGCATTGTTAGCTTCTTTAGGCCACTTAAAACCCTCGTGTTTCCTTAGAAGTTAGAAGAAAGCAAGTCCTTTCTCTCCCAACCTGTGATGAAACGACTTAGAGTTGCCATGCACTCGGTGAGTTTTTGAACTTCTTTCTTTGTGGTCAGAGGGTGCATCTGCTTGATGGCCTTGATCTTTTCAAGGTTTGCTTCGATACCTCTTGCTGAAACAAGGAATTCGAGCAATTTCCTGAAGAAACTCTGAACACAACTTCTCAGGATTAAGTTTTAAGCAGTGCTTTCTGAGATTGTCGAAAGTCTCCTACAAGTTTGAAACAAGATTAAGTCATTTGATGCTTTTTTTATGACTAGATCATCAACATAGGCTTCCAAATTTCGGTCCATTTGATGTACAAAGGTTAATTGCATCCAACGTTGAAAAGTTGGACCTATATTTTTCAAACCAAATGGCATTTTGACATAGAAAATACTCCAAGTGGAGTGATAAATGTTGTTTTCTCTTCATCTTCTGAACACATACTAATATGGTGATAACCAGAGTATGCATCTAGAAAACTTAATGTTTCACAACCAGCAATAGAATCAACTAATTGATCAATATGAGGGAGCAAAAAATCATCTTTTGGACAAAGCTTTATTTAAATCAATATAGTCTACACATGCGCCACTTACCATTAGACTTCCTAACCATTACATTGTTAGCCAACCACTCTGAGTGATCGACTTCTCTTATAAAGCCTGCCTTTAATAGCTTGTTCAATTCTAACTTGATAGCTTCCTGTCGATCTAGTGCAAATCCCCGTAATTTCTCGTTTACGGGCTTCTTGTCAGGGCGAAGAGTTAGCATGTGCTCGATCACCTCCCTGGGGAGTCTAGGCATGTCGGATGGTTGTCACGCGAACACATCTGCATTTGCCCGAAGGTAGGTGACAAGGGCATCTTCCTATGCGAGGTCAGAGAAACCCCGATGTGAACTGTCTTCGAAGGCTCCGTTGGGACTAGAGGAACTTCTTTGACTTTTTCATTCAACTTGGGTAAGGATTTAGGCTTTGAGTGCTTGCTCGAAGGTTGCACCTTGGAAACTTCTTGAGTTGGTAGTTGTCCGACCAACTTGAGGGACTTGCGGTCGCACGCTAGAAAGTATGTACCTCGATAATAGAAAACGCCATGAGTGCGGAGTAGCAATAAGTCACCTATACATAAAATATATCAAAATTAGTAATATAATAGAAAATTATGAATGACAATGAAAATTTAGATCATATGAAACATATCAGAATTAAACTAATTTGAGTCACGAGACAATAGAAACAAAAGTTCTTATCATTTTCATGGCGGAGGGCTCGGCGGCGGTGGTGCCTTCGGGGCACGTGTAGGACCACATCATCGCGGAGCGGCGGCGGAGGGAGAAGATCAACCAGAGGTTCATCGAGCTCTCCACTGTCATCCCTGGACTCAAGAAGGTTCATATATATTTCACTTTCTTTTCTTCTTTTTTTCTTTGATTGATTATCTCTTCTTTAATTTTATGATTTTCACTACTCATCCTCTTTAATTTTATTATTTGCATATATTATTTCACTTTCTTTCTTTCTTTGATTGATTGATTAGCTCTTCTTTAATTTTTATGATTTTCACTTCTTCTCATCTTCTCTTTGTTGTCGTCTTCTTTAATTTCATGTCTGTTGTTAACCTTCCCATAAGGAGAACTAGCTTCTATTTAGATTTGTTAATATATATATAGGACACTGAAATGGGACACCAGGGTGCCCGGGCACCAAACCTCCCTGCCATTGGATTGCTTTTAGATGCGTGCAAGTGCAATGATATATAATATTAGGATGAAAAGTCTTAATTATGAATGGAAAGTCTCAATCATAGATGGAAAGTCTTAATCATGGAGCCTGGGCACCATGTATAAAGTTGCCACCGGGGGCGATGAGGCTGAAGCCTCACTAAGCTCCCCCGGTGGCTACGCCCCTGCGGTAGCTTACCGTACAAACTTGCTGTCATGCTCTGCCTTCATAGCTTGTACACACGGGAAAGATCGCCTGAAGCATGGCAACCACCTGTTGTGGCGGTGGAATTATGAGTGCATGTCTTTACTTATTAGAGTTAAAATTCTTTAATCTATCTTTACGTATACATAAATATATTTTAGTAAAAATTTTGTGAGGTTCGTGGATCTTTTCTTCTTGGCTGTGGCTTTTGGCTTTTGGCCTGTTCATGTGAGAGATTACAGAGTAACAGAAACTCATGTGCGGGTTTTGCCGATATAAATGAAGTCGGTACAGTATGTACTACAATTAACTAGTAGACCTTATTTTGAAAAGATACTCCGTTTAAAAGCTAGTTACTGTAGAAAAACCAAAAAATAGCTTTTAGAAGCTGAAAAGAACATGGCCTTAGTCTTCGTCTATTTAGCGTATGCTAAGAAGACGCACTCGCTTGTATGAGTGTGGTGTGCGTGTGTGTGATGGTGTGCGCTGTAAGACCATATATATTGCAGAGCTTAAAGAGATGTTTAGAAATAAAAAACTAACTTTTCTTGTCACATAGGATAAATAAGGTATTTATTTTATAGCATCAAATTTAAGTAGGCACTGGTGCTTAACAGGTGCTTATAGGAGCATTTGTATTAATTTTTGCTGATGGTTTTTGGCTAAAAATAAATAGTAGTAGCTAAAAAGAAGTAATTGTTATAAGAAAAAAGTGAGTGATACCAAAAAAAAAAAAGAGATGTATGCTTGTGACCAAAGTGAGAGTAGGAATAAGTGATACACCTCTGTTTTATATCTCAAACGAAATGGTGAGGGAAGTGAAGACGGCTACTACCGTGCAGAAACAAAGTGCCGTGCCACTTTGGTTGGCGCTAGCATTTCGGGGATTAACTTGAGTCAATCTCGCCATTGTGAATCAAGTAGCCGAGACAACGGGAATGTCGGGATTGTCCAAAAACATTTGCCGTGAAGTGAGATTTGTGAATACTTCAGGTTAGTCAAAATTGCAGCGCTCTCTGGATAATATTTTCTTTTCGCTTTGAGTTGGGCCGGGAAAACTCACATGAGCATTTTCTCCCCCGTGGATCAGGCCATTATCCCGGCCGATCTCACCGCATCCAAACAAGAACATTATGCAATTTCTGAAGACTAAAGCCCCACTCGGTTGGGTTGAAAAATAATAACTTCTGATTAAAATTAAGAATCTGGACACATTTGGACCCGTAAACACCCGAAATTCCACTTTTGGCCCCTAAATCAAAAAATCCGTTTCGACCCCTCCCGACCGCGCGTTCGCGAGCTGGTGCCACGTGTCCCAGACGCGCGCGGCCGCCGCGCGCGCTACGCGGCGGGCGAGCGGACGCGCGGTGGCGGCGGCGGCGGCGCGCGCGCGCGCGGGCGGCGCGCGCGGCGCGCGCGGCGAGCGACGCTTGGTCGAGCGCGCGCGCGTCGCATGCGGCGGCGCGATCGCGCGCGGAGCGAAGCGATCGCGCGGCGGCCGGGACACGTGGCGCCATCTCGCAAACGCGGTCGGAAGGGTCGAGAACGGAATTTTTGATTTAGGGGCCAAAAGTGGAATTTCGGGTGTTTAGGGGTCCAAATGTGTCCAGATATCTTAAAATTACACTATAACTAAAGATAGCTTATTTAATGTAATTAAATTTAAAAAATTTAAAATTAAAAAGTATGTTAGTTCATCACGGACAACGCAAACGAATACGAAAAAAAGAACGGCAAAAATGCTCAAGAAAAAGCCAAAAGTTCAAAAAAAAGACGAAATTTATAAATAGTAAAAAAAAATAAACCAGAAGCCAGAAAACTTAAACCAAAATGAGCAGATGTAAAGCCATTACATGCGTGAAAGCCGCGTACTCGATCTCAAAACGTTCTGCATTTCATGCTTACATGCTCCCCACTTAACGGCAAATGCAAGACCTGGTTTGGATCAGAGAGACCGCGCTTCACAATAATGTTCTAAGCCGCAACTTATGTTGATTCCCAAATTCTCAGCAAGAAGTCCACCGGATGAATTTTTCGCATTATCATGAGAAAATAAACTAAACGGTCTAAAGTACAACAAAAATGGCCATCCTCACCCAGCACATAATTTAAGCAATGATTAATGAATTCACATTCGCGTCCTTTGCCTGGTATTTGTGTCTTCATCTTGTTCGACCTGTCCCAGACAGGAAAGAAGTAAATTATACTGAACCAAGAATTGCGCTAATCCAAAATTAACTTAAAGAACACTGGAATCATTTTTGAAAAGAAAAGGCAATCCTATGCACCAAATGCATGCTTCGGGCAAACTTCAATAATGAAATCATCCAAGGAACTTTGAAGAATGTAAATAAATAGATCAGGATGATATCCATTTCTCACTAGCAACTCATTTGACCATACTAACACCGAGATGTAACAAAATAATAAGGTGCTGTTGATTTTATCAATGCGAGAAGTAGGTATTTTTTTGAGGCGACAAAATGTACCTGGCTGTGACGACAAGAATGCTCAGATTGAAATAATGCTTTACCTCGGTGATAACCTTCGTAGACCTTCTCTTTAATTTCAAATCAGAACCTGATCCCTTGTGCTTCTTTGCTACTGGCTCATCCAAAAGATCATCTGCATCTACACCACATGCAAGCATTTTACAATTTTTTAAAGAAGGTTAAATTGACAGTTGGCACTATTAACCCTTTCGTCTAAATAAAAATTCCCACATCTGGCAACATATTAGCAGGCTCTAGAAAAAGTATTCCCACACGTGACAATATTCAGATTAGAACGGAGCATTCAAGGTCTATAATTCACAAAATGGGTAGTTTCTTCACTTTCATGGGTAGTTTATTCACATTATCTACTGAACCCAGAAAAAAGAAGCATCTTTGCAAGCCACAGTGCTCTGGAAAAAGTCAAGTTAAATCAGTAGAAAAAAGGGAAATCTTTACCATCTTCGCCATTAACGAGGCCTTCAAAGTCTTCCATATCTTCCATATCACCCATCTCGATCTCATCACCTTCAACATACTCTATCTCACCTTCCTGTATTCACAAGTGAACCCACAATATGCGAGAAAGTTTGTGAACAGTGAGAACATAACAAAATGAGCTTGTCAGTACCAAGTACAATGCTTACTTCTTCCTCTTCTTCCTCAGGAGCTACATCATCTTTTTCCATGTCAAGAATAGTATCAAACTCTCTGAAGGGATAATTATAGATGTCACCGTAAACACCTTTCTTCAGACGTTCCTTTAATTCACTTTCAATACTCTGCATGATAACAAGCACATGTTAGAATATGGCAATGTATAATGGACACTTGATAAAGATTATCAGAAAAATAACCTTATCTAGTTGAGCAGCCTTTTCAGCTTTCTCCATTCTTCTGAGATCGCGCTGAGTCTTCTTCCTGGGCACTGTCATTACCTTCTCTCTAATAGAGTGGAGGAATATGTTTAGTAACTTCTCATGTGTCAAGAAGTTATAGAAAAAAGCCAATACATCAACAAGATGAATCAGCTTGTGATGAAACTTTATTACATATAAAAGGCACCGATATCATACCACCAAGTCTCAAGTGATCACTACCCCAATTCTTATTTTTTTGTCATTACCACTGTAAAATGTTTTGCAGTTTTGCTATCACCCTATTTGTATTTTGGCCAAAGATCAAGCAATGTGAAAAGCAGAGCATGGTTGTAGATGGCAAGTGTATTTTCACAGAATTTTTTATATATAGGAAAAAGGTAGATGTGATTTAAATATGTAGGAAAAAGATAAAATGGAATTCGAAAGCTAGGAATAACGTATAAGCTGCCAGCTTCAGATTTAAATATGTAGGAAAAAGATAAAAAGGAATTCGAAAGCTAGGAATAACATATAAGCTGCCAGCCTTCTGAAGCGACACAGGCAATGTCCACGTCTTCGTGCCCTGCACAGCCTATGGCTGCTTCTCTTTCTTCTCTCTATTGGTGCATGTTCACTTTTTAGCTCACTAATTTTCACACCGGCTGCAATGATGTGATGTGCGCTAGTACATCAGGAGGGTAAACACTGTAGAATAGAGACCAATGGTGACAGTTTTGAGGGAAGAATGATGCTTAGAGGAGAGGGCGCCTGCTGGGGAAGAGAGGAACTAGACTAGGGAGACGAACTTGAGACTAATTAATCTTTTTTGCTTTATCTCAATTATAATATGACACCCTTTATACAGGGACAGCACCTAACAATTTAATCTAAAGTTTCCATCTAAAGATAGGATTACTTTCCATCTACTAAAGATAATATTCTAACTTAAAGATATTATCTTGCCAAGCAAGATAACTGAACTATCACTAAGCCTACTCAGCTGGCCTTAGTATTGTGGGATTGTGGCAGCTGCTCCCTTGGTGCGCCACCTCCATGGGCCCTAAAGGGGTCTGCTGCCATGTGCTGCCGTTGTAGCCGGCCAGCTGCAACATGCACATCACAAATGAGTACATGAGTCGCTGTGCCCAAAAATGAAACAGTTAGAGCCTGTTTGGATGAGGGGATTTGAATTCAAATCCTTATGATGAACTAAATCATAAAAATTCCTGAAGGAATCCCCCTCATCCGAACACCCCCTTAAGAATTGAAGCTTAATAGACAAGGATGAAACCCTGTAGGCATGTCTCACATTATGTACTAACTACTACCTAAATTATTCTATCATGCTACACGAGTATAAGAAGCATTAATCTCTCAACTTCATGGTATCCATATGATGCTTAGAGGAAAATTTTTAATTAGTTAATAAAAACTTAATGACATTAAAAAACAATGTTAGGCCGCTGCGGTGCCAGTGTCTTGGATGCTTGCAACACTATTGTCCCATAGGGACACTGCCACCATACATCCTTCTTGGTTACTCAATTCTACCCCATCTTTTCTTATATATTTAAATTGTATTTCGCTTTCTCCTATAATAAAAAATTAGGTATTTTTGTAGTCAACAATTCAACATTTTGTTGAATTTGGCAGTTTGGAAATTCCAATAATTTGTGGTTCATTTTGTATACATGAACCTTGCATTAGGGATAAAGCAAATAAACTAAGATGGGTCATTGGGTCGGCCCGACCCAACCCACTTGCACCCCTAGCAATCTAATCTGAACATTGCTGTATTCAGCTTATGTGAATATTGTTGATCTCAATAAAATTTGAAAGCTATCCTGTTATGGCTAGGGCAAATGGCGGATCAGAACAGGGGCTCCCGTAGGGAAGCCGGCAACCAAACGTTGCTCTGCTTGATTCCAATAGCATACGGTAGCCCTCTTTATATAGATGAGCTCCCCCTAACAGATCGAATCTAATCTCAATCATATCTCTAACACTATCTCTAATACAAGGAAACCAATCTCTAACTCAAATAGAAACCAATCTCTAATTCAAATAGAAACCAATCTCTAATTCCTAATAATACTGACTAGGCCTTGGGCCCACCTCTATGACATTACACCCCTCCTGGACATGCAGCTCGTCCTCGAACTGCTAGGTGGCGGTCATAGTGCCATTGGAAGACCTTCGACGCCGATGTAGAAGACGAACAGTGGCGAGGTTCTGCAGCGGATGGAGACGGCCGGCCAGATCCAAGCGGACAAGGCTAAATGATGCCTGCAAAATATTTTTTTTTTTTGAATTTTGATTTTTTTTTAATTGTGTTTTTTTTTGATTGTGTGTTTTTTTTTGCTGGTCTTAAGTGATCGGTCGGTTTAGAAACCGACCGCGACCCTCAAACGCATCGAGGCCAAACGTCGTCGGCCAGGGCGACGCCAAGGCGATCAATGAGCGGCGACGCAAAGCGGCGCGCGCGAGCGGCGGTCTGCGGCTCGGCAGCCGACGCGAGCGGCGGCCGGAGGAAAGGCGCGACGCGGAGCGGCGGCGGAGAAAAGCGCGACGCGGGCGGAGGCGGGATCTGGCCGGCGGCGGTCGGCCGTCTCGAGCACGGAATCGACAACCGGCGAGCGCGGCGGCTGCGGAGCGGCCGACCGAGGAGCGATTCTGCGCGCGGCCGGCGAGATGAGTCGAGTCGCCCGAGCGGCGGCGGCGAGGCTGCAGATGGAGGCGGCCGTCGGGAATCGAAGCAGAGCCGCCGGTGGTAGCGGCCGAAGAGATCTCGGCGGCGGCGGCGGTCGGAGTGCGGCGAGGCGGCCGATGATGACCGCTTCCTCCTCCCGGCCCGGCCGCGCAAGCCCTAGCTTGCCGGTCGACCGCCGTCTTCTTCGATCCGATCGCCATGTCTTCACCGGCGCAAACTTCCTCTTCTTTCTCGTCTGCTGTTTCTTCAAAGATGATCTCGGCTTGCCCGACAGACGACCTCCGGCAGCGGTGGCCTACGCCGAGCAACGGCGAATGAGATGACCGCCCAACGGTGGCGCCGACAGATCCGCGACCCCAGCGGAAGAAGGCGGCGGATCACGGCGACTTCGGCGGCGGCGCCCACGCCGAGCGAGCGATGCCGAGCCGACGGCTGGCGATGGATGGACGGCCACACACGCGCGGTACCGCCGCCGTGTCATCATCTTCTCCGTTCTTGGACGGGCTCTTGGTTGGGCGCGCGTCGCGTGGCCGTGAGCTTGGCGATGGGGCGAGGGCGGCCTTGTCCTCCTCGCTCTGCGGCGACTTCTTCCTCCTCGCTCTGCGGCGACCTCTTGTTTCGCCTCCTCCCGCTCCTTCAAGATCTTCTAAGACGGCATGCAAGTTGAGGAAGGCTTCCCCAACCCTTTCTTTGAGGTTGCCGCCATCTTCTCGCCGCTTTCATTATGGCCAATGACTCGGCAATAGGAGGAATCGCAGAAACCATGGTAGCAGAAGTCGTGGGAAGGGATCGACGGCTCTGATACCAAATTGTTATGGCTAGGGCAAATGGCGGATCAGAACAGGGGCTCCCGTAGGGAAGCCGGCAACCAAACGTTGCTCTGCTTGATTCCAATAGCATACGGTAGCCCTCTTTATATAGATGAGCTCCCCCTAACAGATCAAATCTAATCTCAATCATATCTCTAACACTATCTCTAATACAAGGAAACCAATCTCTAACTCAAATAGAAACCAATCTCTAATTCAAATAGAAACCAATCTCTAATTCCTAATAATACCGACTAGGCCTTGGGCCCACCTCTATGACATATCCCATATTGTAATTTTATTATTCTAAAAAAAATTGAGTAAGTCTGTCCCTAAGTTACCTTCTCCTTTTTTTAGTGAATCATAAGAAAGCAAATGGAAGAGTGCCACCCACATACAATTGCACATGAAATAATTACTATGTTATGTTTCAACAATCATATGCTGTAATATTCAAACAATACATCCCATTTTCCAATATCAGATCACAGCACTCAGAATCGAAAAAAATATTATGAAACAATATGCTGTGGGAATCAACACAAGAAGTGCCTACCTCACTTTCAGTTGAAGTTTCCTCATTCTTATCCGATACTGAGTCATTTTTGTCAGGCGCTGCTTGATCTTGTGCACAAGTAACTTGGGCCAAAATTCCTACATAATGAAAGAAAGGCATGCAATGAGACTAACCAGACTTTACATTTAGATGCAACAACAAAACACATCAGCTAGAAATGCATACGAGATGCTTGTTGATGACTTCCATTGCTTTCTCATAATTCCTGGGTAGTTTGACTCTCTCCCATAATTTGTTTGGCAGATGAGCTCTTTCAGCAGTTTTCATGTATAAGTAGAAAATACCTGCATTACCAGTTGAAGGGAAAAAAAACAGAACGACAACATCACCAAAAGATTCTGATGATAACTAAGCATAGCTTCCCTTGGAAAAAGAATATGGAGCAGAACAAAAGTGCATAACAAGGAACTGATGCATTCATTAACCACAGGATCAATATCTACACAATCTGATATATAACATGCTGCAACTCCTTGTGGATTCTATGTCATTTCATCCAAACAGCACCACGCCATTAAACAAATCTCATTAAAAAATCTTACAGAAGTGTACACTAATATTCTTCTGAACTCTAATATTGACAACAAATAAGCCTCCGTGTTGGACCCCATTATCAAGAATACTGAAACAATTAAGTTGTCATCTGAACTGTTAGCCCTTCAATAAATTCATCTGGATTGTGATTAATCATAGTCATAAATATAGTCCCAAATAATAGATTTCCGTGAGACAAAGATCAACCGTCTCCTAAAAAAAGCAACTGCAAAGCTTATACAATGTTTCCTAAGACTACTGTCATAAAAGGCAGTGCAGCAATGTAGCACCCAAACTGTTGAGCTAAAAGATTGTCACCCCCAAGAAAGGGAACAATAAATTTCCTCGGTCATCATTCACCGTTCCATCTTAACCTGCACTGCCTTTGTAATTGACTTTCAGGAACATGATTAGTCCACACCAGAGGTGCCACTCCACCATGTCTGCCTTCATGCTCTGTGAAGTGGCTGGCCGAAGCATCCAACTTTCAAAGCCACTCTGTACACCACGACGACTAGAACTTGTAAAATAGTACCTCTCCTTTTGCTGCTCCCATCATCCCATGGGAGAACTGCTTTGACAACTGTTGTACACAAGAGTCCAGGCAATAGGAGCATCATGGCAGCAGCAGTACAGTGGCAAGAAGTAGAGCAGAATAAGGCAAAGCTGAATACATGTGGCACCGACAGCCAGGACGTCCAGCAGTATGGCATGCGCAGCAGTCAGAGCACAGCAAGAGTCCCAATAGAAGTCGGTAGGATCCATAAGATTAGAACCCAAGTTCTTAACTCCTTATCTTTAGGAATTAGAAAACTACGAGTTATGTTAGCTATTGGTCTATGTCCTAGAGTCCAAACTGGTCAGGAATTAGAGTTCAAGTCATGTTCATTAGCAGCCTTTGTTAGGGATACCTCCAAAAGGAAGAAACAAATCTATCTCACCTCTATTTGCTATCTCTCAACCCCTCTAGTTCCCTCATCCCAATCTATGTTTATCTTCCCCTTCTACTACCTAATCCCCTTCAAGCCATGCCTTCTGGCCATCCTTTGCACAGTAGTTATCCCGGTGTAAACCAACATTCACATCAACATCACACAGGTCTGCATGCATGGGAGGGATAGCTCTGATGTGGTGAGTTCAATCTTAGTTGTAACGCACCAGACACCAAATTTGCATTTTGAGAAACTTGTTCTTCGCATTATGCATGGATGACTTTTTTCCATGTCCAACAGAACTCGAGCTCTGTTAAGTTCTAGACTTAATAGTGTAGTTCTTGAGCATCTTTAGGTATTCAAATAACTCACACTTCAGTTTTATACCTTATCCCCATCAGTTAAGTGATCATCAAACAGTTCTTTTTCCTCCTAAAAGGGTATAACTGAATATAACGTGTCACTCCACAAAATATTGATTTTGCAAGAATCTATTATGGTACAGGGCGCCCTAACAAACACATGCCATTTTTCTGATGGTACTCTTAAGATGTTTTTTCGCTGCCAATATGCACAGTTGTAATAGTTTTTCCTTTCTTTTAACTTGCAGTGGAGCAGCCTTTTAGATTTAAGACAACTGTAAATTGTTCTTGGGCACTAGAGGTTCTATGACTTGTATATGGTTGAGCTTTGAAGAACAAGAACGGACAAAATGATAATTGTCTTCTTTTGTTTGATCCTGCTGGTAGCCTAGAGCAAGCACAAGTTTTCTTAGGAGATATATGTACACAAAATATTGATTTTGCAAGAATCTATTATGGTACAGGGCGCCCTAACAAACACATGCCATTTTTCTGATGGTACTCTTAAGATGTTTTTTCGCTACCAACATGCACAGTTGTAATAGTTTTTCCTTTCTTTTAACTTGCAGCGAAACAGCCTTTTAGATTTAAGATAACTGTAAATTGTTCTTAGGCACTAGAGGTTCTATGACTTGTATCTGGTTGAGCTTTGAAGAACAAGAACGGACAAAATGATAATTGTCTTCTTTTGATTGATCCTGCTGGTAGCCTAGAGCAAGCACAAGTTTTCTTAGGAGATATATGTAAGGTTAAGATGTGGTCCATATAATAGTTCGAGATTATGTGATGGGTGACTGGATAGTCTGAAACCAACATTATTGAGTTATTTTTGGTGCTATGGACTTCTAATTTGATTCATTTACACAAGTTACAAATTATTATGTCATATTTGTAATGTGATGCTGAGTGGGGTGGCTGTGAAGCCATGGGGGAGCAAGGGACTGTGGCGTATGGTTTTGAGCTGAGTTAAATGGTGTACATTGATATCCCTGCACATGATTAACCCTGGTGCTGAAAGATAGTCTCATCTTTGCACTGAGCGCTTGCAACTTTCTTTGGGCCCCTAATGTGACGTGAACAATTATATATTAACTGAACAAATCAATAAATGATATACCATCCGCAGATCCCATACCAACTGGTGGTGAGCACTCCTAGTATCTAGCAGAGGCTCACAAGCTACGGATATCATGAACTTAACAAATGACCGAGCAATTCAGTCCAACGCAATCAAAATCCGTACTTACAAAGAGAAGAGAAGGGCGCATAGTGCTCACCGTCGTGGTCCCGGATGGTGGCGTAGCGGCTGTTGGCGAGTGGGCAGGAGCTCCGGTTACAGATGCCCGTCGCGTTGTAGGGATTGCGGCAGAATATCCCTGTCGTGATCCTGTGCAAATCAACACCACCGCAGCCGATTTATCATCAGAAAGAACACCACAAAAAAAACTGAGACAAGAAACAAGAAGTCCGAGGCGGCTATTGCTGCGATACTTTGCCATGAAGCTGCAGTGGTTGTGGCGGATGCAGTGCCATATCACGTCGTCGCTCATCTTGGATGCCGCTGTTCGGGTTGGCTCTTCCTCTTGCTTGCGCTTGCGCCTATAGCTTGGCTCAGCAGTGGCGGAACAAGAAAGCGGACAGGACCAGGGCTGAATACTGAGGTTCGGCCACAGCGACGGCGAGCCCCGGTCGAGGGAGCCCCTGTTGCGGGCGGCGGTGAGTCCTGGGAGATGGGGGCAAGGCCTTGCCGGAGGAGGCAGGCGGCCGCACGGCCCAGTCGTTGAGCCGGTGACAAGTAGGATGGGAATGGAAGGGGCCTAGGGTTTTGGGGCTGGCGAGGTTTTGGTCTTGCCGCTGCGGGGAGTAGGCGGAGTCGACGGGTCGGGGAGAAGGCGGCGACGAGGGGTGGAGGGGAACGCGGCTGTGGGCTGGTCTGGATTGGGCTTTTTTCCTAGGGTTTGTGATGCTTAGACCGGCCTCCACTCCAACATAGCTCGAATCGGCTCTTATTGGGCTTTTCCTGGCCGCGCAATGCCGCAGTTCCAAACTGAAAATTCACAAATTCTCAGTCAATTTTTTGTTCCCTTTGAATCGACATGGAGATTTGTGGTCAGTACGGTCCCTGTCTTCTAACATGCGATATTTATCAGTATAAAGTCCAAATAAATTTAAGTAAGCTAAATACATAACTTTCTCTTTCAGCTTAAGTAATAGTGGTCTCTGATCCTCCCTAGTCTGGGAAGTGACAAAATTCTAGATATATTTCTAGCTACGTCTTCACCGGTGATGGTGAGTTAGGGTCAGGCTTCGCCAGAGTTAGGGTAACTTTGAGGAAAGGTCTAGAATTTTCAAGATAAGTGTTTGGAGTATATAAAATATTGTTCAATGGGGAAAAAATCATGCACACAATACAAAAAATTAAAGTACAACAACATCTCGAAATAATTTCAAAAAATATTAGTTGTAAAAGGTTGTATGAAGCAAGTTAGTTGTGCTATCAACACTAGAAAGATGTAATGTTATTTTTAAAAAATTGATGGTGGAGATGGCGAGTGTAGGAACAAATAATAACAAATTTGTGTCCGATTAGCATTGCATGTTATTCAAATCCTAATAAACAACAAAACAAGATTTCAAATTCTCAACAACTTGTACGCCAATCAAACTACAAAGAGACATGTTTTTTTGAAATACAATGGAGAATGCATTCTTAATATATATGTTTCAAAAAAATGTACAGGTTATTCAAATCATAATAAACAGCAAAAAAGATATCAAATTCTCGGTAAGTTATACACCAATCAAACTACTAAGAGAGGAAAAAGTAGATGCTACCATGAAGGAAACAAACACAAGGGATTGGTTTTGTTGGGTTGTAACTTATAGTTTTTGAGTTCTAGTTGTTCGTAAGAGAGGGTATGAAGAAAAGATAGTCACATGTGATTTTGGCCAGTATAGCTAAAGTCAGTATAGTGTTTACTACAATTGACTTGTAGACTCCGTCTTGAAAAGACGCATCATTTGAAAGCCAGTTACTATAGCAAAAACCAAAAGCCATCAGTATGAAGCTCAAAAGAACCCAGCCAAGATGTAGTGCTTGAAAGGCAAGCCATTGACCAACTAGATACATATAATTTTGTGTCCGAGTACTAATGGTTTATAAAATATTTTGGGTGTTCAGTTGTACACTCATGACCCAAATGTGGATCTGCCCCTTGGTGGTGGAGGTGGCAGGCAATTCCTCAACACGGTCAGTGAATCCAGTAGTGGGAGGCGGTAAAGGTGGCAGGTCTGGCTGCGGTGAGCCACCAAAGATGGGGAAATGTTATGTGTAACTTCCTAAAAATTAGATGTTTTAAAATATAAAAATTTTAAAACGTTTTAATGCATTTTGGTGTTACATGAATTTTTTTGGTTTTTATCCAAGGATCTTGATTGGAGCTTATGCTTGAAACTAATCAATTAATAAAAATAAAAACAAACTACAATTTAGGGTTAAGAGATACCCAAGTAGAAAGGCAAATTAAAATGGAAAGCCGAATTTGAAAAGATGATCCATAAATTAACATGGAAAATTTAACTTCAAAAATAGTTCAAAATAAAATTTGAAATTCGAAGAGGATCTGAAATGAAGATAAATATTGAAAGCAAAAGAAAAGGCAAAATTTAAAATTAAATTAAAGATGTAATTGAAGAAAGATTTTAAATGTAAACTATGTATTAGAATTAAATAATGAAATGCTTTGATACCAGTCAATACCGGCCATACCCGCGGGATTGGTAATACTGTTTATTGAACTATATGTTATATTTGATAGTACTATTATGTATTTAAAATAATATTACAAGTGATATTTGGTGCACATATAATTAAACAAATATATAACTTGTATTATTATATTAAATCCGAAATGATACGCCGGTATGGACCACTACTGAAACATACCATTTCAAGAACTAAATGGTATGACCTCTTATACGGTATTGATAAGGAATTTTTTTACAAATAATCTATTTTTATTCAAAATAACAAAAATATACCCATGGCAATATTTTTTACAGAAATAGGCTCCAATCGCCCGACCGTTGGGCGACTGGAGCCTATTGCCCAACGGCCAGGTGACACGCAACCAATGCGCCGGCTGTTGGGCGAATTATTGCAGTCACCCAACGATTGGGCGACTGGAGGTCTAGTTGCCCAATGGCCAGGCGACTGGAGGGGGGTTAAAAGCCGAGGCCACTTGGCCACCGCCTCAACAGAAATAGGAAGAAGAAGAGAAGATGGCCGAGGGGAGGAGGAGAGGAAAGAAAAGAGAGAAGAGAAAAGGAAAGGAAAGGAAAAGGAGGGGAGGAGAGGGAGGAGAGAAAAGGAGAGGGAGAGGAGGAGAGGAAGGAGGGGGAGAGGAGAGAAAGAAGCAAATCTTGGTTTTTTTTATATTTGCGAGCAGCTTGGGCGGCCCGCATATTAGTGAAGAGAAGGAAGATGCTCGTGACGAGGCCGGTGCGGTACATGGAGGAGAGGTAGAGTAGTCACAGCATGGCGAGAGAACAGGACAAAGCCGATGAAGAGGAGCATATTGAGTACATAGTGTAGCAGATGGAGTGTGATGACCAGACAGCATGGGCTGAAGAGGAAACTGTACAGGAGGACGACGAGGACAGTTCGGATGAGGATGAAGCTCCCGTCCCGTAGGAATGGAACCGGTTTGATGCTGAGGGTGTTCCCGCACATGACGAGCACGAATCACTGTGGGAGTATCATGAGACAGAGATTTGGTTGCATTCAATGTTTGCTAACAAGGCATTGCTACAGGATGCCATCAAGCTGTGGGCCCTTTCAATGCAGCGGACTTTTCAGGTCGTGAAATCTAGCTAGGAGCATTACATCGTGAAGTGCGAGTAGGCCGGTTATCCTTGCAGGGTGCACACATATAGACCCAAGTACGAGACTCACTGGATTGTGTCAAAGATGGAGCCGCACTCTTGCATTCTCAGTAGTGTTTTAGCGAGGCTTCGTAACCTAATATCTGCCTTTATAACCAATTTGATGTATAGAGAGATAGTAGAGAAAAAAGACATAGAGGCCATGCATATCATGGTAGCTATCGAGAAGAAATTCAAGTACAAAATTAGCTATGCAGAGGCGTGGCATGCGAAGCAGAAGGCGTTGGAAAAACATTTCAGGTCTTTCGAGGTGGTGTACGACAATCTTCCTTATATGCTTAAGGTGTTGTAGGACAGGAACCTGGGCACGTATATCGCTGTGCAGGACAAGCTTTCCACAAGGCCGCCAGGATATGCGGTGTTGCGAGGGCTTTCTTAGTATTTGGTGCTTGCATCGAGGTATTCAGGCACATGCTGCCGATGATCTCAGTTGATGGGACCTTTTTGACAAGCAAATACAAGGGGCAAATCCTGATGGCCATAGGCATTGATGGCAACAACCAAATATTGCCGCTGGCTATCGCATTCGTGGAAAATGATAATTATGAAAGCTAGTTGTGGTTCCTTAGACATGTTAGGGTTGGAGTTGTCTGCACGCATCCTGGTGTGTGTGTGTAATCCATGATTGTCATGCCGGGATTGTAAAGGCCATAAGAAAACTTCAGAAAGACCTCGAGGAGCTCTTTTCTTGGCCGAATATGAGGAATACATGGTGCATTCGTTACTTAGGGGTGAACTTTTTCGAGCAATTCCCAAACAAACATTGATGAAGCTATTCAAAAGGTTTGCTATGCAGAACCAGTGGAGAAAATTTGATGCTTTGTGGGCATTGTTGGACGAGCACAACAGGAAGCACATCGACGAGAGGAGCAAGGGGCCGATCATGCCTAGGGTGGCCCAACCGAAATACCTGATAGCACTCGATGAGCCTAACCAGCTGGTCCGAGGAGGAGCTCACGGAACATCAAGTGATTCTAGCAGTGAATCGAGGGAGAACCATTGGAGAAGTGGTCATTGTTGCATGACACGGACAGTGAAAGATACGGCATAATGATGACTAACCTTGTAGAGGCGTACATTTGAGTTCTCAAGAGCCTTCGTTCTCAGCCCCTCATCGCCATCGTGGAAGGTGTTCTACACAGCACAATCAGCTACTTCAAGGAGAGGCATGCGAATGCCGTACTTCATGTGGCCAACCTCCGAGCATTGTACTCATTGAAAATTACAGCATACATGGAGACAGACACAGAAGGGCCAATTGCTCACAGTTCACATCATGGGCAACAGGAGCATCGTATCGACGTGGTACTCCATGATAGAGCCGGATTTGGAATAGCCAGTGTTTAATCTTTCTGGTGAAATTTTTTTCGGCCACAGGCGAAACAACCGAAAGAGCAAAATTTCGTTTGTTTCGTTCAAATTTTGGATGAAAAAATTCAAATTTTTTATGAAATTTAACCAAAATTTGAATAAAATTTGACCAAATTTCAAATAGTACCAAATTCGGCCGAATTTCAATCGAATAGAAGACATTTCACTGGGGGACGAAAGGGACGAAATTTCATCCAAAATGCGAAATTTCGGACGAAATTGAGAACCCTGGGAACAGCTCGTTCCCTTGTTACCCACGAGGTATGCCTTGGAGATCATGCAAATGAACCTAGCTACACGTGCAATAAGCTGAAGCTATTACACATGCCATGCTCTCATGTCCTTGTAGCATGCGGGACCATGGGCATGGATCTTTTGAACTTCATATCGGAGTACTTCTTCAAGGAAAGGGTAGTGCATGCGTGGTGTGGGGAGCTCAGGGGGTTCAGGGTTGTAGGGAACTTTGCCACGTTGGATATTGCAGAGAGCACCTGGATTCCAGATGTTGACATGCTGAAGGGTTGGAAGGGTCAGCGACAGAGCCGGCATATTAGAAATGATATGGACGAAGCGCAAGCCGGAGCATCTGGTTCATGTTGCGAGCGATGCGATTAGGAGGGGCACACAGCTAGACGATGTAACGCATGTGCTGATCAGTAGATAGAGCGGCATAGTTTCTACTACTAGTTGTTAGAGACTATAAATAAATTTCCATTGTAAACTGTATTTTGTTAGTTGGCACTTTTGACATGCAGAATGTCATACTAAATGTATCGTAGATTTCATGTACCGTTTGCATAACTACTATATTACATCTCTCTTTTCAGTAATGTAGTTGGTGTTGTGCGATAGCCTAGTATAGTTCTGTTTATTTACTTACAAGTTCTATTTAATGTTACTTTACATGTGATGTTTTTTGGTTGAATATAAATGCCAACTTGAATTCATTTTGCAGGTATGGCTCGTGATCTACGTGGGTCGGACTGGCCTTACGGCTTGTTGGACGAGCATGTTGACTGACTGCATCACGCTTCCCATCGTGTCCAGCTTATAAGGAGTGCGGAGGAGCCAGATGAGTTAGGAGTGGTCCATACACGTACACCTCAAGTGGCCTGGAGACTAGACCCCCGCTGGACAGTCAGGTGTGCACTCCACCAGTATTGTACTGTTGCTGTAAGTAGGTTCCGTGCTAACCTTTACCTGCTTCGCAGGTTGCGGAATGCCGGGTTACTACCTCTCGCCGGGATGGTGCAAGCCACCGACGAGGACGGACTGGCCTTGCCCGCAGGCGAGGACGACGACGTGGAGCAATCATGATGCTTCCTGTTTGATCATTCTCTGCTGACAGCTTTGGTGAACTGTTAGCAGTCAGAGACACGCACTTTTCACCTCCCATCCGAAGAGATGATGCCTACTCTACAGGATGTGTCCCTGCTGCTTGGCTTTCCGATCGCAGAAGCTGCTACCTTCCTACCGGAGGCTCCGGCTTGGTGGCGCGCGGACCTACTCGCCAGATTCGAGGGGGTCCTTCCACTGGGTGCACAGATGAGTACTATGTCTTCCCAGCAGGTCAGACACACGGGGCGTCGCTGAGGTGGCTCTCATAGTTCTGGGTGCGTGCTCTTTCTGATCGATCCTGTATGCTGTCATTTCCGCTATTACGTACTAATAACTTCTTGGTTGCATTCAGGTAGAGCGGATGGATCCAGATGCGAACGAGTAGCAAGTCTCGCGCCACTTGGAGGTGTACTTGCTATGGCTGTTTGGTTGGGTGCTCTTCACCACCAACCACAGCAACACCATCGACCTGCGTTGGTACCAGCCTCAGACATGTACCAAGCTCGTACATGTCGTTGACCAGCCCATAGCACATGTCACCGCACCGACAGACACGTACCCCACATACCTCGCGCGGGACGCTCACATCGCGGTATGTTACATATAATTTTTAAATATTCCCCAATGGCAATGTCGCTGAGATGATTGACCGTTTCATGTTTTTCCTACAGGCTGACGTCGGTGCTGCGATTTGAAGGGAGTCTCACACCATGGTGGATAGGATCACCAGTGGTGCGGAGGTGACACAGGAGGAGTCGTTAAGCGCTTGGTGTCATGTGGAGGCTTGGGGTAGACGTGTGGTATCCCTGTTGTCTTATATGAGGCTACCAGTGGTCTCCACACCCACGCCCGGTGCATAGACAGTTCGTCCACCCGTGCCGCCCTAACCGGCATGGCACCACGCGGGAGGTTCTACTTGGGCACGTCCTACACCACCTCATCCGGACGAGGCTGGGGGTCAGCTTGGGGACGGCCTCGTACACCGCCAGGGTAGCTGATGCGCATCATCCATACATCTTCGGCTTCCCCACGCAGGGGGTGTACTTCGTGCCATACATCCCTCCAGACGCAATGGTGCCAACTGAGGGTACGCTTCGCCTCTTGTCGGTTTTTTCCCAATGATTTATCTCATGAACTAACGATATTTGTATTGTAGGTCTTGTCTTCCCTGAGCAAGGATGGGGGTCTCCATGGGCCCGGATGACCCGGACCAATACTTTTTGGACTGGCCCGGGCAGGCATCGGGCTCTGCACCTCGGGCCACACCACCAGAGGTTTTCTCCGGGAGTGCCCTCACTGGTGCACCGTGGCTACACAGGTGGTGGTGCAATCCACTCCACCAGTTAGGGGCATGTGCAGTGGTCTCCTGATCGTCTTATGTTATCAGGGCGTCGTCACCCGTTGCAGTGGAGGGCAGCCAAGTGGGGCCATATGGGAGGACGCAGACGCGGAAACGGAGGGGGCCAGGCTGGCGACGAAGAGGGGCTAGGGATGCTGTTGGGGGTTGTTAGTACCAACTGTACATATTTTGTTTATGTACTATTTACATTTGTTGTTTACGTAGTGATGTTTATAATATTGTGGCGAGCTTTGCTCTACTTCTCCTTACCTTGTTGACGCCCGCACCAACGAATAGTGAAATGCATTGATGGCAACCGCAGCAACATACGAACCATTTGATTACATGCTTAATGACATTGAAAAATATTTTGAACAGCAGGCGAGAGTACAATAGTACAACTGAGAGACCATGTGGATGTGACCCCATGATTGTGATGAGTAATTGACACGTGTTCTGGAAAGTCGAGTTTGGTTTGTGTGGTTCGGGCCATGTCGTTGCGCGGTGCAATCGACTTGGTCGAACTAGGTCGAACGTACTTAAGTAGTTTATTTTTTCGTTTCGATCGGTTTGGGCTTTGAGTATTTCGTCTGATGCTATTGTATGGTTACAATATTTTGAGTGGTGCTATGTGATGTGTTTATTGTCTGTGATGGCTGCAGGACATCGAGATGGAGTCGTGGCGAGGCACGGATGACCGAACTAGGCGCTGGTGGTGCTAAGGTCGGAGCGGTCGGGGTGTGCCGAAGACGGCGAGGACTCGAGGTGGCTGCGTGGCTTGGAAGGCAAGGAATGAGGAAGCTTCCTAGAAGGTGCACGAGGGGCGTTTTGGTGAATACGCAAAGCTGAACTAAAGAAAGTGGATAATGGATAAAGTGCTATGAGTTGTTGAGAGCTAATGGGTAAAGTGTGTTGTAAATCCATTAGTGGAGGCTATAAATAGAGAGGTGCTCTCTAGTGCTAGATGTACATTTTTAGAGAGACATGGATTAGGGTTTTGCTTTCGGTCTTTGTTTGTTGAGAAAGAGAGAAAGAGAGAAGGTGTGAGATTCTTTCTATGCTCTCCATGCGTATGGGGATGTATGGTTTGATTGAGGGGATGAAATGGATGTAAACTCTTGATTTTGTAATCCTTCATCTCTTGGTATCTATTTATATTCTCTTTATCTGAGATGAGTTAGTTTTCAGTTCTTGTTCTTTTGTGTTTACTTCTTTCTCCTGGTTCTCCGTTTTGTTTGAAGTTCTTGATTTAATAGCTCCTGTTTCGCTGTTGCTCAGAACTGGGTCTTTTTTCATGAGACCATCTAGGTTCTTTTCTCATTGTTAAGTCTTAATCCGAGATGTGATTTCCAGTCTTGATTGCATTCGGCAGTTTGGATGAAGTCCTTTGAGCCGACAGCACTCTGTCTGCCAGACTGCTTGTCTCTTTGGTCGGCCGGATGAACTTGTGCTGCATTTTGGTTGGCTGTCCCAGAAGTTTTATTTTGGTTGGCTGTTTTCAAACAGGCTACTGCAGCTTGCTGCCATTTGTACTTAATAAAAAATTTGGTCTCGACAGAAGCTTCAGTACTCTTGGCCCCCTGCAGTAAATCTGTTTTTTCTTTTTTTTTTTCGGTTTTGTCCTTCTTGAGTGCTTCCTATTTCAGCAGCAAAGACTGCATGCAGCCTGCACTTTTGAGTTCTCTCGGTTGAGAATTAAGGTCAGTGGAATAAGAGTTTGGCTGCAGGTTTTTACCTCTTGCTGTTTGGACAGAAAGGGCAGCTCTTTTGGTGTTTTCCCGCTGCAACCGAACTCTTTTCTTTTGGGCAGCAAGCAGCTGCAATATGCTTTCAATTGTTGATCTTTTCAGCCCTCTTTGTGCCAGCAAAAGTTGTTTCTTTGGTTGCCAGACTGCATGTGTCTTTAGGTGGCATCTAACACTTTTCGGTTTTAGCCAAGACCATTAATTTCTGCAGTATCTTGGGCAAAATATAACTGCATGTCTCTTCGGTCTATTTTTTTTGGACTGCAGTCGGTCTCAATTTGTCTGTAGCACCTCTCTTTTTAGTTGGTCTCTCTCACTAGTTACTGCTCTCACTCGGTTTCAGTCAATGCTCTGTCCAACAGCAAGTAACCATTTTTTGTTTGTTTTTCATTTTATTTGCTGGTTGCTCTGTCCGAATTTTTTGATCTCTCTCGGTTGAAATTTAAGTCCTGTATCTCTAGCAGCTCTTTCTCAGCTTGGCTCTGGTTTGTTTTTGGTCTAGTCAGTGAGAAAATATTTTCAACTTCATAGCTACCATAGCTATTGGAGCTGAAACTTTTATGGATATTTTGGGGGTCAATTTTTAAGAGGCACCATTCACCCCCCACCCCCTCTGTTGACATTTCAGTCCTTCAACAACCATACACATCGTTACCTATAGGTGGAAGGAGCCTCGTGGTACCCACATGGGGTGTTGCTGAGGGGGCCGCCTCGGACATGGCCGGCCATCATTGTAGTGGCAAGCACATATACAACTAGGATTCGCGCAGCAGCATGTTGGGTCGTACGAACTCGCTATGTTGATGGCTTCCTCGTTGCCCCTCTCGTGCTCCATATGCTGATGGAGGTCATCATTCTACTCTTCGTGACTTTCAATCTGTGCCTCCAATAAGCAATTCGCTCCCACAATGTATGCATGTATCTCGCAACATACCGTTCATGGGGAGGATCAATCCATCGTACAAAGTCACATTTATCCATCTGCTACAAATGAACGTTAACATGGAAACTATATTAGTAGTACTACAAAATAGACGAGTGCCTACTTGTATCCCAGAGTATTGACATCGAAATAAACGTCGACAGCCATCCGTATAGCCTTCTGTCACCTGCACCACCGCGTTCTGCATGTGTTTGCATTTCGGCCACACTGGCTGAGCGCGCCTATTTGGCAACAACTGGTACGTAGCGTCGATGTCCTCCTTTGATTCGAGCTGAAGGTCCCCCTTTACTGACCCATATTCAACTGGCCCCTCAGCGTCTATCATGGTAGTTTATTCTACGACAGAGAAGATAGTTGTTCCTACCAATAATG
Organism: Dendrocalamus sinicus; assembly: GCA_036346575.1. NCBI lineage: Eukaryota > Viridiplantae > Streptophyta > Magnoliopsida > Poales > Poaceae > Dendrocalamus > Dendrocalamus sinicus. The sequence continues at coordinate 18,770,650 of CM070645.1, forward strand.
CCTGGTCCATTCATTTTATAGTGTATTTACGGTGTCATGGCGTCATTCATAACACAGGGCAGCTTTGCCCAATGTCAAGACTAGATGGCCAGCTTTGTTCAGCGACAAGACCAGACGGGCAGCTTTGTGCAGTGACAAGATCAGACGGGCAACTTTGTGCAGCGATAAGACTACACACGCCAGTTTTAAGCACCAAGAAGACCGCACGCACCAGATTTGCTCAGCGACATGACCGCACGGCCCATTTTTACTCAATAACATGATATGATGGCCCGGCTTTCACAGTGACATGACAGCATGAGCCAGCTTTGTGCAGTGAGAAGACCGCACGCGCCAGCTTTGCGCAGCGACATGACCGCACGGGCTAGCTTTGCGCAGCAACATGACCGCACACGCAAGCTTTGCGCAGTGACATGGCCGCAGGGGCCAACTTTCCACAGCGACATAACCGCACGGGCCAGCTTTCTGCAATGACAGGACCAGACGAGACACCTTAGCGCAGCAAGAAGACTAAAGGGTGCATCTTTTCACAGTCCGAAGACTTGACTGGCCAGTTTCGCATACCCACAATACCACACTTGGTAGCTTTGCGCAGTGACGAGACCACACAGCCATGTTTATGTACTCAGAAGGCAACAAGGGGACCTATAAAAGGAGGTTGAAGAGATTTCTCAGCGAGCACTGCACAAGCAAACCCCACATTACACTCGCGCTTGTTTCACCACACCGGGATGGACAAAAGGCAGAAGAAGCAATGTGACAAGATGATGATGCAATGGGAGGAGACTCACAACCTAGCATGGTCAGCTGCCGCCCGCGATGAGAAAGCAATGGCTACTGCGGCCTGGGTAGAACAAGCCCAGCGTGCTACAAGGTCAGCTCCCCGCAATGATGTGCCCCGTAGCAACAACCCTATCTGGAACATTCCTATCGAGCGTTCGCCATAACACCCACCAGAGGGGAGACGAGACCCGTGCAAGTTCTTCAAATCTAAGCACCGTCTTAGCCTAAGTATGCGTTACTGGAGTTGCGTGAACTACTCCAATGACTATCCCGATCACCGCCTAGACACTGCAACCTATCGCCAGCCAGTAAGGACCAGGTGCACCATTTTCCCCTATTTGTTCTCCTTCAAAGTACGCACTAACAACCTTTCCTCTGTTGGAAATCTAGTCAATTTTCGGCATATTTTAATCCAGAAATTCAGCATATAAAACATGACATAAACATGCATGAGTGATCTATCAACGATGTATTCATATTCGCTAACGAACAAGCTAACAGAAACATCTATTAACATATTCATAGCGCACAGAAACAAATACACCAGAAAAGTTTTCAATTTGTACCCTCGGGCGGGGCCAGTGCCGGAGACACCGGAGGCGCCGTTACCATCAGTCGACATGATGGCCTATTCGATGTAGTCGATCAAGGCGTGATGCGGGACGGCTTGATGCGGGAAGATGTTCGCATGCAGATCCGCGAATGGTTCACCACCAGGAAGTAGACGTCGCAGATTGAATAGTCGCGCCGATGCGCTCCCCAAAAACTTGATCGCCCGACTACCCGTGCAGGTACACAAACGGACGAAGTTTTAGAGGCCTACTCGCCCAGAAACTTGTGCGCGTAAGGTTCTGGACCGGAGATTGCAGAGAGCAGCGTAAACAGAGACTTGGTACTGTTCTTTTGTATCCCCTTTGGTATGGAGAGGAGAGCCCTCCTCAGAATAAAGAAAACGAAGAGACTCAGAATCGCAGCCATTAGTCACTAGTAACAAAGGCCATTACTCAAAGTAACCGCAGCCATAATCCACTAGTAATCGAATCATATCGCCGACCATTCGTTAATACTATTTACTGCGAGTCGGTGCATTTCGATTTTCGAATAGATAAAGAAAAACGCGCCCGCATCCGACACGCCTACGCGCGCGCACACACGCACACGCACACGCACACGCACACGCACCGCACGGCACGGCTCCGCTCGGCGTGGCGTGGCGAGGCGAGCGAGCGAGCGAGCGCGCGCGCGTGTATTGGCTCTCTCGAATTCCACAAGGGGGTTACCACGTTCCACCTTTTAAAGTGGTGTAGCTCCCATTCAACTCTCCATATGGGACTAAACAGTTTTTCCATGTGGGCCTAGGAATTTCATTTGATTAATTGCTAAATTAATAATGGACCAAGCCCAATTAATCTAACAATCCCCACCAAATTTCAAAGCACACAAGAAATGCTCAGTTCTGCTGTTGTTTGATATACCAGTGTTTCGATGGAGACTGTTAAGTTGACATCCACCTTAGGAAAGGAGTTATACTCATCCACAACTGAACAATGGACTATGCCTTGAATTGACAGTTTTGTGCGAACAAGCTTTACCCAATTCCTTTACTAGTACTAGGCTGCCTAAAGCATCCCCTCTGATTGGAGCATATAAGTCATACTCCAAGCCTATTCATGAGTATCTAGAGATCACCCAAATATCATAAACTGTGACCAGCAGTCGAACTCATATAGGTGTGTTCCTTCTAAGATGTCCTGTAGGCTGACATCTCTGCTCTAAATAAGCCACTCGGATCACATTAAGGTAAAAGACCAACCTGCCATACAGAATAGGAGAGAAGCGCATCATTGAAGAAATGAGCCATGTAAAGGTCTCTCCTCCCAGTCAACCAACAGCTTGTTTCACCATCCTACTTCACGGGATCTCCAATCACGTAGAACAGGTTACCACTGTGGTATGACTCATGTGGGTCTCAGGCCCATCTCACTCGATGCACTATCTATCACATTATGTGATAAACCCTTTGTAAATTGGTCGGCCAGATTCTTAGGTATGCGGACATAGTCCAGCGCTATCACTCCGAGTTTTTCAGCTTTCGGCGCACTTCAACCGCCTCTTAACATGCCTAGATGACTTCATGTTGTCCTTAGAACTATTCACCTTGATAATTACATCGATTATCACGGCTTCATCGAGATAGCGGTATCGGTTTTTCAACCACCAAAGAATCCATAAAGAGTTCACGGCCACTCACCTCAACGATGAGCGGTATCTAATGCTGTGAGTTCTGCTTCCATTGTTGACCTCGTTAAGATGGTCTGCTTGCAAGACTTCCAAGAAACAACATCACCTCCAAATGTGAACACATATCCACTTGTGGCTTTTATCTCATCAGCATCAGAGATCCAGTTTGAATCACTGTAGCCCTCCAGTACCTTTGGGTACCCAGCATAGTGAATGACATAGCTCACAGTTGCCTTTAGATAGCGCATTACTCTCTCAAGAGCACGCCAATGATCATCTCCTGGATTTGAAACAAACCGGCTTAGCTTGCTCATAGCAAACGAGATGTCAGGCCTCGTAGCACTAGCTAAATACATCAATGAGCCAATGATCTGGGAGTATCTCAATTGATCCCTTGTTATTCTTCTGTTTTCCTCAATAATACACTAGGATCATATGAGTAGGAGCAGCTTGCAATCACTATAACCAAAGCGACTCAAGACCTTCTCCACATAGTGGGATTGCACGAGTGTAACCCCACCATCACCTCCTCTCAGTAGCTTAATGTTAAGAATCACATCAGCCACTCCCAAATCTTTCATCTCAAAACTCTTGGACAGAAAGTCCTTGACCTCCTCAACCACATTGAGGTTGGTCCCAAAAATTAGTATGTCATCAACATACAAGCACAAGATCACTCCTTCTCCCCCACTATAGCGATAGTACACACATCTGTTGGCTTCATTCACAACAAAACCAGTAGATGTCAAAGTTCTGTCGAACTTCTCATGCCATTGCTTAGGTGCTTGCTTTAGGCCATACAAAGACTTTAACAACTTGCACACCTTTCCTTCTTGACCTTCTACCACAAACCCGTCTGGCTGATCCATATAAATCTCCTCCTCCAACTCTCCATTTAGGAAAGCTGTCTTAACGTCCATTTGATGAACGAGCAGACCATGAGAGGCAGCCAGGGCAAGTAGTACTCGAATTGTGGTCAATCGGACAACAGTGAATAAGTATCAAAGAAGTCCTCGCCTTCTTTCTCGGTATAACCCTTGGCCACAAGCCTTGCCTTGTACTTTTCAATTGTACCATCGGCCTAAGCTTTTTCTTGAAAATCCATTTACATCCTACTGTGTTTACACCCATAAGGACGGTCAACGACCTCCCAAGTTCCATTAGACATAATAGAGTCCATCTCACTCCGCATCGCTTCCTTCCAATAGTCGTGTCGAGAAGAATATGCCTCTTCCATGGTTCTTGGAGTGTCATCCACGAGATATACAATGAAATCATCACCAAAAGACTTTGCAATCCTCTGTCTCTTACTCTTTCGAGTAACTTCATTGTTATCCTCTTCAGGATTTTCCATAGGCGTTTCCTCAACATGTTCTATCGGGACAAAGGAATCAAGGGAAATTATAGGTTCTTGACTAGATGAGCTAGGTACATTACATTTCATAGGAAATTCATTCTCAAAAAATGTAGCATCTCTGGACTCTATGATTGTACCAACACGTATGTCAGATACTCCAGTTTTTATAATTAAGAACCTATAACCCACGCTGTGAATAGCATAACCAAGAAATACACAATCTACGATTTTTTGTCCAAGTTTGCGCTTCTTGACAATTGGCACGTTAACTTTGGCCAAACATCCCCAGGTGCGTAAATATGAGAGAGTCAGCTTCTTCTTTTCCCATTCCTCGAATGGTGTTACTTCTTTGTTCTTTGTAGGAACTCTATTCAGGACATGACACGCAGTCAATATAGCCTCACCCCACCATTCCTTAGAAAGTCCCGCAGTGTCTAACATGGCGTTAACCAAATCAGTTAGAGTGCGATTCTTTCTTTCGGCAACCCCGTTTGATTCGGGAGAATAGGGAGGCGTCCTCTCATTAATAATTCCATGTTCCTTGCAGAATAAAGTAAACTCATTTGAAAAATACACTCCCCCACGATCAGGCCTTACCCGCTTGATTTTCCTCTCAAGTTGGTTTTCTACCTCAGCTTTATAGATCTTAAAGTAATCCAACGCTTCATCTTTTGTTTTTAATAAGTACACGTAGCAAAATCTACTGCAATCATCTATAAGCGTCATGAAATATTTCTTTCCACCTTTAGTCAACACGTCATTCATCTCGCATAAATCAGAATGAATGAGTTCTAACGATGCCAAAATTCCTCGCCTCTTTTGTTGCCTTGTGAGACTTGCAAGGTTGTTTCGATTGAACACACGCATGGCACTTAGAACTTTTGACCAAAGTGAATTTCGGGATTAAACTCATATTAGCCAAGCGCGTCATACACCCAAAATTAACATGACAAAGTCGTGAATGCCAAATATTAGACTCATCATCATCGTTACACACATGGTTCACAACTTTATTACAGGAATCCATCAAAGAAAAACGGAACAAACCTCCGTTCTCATAGCCTTTACCAACAAATGTTCCATACTTAGACACGACACATTTATTGGAATCAAATGCAAGCCTAAAACCATCTCTACACAGTAGAGATCCGCTGACGAGATTCTTCTTTATGGAGGGGACATGCTGCACGTTCTTCACCGCACGGTCTTTCCCGGTAAACTTCAGATCGACTGCACCAACACCATGAACAAACTGCATGCGATCCGCTCCCCATCAACAAGGAGCAACCTCGACCGACCGATAAGATGAAAATAAGGAAATATCAGCACAAACATGAATATTAGCACCAGTGTCAACCCACCACTCGGGTGATTGACAAACGAAAGAACGTAGGTAAATAATTACCGCACTCCGATGTTCCTCCAAATAACACTAATAACCATGTTGGCGGACTTCTTCCGCTTATCCTTGCGATCCGACAATCCTTAGCCCAATGGCGTAATCACCGCACACAAAGCAGCTGCCCTTTCCTTTGCCTTTCTTCTTAAACTCGTGAGTAGCCTCGGGCTTGACAAAAGGCTTATTTTTCTTCTTGTTGTGGAAAGCCCGAGGATTCTTCTTCGCACCAAATTGGCGCTAGAACCTCCTCGTGAAGAACTTTCTTGCCACGAGTATCTTTTGCCTCGCCTTCTCTTCAACACCAAGAGTGCCAATGAGATCGTAACACCAACTCCTGCCTCTTGTGTTTTAGAGAGGTAGCAAAATCCGACCAAGAAGATGGTAACTTAGCGATAATACCGCCACCACAAACTTGTCCGGAACTCGCACTTATTGTTCTCGAGCTCCTTTGCCGCGCTCAATCTCATGAGCTTGTTCTACTACGAACGGTCATCGACCATCTTGTAGTCATAGAACCGCTCCATGACATACACTCATCGCCAAGATCGGAAACTCCGAACTTGGCCTCAAGTGCATTCCACATCTCTCTCGCTCGTAGGCAAATGCATGTACACATCCACAATGTTGTCCGCCAAGATGTTGACAAGTGCACTCGAAACAAGTTATCCGCTGCATTGAACTTGCGCTCATCCTCATCGACGAGGCTCGGCGGGCTTGCCTTGTGCAACATGAAAACATTCCATGGCAAGAAACCACAGATTGCACGTGCACGCCATCTCTTAAAATTTGAACCATCAAACGGAGGGTGTGGCTTAAGTGACGCAGCAAAGCCAACTACCGAAAAAGACCTACCAAGTTTTTGGATTGTTGGAAATCTAGTCAATTTTCGGCATATTTTAATCCAGAAATTCAGCATATAAAACATGACATAAACATGCATGAGTGATCTATCAACGATGTATTCATATTCGCTAACAAACAAGCTAACAGAAACATCTATTAACATATTCATAGCGCATGAAACAAATACACGTAAAAGTTTTCAATTTGTACCTCGGGCGGGGCGATCGAGACACCGGAGGCGCCGTTACCATCGATCGACATGATGGCCTATTCGATGTAGTCGATCAAGGCATGATGCGGGACGGCTTGATGCAGAAGATGTTCGCAGTGCAGTCCCGCGAACGGTTCACCACCAAGAAGTAGACGTCGCAGATTGAGTAGTCGCGCCGATGCGCTCCCCAAAAACTTGATCGCCCGCCTACTCGTGCAGGTACACAAACGGACGAAGTTCCGGAGGCCTACTCGCCCAGAAACTTATGCGCGCAAGGTTCTGGACCGGAGATTGCAGAGAGCAGCGAAAACAGAGACTGGGTACTGTTCTTTTGTATCCCCTTTGGTATGGAGAGGAGAGCCCTCCTCTGTAACAGCAAAAACGAAGAGACCAGTAACTGCAGCCATTAGTCACTAGTAACAGCAGCCATTACTCGAAAGTAACCGCAGCCATAATCCACTAGTAACTGAACCGTTACTGCCAGCCATTCGTTAATACTATTTACTACGAGTCGGTGCATTTCGATTTTCGAATAGATAAAGAAAAACGCGCCCGCATCCGACACGCCTGCGCGCGCGCACACACACACACACACACACCGCACGGCTCGGCTCGGCGTGGCGTGGCGAGGCGAGCGAGCGCGCGCGCGTGTATTGGCTCTCTCCAATTCCACAAGGGGATTACCACGTTCCACCTTTTAAAGTGGTGTAACTCCCATTCAACTCTCCATATGGGACTAAACAGTTTTTCCATGTGGGCCTAGGAATTTCATTTGATTAATTGCTAAATTAATAATGGACCAAGCCCAATTAATCTAACATCCTCTGTATTCACAGTCCCCGGAACCCCTATGTGGCTACCGCAAATGGAGCGATCTTGAGATCCACCCGAGGACCAGTAGACCCTCGACTTCAAGGAGTGGAACATCACAAAATTCTCTGAGATTCGAGAGGAGGAGCGGCGTAAGGACGAACAAACCCTGCGTATATAACGCGAGATGAAAACCCATCTCGAGGCATGCATACATAGGGAGCGGGAGGCTCGCGAGAGGGAGTACGAGAAAAAGAGGGAAATGGCGACCAAGGCAAAAGAGGCCACCAACGAGTTCAACGCCGAGCTGGCAAGAAAGGGAAAATGGCACCGGTCCGCACAGTAGGTTGTATGAGTAGTTGGGTTTGTTAGTCACACAATGATGCTTTATGTTATACATGTAATAAAAAAATTCGCGGCATATTACTCCCAACTGTATTATTAAGTCTATTTAAATTCAAACAAGTTTATTTCCTCATCTTTTTGCATTTAATTATTCCTATAGCAAGTCATCCAACAATATTAACATACCAGTTTTCCTCTATGTACGAATTCCTGTTAACATCACAATATCACTTACCATCGTACTTACCGATCGTTCTAAGTTCAATCGATCTTAAGAAAAAGTTTCACAAATTTTTTTATGCTCTAACAACATAGAACGATCATAAACTTTTATTACAAATCCAACAGATTATCTTCCAGTTATAATCTATAAAATTCACAAAATATACAAAATTCACGGGATTCAGTTTGTAGTCGCCCTATGGGTGGGCAACTCTAGAAGCTGTCGCCTTGTGGCTGGGCGATAGGTTCCAGTCGCCCGACCGTTGGGCGATGGAACCTGTCACCCAACAGCTTGCAGACAACGTTGTTGTCGCTTGGCTGTTGGGCGATAGGCTCCAGTCGCTTAACGGTCAAGCGACTGGAGTCTATTTCTGTAAAAAATATTGCCGTGAGTATATTTCTGTTATTTTAAATAAAAAATAGAATATTTGTATAAAAAATTCTATTGACAAGTATTATCAAATCTACGTGGGTTCAAAGAACTGCTAACTAGTTATCCAAAGAACTGATCATGTTTTTCTCTTATGTTTTGAACCGTAATGTCCCTCCAGTGGGCCCATGTGTATTAATTATAAAATCGATCCCCAATCCAAAGTGGCTTATAAGTCCCCCAATCCAAAGTGACACATAATTCGAAACTTATGATTTATTTTGCACTATAGTAATTATTAACTTATTTTGTGTAATTAAGCATAAAAAATAAAAAAAAGAAAAATTATATCAGCACAAACAATACAAAAGAATAAGAGAAAAAACAAAAAAAATCTAAAACCCAAAAAAAATGAAAAACATAAGTTATAAAGCAAAAACCAGAAACTGAAGCCATTCAAAACGAAACCTAAACCCACCGGAGTACCATCCGCCGTCCCATCCCATTATGTTGTTCTCTCTGATGACCCTCCCCTCTTCGCCGCCGACGGCCGTTCTTGTAGCAGTAGAGGCAAGAGCGAGAAATCGAATTCGAGGTTAGCAACAAATTCAGTGTTCGGCCGCGATGATGCCGCGGCCAGTGGAGAAGGCAACGATGTGGGGCCTACGGGAGAGACATCATTGCCGGCAATGCTCGTGGACTGACGTGAATTCCAGCCCTAGCTAGCAGCACAACGTCAAAGCCGCGTTCCGTTTCGTTCCGTTCCCGCCACGCCGGCGGCGGCAGCTGTCGGACGCGTTCGCTATCGACCCTTTCCTTTTTCTTTTATTTTGCTTTGTTTTGTTTTTCAGTTCGAGACATCGATGGTGGTGATCGTGGAGGATCGATCGAAAATAAATGCCCCAGCTCATGTCTGGAATTTTTTGACTTGTTTCAGTTATGATCACGCAAGTTAACAAACGGCACCGTCTAGTAATTGCCAGATTAATCAGTGACGTGTGGAGAGATCGTTTGAGCTTTATGTGCTGTACAACCAACTAGACTGTTTCTTTGGATTGCGATTGTTGACTTTTAGCTATAATTAATTATTTTTATCTGTATTTTTTAAGATGGTAATAGATAGTGGAACGGCATACACAGATTTAGACCCTGTTTGAATCTCATAGTCTAAAGTTTAGTTGTCTAAAGTTTTAGACTAAACTTTAGTTGGGTAAACTTTAACCTCTAAACTTTAGTCGAAGGTCCTGTTTGGATCCTGTACTAATGGATAGGACTAAAGTTTTAAAAAGACCATACTACCTCACCTCGTTTCATGCGTCAGCCATTAAATGGGAGGTGAGAGACCAACATGCATGGGTAAACACGTCTTTGTGCCTAAGAACCCAAAACTTTAGACCACTTTAGTTCACTTTGGTGGACTAATGGTCTAAAGTGTTTTTTAGGGGTTAGCTAAAGTTTAGATCTAACTTTAGACCATCTGTTTGGAGACTTTAGACCTAAACTTTAGATAGAGAGATCCAAACATGACCTTAATCTCAAGAAACAGTTAGAAGCTTCAAGAGACTCGCTTAGAAAAATAATCCTATTATTTAAAACCAAAAAAATAAAAAAAAATAAGGCCAATATCTCTTCGTTACTAACTGCTCCTGTTAGCCAAGTAGGTGGTAATAGATGGGTAATAGCATTAGCCTCGCCATACCTTTTGATGAACACGTCAAATCGATCTTTACATGATTCGGAATAAAATCCTTCTAATGACGAGTTCGTCATCATGTCTTACTCTTCAAAGTCCACACGTAGCGTTCTGTAATAATCCATCACTACTTCTTTTACATTAAAAGAAGCTGTTGATGAATGGTGACACGTTCTACACCAACTCTAAGATGTGTTTGATTGGAGGGATATGGTAGGATGGGATAGAATGGTTCTTTTGACCAAATTTGTCTCTGTGTTTGGTTGGAGGGATGGGGTGGGATGGAATGGTCCAAAATAGGATGAGCCTGTGCAAATTTAGAGAATATTCTTCTTAGATGCTGGATCATGTGGTTTCACTTTTTTTTGTGGAACTATCTCATCCCATCCTATCCCACCTCATCCCTCCAACCAAACACATCCTAAAATATCGCTAACCAAAAACAAAAGAGAACACCCCGTAACACACAAATTAGGGTCTTCGTCATTCCCTTCTCATTCTCTCATCAGCGGACGTTGGTGAACAGAATGGCACGACATGGGCCGAGACCGAGCTTGACCGAGCATAACAGGGAACCAAGAGCATAGCGTCGACCAAGTCCAGTGACCGCAGCATGACGTGCTGAGTAATACAACCTTTTGTCCGTAACAACATATGGGCATTAAACAAACAACTTAAAAGAGAATCATATGTAAAATAAAAACAACACGATTGTGAGTGCTTTTTTAAAAAAGAAATATGTACATCATGGATTGTAAGTCGAGCAAGTAATTTGGAAACTGATCTACAACAAACCATCAGTGATGTAATTTACACTTAAGTAGAACTGTTGCATATAACATTGACATTGCATTAAGCCATTGATTCCCTGTATCTCTCTTCCTGACCATTCACCAACGCCTCTCTCGCTGATTCCATGCAATCCCTCAATTTTTATTAGATTCCACATGCTTGTTACTACATTTTGTAGTACTCCCCTACACACCAGAGGGAGAAAGAAGAGGGAAATGCACTTCCTTCTACATGCTTTTGTACAGAAGTGTCGACTCCAGCCCTTGAAACCAACCTTCTTACAACAAAAGGAACAGAACAAATGAAAAATTACCACCATCTAGCACCATCAGCCCCTATCAACCTGTAATTAATCCAAGATTATCATCGATACGATCACGCACAATGCACAACAAATTCCTGGTAATTACCACCATTGAAGCATTGAAAAGCCCCTAAAAATTCAAACCAAAATTTTTGTGAATTTTTTGCTGCATTTTTGGGTGTTTTCTGAAAACTTTCCCTTTCAGGAAAGTTTCCCCCGCCGCCGCCTTCCTCTTTCGGCTGGGCGCCTCCCCCTCCCTCCGGCGCCCCTCTCCTTCCCGCCTTCCCCGCTACCCGGCTCCCTCTCCCGCGGACGCCTCTCCCTCTCCCGGCGCGCCTACACCGTTCCTCGCGCGCCACAAGACGCTGCGGCGCGCGCTGCGCGCTGCGCGCCGCGCCGCCTTCGCGCGCGATCGCGCCTTCGCCTCGGACCGCCTCCGCCGCCCGACAGCCCGGTCGGCGCGCGCCGTCCTCGCGCCACGTCGCCGCCGCGCCGCCCCGCTTTGCTCGCCGCGCCTCCCCTCTCCCCGCGCGCGGACGCGCCCTCGCCGTGCGCAGCCTACCTGCTCCCGTCCATCGCCATTAAGCCGCTACAGGGCCGGCGTCACCCCCGGTCACCGCCCGACCTGCGGAGGAGACGCTCTCAACCACTCCCGTCATTCTCTGTCGGCCCCAGAGCTCGCCCTTGCCTTCTCCTCCACGCCTCGCTCCCCCTCCGCTCGGGTATAAACACCCTCTCCTGGCTCCCTACCTCTCCTTTGCTTCCCGAGCCCCCAAACACCTCCGTCGCCTTCCCACCACTCCCGAGCTCCCCCTCGAGTTGTCGATTGAACCCCCGTCGCCCGTAGCTCCGCCACCGTCTCCCCCTGCGCCGGCGACTCCCTGGAGTCGATCTCCTGCTCCCCTCCCTCATTCTCCAATTGCTCGCACCCCGAGCTTCCCCTCAGCTCACTGACCCTCCTCATGCTCTCCCCTGGACAGGAGGACCTTCGAGGAGCCTTGACGTCGACGACCACCGCTGCCCCAGCAGTGCGCCCGTGGCCAGCCTCCCTCGACACTCCCCAGCTCACGCCGCCGCCGCGAATGTGAGCCCCTTCCTCCGTAGATGGTGTAGCCACGGCCGATTGACCCCACCGCCGCGGCGACCCTCCTTCGCCGCCGGTGAATCTTTCTCCCCTTCCTGCCTCCCGCATCCCCTTCTGTTTTCCCAGCTTCCCAAGGTCCCAAAATGGAGTTCCCACCGCCCCTTCCGGCGGAACCCTCCCGGCCCGGTGAGGCCGTCACCGCCGCCGAATGCCACAGCCCGCCTCGCCGCCTCTGTTGCGAGCACCGGCGAGAGGAAGACGAAGAGGGACGTGGCCTCTCCTCCGTCGCCTGATCTCCCGTTGCCGTTTAACGTTGGCCGTCGGATGAGAGCTCGCCGCAGCCGTCCGATGCCACTTAAGTCCTCTCCTCTCCACCGCCCGATTCGTCCGTACCGCTTCGCCCCCTCCGTTATATCCCCACCGTCTGATCTCCCCGCTCCCCCATCTCGTCCGTTCGCCACGCCCGATCCAGGACGTTCACCCGGGCCGCGCGTCGCGCATCCAAGCCTCGAGAGAGCGCGCGGGAATGGGCCGAGTGGCCTGCTCCGCCGACCGAGCGCGAAGCGCTGCGAACGCTGCGCGTCGCCGCCGTGGGCGCATGCTGCCAGCCGCACTGTTGCTTTGGGCCGGCCTGGTACTGTTCATCGAATTTCCAGAGACTTTTTCAATTTCTAAAATCCCAGAAAATCCAAATAAATCCTAGAAAATCACAGAAAATCCCAAAAATCCCCAAATTTCACCACTTTGCTCCAAATATTATTCCAGACCCAGTGGTGACCTCCTTTTCCACAGATTCATCCCAAATAAATTCCTAAAATTCCCCATTTGAAGATTTATGAATTTTACTCCTTTTTGATTAGTTTATCTTTCCTCGCTTGATTAGGCTCAAGCTGGATTTAATTATTTTATGTGTTTGCGCTAGTGTCGGAGATTCCTAAGCTCAATTGCGATCGCAGATCCAGAGCTTCTACGCCGAGCTAGTCGAGATCATCCAAATCAACGGCAAGTCCCAAATCCTTTGATCATGTTGTATCCCATAATGTTTAAATATGTTAATATGTTATTTGCATTGAGCTAGTTCTGAAATATTAGTTCGAAAATAAAATAAAATGTTTAGAATGACTTGTGATATAGTTAGTCCTACCACCGCTAAATGCCATGTTTAATTTGTAGTCATGCCATTGAAACCCTAGAATTAATTATCTGTTAACCTAGATAATCGTAGGATATTATTATCATGCAAAGTCTTACACTAGTAAGGTTGTGGCTGTGGGCCAATAGAATTTAGAAAACCCGACTCTAAGGTAGGGTGGTATGGGACACCGTATCTTAGAGCGGAGAGTGTCGGCGTGCACAAGGTAGGGTAAGGGGGAGTGGAAACCGCAAGGCGGTCCTCGCCAATCTTTTACCCTAGGTTTGGAGTAGGGTAAGGGTGAGTGGGAAACCGCGAGACGGTCTACGCCCACCGCTTACCTCAGTTGGGTCGCGGGCCGGCGAGGTTGCGGACCTCGTGAAAATATAAGGATCAAACCCTTACGCTGAGCAAATGTCACAATGAATCGCCAACCACAGGAGTTGACTTGTCAACACTTGTCTAGTAGCTGCTCAACTCGATTGAAACTCTACAGAGGTTTAGCGGTGAGGTTAGGTGAGCCGCGCTATGGGTGCCTAACAACGGTAGAGTTCACTCGAAGCGGACACTGTTTTCTCTTGTGTGGGTGTGCGTGTGCGTGTGTGTGTGTGGAATCCAGACCCGAGTGAATTCTACCGGGTAGAGCCTATATAAAGAGTTGAGCAGTGAAACGACTTGGCTTTCTTAACTCAGTCGCGGGAGTTAAGGGATCGTGTGGGTAAAGTCGAGCAAACTCGCAGAGTCAAATAAATGGTATTCGAATACGCCGTGCTCCCGCTATTGAGCCGTGTCACTTGGGTGATTCCAGCAACGAAAGCTTAAGTAGTTTTGTACATGTTTGAACTTGACTAGTTGGTTAAAGAATTCTTTGTGAAAACCCCTGAGATCTTGAGAAGTAGTTTTGGGTCCCTTTTATAAAATGTTTGCAAATAAAACTGCATCCACTCAAATTAATAAACCAAGTATACTCCCTTCCTTTGATGTTCCGTGCATGTAATAAGTTAGGGTCTCTTTGGGACTTGCTGAGCCGGTTGTTTGGCTCATGGCTTGCTTTTGCCCTTCTTTAGAGGATCAAAACGAAGGTGAAGGTCTCCCCGTTGAAGAAGCCCCGGAAAGTCTCTTCTTCGACGAGGACCCGTGGCTTTAGGTCTTGGCCGCGCTCGAGCGGATTCTGGAGTTTTTGTGATGTAAGTATACTTTGGGCTTGCACGCCCCGCTGTCGAAAAATGGATGTTAATCCTTATGTAAAATATATGCTGGACTTTGGTTGTAAGCATGCGATGGTATACTCTTGCGCGACACTCCCTAACTGCTCATGCGTGAATAGTTGCGGGTGTCAGAACCGTGACGCGCCCGAAACGGGCGTTACAAGAAGTGGTATCAGAGCAGGCTCTTGACCGTAGGTTAAGACCTAAGGCAAACTAGGAAGCGACTTTATCGCAAAACTTAATTTAAAGCCATAAAAAGAGTTTACGAAAAACATAAGTATTATTGCTGTCTTTTTCCTCTCTTGTACTACCTTATCTATCTTAGTTTACTTCTGCATAAGTCTTACTTTGGCAAAATGTCTACTGCTTTACTTATCTAGCTTCAAAATTTCGTTTCTGCGCAGCTGGAGGAGTAGCCGTCGTTCGCTAGACTAGACTGACCCTGAGTAGTAGTGGTGCTTTTGTAATGTAAAGCAGGTGTAATCATAAACCCTAAGTGGTTTGTGTACCACTTGCATATTGTAAATCTATGTTCTTTATCTTGTATGTTGTTTGCTTAATTATCAGTAAACCCTCTGTGTTCAAAGCTTTCTCCTGTCCTCTTTCGCTCTCGTTCTTACCTTAATTCGTCCTATACTTACCTTGAAATTCAAAGTCTTACTTATCTACTCTTATCCTCCAAAAGCCGCTGTAAAGCTGATCTCAAATTCCCAATTGGCAGATGGATCCAGTAGCAGTAATGGTCGACTAACGGCAGGCGGTGCACCGCCACGATCAAGTCCGGATGTCGAATCAGCCGTGAGAATCACCGCCACGCTTCATTGTCAAGGTGACACCAAGAGTCGATGTCGAGATCAGCGCAATCGCATTGAAGCTTACAGCGTTCCTGCAAACTCAACCACCAAAATTCCCTTCAACCACAGAGTCACCAATGCGATAATCGGTTACAAGATATTGAGAGAAGAATGAATACTATCCAGTGTACAAATAAGGAGAAGGTTCTTTTCGCCACCTATCAGTTGTCCGAGCCCGTAATTACTTGGTGGAATGCTATCCAGTGGATACACCCTAAGGAGGAAGATGTTACATGGGAAGACTTTGTGAAGAGATTTCGCCAAGCCTGCATTTCTCCTGAAGTTATCACAGGAAAATATCATGATTTCCTTAATCTTCAACAAGGAGAGAACTCCATCACAGCTTATCTACAACAATTTCATCAGTTATCCCAATTTGCTCAAGAGGAAACTAACACCGAAACTAAAAGGATGGAGTACTTTATGAAAGGCCTACAACCCAATATGAGACAACGCCTTCAAACCATGAAGTTTTCAAGCCTATTGAGCCTGGTTGATCGAGCTCTCCAGATAGAAGAGACATCAGGTTACGTGAAAGTTATGAAACGAAAGAAACCTTTGCCTCCAGCACAAACGGTTTGCTATCACTGCGGACAGAATGGGCATTTTCGTGACCAATGCCCGCTGAGGTCCTTATCCTCAGAAGAAGCTAAAGAACAAGCAAAGAGGCAGACATCATCATCCCGCCTGCCACCGAAGGAAGAAGATGAATCTTACCCTAAGAGAACCAGAATGGAGGATGACAAAGCGTGAAGCAGCGCACAAGTCTCAGTCTTCACACAATGCTCAATGGAGCAAGACCACGGGATCACCCTCATTTCGATCCCAACCCTTCCGTCAGTTTGTGACGATACCGAAGACCCAGCCCGGACAGTCTCGGAAGTATGCCACTCCCTCACCACTCGCCATCGAGTGCCTCACCTGCGGTGGCAAGCATCTTGCTAGCAGCTGTCCACGAAGGACAGACGCATGCTTCCATTGTGGAGAGAATGGACACTACAAGCATCAATGTCCCAGAAGGAGTCTGTCATCAGAAGCAGCTAAACTCCAAGCCCAAAACCAGCATACAGTCAAGAAAATATGAGCTAGGCAGAACAAGAAATGAGATGATGTACTTTTGGTTATCCTTTTGTAAGCTAGAACTAAATGGATGTTTCTAAATTACTTTAACTAAGGCTTGTGACAAAAATTATGATGATGTTTGAAGGCCATTTGTGTAAAGTGAAATGGGTGTGATGGCTATGCTGTAATAGAGTTAACCCCAGCAGACTCAATCCTTGCCAACCTTGATACGACATAATTCATCCAAGTGGGAACCGCACCACACACGCAAAGATGATGTACAGATACAAGTCAATCTAGAAGAAGTTAAAGCAGATGTGCTGCAGCCAGATATGCAAGGGTAGATGTCATTTTGGGCATGAACTGGCTAGCCAAGAACAAAGACAAGGTAAATTGTGAGATCAAAACAATATCATTGGTCAACCCTGAAGGTCAGAAAGTGAAAAAAAAAAACAAAAACAGAGAGGTATTGAAGGATGCAAAAGGACGCATGATCAACATGCTAGCAGTTACACTAGATCAAACGCCAGTAGTACGAGAATACCCTAATGTGTTTCCGGAAGGATTACCAGGCAGACCCCTGACAGATAAGTAGAACTTGCCATAAAGTTGATTACATGCACAAAACCAATTGTCAAGCATCAGTACAGAATGTCAGCCAATGAACTGAAGGAACTGAAGAAACATTTAGATGAATAACAAGAAAAAGAATTCATTCGACCAAGTGTTTCACCTTGGTCGGCACCAGTCTTATTTATGAAGAAGAAGAATGAAAAGTTGAGAAAGTGTCGATTATAGAGGACTGAATGCTGTCACAATCAAAAACAAGTATCCCCTCCCAAGAATTGATGACCTGTTTGATCAACTCAAAGGAGCCAAAAGTGTTCTCCAAAATCGACTTGCGCTCGGGTTATCATCAGCTAAAGATCCGAGAGCAAGATCGAGAGAAGACAACCTTCATTACCAGATATGGATTGTTTGAGTTCACTGTCGTATCTTTGGTTTGACCAATGCGCCAAAGATATTTCATGAATCTTATGAACTCGTGCATATGGACCAATTGGATCGATTTGTGATTGTTTTCATTGATGATATTCGATATACTCCAAAAGTGAAGAAGAGCACAAACAGCATTTGCATATGGTATTGACCAGATTGAGAGAGCATCAGTTGTATGCCAAGTTTCACAAAAGCGCTTTTGACTCAAGAAAGTCGTCAGGGTCACATTATATATATGAAGTTGGAGTCAAGGTTAAACCAGAAAAGATAAGTCGCACCATGGAATGGAAACCGCCAAGACGATGATGGAAGTGGAAACTTTCTTGGATTGGCGTTTATTATCGCCGATTCATAGAAGGGTTCTCGAAGATTTCGTCCGCTCACTCACTACTAAAGAAGGACAAGCCTTTCACATGGACAAATGCTTGTGAAGAAAGTTTTCACTATTGAAAACCAAATTGACAAAGAACACCAGCTTTGATTTTGCCCAACCCAAAGAAAGAGTTCCAAACCTCACCGTGACGCTACACAAAGAAGGTTTGGGTTGTGTGCTTATGCAAGATGGAAAAGTTGTTGCCTATGCTTCAAGATAGTTGAAGCCACATGAAGAAAACTACCCGACCCACGATTTAGAACTAGCAGCTGTAAGTGCATACACTCAAAATTTGGCGATGCTACCTGCTAGGGAATCATTGTGAGATATTCCCAGATCACAAGAGTTTGAAGTACCTATTCACCCAGCCAGAGTTGAACATGAGACAACGAAGATGGCTAGAGCTGATAAAAGACTATGATATTGAGCTTCAATATCACCCGGGCAAAGCAAATGTAATTGCCGATGCCCTTAGCCGCAAACTTTATCCAAGCAAAGTCAGTCGATCAGAGTACCCACCAAAGTTACAGAGAGATATATTACAGCTGAACTTGGTGATCACATAACAGGATGAAGAAGCAGCATTAAAGATTCAACACTACTGACAGGTCGGATTAAAGTACCTATTCACCCAGCCAGAGTTGAACATGAGACAACGAAGATGGCTAGAGCTGATAAAAGACTATGATATTGAGCTTCAATATCACCCGGGCAAAGCAAATGTAATTGCCGATGCCCTTAGCCGCAAACTTTATCCAAGCAAAGTCAGTCGATCAGAGTACCCACCAAAGTTACAGAGAGATATATTACAGCTGAACTTGGTGATCACAGAACAGGATGAAGAAGCAGCATTAAACATTCAACACTACTGACAGGTCGGATTAAAGCAGTACAAGATGAAGATGAAGAGATTCAAAAACTGAAAAAGGATATTCAGGAAGAAGATTCGACAGAGTATGCGATAGACGAGCATGGAATCCTTACCTTCCGTGGTCGCTATTGCATACCCGACAAGAAGGAGTTGAGAGAGTTGATCTTAGCTAACCCATTCCTCTCAATTTTCAATCCATCCAGGAAGCACCAAAATGTACCAGGGCTTGAAGAAACAGTATTGGTGGAACAGGATGAAGAAAGAAGTGGCCGAATACGTGGCTAAATGTGATATTTGCCAACAAATCAAGCTAGACCACCAGAAACCATCGGGATTGTTGCGGCCTTTGCCAATACCCGAATGGAAGTGGAGCAGCATCAGTATAGATTTCATTACAGGACTCCCCAAGACTCGAGGGGGATATGATGTTATCTGGGTCATTGTTGATAGATTGACCAAGGTGGCTCATTTCCTCCCGATTAAACAAAACCACGGGAAAGACAAGCTTGCAGAATTGTATTTGACAAGGATAGTGACACTACATGGAGTCCCAAAGAAAATTGTGTCAGATAGAGGAGCACAGTTCACGTCTAAGTTCTGGGAGAAATTACATGAAGCTATGGGCACTGATTTGAACTTCAGTTCAGCTTATCACCCTCAGATAGATGGGCAGACAGAGAGAACAAACCAGATCTTAGAAGACAGGCTGAGAGCATGTGCCATTGTGTATGGTGTAGCATGAAACACTTGCCTACCGTTCGCTCAGTTCTCATATAGCAATAGCTATCAATCCAGCATCCAAATGGCCCCGTTTGAATCACTTTATGGCAGAAAATGCAGAACCCCTCTGAATTGGACAGAAACAGGAGAACGACAGCTGATTGGCCCTCAGATTGCTCAAAATGCAGAAGCACATGTCAGAATTATCAGAGAAAGACTCAAGATGGCACAAGACCGACAGAAGAGCTACGCACATAACCACAGAAAAGATTTGAGTTTCGAAATTGGAGACTTCGTCCATATCAAAGGCACCATATTTAAAATAGTCAAGAGATTTCCAGTCACAAGCAAACTAGCACCGAGATATGTGGGACCGTTTCAAATTATTGGAAGAGTTGGAGAGGTAGCCTATCAAGTGCAGCTTCCACCCAACTTGTCAAGAAACCACAATGTGTTCCACGTATCTCAGCTTCGAAAGTGTCTGCGACAGCCGACAGATGAAGTGTCTTTGTCAGATATTGAATTACAGGATGACTGCACATATGCTGAAGAACCACTACAAATATTTGAAACATCAGAGAGGCAGCTCAGAAACAAGAATGTCAGATTTTGCAGAGTGCAGTGGAAGAATCATACACCTGAAGAGTCAATTTGGGAACGAGAGTCAGATTTGCAGCGAGATTTCCCCAACTTATTCCCTGGATCAAGTTAATCTCGGGGTCGAGATTCTTTTAAGGGGGGTAGGTTGAAAAGCCCCTGAAAATTCAAACCAAAATTTTTGTGAATTTTTTTGCTGCATTTTTGGGTGTTTTCTGAAAACTTTCCCTTTCAGGAAAGTTTCCCCGCCGCCTTCTTCCTTTTTGGTGGCGCCTCCCCTCCCTCCGGCGCCCCTCTCCTTCCCGCCTTCCCCGCTACCCGGCTCCCTCTCCCGTGGACGCCTCTCCCTCTCCCGCTGGCGCTGCGCGTTCCCGCCGCCGCGCCGCGCGCGCTGCGCTGCGCTGCGCGCCACGCCGCGCCGCCGCGCCGCGATCGCTTCGCCTCGGACCGCCTCGCTTCCCGGCAGCCCCGGTCGGCGCGCGGCCGCCTCGCGCCACGCCGCCTTTCGCCGCCCCGCCGCGCGCGCCGCGCCTCCCTCTCTCAGCGCGACGCGCCGCGCCGTCGCAGCCTTACCTACGCCCCGCCCATCGCCATTAAGCCGCTCTGGCCGGCGTCACCCCGGCCACCGCCCGACCGCGGAGGAGACGCTCAACCACTCCGTCATTCTCTGCCGGCCCCAGCTCGCCTTGCCTTCTCCTCCACGCCGCTCCCCCTCCGCTCGGTATAAACACCTCTCCGGCTCCTACCTCTCCTTTGCTTCCCGAGCCCCCAAACACCTCCGTCGCCTTCCCACCACTCCCGAGCTCCCCTCGAGTTGTCGATTGAACCCCGCCGCCTGTAGCTCCGCCACCGCCTCCCCTGCGCGGCGACTCCTGAGTCGATCTCCGCTCCCTCCTCATTCCCCAATTGCTCGCACCCCGAGCTTCCCCTCAGCTCACTGACCCTCCTCATGCTCTCCCCTCGACAGGAGGACCTTCGAGGAGCCTTGACGCCGACGACCACCGCCGCCCCAGCAGCGCGCCCGTGGCCAGCCTCCCTCGACACTCCCGAGCTCACGCGGCCGCCGCGAATGTGAGCCCCTTCCTCCGTAGATGGTGTAGCCACGGCCGATTGACCCCACTCGCCGCCGGCGACCCTCCTTCGCCGCCGGTGAATCTTTCTCCCCTTTCTGCCTCCCGCATCCCCTTCTGTTTTCCCAGCTTCCCAAGGTCCCAAAATGGAGTTCCCACCGCCTTTCCCGGCGGAACCTCCCGCCCGGTAGGCCGTCACCGCCGCCGAATGCCACAGCTCGCCTCGCCGCCTCTCTGCAGCAGCACGGCGAGAGGAAGACGAAGAGGGACGTGGCCTCTCCTCCGCCGCCCGATCTCCCGCTGCCGCTTAACGTTGGCCGTCGGATGAGAGCTCGCCGCAGCCGTCCGATGCCACTTAAGTCCTCTCCTCCACCGCCCGATTCGTCCGTGCGCCGCCGCCTCCGTTATATCCCCACCGCTCGATCTCCCGCCCCATCTCGCCCGTCGCCACGCCCGATCCAGACGTTCACCCGCCGCGCCGCGCATCCAAGCCTCGAGAGCACGCGGAATGGGCCGAGCGGCCGCTCACGATCGAGCGCTGAAGGCTGCGCTGCGCCGCCGCCGCGTCGCCGCCGTGGCGGTGGCACCGCCTTCGGCCGCATGGTCGCACGCAGCTGCCGCCGCACTGTTGCTTTGGGCCGCCTGCATCGTTCATCGAATTTCCAGAGACTTTTTCAATTTCTAAAATCCCAAAAATCCAAATAAATCCTAGAAAATCACAGAAAATCCCAAAATCCCCAAATTTCACCACTTTGCTCCAAATATTATTCCAGACCCAGTGGTGACCTCCTTTTCCACAGATTCATCCCAAATAAATTCCTAAAATTCCCATTTGAAGATTTATGAATTTTACTCCTTTTTGATTAGTTTATCTTTCCTCGCTTGATTAGGCTCAAGCTGGATTTAATTATTTTATGTGTTTGCGCTAGTGTCTGAGATTCCTAAGCTCAAGTGCAATCGCAGGATCCAGAGCTTCTACGCCGAGCTAGTCGAGATCATCCAAATCAACGGCAAGTCCCAAATCCTTTGATCATGTTGTATCCCATAATGTTTAAATATGTTAATATGTTATTTGCATTGAGCTAGTTCTGAAATATTAGTTCAAAATAAAATAAAATGTTTAGAATGACTTGTGATATAGTTAGTCCTACCACCGCTAAATGCCATGTTTAATTTGTAGCCATGCCATTGAAACCCTAGAATTAATTATCTCATAACCTAGATAATCGTAGGATATTATTATCATGCAAAGTCTTACACTAGTAAGGTTGTGGTGTGGGCCAATAGAATTTAGAAAACCCGACTCTAAGGTAGGGTGGTATGGGACACCGTATCTTAGAGCGAGAGTGTCTGCGTGCACAAGGTAGGGTAAGGGAGTGGAAACGCAAGGCGGTCCTCGCCAATCTTTTACCCTAGGTTTGGAGTAGGGTAAGGGTGAGTGGGAAACCGCGAGACGGCTCACGCCACCGCTTACCTCGGTTGGGTCACGGCCCGGCGAGGTTGCGGACCTGTGAAAATATAAGGATCAAACCCTTACGCCGAGCAAATGTCACAAGAATCGCCAACCACGGGAGTTGACTTGTCAACACTTGTCTAGTAGCCGCTCAACTCGATTGAAACTCTACAGGAGGTTTAGCGGTGAGGTTAGGTGAGCCGCGTTATGGGTGCCTAACAACGGTAGAGTTCACTCGGCGGACACTCGCTTTCTCTTGTGTGGGTGTGCGTGTGTGGGTGTGGAATCCAGACTGAGTGAATTCTACCTGCAGAGCCTATATAAAGAGTTGAGCAGTTGAAACGACCGGCTTTCTTAACTCGTCGCGGGAGTTAAGGGATCGTGTGGGTAAAGTCGAGCAAACTCGCAGAGTCAAATAAATGGTATTCGAATACGCCGTGCTCCTGCTATTGGAGCCGTGTCACTTGGGTGATTCCAAAGAAGAAAGCTTAAGTAGTTTTGTACATGTTTGAACTTGACTAGTTGGTTAAAGAATTCTTTGTGAAAACCCCGAGATCTTGAGAAGTAGTTTTGGGTCCCTTTTATAAAATGTTTGCAAATAAAACTGCATCCACTCAAATTAATAAACCAAGTATACTCCCTTCCTTTGATGTTCCGTGCATGTAATAAGTTAGGTCCCTTTGGGACTTGCTTTGAGCCGGTTGTTTGGCTCATGGCTTGCTTTTGCCCTTCTTTAGAGGATCAAAACGAAGGTGAAGGTCTCCGTTGAAGAAGCCCTGAAAGTCTCTTCTTCGACGAGGACCCGTGGCTTTAGGTCTTGGCCGCGCTCGAGCGGATTCTGGAGTTTTTGTGATGTAAGTATACTTTGGGCTTGCACGCCCCGCTGTCGAAAAATGGATGTTAATCCTTATGTAAAATATATGCTGGACTTTGGTTGTAAGCATGCGATGGTATACTCTTGCGCGACACTCCCTAACTGTTCATGCGTGAATAGTTACGGGGTGCCGTGTCCGTACGCGCCCCTGGAAACGGGGGCGTTACAAGCATGATCAAGTCGGTTGGTTACTGATCAGTTGCTCTGTCCATGGGGCAGCAGCTTGAGAGCCTCCATGAAGGTGTTCTTGAGCCTGCCCAAATGCGGCCTCACGTTCTGCTTGTCCAAGTAGACCGTCTTGAGTGCGTCCCATCCCTGCTTGTGAATGGAGTAGGGGTCCTTGAGCACCGGGTGATCCTTGGGGTACTGCTCGCTCAGCGTCGTCTCGTCGAGCTGGATCATGTACTCGAGGTAGTGGACCTGCATGTCGGCCGACGGCTCCTTGAACGTGCCGCGGGCGAGCCACTCGAGGCCGCCGTAGGGCACAACCTGGATGAGCACGGCGCCGGCGGGGAGGAACACCATGTTGGTGAGCCCCGCGCCGTGCACGCCCACCATCACGTCTGCCGAGTTCACCAGCCGGGCGAACTTGGACACGTCCGTGCTGATGTCCGGCTCGCCGATGCGCACGTCGAACCCGAGGCTCATGGCCATGTCCGCCATGGCGCGCTCGTTCAGGAACGCGCGGGAGCGCCGGCGCGAGATGATCAGGAGGCGCGGTCGGCGCCGGATGTCCCACCGGTCCCCGCTGGGCTCGGCCGCCGCGCGCTCCAGCCCGAACGCGCCACGCAGCATCGCGCGGAAGTCCACCATGGAGTACCCCGACGGCGTCTTGGACTCGTCCACGCCGAGCTCCTTGTGGAACGTCGGCCCGACCACCACGCTCCGGTAGCACCGGACCTCGTCGTCGTTGTCGATGTCCACCACCTCATACTTGCTCAGCTTCTGGAAGATCTGCAGGTACCTGTTCGTCCACCACGACTTGAAGCTGCTCACCAAGAACTGGACCTCGCCGGCGAAGCGGTGCGCGGTGATGAACGCCGGGATCAGCACGTCCGTGTAGTCGTGGAACAGGTTGCCCGTGAACCCGCCGGTGGAGAGCACGAACGCCGTGGCGGAGCTGTTAACAGTGCAATGCGGCGCCCCGGCGGCGGAGTCGCCGCCGGAGAGGGGCCGGAGCGCCCACTCCTTGACGTGCGACAGCGCGAAGGCGTCGTGCTTCCGGCAGTACGGCTTCACCTTCCACTCCTGCTCCAGCGGGCTGATGTGGATGGTCTGGCTGCGACCCTGCACGCGGACGTCGCCCTCGGCCTCGCACGTGTCCGACCGGCGGCTCGACTCGTAGCACACCGGCTTGCTCAGGTGGTCCGTTGCGGCGGCTGCAACCGCGGTGCTGCTTACGCCGCCGCCGCCGCCGGAGGTGTCGGCGGGTTTGGGCTGTGCTTCCTCTTCCTCCTCCTCTGCTGCACATTGAAAGTCAGCTCAATTGTTCAGATCTGGGATCTGGTCTGATTTCCACTATCCCTTTCGACATTCATGAATTTTTGTGCACAGCTTTCAAGAAATTGCCAAGATGTACAGCTACATTTGCAGAGCCAAAAACGGCAAAAGATTCGCAGCAATCTTGAGAATTGATGAGCAAATTAACTCTCTATACGGTCAGCTAAAATTAAATTTCTGTAAATTTCTGGTTCATGCTTGCAGCTTCCTACTGCCACATCCTCACATGCTAAAACCGAAGTAAGAACTGAAGAAATGAAGAAATTTATCAGCAGTAGTGGAGGAAGCTTGTAGTTACCGGCTGAAGCTGCAGCCTCATCGGTGGTGTCGAGGATCTCCATCTTCACACCCTCCTTTCTCATCGCCTGCTGCTCCTCTGCTTTGATGGCCTCCCCTGTCTTGCCTGCACCACCCAGCAAGGGAGAGAAAAAACAGCTCAAATCGCCATTCAGAACCAAGAAGCTGAATGACAACCATGGCCAAAAGCACAAGCACACAAATTAAGCTATGAAAATGAAAAGGAGCAACAGTGTTTGCTTACCAATGGGGGAGAACCTTGCCCTAACGAGGGAGAGCAGCAGGAGGGATCCCAGCATGAAGGCTATCAGTGCCGCATTCCCCGGCCTCCTCCCCTCCCCTCTGGACAGGTTCCTGTTAGACTTCATGGCCTTCCTCTCCCCTATCCCCTCTCTGTCCTGGCCTTTCTTGCCTCTAGGTACCACTAATCTTTATTTTGGATGGTTCTCGAGGGAGAAATCCGAGTGTTATATCGCAGGCAATGGAAGGAAGAAAAGTGGCAGCAAGCACTAGTTGCCGTTCAACAGAGCAAAGGGGTTGAAATGGCAGTGGGCGACAGCCACAGCTTAAAACACACACAACGCCACAATCATGCAGCTGCTGCTTGGCTTGCATTGCTTTTAATGTGCTGGCCTCCCAAGTCGGCCTCCCCTTGGCCTCCCCTTGCTTTGCTAGACTCGTGTTTTACTTCTGGCCCCGGTAGCACCACCCATCCTTCTCACGACAGTAACCACACACACACTTACCGACACTGTTGTTGTTCTTTAGCTTAGGCTTGTCCCTATTTGTTAGAGCTTCCACTTCTGACTTTTAATTTCTTACTTTAGAATTTTTCTGATAATATGATTTTTAAGCTTGTTTGCATTTTTTCTTTATTCTTTTTTAATGATGTAAAATTTCTATTTTTTAATTTAATTATGCTAAAAAGTTACCAACAATTACTGTATATTTTTAACTGCTACAGTGTAAAATAATAAATAAGGGTTTTTAAGCCCAAATGAGTACCACTTGACACAGTTTTATCACTTCAATTCAGATGATACTGTTAAAAAGCACCAAAACCCAGATGGATATTCCTGTTCTTTACGCCGGTGTAATTAGTCGTCTTTAAAGTTGTGCTTTTATTTTTTTTCCCCTTTTGGCCTTTTTTCCTGAGCTGTCTGCAATTATTCCTGTTTTGGAAATTTGGCAGATTTTTATTCTATATTAAAAAAACAGCATTTATGCAATAAGAAGATAGCTGTGTCTTGGGATAATTCTGTAAGAGTTTTATTACACAGAACAATAAAAGAATATTATAATTTAAACCAGCTGCTATGTGTAATATCGAGACATATCATTTAGAGACAACATAAGAGATAACCTCTATACTACATTGTCTCTAGGACTCTATAACTTGCCCAATATTATAAAATGGGTCTACTAGACCATATACTTGTCTGTATACAAGTAGCAGGTGCCTCTACCTGTTAGTCGGTTATGTCGCATAATCAGACCGGTTATGCAACCTATAATCCCCACACACTTCACGTCACTTTCAATCTTTTTTTTATCATATTTCCTTCCATATCTCTCATGAAAATATGTGTTACAGATAACCTTCAATCCAATTTATGTATGCCTATATCACCTACGTTCTTGTGCTCAAGCTATCTCTTGTACTACGTCCATGGAAAACATTTTTGACTGAAATTTTGTGAATTTCGTTTTTCTCGGGGTGTCTGAAAATTGGTCAAATCAGTGTATTTCGTTTGAAATTTTAGGTTTAAATAGATTTCAAAACTAGCACTTGGAAAGAAACACTTGGCTAGCCTAGTGGTGAGGGATGGTGGTAAGTACGTTTGAGGTTGAGTTTCAAACCCTAAAACTAGCGCTATATTTTGTTTTCCCATTCTCCTCAAAAATTCAGATTTGAAATTAAAAAATTCGAATGAATATTTTCAAAAAATGTCTAAATTTCTAAATTTTGGATTTAACGGTGGGGGCAAAAAAAATTCCGAGAATATTTTCCCTAGCTACGTCCATACTCCCCATCTGTCCTCCGCATCATTGTAACATCCCAGGTTAGCAACACTAGACAAGTTGACATCATATTGTTGTACATGCACTTAGGCTACCTACCCTTCTATGCTTTCATAAGTTACATAATGACTCTTTTAGTATACGTGACAAGTATTAATCATTAATTTTTGCAAATTATATACTATTTAAAAAGTAAAATTATAATATTACAAAAGTATTTTGGATGCAAATGTAATGACAGCGTGTTGCTAATATATTTTTAGGTAAAATCCAAGATTTTGACTATACATATTCTAAAACGTGATCTAGAGATGAAGAACTTGCTTGTAACGCGGAATTGAAACTATTTTCTATAAAATTCTTTAAAATTCTTGCGTTTCAAACGAGACTAATAAGTAGCTACTGTACGACTACCTATGTCCGCTAGGTGTAAATACATCATTGGTACACTAATACTCTAATGGCATTGTTGCTGTTAAAGTGTAATCTTGTTTTTGACATATTTGAGTTGTATACGTGTACATATACTTGCCGTATACGTAGAAGTCTAGTCCGTTTGTGAGTCGTCGGTTTGCCGTATACGTATATGAGTTATATACAAATTAGTATGAGGTTGTCCGTGTGGGTAGCAGTAGCTGTCCGAGTCGGTTTCTATGAGTCTGCTTTAAAAGGCTTGGCATGTAACGGGAGAAGCGATGAGAGCAGGAAGAAATAAAAGAGGTGGAGTTAAGAGTTGCCTTGGCTGTCTTGCATGAGCATGTGCATGATGTGAAGAATAAGGGAAGACTTATTCTATTCATCACGTTGGCCACGTCCAGAGAAGAGCAAAGCGCAAAGGTGGAGTAGGTGCAGCCTCGATTCGTCGTCACGTCACAGTGAGTCGCTGGGTTCAACGAGAGGAAAAATCGTAACAAGTGGTATTAGAGCATGGGTGACAAGGCGAAGGCTCAGGTTGGGTTAATCTCCCTCTAGTACCCTCTCCTGACGGTCGACAACTACCCGGTGTGGGCAATGAAGATGAAGGCGAACATGCGCGCCCAAGGAGTCTGGTGCGCAGTCGATCCGAAGGGGAAGGACAAGGAGGTGGACGACAAGGTAGATCAAGCGGCTTTGGCCCTCATCTACCAGGCGGTGCCAGACACGATGATGCATCAACTCATCGGCAAGGAGACGGCACGGGAAGTGTGGGAGGTGCTTCAGATGATGCACGAAGGAGTTGATCGTGTCAAGGAGGTGCGGCTCTAGAATTTACGGAGCGAGTTCGAGAATCTGAAGATGGAAGAAAACCAGTCGGTGGACAAGTTCGCCGGCAAGCTGAGTTCGTTGTTTAATTAGATTAACTCTCTTGGCGACAAGATGGAGGAATCTGTGGCGATGAAGAAGTACCTGCGCGTGCTTCCGGAGAAGTACATACCTGTTGTCACAACACTTATGTACTCCCCCGATTTGGACAAGAAGAAGATAGAGGAGATCACCGGATCTCTCAAGGCGCATGAGGAGTTACTGAAGGGGTTCCAATCGCGCAAGGAGCAAGGATCTCACAACGAGCAGGCATTGCTAGTAAGGGGAGATTCGAGAGATGGTCGTGGCTCATCATACAGCCGCGGGAGGTGGCGCGGTCGAGGTGGCCAGAGTGGTCGAGGCGGCAGGGGTGGCCGTGGAGACAATGTTGGGCAAGGAGGTGGTGAGAGATCTTATGATTTGTCACATGTCAAGTGCTTTGAATGTGGCGAATACGGGCACTACGTGATAAGATGCCGCAGCAATAAAAAGTGCTTCAACTGTAACAAGTTTGGGCACTTTGCTTTGGATTGCAAGAGTAAGAAGAAGGACGGAGAAGTGAACCTTACCAAAAACGAAGAAGAAGATGACGGAGATCTAGTACTTCTCTCCTCATATGTTGAAAAGGAGTCGGTCATGGTGGAACTGAATGAGGAGAACGTAGTTCCAAAACTACGCACGAAGGAAAGAAGCCATGATCATGCGGATCAATGGTACTTGGATAATGGAGCAAGCAACCACATGACGGGAGATCGCTCCATGTTCCACAAGCTCGATGAGAAGGTTTGGGGCAATGTCAAGTTCGGCGACGGCTCCACAGTGGAGATAAAGGGTAAAGGGACGATGATGCTGCAATGCAGGAACAGGGATAAGAAGTTGTTGACAGGAATCTATTATATACCACGTCTATGCAACAACATACTAAGTCTCGGGCAGATGACGGAGAGAGGATGTAAGGTGGTGCTGGAGGATGAGTTCTTGCGAATGTATGAAAAGAGCAGAAATTTGTTGATGAAGGTGAAGAGATCTCCAAATCGGTTGTACAAGATTCCTTTGAAAACTTGTAAACATGTTTGGGTGGAGAGAGGCACAGATGGACAAGGTGTAGAGATAGCAGGAGGCAAGCCTAGCGCACAAGAAGACGTAACAAGGAAGGAGACTGAGTCAGCAAAGAAGCAAGACGAGGCAGAAGGCGCAGTGGTCAAAGCGAGCGACTCAGGAGGTGTGCACAGGCATGCAGCCAACTCCGAATGAGCGCATGCAGGCAAAGAGAAGCGGAGTGACGGTTCGAGTGGTCGGCATAGACCACATGTAGCAAGCATGGTTGTGGCGAGCAGAGCCTCGGGAGGTGCTCTCACGCGGGCAGCAGAAGGAAGTCGGAGATGGGTCCCAAGGTGGCGGGAGGAAGCACAGCGTGGAGGACAGTGGTCGAAAGCAATGGCACACGACAGTGAGAGGAGGTGCTCGTGGAGGAAGCAAGAGCAGAAGCTCCAGCCCAGGCAGGCATGCAAGGAAGAAGCAGCAGCAAGAGAGAAGGTCAACATGATCAAGAAGGAAAATCAAGATTAAGGAGGTGATTGTTAAAGTGTAATCTTGTTTTTGACGTATTTGAGTCGTATACGTGTACATATACTTGCCGTATACGTAGAAGTCTAGTCCGTTTGTGAGTCGTCGGTTTGCCGTATACGTATATGAGTTATATAAAAATTAGTATGAGGTTGTCCATGTGAGTAGCGGTAGCTGTCCGAGTCGGTTTCTATGAGTCTGCTTTAAAAGGCTTGGCATGTAACGGGAGAAGCGATGAGAGCAGGAAGAAATAAAAGTGGTGGAGTTAAGAGTTGCCTTGGATGTCTTGCATGAGCATATGTGCATGATGTGAAGAATAAGGGAAGACTTGTTCTATTCATCACGTTGGCCACGTCCAGAGAAGAGCAAAGCGCAAAGGTGGAGTAGGTGCAGCCTCGATTCCTCGTCACGTCACAGTGAGTCATTGGGTTCAACGAGAGGAAAAATCGTAACAGTTGCTGGTACATAGCTTTTGTGTGCATGTACCTTAGATCAGTAAAAGGACGGTGCTGATCTGAATCTAAGGTATTTGCATGTTCACTTTC
The DNA here is from genome assembly GCA_036346575.1 of Dendrocalamus sinicus. Classification (NCBI taxonomy): domain Eukaryota; kingdom Viridiplantae; phylum Streptophyta; class Magnoliopsida; order Poales; family Poaceae; genus Dendrocalamus; species Dendrocalamus sinicus. The sequence goes on from CM070645.1 coordinate 18,801,528, forward strand.
CGTCGCGTGTTTGTAGATGATGCTCAGAAAACCCTAAGTACATCACAAGGTTTCACTAAACCACATTAATTAGTTTATGAAAAGAAGGTTTGAAGACCCCATGTCAGCTATTTTATCTCAATACCATTTCTCTACGTGCAAACGTGCAGGGCTGACCTACATTTTTGTTTTAAGGGGATACAACCACTCTCTTCATCAGTTACGTGAAGACTAAAAGAGCATGAAGCCTACTTCCTCTGCTCGTAGTCTGTTAACTGTGCAATCGGTTGCTTGTTATTTTTTTATTTCTTTGTAGGTAGTGCTAGTTGCCTTAGAACCTTAGTCGTTGTCAGACTCGATACCTTTTGTTATTTCGAACTTTTTCTTTAATGAATGGCAGAACTTCTGCCCATTATTTAAAAAAACTGCTCTTAATTTAGAATATAAAGAGTAAATTTCAAAACCCAACTAAATGGCCACTCATAACATAAAACCACAGATTTTGGAAGTTCTTGCATATAACTACATGGAGATGCACATTGTAACACAAAACCACAGTTTTTGACTTTTTGTTCTATCCTTCTCCAACACATCATTTTGATTCCAAATCACCACACACAGGAGCTGACATGGCACCAAGGGTGCGCGACCTGACGATTGTGTGGATACTGCCACATCAGATGGGCCCACATGTCAGGCCTAGTGGCACATAAGGCGCAAACCACACAGAAGGCTCGTGAGTCATGACACCCTGCCATTTAGCCACAGAAACCTAGAGGAGGCGACAACGGCAACATAGGTTGGAGGTAACTTGAATCTAGATTTACCACTAGAAAAAGTTCGGTACTCTACACGCCATAGAATTTTTTATTTGTGTCGCTTCATATGACTTTCATTAGCTCTGTTAGGGAAAACAGTCGTTAGCACATGAAAAATGTCGGATTTTTCAAGAAATATCCATCATCTTGCTCCTCTCCTCCTTTGCTCACCTCCTTCATGAAAAAAAATAAAAACAACAAGCCTAAGCCAAAGCAGTGTAGCCAAGGTCGACTAGCAGTTGCTCTGGAGCACAGGCGAGCATGGTGAGGTGGACACGATAATCCACCGTGAATGCCATGGCCATGGCAGCGGGCTTTTTCTTGGCCGATGACGGCAGCGGGCCTAGGCATCGGGCACTGTCGGTGGAGAGCAGAGGGTGACATCAAGCGTTGGTAGGAGACAACCAATGGTGACGGTGGGTGCTTACAAGAAAGCGACAAGGGTACACTGATGGTAGATCTAGAGGGAAGGATGCCAGCGACAGGAGGAGGAGGAGATACAGCGACACCAACAGGGTGAGGGGAGGAGGCTGATGGGAGGTGGGGACACAGTGGCACAGGAGGGAGAAGGGGAGGGAGCGGTAGGAGGTATGGACATGGTGACACCAGAGGAGAAGGGAAGGAGACCAGAAGGAGGTGAGGGTGCAACGACATCGATGGGAGGAGGAGAAGAGGGTAGCGGTGGTGGAGCAATAGTTGCACCGACATGAGGAGGGGAGAAGGCTGGTCAAGATGACAATGGGTGAGAGAGATGTTGGGGGTAGCTAGTAGCAGCCGAGGGGAGGAGGAAAAGGAAGGAGGAGGAGAAGAAGAAGGGTAAATAGATCTTTTCTGTCCAAGTTAACAGCAAACTCCCAGTACGCTGACGGAAGTGGCATGGAGCAGCACAAATAAAAAATGTAGTGTCATATAGGCAACCAAACTTTTCCTAGTAGCAAATCCAGGATCATGGCAACTTTAAGTAGTATACAAGGAATTTTCTCAATTCAAGTTGCGCAATTTGCTAAGGTACCATGCCCTACTAGAAACATTTTATTGGTCTGCCTATATTTGTCTATGTGCATTTCTTCCCTCGTTTTCTTTTATTTTGAAAACTAAGGTGTCATTCCAACTGGCTACTGCTTCTGGTTTCTGGCTGCGAGAAGCCAAAAGCCAGTTGGAATGGTGCGGCTTCAGCTTTAGCTTTGGATAAGCACCTTTGGGCCGAGGGGATAAGGACCACTGATGCCTCCCCAGGGGCGAGCGGTGAAAAGTGAGGGAGAGATGCGTACACGTGACGGGAGCGAGAGGAATGGAGTGCGTGATGCATCTATGACCCCTTGCCTTATTCCTGGAGCAAGACAGTAGCAAACGGAGTAAATCCTGAATTTTATCTCACGAAAGACTTTTAATTTTATGCGAATAAAATATCATGTCCACATGTATTTCCAAAAACCACAGTAGTAAATTACCAATATTAGAAGTGAATTCTTAAAAGAAATATTGGAAGTGTAGACATGAACTGTGATTTTCTCAAAGTAGTACTTATTTGTTCAATCACTATAAAATACTTTAAAATCTAATTAAAAACTCATTGTGCATACTGTGATGTGAGAGGTTCACAAAATTGGGCACCACCTTGCAAGTGTAATAAAATATTTCGCACGCTTGATTAACACTAACATGACTAGCGCTAATTAGTCATGATTAGTACTAATTAATTGCAAGTGCAATAAAATATTGTGCACGCTTAATTAGCCTAATATGATTAGTGCTAATTAATAGTTCTAATAAATCATGATTAGCACTAAATAAAACTATGATCGATTTGTTGGTTTAATTAGCACTAATTAATTGCAATTAGTGATAATTAAATATGCTTAGAGCTAATTAAATCACTAATTACGGCTGTACAGTGTATAGTGAAGTCGGTATGCAACTCAGTAGGTGCCTGTCAAGCTCGGTAGGTCTACGGAGGAGACTAAATTTGCAAAAGCAGAAGTTTAAGGACCAGCTCTAAGTAGTATATAAGGAATTTTCTCAATTCAATTTGTGCAATTTGCTAAGGTACCATGCCCTACTAGAAACATTTTCTTGGTCTATCTATATTTGTCTATGTGCATTTCTTCCCTCGTTTTCTTTTATTTTGAAAACTAAGGTGCAGTTCCAACTGGCTACTGCTTCTGGTTTTCGGCTACGAGAAGCCAGAAGGCGGTTGGAATGGTGCGGCTCCAACTTCGGCTTCGGATAAGCACCTTTGGGCCGAGGGGATAAGGACGGGGATGCACTGATGCCTCCCTAGGGGCGAGTGGTGAAAAGTGAGGGAGAGATGTGTGTGCGTGACGGGAGCGAGAGCAGTGGGGTGCGTGATGCATCTGTAGCCCCTTGCCTTATTCTAGAGCGAGACGATAGCAAAAGGAGTAAATCCTAAATTAATTGCAATTAGTACTAATTAAATATGCTTAGAGCTAATTAAAGCACTAATTACGGCTGTACAGTGCACAGTGAAGTCGGTATGCAACTTAGTAGGTGCCTATCAAGCTCAATAGGTCTACGGAGGATACTAAATTTGCAAAAACAGAAGTTTAAATACCAAATTTGAAAAAAAAAGCTATAGTGATATTTCTACAAACAACTCCTAAGAACATATTGCGATAAGATTGCACGTAGCGAAGAAGTGGCGTAGCAAATGACAAGGGACTATACCTATGAGTCTACAATATATATGATCATTCTAGAGTATCGCCTCATAATTGTCATCAATGCATTAAGGTCTTGTTCGTATTAGTTTCTGCTTCTTACTTTTGCTTAGAAAAGCCAAAAGTCAATACTAATATCTGACTTCTCGAAACGGCGTTTTCACTCTTCTCGCTACCATCTCACTTTAGAGATAAGATATAGTATCACGGGTGTATTACCCACTCCACTTATTCGGTCCTATCACACACACATCTCTTTCTCACTTCTTAGATGCTTGCTTTGTCTAGTCCTCCTATTTATCAGCACATAGTGGTATAGCACTTCTGTTTGTACGATTTAAATAACGTTTGTGGGCAAGAATGCAACCAAATAGAACACCTATAACTTGCAACAATTATACTCTCCAACAAACTTTTATGGCTGAGACTGATCCTGACAAAATAATTTACAGGCTTACAGCTCGTCGCAAAAAAAAAAAAACCCCGAAACATATACCGATCCTTATCCGTGCATTTTATTTTATGTTTATACAAATTGAGCTGAAATAGCAACTGGAGTTGATGTTCCTCTACAAAAGGAAAATTTACATTTCACATATACTTAAGGAATATAATTTTCTAAGACATGCGCCCTGACAAACAAGACATACACAGTACATACAGATTAAGTTCAAGAAATATAATTTTCTAAGGCACTAGTAATTTTGCCAAAATAAAATCAATTGTGTTATTTTTAACTCTTTTTTTCCTTCTTAAAAAAGCGCACAATTATGAAACTCATATAAGGATGGGTCCAAAGTTTGATGTTAGGGTTACTAAAATATTGTTAACCTGAACCTGATTGTAATGCCCAAGACCGGGGAGATCTTGTTGGCATCACTCACGCTCGGGTTCTTGTCTTGACCGCAGTATTTATGCCATCATATGCTCGCACGGACTTGTATATTGCAAGTTAGATCGGTGAGTCCCACCTGAAATAACTGAGTTCTTTTGGGTTTATGAGTTTTTTTAGATTTATGATTTATTTTTCTATAGTAATTAATTTTTAAATTAAGTGTCTTTTTAAAATGAATTCTATAAATTGATTATAGAGACGTTGTCCTGACTTCATCTATATCGGTCAAAGTATATTTCTCTCCGTATCCTCTCTCACAAACAGACATAATTTAAAATTTTAAGTCAAAAACCATAAACCATAGCTAAAAGAACCCACCTATAATTTTCCTCCGAGAGATTTCTTTTCATGCAGTCTATTGATTTTTTTCATCTTTCGGGTTATGCCTTTTGCGTAACTGGCATGAATGGAATCTCTTGGGCCCTTTTACCGTAGGGGATTTTTTTTCAATTCTTGCAGAAATTTAACTGTTTTTTTATGAAATTCCTACGTCCATTTTCAGTTGTATGAAATGGTATAAGATCAGAAGATCTTAGCACTCTCTAACTTCTGAAAAAAATATGTGTAATATTCTCATGAAAATTCACGATCACTTAATTTACTGAATACATTTTACCGTATGTTCGTGGTTTCTTAATTTGAGTGTTTTTTATCATCCCATTTTATTGAAAAATTAGTAAAATTCCACTATAAGTGAATGATGCAGTTTTAAAAAATGGCGTCGGGCTGTGAATATTGCAACGGGCCGAGTCAGCATCGCATTTCACCTTGTCAGTGTAGATATTTTGGACTAGGTTGAATGATTTTTATAACTTTTGGAATTAAATCATGACATCAAAAGAGTGTGATGACCTGTTCAGCAAGTTTTGCAATGTAACACCCTACAATAAGAAAAGTAACAACCCCAACTGTTACAGTTCTGGACATATACATTCGCAATTGACTAGTGATGTTCGGAATGACAACATCACAGACAAATCCGCAAGTATAAACCTTCTTTTCACTTTGGAGAACAATGCCTTACGCGGTTAGGCCAGCAACTTCTCTCGTTGTAACTGAAGTACTAAGACGTTAAATTACCATGCCTAAGGAAAAAAAAACTAACTAAATTAAAGTATAAGGCATAATAGCTAGGTCATTCATGCTGGCAACCAAACTTAATTATTAACATGTACTGCTAGGTAGTAATCAGTTTTTTAGAAGCATGTAGTAGGAAAGTTATTAATCAATTTACCTGTTGCCCACCTGAAATTCAATAATCCAAGTGACAGGAGATACACGTACATGTCAAACTCACGTCTATCCCCTTAAGAGACAGTGTTCGTATTCTCTCTTCTTTGAATGAATGCCAGAACTTCTGCCCTTGCTTAAAAAAAAATAAAACTTGCCCGCAAACAAGCATTCTTTTCAGCGTAATCGAATCCGCATCGTGATTAATTAATTAAACCTGCTTTTGCTCATTAATTTGCTCGCAAGCCGCGATTTTTCTTGTGACATTGGATCTGCGATTCTGCATGGATATCTGGATCTGCATTCCGGACGTGTTGTCGGCGTGGAACGGGAATCACCAGCGACCAGTTCACTGCAAGCTCACCCCTAGCGTGCATGCCGTGCGCGGTGCGTGCGATCGAATCCGCGGGAAGGGAGCCAAACAAAATAGCGAGCAGGGCGCTGGCGTTGGCGTGAGGCGCGCGACATGATGCGTGTGATTAATAGGGTTCGCTAACTTGTGTGTTATCACGTGATTACCTTTTGAGACGCTTGTGTAATGATATTAGTCTGGGGATGAGAGGATCTGTACCGTTTTTCTTTTTCTTGTTCTTAGGTTGGTGGCACCTCCATCTGCAACAATTTTATGTTCTGAGATAGCACCTTATGTTCTATCCAAAAGAAAAAGGGAAAAAAATCCATATAATGCCTTAACTTTGCTCGAAGATATGTCCAACATTCTAAACTATAAAATCGAACATTTGATACCCAAAACTTTGTAATCCAGTTTAAATAACATACTAACCTAATTTTAAATGATGATATTATCTGTGTGACGCAATTTGTGGATGATTTTACTATGATAACACACTGATCAAGTTTAGATGAATGACAAGTGAGACTCATAGAAACCTTCTCTCCAAATCCAAACAGAGTGGGAGGGAACTACAGGGACGGGGGCCATAGAAGCCCGACTAAGAGCTCCGTGGGGAGAAGCCCTTGTAGGTCCCACGTGTTATTGACCTAACTAAGCCAGCGTGCTATCCAACGTGATAAAACCACTCACTCATCATCTCACGCATGCAACACTATGATGCGACATCGGATCAGAGTATTATTTGAATTAGATTACAAAGTTCAGGGTCAAATATCTGATTTTATAGTTCAGAGTGCTCGATAGAATTTAAAACAAAGTTTAAGATATTATACGGACTTGTTCTAAAGAAAAAAATTGCGCTTTAGCGGTTGGTCTACACTAATCTACTGTGGGTTGGGTGTGGGAGGTCGCAAAAATACTCCAAAACCAAATAATAACAAATATTGGCATTTAGAATATATAGTTAAATACCTTAGCCTTGCTATGGATAAAAAAAATCATATTACCTATACGTCATGACGTTGACAGCGTGTTCAGCCTCCCCTATCCTCGGTTCTGCTGTAGTGCTGGCCAAGCTTCGCTCCAGCTGGATTTGTGCCTCCACCGCCGTACTCGCCCTACTCGGTTGGGCTGAAAAATAGTGGCTTATGGCTGAAATTGCACTGTAGCTGGCTGAAATTACACTGTAGCAGAAAGTGGTTTATTTGGCGTAATTAAATTTAAAAAATTTAAAAATAGAAAAAAAAATATGTTAGCTCATCACAGACAACGCAATCGAATACTAGAAAAAAGAACCGGCAAAAAAGCTCAAAAAAGCCAAAAGTTCAAAAAAAAGACGAAATTTATGAATAGTAAAAAATAAGCCAGAAACCAGAAGCTCAAGTTGAAATGAGCGGGGCGTAAGTATGTTCGGTAATCTTGGTAACTGATTAATTCAAACATAGTCTGCACTAGTAATATGACGAATATATATGCATATTAGGGTGAATGCCGAGTTATCCACATAATTTTGATTAATCATTTTTTAATGAATCGCTTAACTACCATATCCATTTAACAATTGGATTCCGTTTTTCTAAGAAAACCGCATGTCTTCATCACATGTATATGCTTTTGGACGGGTTTCAGCAGAAAATTCTGCTGCAGCGTGCAGTACCAGCATTTACTTAGTACAACTATTAAATCTTCCATCAGTGCAAAATTAGGCACAAGAGATACCCTAGCTAAATTTCGTTAAATTTATCTATCCAATGGCAATAATCTAGTACTCCGGTATTTTTTTTGAAAGCAAGCAAAGCTCAGCTTTTATTCCTCCTCGTGCGAAACACTGTCGAACTACATCAACAAGAAAGTCAGGGGGTTACATGCGTGCAAAATTTACATTTAAAGCTTCCTTCGCGCAACAGTGCGCAGCTTGATTTGCTAGCCTACTAATGTACCGGAGTTCAAACCCCTGAAAACGCAGGCTCATTTCTTGAATCTCCGTGATGATGTGGTAGCCTACTGAAATTTGTCGGGGAGCATTTCTCCAGAGATTAACAAAGGCTTGGCAGTCGGTTTCTAGCACCGCATGCGACTCATCTTCCTGCTGCTGCTAGTACTCCATCCCTGCATGCTAAAATCTCTACCACTAGTGGATCATCAAGGTAAAAGTATTTCCTGCAGCTTGCTGCTAAAAATCTGCATTCATCATCTCTCATAATTACGCCTGTTCCTGCCCTTTTAGAAGCAATATCCAAAGCTCCATCAGTATGTACTTTCAGCATCTCCCACTGCAGGTATTAGCCAAACTTCTTTTTTCCTTAACTCTGACGGCATCCTACATTAGGCATCACCATTGAAGAAACAAGCTCATTAATCATTAACAAGCCAGGATTGCAGTGAAGTGGTGCAGGCTGTACTTATTCCCGAGTTTATGTCTGACATCCAACACCCAACATTTGCATCGAGAATGTATAATTTGTATATGTTCCTTTGGTCCGTGGCATTGCAGATTGATGCATGCATCGCTCCTTGCCTCCATGTTGGAGGTGTTACCAAATCCTTCCACTCAATGTTCTTAAAAGGCCTCAAGTGGCTTTCCTAATTGCACTTGGGCCTATCTAGCCCATTACATCACCAAAATTACTCCCGTCCCATAAGATTTCCTAGGACACACCAATCCAAGATTCCGAGGGCCAGCAAGTGCAAAAGAAAATGGGCCCTTTTTTTTTCCCTTTTGACTGTGACTTAGTCTAATAAGTAGTGATTATGAAGAGAAGTGAAAAACTGCTGAAAGTAAAAAAAAAAAAAGGCCAATACCATCTTCAGATTCTACAGAATATTTTCATCTTTGAGCCCTCTAAAAAAACACATCTTTGATCCATCTATTAATTTACCAGGTCAGATTCTAAAGTGTCAAGTCCCCAGCACACATGTTCTTGTACTGGTTTCAGCAGTAAATTATGCTACATGAGTATCAGCATTAGCATTATTAAGTCTTCCATCAGTGCAAATTACGCAGGAGACATGCCGTATTTCTCAATAATTTTATCTGTCCAATGACAATAATCTAGTAGTGACAACTTTGCAGTGGTGCACAGCATCCCATTCCCTAGTTTATTCCTCACATGCAACACTTACATCAAGAATATCGTATTTATGTAGTCTAGAGCTTGAGTATTTTAAGTTGTGAACTGGTGCCACTGTGTATATACATGCATCACTCCTTCGTGTCATGTTGGAATTAATGATTCTACTAATAACAAAATGTCGTAATGCGTTGGATGAATGTGACAGTCAAAGAGTTGACCACATTTTGAGCATAGTAAAAAATTATTTAAGTAATGCAAAAAATTTTATCACATAGTAAAAACCAATTCACTTGGTTAAACACTCCTAAAAAAACTAAAAATACTCGCCAACAATAAAAGTATGGAAGCTGTTAACCCACGCCATACCGTTGGACTGCATTCTAACGATATAGCAGTTTCATGAAGTTTCATTGTATGATATATGTTTTATACGTTTCATCAAGTTTTAAATTTGAAGTTTGCAGATTTCGGCAAGTTTCAACGAGTTTCAAGTTCCAGATGTAAGAAGGTTTCACTATGTTTCAAGTTTAAAGACCCTAGTTTCAGCAAAGTTTGATAAATTTTAAGTTTTCAAATGCCAAATTTTAGCAAGTTTTAACTAGTTCCAGTATGAAAATGCAATGTTTCAATAAGTTTCAACTAGTTTTGAGTTTGAAAATGATATGTTTCAGTAAGTTTCAAAAAATTTCATTGATGATTCAAGTTTCAACCAAAATTTTATTCATGTTTCAGCAAATTTCAACTAGTTTTCATGTTTAAAAATGCTATATTGCAGAAAATTTCAACTAGTTTTAAGTTTAAAAATGCTATGTTTCAACAATTTTCATTGATGTTACAAGATTCAAATCAAAATTCATGTAAATTTTATGGAAGTTTCGAAATATAGAGTGAGTTTCACAGAGTTTTAAGCGAAGTTTCATTTGTGTTTCAGTAAGCTTCAAAGAAATTTTACAAGTCTGAACCAAAAATCCAACAAAGTTAATACAAATTTCTAAAGAAAAAATCACAAGTTTTATGTAATCACATTTCAAGATGACATCCACAAAATCAACACTAGCCTCACCAATGATGAACACTACTAGAGGTTGGGTGGGGGATGGACAACATTAGGGCATCTATCACTGGTAGACAAGCCCGTGTGGATCATTTGTAGGTTGCTGAGCCCGCGAAGACTACTCTCCAGTCACCACACCAGACTCGTGAAACTTTGAAGTTGGAAACATTTCCAATGGTATAAATATGTTTCACTGGGTTTCGTCTACATTTCACTGGTTTCTTCAGGTTTCAAAAGAATTTCAAATGGATTTCATAAGGTTTTAGCGTGTTTCAACAAATTTCAATGGGTTTCAAATTTCAAACTTTATTAAAAACATGTTTCATAAGAATTTCAACTGAGTTTCCAAAGACAAATTTCAAAGGTTCAGAGCACGTTTCGCAGATTTTCATCAAGTTTCAAAAAGAGTTTGAAACAAGTTTCATAAGATTTTAGCTCATTTCAATAAAAATTTAATGGGTTTCAAATATGAAATTGTATGTCTAAGTCTAGCTTCAAATCTAAAACTTTATTAAAAATGAGTTTCATGAGAATTTCAATTGAGTTTCAAAAGACAAACTTGAAAAGTTTCTGAGCATGTTTCGCAGATTTTCATTAAGTCGCAAGATAGTTTCAAACAAGTTTCCTAAGATTTCACTGTCTTTCAACAAAAATCCAATTGGTTTCAAATATGAAACCGTAAGTTTAAATTTCAACTAAGTTTCCAAAGGCAAACTTTGAAGTTTTAGAGCACATTTCGTAGGTTTTTATCTGGTTCAAAAGAGTTTCAAACAATTTTCATTAGATTTCAGCACATTTTGACAAAATTTCAATGGGTTTAAAATATGAAACTATAAGTTTTATGCAGTTTCAAATTTAAAACTTGATTAAAAGTGAGTTTCAGGAAAACGTCAACTAAGTTTCAAAAGACAAATATTAAAGTTTCAGAGTACAAACAAGTTTCATAGGAAAATTCACAAGTTTTATTTAAGTTTCAAAAGGAAACATCAAATTTCAGAAAAGTTAGGGAGCCACCAAGGATATCATTGGTGGGCTGAACAACATCGAGCTCACACACACCTGCCTATGGTGGCACGTTGCAAAGTTTGCCCTGCTCCACCCGTAGCCACTATGGTATAATACTGTACTGTACTTGGCACGAAAAGAACCTAGTATTGTGTTTGTACAAGCACACTGAAATATGGCTTGCACTTTTTATAAGTTGATATTTAATCGAGAAAGAAATGGAAAGAGAAACACACTTGTGACTCTTTCTTTGAAAACATTAATTTGAGGTTTCCCTCACCGTTATTTTGGCACGGACGTCCTAACAAGTTGCCACATGGCTTCATCACAGTCCACTCCATTTTCATTCTTCACTCCCGATGCCACTCTCCTTCCCATTCCCCAAACGTTGCTGCGCCTCCTCCCATCCTCGTCATCACGCCGTCTCCGCCCAATGCTCGTGCCGCGAATCCTCCCCATATCCGGTGACTATTCCCTCGGCACAGTCGCAAGCCCCAATTCTCGATGTTTCTTCCCTAGGCTGGCAACCATGCCGCCCCAACTCCTCAATTATCTTCCCTGGCGCCATTGCCCCAACTCGAAGGCATGCAAAAGTTATTATTATTATTATTATTATTATTATTATTATTATTATTATTATTATTATTATTATTATTATTATTATAAATCAATTGTTTGAACCATTCTTGAAAGTTCCCCGATCCATTTTGAATGTTTCTGAATCAAAGTTTTTAGAACTGATTTGAAAGTTTTCAATCAAAATTCTTTTGAATTATTTGAAATTTTCAAAATGATTTGAAAGTTTTGAAACTGTAATTTTTGAATCAAAACCTTTTGAACCAAAATATTTAATCATTTTGAAAGTTTCGAACTAACGCATTTGTTGATCACCTCCTAACGTGAGTGAGCGCAAATAGCAGCCCTCCTCTTTCTTTGGTCTTATTTTTCTCCTTCCTTCCTTCCAGGAGCGGAGGGATGGGGCGACTACTGGTAGCGGCCTAGTCCCCGTCGATGTTGCACCTGATACTCATTACTGACGGCACTACTAGGGATTGTTTATTCTGACTTTTTAGCAGATTTTGACTTTTAACTGTTGATTTTTGACTAAAACTATACTATAACGGTTGCTAGCTTTTTCTAAGTCATTTAGCTAACAAAAAATGAAGAACAAAAAGAAAAAAATACTATACACCTCCACAGACAATGCAAAGGGAAAAGGGAAAAAGAGAAAAAAAGCCAAAAATATAAAAGAAATTGAAATTAAGAAGCTAATTTTTTTATTCTGGCTTTTGACTTTTCAAGGTTAGAAGAGAGAATGAACAGGGCATTAAGCTTGAATTTTTTTCATTGCAATATTGCACATTAGGCTCTGCCAAATCAAATTTGGTGGTATGGCCCCATAGTTAAAACAACTTCTTTTGGTTTTGGGGACACCATCACTATTCACTGGTATTGATCCACTAAAGATAATGAGCGTCGCTCTATTTCTGATTGGATAGTCTAGAATCATTGTCATCCTATTCATACCCAGTTGTGAGATCGTGTCTCACTTAGTCTCTCCTCTCTTCATTTGGCGTCTGATCGTCTCTCCATCTCTCGGTACTCAGCTGGCGCCTAGTAGCGGTGGGTGCATGTGCCCCTGGTTCTGGTCTTCTGGAGGCTGTGTAGGCGACGGGAGCACTGGAGGCTAGAGCAGCCGTCGATCGAGCGGGGCTGGAGGCTGCATAGGCGGCAAAGGGGCTGGAGGCTGCGCAGGCTGTAGGAGCGCTGGAAGTCGGAACGATTGTCAGCCAAGCAGGCACTGCCGCACTATGGGCCTGCAGCACTGAGACATGTTCGTCCTCTCTGACCAGGCGACCCCCATGCTATAGAATCTTGATGTGTGACGGTAGATTTGCTCTACTTGTGTGCCCCTAGAGTTTGTAGTTTTGTACTTCCGAGCTAGGTAGATGATAGATCCGTGGATGGTTGGATAGATATGATGGATTTGGCATATGTTTCTTCTTTGTTTTACTTTCGTTGCTTAGATCTTGTTTAGATGTGGTGGATTACTGTATTTGGCTCAATTATCTTTAAATTAGTGCTTATGCCTTATAAATTGAAATTCATGTTCTCCACATCTTTAAGTGTGAGTAGCCTATATCTATATGCCAAGTATTTAAGAGGTGTGAGCTATTGAGCTTTATGTCATGCCTTCATCTGAGCACTTTGTTGTGAATTTGTGAAATAAGATCCTTAGCAGCAGAAGAATTATTACTTATGGATTGAAATACATATTCTCTAGCTCTTATCTGTGATTCCGTGAACAAATACCAAGTATTTCACAAGTGTGAACAAATAGTTTTAAGTCGATCTTCACTATCCTGAATGTGAATAGTGGATACAGATAGTTTCAGATGGGACAATGGGAGCTAAGTGGAATTGCATATTAGTGGAACTAGTTGTAATCTTTCAATTGGTTTCAAGGTATGAAGAATCATCGAGTTAATTTGTAATTTTTATTTAATTTTTAATTTCTTTATATTATTTGAGACATTGTCTCTGGTATGAATAATTGTACTTAATTTTTGCTATTGTGGACCTTTATGTTTTCTATTGAATAATATTTTGTAACTTTGAATACCCATCCTAAAATCCCTAGGTCCGCCCATGACCACTAGTTATTTGCAACATGAGAAGAAGCCCTGTTAGCTGACAAAGTTGCATGTGGTCTTCATGTGCTCTACATGTGCCTGTCTATCTCCTTTTACTATTACTATATCGGATCTGGATTTAGCTAATCTAGAATTCTTTATGAATCCACTACATTATTCTCTGCATCAGTAGATAGTGCTCACAGAATATATATCACTGAATCATTTCATACATGACGTAAATCATACTATACAATAATATTACAATCATCAGAGTTTAAATAGACTGCATCGGGTCAAATTTACAATAGTATCGATCATACCAAATGGATACATTACATAAACTGTGGAAGTAGAAGCAAAAGCAAATGGGGAGAGCACATCTCACCACAAGCAAGCGACTGGTGTAAATTATGTGCGACCGAGATTGGTTAATATTGGTGTACACAAACATCAAGTTAGTCAGCTAGACTAGGGTGAGACCTAGACTACTAGAGACTACTCTAAACTCCACCATTTTCTTCACTATCAGCTCCTAGGACATCAGTATGCATAGTGTCCTTGGTCCACAGGCTTTGAGGGATTTTTTGAGTGAGGTTGAGCATAAGTAACAATGTTCTGCGAGACAACACACAAAATGCAATATTTATTACATACAAGGTTTAACGTTTAACAAGGAATGCTTAGATTCTTTTATTTGCTAAAAGCAACATTTCAAAAACTACCAATATTAGATATTTCTATGACTTAGCATTTTAACCAATGCATTTTATTAAAAAGAGTAAAAGTGTGTATTATTTATAATGGTGTAGTTTCCATCCACCTGTTATATGGTTCCATCCACCATATACTAGTTTTCAATTACTAGGGTTACATCTACCTAATTATCAACACTGGATTACATAAACGCACAAAAATGCTAAAATTAGGGTTACATCCATCCAACGAGTTTTCATCCCACCCACAAAGTTTTTAATATAGAAACTAACTTAGTAAGTTCTCATGACAGCCCTTGACCATGGGCATGCTATTCGAACAGTTTATACTTTGTATAGATAGTATATTTTACCCACGAGAGATAACCAACTCGTTATATTTCATACGTTTTCTTGGATATGTGAAGTAAGAAGATCATCATAAGGCATTTATAATGCATCTCCTAGTGTAAGTTACACCCGCTAAGGTTTCATTGAGAGTGGTTATGTCCACCACACCCAGACCCCCTCTTACGCAATATGGCGGTTTACACCAACGGCACGACCTGTATCCCACGGTTTAAAACCAGCGACATAACTCATAGGTCACTCTAATAGTGCAACTCGCACAGGTGGATACACATTATTTAGTCAGGTCGACACTATAATAGACTTGTAGTTGTATTGTTTTACATTAAGAGGTCATCACAGGATTAAGTCCTTAAGTTATCTAGATGGTACATACCATAAACTATAATTTCTTGTGCTACATCCGCACCAATCATCGTATCATCCGTTCAAATATCGTAATTGCAAGTTTTAGGGTTTTGAGAAGCTTAAAACTAAGTTATCACAAAATACCAATAATTTTCCTATAATGGCTACCCAAAGTTGGTTTCATGATAAAAAAATGATGATTAGGATAAATTAATACCCTGGTACATAATCTAGACTAGTATAACGCTTAAGTACGACCTATAGCTAGTAAAGTTACCATTCAATATCTCGGGTGACAAGAATCATATGATTCAAGTATCAAAGGATGGAGTAATAATATTACAATATCAAGTAGGTATGTAGCTACCTTAAGTTTAACATACATTTGTATAACAAATTAAGCATGTAATTTAATAATTTAAACAAAGATAAATTTGTACAACTGTAGGTTCAATATGATCAAAATGTTGACTTGTCTGGCTCACACGCAGGATAGTCTTGAAATTCTTGCGTTGTCTCAACTAGGGCTCTTCTACGTCCTTGTACTCTACTCAAATGATCGCATCGTAAAATAAACAAACAAGTGAGAAAAAACAAATAAATACAAATAAAAATATAAATGAACTCCAAATTGAACAATTCCACTTCCATTAGATTGATCTTGATTTTTTTAAAAAAATTACGAAATAAATTTTATTTAATTTAGAGTTAAAATGAGCGAGAACGAGTTCTCCAAAGTTTAAATTTGAATTAAATCCAAAAATAAATAGGGGAGAGAGAATTTCTCTCTCTCTTTGACAGGTAGGTTCCACCAGTTTTTAATTTAATTTTTCAATTTATTTTCTAATGAAAAGGCTCACTGTGGTTGATAGCTAGGTCCCACAGGATTTAAAAATCACTTTGATTTATTTTTCCAAAACAAAACGACTGAGGGACTGACAGGTGGGACTCCTTGATTGTGGGCACAGTAAACCGAGCCCACATGTTAGTGGCTATAAGGCTTTTAACTGATTTAAAAAGGGTTATTAATTGGCTAGGGCCCACATGTTAGTGAGACAAGACTTAAATTAAACAAGGAGGGCCCATGGTTCAGCGACTGATTAACAATGACTGACGACGGTCATTAGTGCTCAAACTAATTACGGTTTGAACTAGTGGTGGCGCTATAGTGCCTTCTTCCCCTGCCGAGAAGAGGCGAGGCTCATCGCCGCGTGAGGGGACGACGGCCAAAGGTGATGCTAAAAAGGGATCCTTGGCCCAACGTGAGGTGGCATGACCAAATTCAGAGTCTAGGGCGATCAACGTGAGCTCAAGCAGTGGCGGAAGGCTGAGCATGGCACTACGGTACTACATGGCACCAAAGCCCAATTCTTTGCTACAGGAGCATCACGGGACAGAGGGGAGCGTAGTGATGGTGGGGCTAAAAGATCAAGCTCCATTTAAGTTAATTTTGATGATAATGACAAATACTATTATGAGGTTTTGGTGATAATGACAAATACATTGGTGAGACTAATCTTATTTATTGATTATGATATCACTTAGTCTCATATGTATGAAAAGGTGAAATAATTGAGGTATGCATTTGATATTTTTCTTATAATCTTATTGCATTCCTCACATCCAATTATATGATTAAATGATAAGTCTATATATGAGACTAATATGTTTGTTTAAGTATATTATTGCTTAATCTGATTTGGATGAAAAGGTAAAATCAAAGAGGTATGCATTCAAAATTATATTATTATATATTAGTGCATTTCTTGGATCCAAAATATAGATTGAAATCCACAAATAGTCCAAAATGAATATTGTGTATGTCTTCATTACACATACTTGTATGCACACATTTTTGCACACATTTTAGGAGAGTTCACTCTATGTTTTGAGATTTCATAAGTATTGATTTATGTTTCCTTTAATACACATATTTAAGATCTTTACTTTGAAACACATCCTTTGAGTATATATAGCTTGTGTAGTTTATATACCCATTTGTAATCGGGTTGTCATCTAACTTCTCCATTATGTGTTAACGGTTGGATGATTAATACCAACTAGATAAGTAAGATTTGCTTTGAAAGTTTATTTTAGAGTATACAAGTGTTGTGTATATGGTGTATACTCATAACTCAATATTTCTATCTCATTATTTGTTGAGGTTATCATGAATTACCAAAAAGAAAAGATTATTAAATCTATTCCCTCCATTATGTGTTAATGGTGAAGTTTGGTAATTGATGGTAATTGGTTTGTGGACTAACATTTTCCATGAGTTGGATGAATAGATTAGGTTCAACAATGAGGATGATTTGGGATGACTTTATGTATTGAAGATCATCAAGTCCAGATGGAAGATGGATTCATGTGTTGAAGGCTATTAAGAAGAAGATGCATCATGAGTTCATGCATGTCCAAGAGAAGATGATCATGTGTTGATCATCAAGTCAAGTGAAGACCCATCATGTGTTGATGGAGTTCAAGAAGAGGATGTATCATGGGTTAATGTATGTCAAGACGATGACTCGGACTTGAAGTGATAATGTGCGTCATCAAGCTTCAATAGGATGCTTAAGGCAAAGGTATGACTAACTAGGGTTAAGGATATGTTCCTAGTCTTTTACCGATCTTAATGTTTGGTTAGAAAACCAGATTGCTAGTATAGGTTGCCGTACTATTAAGAGGGATTATGTCTAGTAGCTTGAGTGTCATCATGTGGTAATAGCTCAACCTCACTTGCTCTAACTCTCTTTAGTACGATGATTGTATTTGCGAATGTGTTTTGCAAATAGTTGAAGCTCATGTGTTGAATCCTTGTGGCATGTGACTTAGGTTTACGAATATGTTTTTGCTAATATGAGGAATCCATGTACTTATTCTTTGTGTCATGATTATAAAAGTGTACAAATATGTTTTGCAACTTGTTGGGAATCATGTTTGATCCTTGTGTTCATGATACTAAATTTGCAAATGTGTTTTGCAAAATACATTGAAGTATCTACACTTGTTAGGAAAATCGGAACTACTGCTATGTATGTAGCGGTACTACTGGACATCAGAAGTATCGGCATGTGTTGCGCGGTACTACCGGATGTGAATGATCCAATCGGCTCTGTGTGAGCGACCCATTCGGCCGGTGGAAGTATCAGCTCTGTGTAAGCGGTACTACCGAAAGGCGGAAGTACGGACGTATATTGCGTGGTACTACCGGACTTCGGAAGTTTCGGATTTTCCTGCAGTACATTTTTTCTAGAGAGACACCTGTGTGGTGGTCTTCTCCTCCTCGCGAGAGCGGTAGTTCTGGATGTGTGGAGCGGTACTTCCGATGATCAGAAGTACCGAAAAATGAATGGCACGACTTCTGATTTTGATTGTAACAGCTAGTTTTTTTACCGTTGTGAGGGTAGCGGAAGTACCAGTGTTTTGCCTACGGTACTTCTAATTTCCCTGATTTTTCAGGATTTGGCTCTAATGGCTAGTTTTCTTGTGTGAGATATAAATACCCCCTTTGTGGCTGGTTGGAGTAGTAGTTGCTTGACCCATTTCTATTCCCTTGAGCTAGCATAAGGTCCTCGCAATTATACTTATGTTGCATCTTGTGAGCAAGGAGAGTGATCTAAAGTGCATGTGTTGCATCTAGAATTGGATTTAGTGTCCATTTGAGGTTGTGCATTTGTTGCACGTGGTGAGAGTCAAGCAAGGGGCTTGACTTATTATTCTTGAAGTTTGCTAACTCCTAGACGACGTTGGAGGCATCGTGCACGGTGAGCTTCTCAAAGAAGATTGTGAGAAGTCCCGGCAAATTGTGAGTGGTGTGGTGCTTGCCATCTCCGGAGTGGAGGAAAGTAACCTTAGTGAATTGAGGTGTTTCGGATTAATTCGTGGAGCCGATCCAATTCGTTTAGGCTAACCTCAACGTAGACTAGGAGAGATCGGCAAGTTATCGAATACCACCATAAAAAGATATCGTGTCTTTGTGGTTTATTTTCTTGTGCTCAATTTATTTTCAAACAATTTACATTGATAGAATTAAATTGATTGCTTGTCATCCTAGAATTGCAAACCATTGACATAGACTTAGGTTGTTGGTGCACTTAGGTAAACCTAGTAGATTTAGGTTTTGTTTGCGCTAAAACCAATTTGATTTAAGTTTTCGCATTATATTTTTGGTTTAGCCAAACAGTTTAAATAGAATTTGATTAAGAAGAGAATTTTTAGAAACAACTATTCACCCCCTCTAGTCGGTCTCCTCGACCTTAGAGGGGCTCAAGGAAGCTCAGAGCGGGCTTTTGATGGAGAGCTCGTTGAAGAAGAAGAGAGTGCTCGGTGGGGGTTAGGGCGGCTTCAGGGTCCTCGCATGATGCTCCAGACGCAAGCAATTGGTCCAAGGCACTGCGGAGCTCGAATGGCGTTGTCGGCGGTGATTTGACCAAAGGGAAGGAAGGAGGCAGCTCTGGGGGGGCGGTGCTCAAGGAGACTGAGGGTGAGGAATGGTGATTAGGGGTGAGAGGAGGTCAACACAGGCGCTTTATAGCCGAGAGAGGGAGCGTTGGCTGCTGGATGCCATCAAAGCCGTGTGGCGGCTGAGGGTGGCGTTGTCGGCGCACGACGTGGCATAGGAAGGGTAGGAGCTAGCGTGCGGCACAGATGAGTAAAGGTGTGGAGGGGTCGTGCTTGGGCAATGGGTGGCTGAGAAATGCTAGCACACAACGCAGAGCATCTTGGGCACGGCATGGGAGCAGCGGGCATGGGTCACGACGGTGTGGCGCAGGAGGGAGGAAGGAAAGAGGGGGTCCAGGCGAGGGGCGGCGCAGTGCAGAGGAGCAGTAGGGCACAGGGGAGGCGGCGTCGAGCGCGGATGCGGCAGGGGATAGGTCAAGCACAAGGGGAAGCAGCGAGCAGCGCAGCTGGTGAGTGCACGGCACGGTCAGAACGCATGTCGGGCATGACCAGGGCGGCATGGGCCATTCCAAGCCAAGCAAAGGGCCAATTGGGCCAGGCCAAGGCTAGGTGGGCTAAGGGGGAGGCAGCGGTGGGCTAGGCCAAGCCCAAAAAGGGTTTGAAACTTTTGAAATTTGAATTTTGGTTGAAATTTGAGATGGCTTTTGAATTCAAACTCGATTTGAAGATTTTCAATCAAGCAAAATTGTACATTCCCAAAAATGAGATGTTACATACTACTCTTAGAGGTGGCAATGGGTACTCAAAACCCGAGTACCCGATGGGTTTTACCCGATAAGGAGGTGGGTATGGAAAGATATCTTCACCCGCGGGTATACTGATGGGCAAAAATCTGTACCCATCGGGTAGAGCGGGTGTGGGTACGGATATATATTACCCGTACCCGTATACCCGTGGGTAAAATATACCCTCATGGTTCAGCTGTCATGGGCTCATGGCCCATATACTGCGCGGAAGTGCGGAGAGCCGGAGACCTGCGGGCTGCAGCCTGTGACTGTGAGTGCCGACTGCCGATGAAACCCTAGCCAGTATCCATTTGGTCTCCCATAGTCCCATTCCATTCCATTCGGTCTCCAGTCTCCAGTCTCTACTCTCCCGTAGTCCCGTCCCCCTGCTAGCCACGGCCGCAAGCCCGCACTCTACCCTCCTGCGACCGGCGATCCGGCCTCCCCCTCCCCCTGCTAGCCGCCGCCGCACACCTATCCCTCCCCCTCCGGGCCTCCCCCTGCTAGACGCCGGCACGCCGCCGCAAGCCCGCACTAGATCTACGACTCTCCCCTCTTGCGACCGACGATCCGGCCTGCCCCTCCCCCTGCTAGCTGCCGTCGCCGCACACCTCTCCCGGTCTCCCCTCCTACATCCGGCCTCCCCCTCCCCCTCCGGGCCTCCCCCTGCTAGACGCCGCCGCACTAGATCTACGCCGCACACGGTCTCCCCTCCTGCCTCCGGCGATCCGGCCTCCCCTCCCCCTGCTAGCCGCCGCCGCACACGGTCTCCATCCATGGCGGCGAACTCCGGCACCACTCACGAGGACAGCCGGTGATGCTCTTCCTCATCCTTAAGACCTTAAGCCCTTAACCTTGCTGAGTTGCTGTCCTTTTGGCTTTTGCTGACTCCGACGCCGTCCCGAAGGGACGACGACCTGCACCTGCCGGATCCGGAGGACACGAGCAAGAACAACCCACCGGCTGCCCCGGCTGCTCCTCCGTTGCTTGCACTGCTTGAGACCGGTGTGGCCGAGAAGAAGCAAGCCGCAGCCGCCGTGAGTCGACGCCTCGTCAAGCCAAGGAGAGTGAACTGTGTACTCTGGGTACTGTGGTGTTGGTCTGTCTGTGCCTCTGTGGTGGTCCTAGAAGTCTAGAACTCATGAACTTGGTATTACAACTACTGCTATGTTTGTGCTTTTGATTTAGCCAAAAACACTATGGATACTGATGCAGTATGGAAAGCTTGTGATCAGTATGCAGTATGTAGCTTGTGATCAGTATGGAACTATGGATACAACCTGGTGAAGTCTAGAACTCATGAACCTGGTGTCTGATGATTACACTGATGCATATAATTTGCTATTGTTGGTTACACTCATGAACCTGGTGTCTGATGATTACACTGATGCATATACTTTAATCAAGTCATGCCTGCTGTTCCAACTTTCGGTTTTAGTCAGTTGAACACTGCTGGTCCAGGTGATGCACTGCTGCTGTTTTGTTATATCTGTCGGGTATAAATCGGGTATGGGTTACCCGTCGGGTATAAATACCCGCGCGGGTGCGGGTATCGTGATGGGTAGAGTTATATCTGTCGGGTGCGGGTATGGGGTGGCTATACCCAGCGGGTATATACCCGTTGCCATCTCTAACTATTCTTCTACTCTTGCGTTGGATCACAATCTGTATTGCATTCATACTTCAAGTAATTAGTACTCCATATGCTTATTAGGCTAGGAGAAGGCAAACAACCAAGCTAGACACTAGATAAGATAATACTTCCTTGCATCAGCCAGCTCTCAGCACAATCAGACCGATCAAATGCCCTTTCAGAAAGACAAGGGCAGGAAAGGAGAAGCACCGTCGCATGTGGCCAGCAATTATCTCTCTCGATCGAAGCTTTTTGGGATGCCATCGAGTTTGGCGTGCTGTCGCGGCATGTAGGCACATGCGGCGGAAGAGAAGAAAAAGATGGAAGAAAAAAAAAATGGTACGTCATTAGATCAGTTCTTCGACTACGGTCTGTACAACGACGTTTTAACAATTCAGTCCCCTGCCAGACTGGCACCTCTTGATTTTCTAGGCTAGATGATGCGATTAAATAACGGGATCTCGTCAGCTTCCCAGTTTTTGTGGTGTTGGGGAAAACGACGGTATCCTGTCACCTCGCAACTCTCTTTCAGAAATATTAACTTGTAAACAGTGCTTTCATTTTTTTCTGAAAGAAAAAGTGGTGCTTTCATGCTCTTAGAAAAGAAAATTGTATGAATCTTAAAGAGACATTGGTTATCAGTAGTTCCATTTTTCTGCTAAGCTTTGTTTGCTACCTTTACCTTCCCTACTTCCTATGGTTGATCTTATTCGAGTGTATTACCAAGCACCAAAACATGGCTTCTGATGCGCAGGGTTCAAAAGGTTGGTCAGCTCAACTTCTAGCACCTGACACCTAAGTACATCATCCTTAAGCTTTCTTCTTGTGCACGAATTAAAAGTGAAAAACCAGAATGAATCACACAGCACAAAAATGGTGCTCTCTATAGTTGATGTCCTTGCTGTCAAGCCTGGAACATTCTACCTTCCTACATCATGTAGTTAGCAGCTGATCACTATGATTCATACACCGATATTTTCATGCTCAATTCAGCCATAGGAGTACAACAATTCACAAGAAAAAAAAATATTTTTCCTATTTCCAATCAAGAAATATGATCTAAATGACACATCATGTATATCTGAATATCAATCCACGTGACAACACCATTTTGTACATCTTAGACAAATAAATGATATTTTTCCTTGCTCATGTAATCAGAAGATGGTCAACAAATTTTACTAAAGAGAAGAATGGGGAAACCAAAAATTTGTAAAGAGAAACATCTAATACAGTGCCCCAACAACAAATCAATGGCCTTTATTGGTTTAATTGATCAAGGGCCTCCAAGAGTATAGACCTGAACCGGTTGCAATCAAGCCTAACATTCTGCTTATCCATGAAGGTCTGCCTGATGAAATCAAACCCATGCTTGTGGAATGAAAGTGGGTTCGTGAAAATCTCATGATCCAGGGGGTATTGATCGGTGAGGCTGCTCTCGTGTACGCCGATGCTGTACTGCTTGTACCGTAGGCCCATTTGCTCTGATGGGTTGCCGAAATCAATTCGGGATATCCAGTCTAGGCCACCCCACGGGACAATCTGAATTAACGTGGCATTAGGTGGCAAGAACACACAGTTTGTAAGCCCTGCACCATGGACACCCATCATCACATCGACTGAGTTAACTACCTTGGCGAAATGGGAGAGGTTAGAGCTCACATTGGCCTCTTCAACCACAACCTCGTAACCCATTGCCTCAGCCATTGCCACAATCTCATTGAGATTAAGGAACATCCTTGTCCTCTGCCTGGAGATAATGAGCAGTCTTGGTTTGGTCTTGGGGTTCTCACCAAGCACGGTAACTGCATCCCTAGGCAATGAGTAGGTCCTGCGCATGAACCTGTTAAAATCCACCATTGAGTAATTGTGCGGAGCCTTTGACGAGTCAATTGTGAACTCCATGTAAGCATGAAGGCCAACAATGGCATGCTTGAAGCAATGCACTTGATCATCATTCTTGACATCAATCAAGGGGTACTTGGATAGCTTCTCGAACACCACTTTGTACTTCCTTGTCCACCAAATAGCCATGTCTGTGATTAGGAATTGAACCTCACCATTGAACTGACTTGCAGTTGTGAAAAGGGGGACAAGCACATCAGTGAAGTCATGAAATAGATTTCCTGTGTATCCAGTCAGAGCAAAGACCACAGCAGGCACATCGTGGTACTTAGTACACTCAGGTGCCACTTTGCTTGATTTCACCATCAGCTCGGTGATATGGCTAAGGCAGAATTCATCACCTTTACGAGGGTAAGGCTTAATTTTCCATAGCTCATCTCTCTTTGAACCGGCAGGTTCCATGTACATGACAGAACTTGCATTCAGGTGAATCCTAATATTGCCTCGCATCTCGCAGACATTGGCTCTGAAGTTTGAGAAATCACACAGCGGTTTCCTCTCCCACTCCACATTATCCGTGGCTGCAAAATGGAGTATCATCATTGAAACAGAAGAAACAGAAAGAATTGGATATATCGATATCCCATTGTGAATGCGCAAAGCATCCTCAATTGAATATACGAATGAATTAATTGACAGTATAAAGTGGTTAATCAATCAATTCTTTGAACTGTGACGAAAACCACCAGATTCAGATGACATATTGGTCTCATGGCATACGTTTTTTATCTACGATACTAACCTGATTGCTGAGATCTGTCCCTGCCATCACTCTTGTCAGTGTCCGTTTTGAGCTTAATTTCAGCGTCTGTTTTGCCATCTGCAGACAACATCAGCAAGCCCACCACACCCACCAAGAACAAGTATCAGCACTTTTAACAAGTACCAAAACGGCTATACCAACAGCTAGACAAAGAAACACAAGAAGTATCAGCGCCTGTTACCTTCTTGCTTGCCATTGTCGCTGTCCTCGGAGTCATGGATGGTATAGTTGGAAATAGTTGGGAGGGTCACCTTGTGATGCTCTTGGTGCCCCCCCTCCTCTCGTCTCCTCTCCTCTTCATCTCCACCACCTACAATACGGTACAGATTCCACCACCAAAGTTTCACACATAAAGCAAGCATCAATTCAAAGAGCCCAAATCTCTCGCGATCTCGGACCCCGTGAATCGAATCCGCGCGGAACGAACTCGGTGGGCATCCAAAGACGGAGCTAGACAAAGAAATTATTGACGGATCGGAAGGTGACGGCTCACCTAACAGTTCAGATGCAGTGGCCTCCTCCTTTTTGCCCTGCTCGGGCTCACTAGTGAGCACCCTGTTCTCCTCTTCACTGGTTCCTGTCATAATTAAAGAGAAGAGTCAGTACCATATGACATCTTAATAGAAAAAATCTAAGATAAACAAGTACAATAGTAGAGGCTAGGCCCCAAGATTTGGCGATGGGGTTACGGGAAGGTGGTCAAATTAGCTCTAAAGATTTCACCTTTGGCGTTGGCGTCCTCGCCGTCGTCGTCATCCACTATCTTGGGATCCTCGGCGGCGGGGAGGGTGTCGACGGATCTCCGGGAGTCGGCGTCGACCCGCTGGCGGATCAGGAGCGACCGCGGCGACTGGTCCACCGACAGCCGGCCGTTCACTGCAAGCGCAAGAATCGGGCAAGCACTTTGGTTAGCATCGATCCCAAGAATCCAAGAAGAAGAAGAAATGGCGGAGGTGGTGGTGGGTGGCGCCGCGTACGGTTGAAGAGGAGGGCGTCGGGCTTGGAGACGACGACGAAGGTGAGGGTGACAAGGAAGAAGCCGATGACGAGGACGAGCAGCCGCAGCCGCCGCGACTCCTGCCGGAGGCTCCGGACCAGCTTCGCCCGCTCCACCGGCTTCATCTCCTCCTCCTCCTCCTCGTGCTTCTTGCCTCCCGCTAAACAGAGCTCCCGCCCGCTACCACCCAGCTAGCTATCTCGCTCGCGAGGAGAGGGAGGGAATGGGCGACGGATCAGAGCGGATGTGAGAGGAGAGGAGGAAGCATTCGAGCGTGAGTATTTGAGCACGGACGGACGGGACGGGGTGAGGGGAAGGGGGACGAGTTAGGCTGGCCGCTTGGGTGGGGGCTTGGATGCTGGGGTGGGTGTGCTTCCGTTCGCTTTCCTTGTCTTCCCTGCGCTGCGTCTCCTGCTGTCCGTGTTGTTTGTTTGGCAGAACCAGTGTGGAGTGATGGGAGCTTTTTTTTTTTTTTGAACTGAGTGATGGGAGCTATTGACCCGGAGTTTCCCGTTCCAAAGAAACAGCGGCTTAATTGGTGCGTACGCTCTCGCCGTATCGTAGGCTCGCTCGCCCTACTCAGCAGCACGATTGAAGCGCGGCAACAGCCAACAGGAGTTCCATACCTGAGACCGAACCTGTTATATCTCTTCTAAATAATTGCAATAGAGTATACATGTATACACGTTAAATGAAAAAAATATATGTTCACGTTTCATAAGATCTTAGTGTCTTTGCAAAATTTCTAAACATGTGTAGGAGATGCACACGCATATATATGCATGTATGGTGATGTGAGTTATGTTTGTACGTTTGCTTTATATCCTCTTGAAAAAGGATGGCAATAGAAAGAAACGTTTTTTTTTCAGGTTCTTCAACAAGAATGGACGCTATGTAGATTCATATGGTTTTAAAATTTCTATATGTTTTATATGTTTTAGGAGAAAGGGTTAATATTTGTAACACACTGTGCTACGACTTGGGGCGTTGAGAATGGAAAAGTTTCCACATTAATCGGATGAAAATGTGCAACCTGTTGATATTTTTATATCGGGTCCCAAGGTCCACAGTATCTTTATTTTTTTCTAAATTTTTGTACAACACAAAATGAAATAGCTGTAGTTAATAAATCTGTAGATCGACTGTATCAATAGTATACTTCAAAAATAAGTACACTGAAATGAGCGTATGAACCCTAGCTATGATGTGGACAAAATAATTATAGCTTAAACATTTTTCTTTCAAATACCGTAATTTCGTATTCCAATTAACATACAACATATAAATCAGATTAATCTATAAACTAACGATTTTTCTCAACAATTATTTTTTATTACATCTCACGCCCCTGTTTTTTTCCTGCACAAACTCATGCTAAGTTAATTTTCTATCAACAAATTTGATAATTGATATAAATTGGCTAACCTATTATCAGTACTGGAAAAGGATATTTCGTTGTTTTCATGCTCGACATTTATACGGATGTAATGCAACCGCCCAACTTTTGCCATTCCCATACGATCTTTCGGATTATACAGTGGCAGGTGCATAATTCCTCGCTCAAATATGGTTTGTTATTGCTTCAACATGCTGGATCTGTGTGACACATGAGTTGTCCACAATAGTTGCGTTTTAGATCAAAGCAAAACCATGTACATGCACGTAGTTATAGCCTGAAGTACTGATGCTTCCTAATTTGAAAAGTAGAACGATTACCATCACGCGCAGACCCATCCACGTGTTACATGCACTGATAGGTTATTGAGTTATAGAGGTAAAGCTCTATTAGTTAATTCTTCCCAGTACTATTGTCAAGTTGGCCAGACGCATTTGTTATATCAGGGGAGGCGAGGGGTTGGGGCCCCTCCCGTTGGACGCCGGTGAAGCCGGGGAAGAGATAGGGACGGGGCCGGATCTAAGGAAGAAAGGGGAGCGAGAAGGGGGTTGAGTGGAGGCGGCGAACGAGAGAAAGGTTGCTTACAGTGTTTAACTAACACCAAGTCAGGGTACAATTTCTTTCCAAACTTATCACACAAGGTATGTTATATACTTGACCAACATTATCGCAAACAGCTCATAAGCTATATAGTGAATTAAACGGTGTTGGTTCCGATCACAACCTATGAACCATTTTGTCCCGCATACTTGGCCCCACATTGAGAGGATAAAGAATCTAGACCCATAATTATAAATTTATGGTATATTTTAGTAATTAATGATAATTATATTATGGGACTAATATTTTCTATAAGTTAAGTGAATACGTTATGTCCCATGGTAATAGATGTCTTGAGATAGATTTATGTGGTCATCATCATCAAATCAAGTGGAGGTGTTAAGTGTTGATGCTTAAAGTCAAGAATCCAGATTTGAAGTAGAGATGTTCGTCATCGAGTTTCAAGAGGATGCGTAAGGTAAAGGTATAACTAGTATAGGCTAAGAATGTATTCCTAATCTTTTACCGGTCTCGGTGTTTGGTTCAGGAACCAGATGCTAATATATGTTATCGTACTATTAAGAGGGGTCTTGACTAGTAGCTTGAGTGTATCATGTGATGATAGCTCATTATGCTTGCTCTAGCTCTTCGTGGCATGGTGCTAATATTTGTGAATGTATTTTGTAAATAGTTAAGGCTCATGCATGATCTTTGTTATATGTGACTTAAATTTATGAATGTGTTTTGCAAATGACTTTAGTCCATGTTCCCGACCCCTTGATGCATGATTCAAGAGCTTCGCAAATGTGTTTTGCAAATTTGTTGTGGATCATGTTCCATTCTTGTTTGCATGGTACTAAAATTCGCGAATGCGTTTTGCGAGTTGTTGAAGTACATACACTTTTGTCCGTGTTGAATTTTTTCTTTAGCGGTCAGACCACCATGTGTTAGATGGTCTGACTAGTGAGGGCAGTCTAACTACACGTTGCTTGGTGGTCTGACTGAACCTCACTTGGAATGTCTATTTTGGTTGATTCGGTCATTTTGGCAGAAGCTCCATTTTGTGAACTTTATGGTAGTGGTCTGACCAGTGGAGTAATTCAACTGGGCTTCTATAGTTGGTAGTCTTTTACCAGAGAGCATGTTTTTGTGCCTTCTTCGGTTCTCAGTGAGCAGTTGGACTGGTCAGGCAGTCTGACTACACTTGTTGTGGTAGTCAGACCGCCCTTGCCCTGTGATGGCTACTTTTTTAGCTGTTGAAAGTAGGGCGATCTAATCGGCCATATGTTGATGATCAGACCGACCTAGGCCAATTTTTGTTGGAACTTTGTGGCAACGGCTAGTTTTTGAGTGTGAATATAGATATCCTTTTATGGCCAGTTGGACAAGATTGCTGGTGCCATATTTTCATTCTTGAGGTAAAGAGCAAGCCCTCTCATATCTTTTGTGCATGTGTTGCACTAAGTGAGCTTAGAGAGGCAAATCCTTATGCATACGTTGCATTTGGTGGTGGATTTCATATTCATTAAGTATTAGCACTTAATTCATTTCAAGTGAGTGTCTCTGACTTGTTACTCTTGGTGTTTACCGACACTTAAACAGTTTAGAGGAGTTGAGCTAGTGATATTCTCAAAGGTACTTGTAAGAAGGCCTAGGCATTTGTCGTTGACTTGTGTTTGCCACCTCTAGAGTGGAGGTCCAATTCAATTGGGCTTATCTCAACGTGGATTAAGGGAGATCGATAAGTCTTCGAGCACCACAGTAAAAAGAGACTGTGTCATCTTGTGTGGTTTGCTCTCTTGTGCTTTACATTGTTGCAATTTACAATTCTAGAATAAATTGCTTACTTGTCACCCTAGGATTGCAAACTTTGACATAGACATAGACTATTTTGATTTACGCTTCCACACATAAAACTGGTTTGGGTCAAAGAGAATTTTAAAACTGGCTATTTATCCCCCTTTTAGACGGTCTTCTCGACCTTACAGAGGATATTGAGGAAAGAAAAAAACTTAGATCCGATTCCGAACATTAGATTAGAAGGAAGTTGGAGGTCGAAGAGTGGCACTAGAAGTTGGAATCCTAGCGGCCTCCACAAGCTTCGCACCAGCATCCACCATCAGCCCCTCCCACCTCTTCTCTGACTTTATCAACGGTATTCTATGGGTGGGGTTCCATTGTTTTCTAGAAGTATTTTTATCTAAATTTTTTAATATAGAAAAGCAACAAAATAAATAAATTAAGTAGAAAAAGAAAGCAAGTTTTTACACATCTAAGAAGGACGCATTTGGCAAGGGCGTCCAGGTCTTGATGCGTTCTTTCTTAGATGTGTAAAATAGCCTTCCTTTCCTACATATTTAATTTATTTTGTTGCTTTTCGTATATATCAGAAAGGTAATTTTATCTTTAAATTATTCTATGTTTTGCTAATAAGTTGTTCTAGTTTTTTTTTCTCCAGTGAGTTGTCTAATGAATTCTTTTACCCATGATGTGTTTTGGTATATCGACTCACCTAGACGACTGTGGTTATGCCTACACCAAAGATCAACACCAGGCTAAGTTAGTTATAAACAAATCTTATATGGCTTTCTTTCGACGAACAACACTGTTACCGAGATGAGGTCCCTATACATCCATGGAGAGCCTCGACAATCTCCTTCCTATTTCAGTGATCATCAGAAAATTATATTGTTGTTGCAAGATCTAGAGTCTTCAGCGAGATGCCTACACATCCATGAAGATTCTTGATAATCTACTTCCCACTTCCATGATAATCAGAAATCATGTTGCCATTATAAGATCCGGAGTCTTCGGCAAGAAAAATAATGAAGTTTAGCTTGTTCATCCACTCAAAGACCTGTTGGTAACAAGCTATTCATCGAAGGTCTTAAATGTAAAAATTGGGTACTCATGTACTTTAACCTTTGTTTTTAATATAAATCAGACAATTTTTTTCTAAAAAGAAACTATGCATTGCAAACAAATGCGTTAACCTTCGTACCCTACATATTTAACCTCTTGCAAACTTATTTTAGCACCTATAAAGAGACTTCATACATTGGCTATTTTGGAATGCGATAAATTCACAGATTCGGAAACCCTTGAAGAGAATATTCCTATGGGAATAAAATTGTTTCTGCTAGATTTAATGGCATGGGACTCTTGTCATGCGGTGTTAGATGGAATGTGTGCTGTGTTCGTGTCCGTCTAGGTGTTGTATATTTGTATTGGATGAAAGCTTCGTGTGGGTTATCGCCAAGACACTGCCTTTCAGTTTCCTGTGAAATACTTGTGTTCCAATATGATGCGAAAGTGTCCGCACTCTTCGTCTCAAAAAGAAAAAGGGAAGTGTGAAAGCTCGTTTGCTGGGAAGTGTGAAAGCTCGTTTGCTCGGTGCATCTACACAAGCACAGCTCATAAAAAATGCTCCCGTCGAGACAGTGGAACAGAATACACGGATAAGCACCAGCGGAAAACTCCAATTATCAATTTTGTTGCTCTCGTCTCATTGGTGCTGAGGCATAGTTTATTCAGATAGGATAGTATACAGAGAACTAACATTGCACCACACAGCTTAGTTTTTTTGTATATAGCTTATGGCTTTTTTCGAACCAACAAATAAGAATGAAATAATTTCTTTGTCATCTTTTCGAAATAGCTTATTGGGACAATATTTTCAAAGTAGTTTATCTGTATTCAGCACGTTCATATAAATACTCACTCTAGAGCTAAAAATTATCAGCTACAGTTATAAACATTAGTCTTGTGATCTGCCTGAGCAAACAGATTTAAGGCGCAATAATATAAACGAGAATGCACTACAATAATTAGTCGACGATCGACGTAATGAAAAATGTTTGCACGTGGTTTTGTCAATGTGTTCCGATTGGCCGACAGGCCCCAGGTTTGACTGAGTGAGGAGGGACGAGAGAAAAGGACAGAGAAAATCAAATTTTGTTTGACTCTTTTTTTTCTCTTTGTTATATAAGCTGCTTGCCTATTTCCTCGCGAAAGACAAAAAAAGTTCTTTCCAATCACGGCAGGCCATATTTCACTTGCCAGGATTGTTCACCTCACGCCCTGCCTAACTGTGTATGTTAGGCTGGATCAACGTGACAAGGTGAGAGTGATAGAAGACACAGCCCAAAATTTTGCTCTCTCTCGGTTTAACTAAATATCTCAAAAGGAAGAAAAGTTTTATCTTAAGGTCATACATCCTGAGCCACTGCCTAATTAGCCATCGTTTTTTTAAATAGGCCAGGAGCTCTGGCAATCAATTTAAGAAAGGAGCCAAGCACCCGAGCTAGAGATCGCGTGGGTAAGACGCCGAGCGCACATTCTATCAACTGAGCAGCCCGCTCGGTTCCTCCAATGAACTGAATGAAGTTTATCTGGTGAAGTCAAGATATAATCTACTGTAAAGCTTAACAAATCCCATGTGCTTCTAAATGTGTTGTTACTCTTTGGGGACAATGACCAAACTTTCACCAAACTAATGAAATCACCGTCATATATATAGTCCAGTCCATGAGAGAAAAGTGATATATGCTTATCATTATAGATGACTTCTTTAGATATTCTTAGGTGTATTTTCTCTCTTCTAAGGATAAGGCCTTTATCTACTTTAGAGAGTTAGCCCTTATATTAGTTGTTGATCTTCTAGGAGCCTTGAGAGTCATTTTGAGTGATAATAATACTAAATTCAAGAACTCATCTTTTGTCACTTTCTGTACTGAGCAAGGTCTAAAGCACCAGTTCTCTTCTCCTAAAGCCCCAGCAGAATAGAGTTGTAGAGAAAAAGAATATGACTCTTGTAGAGATGGCTAGGGCTATGCTAAGTAAGCATAGCACCCATATGAGGTTTTGGGCTGAGGCAATTTCTATTGCTTGCTTTGTGTCTAATAAGGTGCTTTTTGAGATCTTTTTTAGGCAAGACTTCTTCATTCTTAAATATGGCAACTATATAAATTTTAATCCGGATGTTATAATAGCATTTTTCTTGGATATCCTATCCATTCTCGTGGCTTTCGCGTTTTTAATTGGATACTAACAAAATCATTGATACTTGTGAAGTCACTTTTGACAAGATTAGTCTTGTCACTAGACCCGATAATATAGATACACATATACATGGTGATCAGGAGAGCATCTTCGTCGACAACGAGACCGACTTAGAGGATAGGGATCCAATCCCTCCTCTTGCATCTCCTGAGTTGGTTGGAGAGCATACTTTCACTACTCTAGATTTAGTAGAGCAGCCTCCTCACATCTTCACCGACATTACTAGTGGCTCTACTCCTACCTCCATAGCCCATGAGGTAGAGGTCACATCTGTACTAGGACCACCGCTTCATATTTAGCGAGGACATCCTCAGGAGCAGATGCTTGGGGTTTCCATAAGCAAGTTACTCACTCCAGGTTTATTTCTCCAAATTTCTATATCAAGTAGCCTCCTAGTTTTGAAAATCCTAAGTTTCCAAACTACGTGTGTAAGCTCTCCAAAACCTTGTATGGATTAAAGCAAACCCTTAGAACTTTGTATGATAGGTTTAAAAGTTTCTTGCTTAAGAATGATTTTAAAATAAAAATAGTAGATAAAATCCTGTTCACTTTCAGGCATGGCGGTGATTTTCTTCTTGTTTAGATTTATGTGGATGACATAATCTTCAGTGACTCCTTTCATGCTTTGGTAGCCATATTTTAAGATTCGAGATGAGAATGATAGGTGAGCTGACTTTATTCCTTGGTTTTCAAATCAAGCAACTGAAAGACGAGACCTTCACTCATCAAAGTAAGTACACTAATGACCTTCTTCGGTGCTTTGATATGGGAAGCAGTAAGCCAATATCTACTCTAATTGCTACTTCTACCATGCTGATCCTCATGAGGATGGAGAGCTTGTAGACCAGAAGGAGTGACGTAGCATGATCGACACCCTCCTCTATCTCACTACTTTGAGGCTAAATATACATTTTGTTATGTGCCTGTGCGCTCGATTTTAGGCTTACCTTAATGCATCTCATCGTTAAGTAGTGTGTTGCATTTTTTGGTATCTTCAAGACACTCTTGAATTTGGACTATAGTATTCTTCTAATTCGACACTCTCTTCATGTTTCTTCTGATACTGATTTTGTTGGGTGTAGAATAGATAGAAAGTACCTCTGTCACTTGTTATTTCTTAGGCACATCTCTTCTCTCTTGATCATCTAGGAAGCATTCCACTATTGCATAGGCTACTACAGAAGCGGAGTATGTAGCTACTGCTAGTAATTACTCTCTTGTTCCCTTAAACTTATCTACTCTATAGGACTATGTGTTAGCTATAGGTAGTGTTCCACTACTATGTGATAATACGAGTGCCATGTTGAGAGACAATGTGATTATGACCACATGTTTGTGATGAGTAATTGACGAGGGTTCTGGAAAGATTGTGTTTGGTTTGTGCGTTTCGTGCCATGATGGCATTTGGCTCAGTCAGGTTTGGTTAGTCGGACTTGAGGCATATTCTTCTTCCCGATTGGTCATTTGAGCAATTTCATGCTTAAGTACGATTTATTGATGCTAATGAGGATTACCTGTTTCGAGCGGTGCTATGTAATGTATTTCTTGTCTGTGATGGCTGCAGGACGTCAAGGCGGAGTCGTGGCGAGGCACGGGATTACCGGAGTAGGCGCAGGTGGTGCCGAGGTTAGAACGGTCGAGGTGTGCCAAAGACGGCGAGGACTCGAGGTGGTTGTGAGGCTTGGATGGAAAGAAACGAGGAAACTTCCCGGAAGGTGCAGAAGGGGCGATTTGGTAAATTCGCAAGGCTGCACAAGTGGGAGCAGTTTCGTTTGAGATTAGCGGGCAAAACGGGTTGAAAACCCGGTAACCAAAGCCTATAAAAGGAGGGTTGTCTCCTGGTGCATGTATGGCTTGGAGAGAGGGTTTGAGTTTGTTTTGCTTTTCTCTTTAGTTGTTGGGAGTTGGTGAGAATGCAGGAGAGTTAGCTTTGCCTGTTACTTCTGTCCCCTTCATGAGTTTGAGAGATGGGAGGATTTCTTGAGTCTTTGGTGTGAAGAGATAGTTGTAATTCCTGTACAATCATTCATCTCTCTTCCTCAATTTCAATGGAAAAAAGATTGTGATTGGCTATCTTCGTTTTCTTGCTTTGTCTGTGATGAACTTCATTTTTGCTTTCCCTCTGTTCTTCTCAGTTTTGGGATGATTTTGAGTAAATCTTGTGCTTGCTTGTTTGTTTCTTGGTAGCTCTGAGATGGGAAGTAATTCTAGACCTCATGGGCATCCCATTTTCAAGATCAATGAGAGGAATCACTGGTTTCTCTTCTCTCTGAGCTTCGTCAAATCTTCCTCTGTTCTTGAGTTTTCTAGGGTTTGGGTACAGAGCACTCTTGGATCTTTTGAATCCCTTATTTGAGAGGCTTGAGTTTCAGGTTTTCAAGGGCTTAGATCATTGCTAATCCAATTGCAAAAGGTCTTGAGCAAAGGATGGATGGGTGATGAGTAATCTGAAGATTAGTGCTATCCTTCACTTCATTTTCAGATTTTTCCTCATTTCTTGATTTCTAGCCCCTTTGGTGAAATCCTTGAATTCAAAAGGTCCTAATGCTATTTGAAACAAGTTCTTGAGCTTATGGTCTGAGGAGAGTAGAAGCACTTCATCATTTTTCTTAGTTTTGAGCAAAAATCAGTTTTTCAGCCTTTTTAACTGTCAGCTCGGCCCTGTTTGAACTATGAACTGGTCAGACCGGACTTTGACCTGCGGTCAGACCGGCCGACCCATGGCGGTCTGACCGGAGGCCAAGAGGTGGTCAGACCGGGATAAAAGGGGCGGTCAAACCGGCAGTATGCGGGTGGTCTGACCGGCCTCTGCACACCGGTCTGACCAGCCATTAGGGTTTTTGCTGCTGCTCTTTATCTTTGGTTGCTTCATTGCTTTTCTTCTCTTCTGGGTTTAGCAAGAGTTCCAGAGAGTTTGAGTATTTCTCTTCATAGTTTGCCATAGCTATCGGAGAGAAGTTTCTCAAGTGGATCTTTAGAGGGGTAATTTTTAAAGTCGACATTCACCCCCATCTGTCGTCAATTTCGATCCAACACATGTATATTGCCAAACCTGAATGCAACACTCCAAGACTAAGCACATTGATATTAGATACAATTTTCTTAGAGACCATGTAAAGAAGGGGGGTGTTCTTCTTTAGTTTGTAGAGTCTGAGCACAAGATTGCCGATATAAGACTCTCTACTCCTCATTTTGCTTCTTTGTAGGGGGAGTGTCCTTTTGGCTTGCTTTGAGGGGAGTATGACACTTTTTATTCTTTATCATATTGTATATTTAAGTTTCAACAACTTGTATTGTAAAATTTAAATGGAATTTTGACTATTATCTCCATGTGACATGATATTTTGCTTTACATTTTGCCATGTCTTGTGCTAGTTTGATAGATTAATCATGTTTTTTATGTGCAGCTTAACTTTTTCCATGCTAGTTTTGCTTAAATGTGAAAAACCTGAACTAAATCTTGTCAATGTTGGATCTTATGACTAATTTTTCTCTAGTGATCATCTTATGATTCATGCCATTTCAAATAGACTAAGTTGAGTCTAGAATATAATTTAAGCTTTAAATTGAGCTATGCAATTCTTTGTTCAAGTATGAGTTTGCTTCTCCCAAGCTTTTGCAGCTCTTGTCAAGCATTACTTATGGACTCAAAAGTAGCTCATTGTTCTTGAACTAGAAAATAAAATAAAAATGATATCTTTTTGTATGAAAAACTGATCTAACTAATTCTTTCTCATGAGAGGACTTACCATTGCACTAGGCATAAACTCAAGGAAAATTTTAGATGATCATGACTATTTTCTTAAGTTTTTCACTTGAGATAGTTAAAATAAGACTTGAGATCTAGCATATAACAAATTCAAGCAAAAATAAAATGATGAAAAATTGTCAAAATTTAGGAGGCAATTGTGGATGGCTCCTAATTCAGGACTTGCTTTACTGAGATAAGTCCAAAATATATCTCAAAAATTGCCAATTGTGCTCAAATCCAAGTGCTTGAACAAAAGGATTCGATAGTGAACTTGTAGCACTATAAAATGACTCAATTGTAGGTTCTTGGTTCTATTTAGTTTATTTACATGACTTGGCTCATTTTTGGATACTTCTGGCTAAATTATGACTTTGAGCAACTTGACATGCTAAAAATTCCACTTAATTCAAGATTCTTGCTCATTTTGCTTAGCTTTGCTATATGGATTGCCATGATCTAGATAGTTACTTCACATAATATAACTTAGTGTAAAACTTATAGAGTCACTTTAGATAATCTTTGCAACTCCTTATCAATCTAAAAATGAATAAATGTAATCACTTCATTTTTTATGCTCTATCTTTTTTCATGCATCTTGATGTCTCCATTGTCAAAAGAGGAGAAAGATTAGTAAAAATGCATATTTTAAGCATGATTTGGAGTTTTTGCGAGAATTCTTGCTATGCTGGAGCTTGTTTTGCTTTATTGTGAATCTCTTAATCTCTTGATCTCTTCTTATCATGACCAATATCAAATAAAACTATTGTTTTTTTCATACGGATGTAGTGTGAGATTTTCCAATTTGTTTGGAGTTAAAGCCTGTTGTTGAAAACTTACTCTATTTAGTGGCTTCACTCCATTTCTGACTCATATGGTTATTTTTAGTCTTTTCAATCCTGTCGTGACCATTTTGATATTCTCTTCTTTAATTCTAAAACCACATCCTATTTGCATTTTTGAGAAATTTTTAATGGGTTCATCAATGGGGAGGTTGAGAGACCATGTGAGAAGTTCCAGGATAATGTTGTGATGAACCTTGCCAAGTTTGTGGAGTGGAAATATGGCAAAATTTGCATTTGTCAGGTTTGTTGTCAAACAAATCGATCTGATCGCTGGCTAACCACCGGTCTGACCGCTAGCTAACCACCGGTCCGATTGCTAGCTTGTTGCTGGTCAAACCACTGATGGGTTGCCTGTTAGACCACTGATGGCCAAGTTTTGTTGGTGGTTGCACCTTTTGAGAACTGGTTGTTTGCGTTGTATTCAACCGGTCTGACTGGCCTTTGGTTGGTGGTTAGACTGGCCTAAAAAATTTGTTATGTGATTTTGGAAAATTGGTTTTTGGATGAATTGAATTATGTTTTAATCAGTGCATTAATGTTGCATCAAGCATGTTTTAGCTAACGTGGGTCAAGTTATGAAGAACTTGCGCCTAGAAATTATTTATTCATCTTGGATGTGTAGGAAGTTTTAGAGTCAACCATGGTCAGTGGTGAGGATTGAGACTATGCTCATAGAGGAGCCGAGGCCCAGAACGAGTTTATGTTGCCGGGTGAGATGGTTGAGCTCAAGCATAGCATGAGAAAGGTGGAAAATGCTAAAGGAAAGGTTTGAGCGACGGGTTACTATGGCGCTTGGGAAAGCGATTTAGGTCAAGGAGATGCTGAGAAGATCAAGTGAATTAAAGGCTTAAGGACTTAGTGGATTCAGACTCATGTGCTTTGAAAAACATGCATTTGTTAAATGTGTGAGTAAAACCTGTGTTGTATGGGGCTAACGGGTTTTCCCCAAATATGCTAGTGGTTGCCTCATCTATTAAACACGATGGGATGGATAGTGGCGGATCCAGGAATTTTAGAATGGATATTCGAAGTTACAAAAATATTATTTAATAGAAAACACAAAGGTCCACAATAGCGAAAATTAAAGTACAATTAATGCGACAATGCTTCATACCTTGGAAGCGAGATATAATGTCATCATCCTTAATTTGCATCATTCTTAATTTGCAGACTTCTTCATTTTTTTAAAGCTCAAAGATCTACGAAATCAAACATATGAAAGATCATATTAGCAAAAGCGAGATATATGGTTCAGTATTCACACAATTCTTGACATTGTGTGCATGAACAATATATACCTACAATAATTCAAGTTATGTAACCGCTGTTTTGTCTACAAATAACAGCAAAAATCTAACAAAATATTTGCGGAACAAGCACTTTGCACTCTAATTCTGTTCTTGTTCAAGAATTGGTGCATCAAATGACTGAAAGCATGTATTTGTTATGTTCAGCTAGTAGCATACGACAAAAGGTTGTCCTCCTAAAGAACTCACTTCAGCAAATTATAAGGATAATTGATGGCTCAGTCCTTTCTCCTACAATTTTTTGTTTGCACAGAAAGTTAGATTTTTTCAAACATGTTATTACAGCTTAAGGGACAAGATAATCTCAAAGCACTCCTTGAAGGCAGCACAAAAAGCAATCCTGATCAACTGAGTGTTCTGAACCCTCACACTAGCAAATTGAGTGAGATATCCTCAACACTTTCAGTATGACCGAAACAAGTGCAAGCAGCTTTAAGTACAGTACATGAATGTGAGGTCCAATTGCAATTTGTAACTACTTTGTCTATTGCAATCATTAGAGACAAGATGCATCACGCATGTCTTGCAAAGACAAGGCACATGGCTGGAAATTATCATCTCTGCATAAGTGCATACCAATTTTGGAATGCCATAAATGGAAAATGGCACTGGGCCACTGGCATAGACGCATTGCAGAAGGCCAGAAGCCAGAAGGAAAAGAGAATTAAAAAGAGGGCAAGCAATTAAGCATCAGTACTCAGTAGGAAGAGCTATGGCAATGTCAACCTTGAAGCACTTCTCATCTCATGTCAACAATCTATCTTTTTCATGATGCTTGTTTTGATATCTTTCTACTTGAGCAATGATAACTAAACTAATGTGGAAAAGTTTAACTTGAATTATAGCAAGAAATCAGGAATCACCGAATCAGATCTGGGCCATCTGGCAATCTGAATCTGGCATACAGGCATAGTGGCAATGTGGCATAGAGAAACTGAGAAAGTACCTCCCCACTGTCCCAGGCCATTGAGGGTGAAGATGAGGTCGCCGCTGCCCGCCTCGCCGGAGTGCGGCATCGGCGACCGCCCGATGCCCGTGCGCCGCCGAGAGAGAGAGACGCCGAGATGCCGAAGTCGCCGAGACTGCGGGGTGAAGATGAGGTCACCACCGCCCGCCTCGCCGGAGTGCGGATCGGGCGACGCTTGACACCGTCGTCGCCGCGGGAGAGGAGAGTGGAGAGGCCAAGTCGTCGAGTGCGCGAGTCGCTGAGAGCCTGAGACCGTGAGCCACTGAGGCGTGAAGAGCGATGAGGCACTGAGGCGTGAAGAGCGATGAGAAACTTTTGCTGGGCCAAGAACCCTGTGGTGCGTGGGCGGTGGGCCAAGCACATGACTCTGGACGCGGGACGGGAGACAGCCGGTCTCGCGCGGCGCTGCCAGGCTGACCTAGGAGACGGAAATGAGGTGAATTAAGTTTATTTACTAGTATACATATATATTACATGCTGTATATAGTGGATTTTTTACCAAATTTTTTGGGTATTCAGCTGAATACCCATGAATTACTGTAGATCCGCCCCTGGGGATGGAGGGTTGCAAACTAACCATCTAACTATCCATTATTCTGACCTTTTGTTCTAAGATTAGGGTTAGAGAAGAGTGAGTGTTGTGGTGTGGTATCTTGTCCTCCAGGTGGAGTGGTTGTAAAACCTTTATCCTCAAGTAGCAATACATCAACTTTGTCCATCTCTCATGGTGTCTCCTTGTTTGATTTGTTCTTATTCTTGTTGGTTTTGATCTCTTCTATCCCCTTCTTGATCTTGTTGTGTGCCAAGGAGATATAAGTGAAAGAGATAACTCATGAAGATCGTATTCCATTTATCTAGCCACCAAGTCTTTTAGGATTTTAAAGTTGCACTCAAGGTTCTTGTTTCGAATCTTTAGGAGTTTTTTTTGCTTGCCGTGATATATGGGGATACATCTATAGCTATCTTGG
This sequence comes from Dendrocalamus sinicus, assembly GCA_036346575.1. Classification (NCBI taxonomy): domain Eukaryota; kingdom Viridiplantae; phylum Streptophyta; class Magnoliopsida; order Poales; family Poaceae; genus Dendrocalamus; species Dendrocalamus sinicus. The sequence goes on from CM070645.1 coordinate 18,841,980, forward strand.
ACATCATTTACCAACCAGCAAGTTTTATCCTGAGTTTTTAGTTTTTGTCTGATTTTAGTGTAATTTTGTTTATTCTTAAGAAAGGTCTAAAATTTGACAAGAATTCAAGAAATCCTTTGATGTAATATGTTCTTGAGGTCCTAAACAAGGTGTGTACAAAATTCCATTTTTATTTGTCTATGGATTTTTGGAGTTGCGCCAAAAGTGGTTTGGATTCAGGCAAATTTTCTATTTTGGGAACAGGGGAGTAGTCATACCGCTATAAGAACAAGGATATCTGACTAGAGGAGGGTGAATAAGCGATTCTAAAAATTTTTCCTACCAAGACTAATTTCCACAAAATATGACTAGGCAAGATTTCAATGCAATTTAAACCTACGTAAGTCTAGTATACGTAAGGCACCACAAGCATTAGTCTCTACAAATATATCTCTAGCACTAGTAAATAAGACAATCTTAACAATCACAAAGTTAGAAATATAAGTGCGGAATGTAGAGGCAAAGAAATAACCACAAAATGACTTGAGAAGTTTTTCCCATGGTATCGACGACTTGCCAGTCTTCACCAGTCTACGTTCAGGAAAGCCCAAAAAACTTGGACCGGCTCCACGAATTAAGCCTCAACTCCTCAATCCACTAGTGGTTATTCTTACTCCGCTCCAGACATGGTGGACACCAAACCACTAACGAGCTGGCGCTGGGCCTCTTCACAATCTTCTTGAAGAGGCCACCTCATAATCTCCTGCCAAGTTGTCTAGGTGTTGACAAGTACCAAGAGTAATAAATCACAGCTTCGTTTGACAGTGATGAAGTGCCAAATGATCAATCTAGATGAATGCACTTTATGTTGGCTCAACTACCTCAAATGAATGGAATGAAAACAATTGAGGTGTGGAGTGAATGCTCTATACTCCAGGATGTTTCAATATAGTGCCTAACTTTGTCCTTGAGCAAGTGGGGGTTATTTATACCCCCACCAGCCAAATCTAGCCATTACAAGACAATCCCTAAAAAATTAGGGAGAGCGAAAGTACCACGTTCATCGACCAGCACTACCGCACCTGTTTTGATGTAACAGTAACGACTATATCAAAGTGTCAGAACTAGTCGTTGAAATTTGGCATGATACTACCACCGTTGTAATCGTGGAAGTTCCAATCTTTAGTAGTTCCAAATTTTTGGCTTGGTACTTCCATTTGTTTCGAGGCTGAAAGTTGGTGCTCTCTGGAAAAAACGTAACATTCATATTTTTAGAGCTTCTGTGTTTAGGTAGTTCCGCTCAAGAATTGCGACACTTCCTCTCTATGGTAGTTCCACCGTTAAAACTTCAGCACTTGTGTTTTCCAGAGATACAAAAGTGATTCCAAAGGTGCTATCTAGGAAAAAAACATTCTGCTCATTTTGTTGGAACTTTCGGAATGCAGAAATACCTCTGTTTACACTCTGGTACTTCTGATATTCCTGACAGTACACAGTTTGGCTATCAATTTTAGTTTTAAATCCATGCATGATCCTAAATTGATTCAATGGCACAAGAACATGTTATCAAATTACTAGCCATGATTTATCTTAATAGTATGGAATTTATCCTATAATTCGGTCTTTCACCCTTTCTCCTAAGACCGGTAAAATTAAAAGGGATCCTAGACTATTTATACCTTTGTTTTGAGCAAAATTGATCTTCATGTTGATCCTTAGCATGCATCTCGCAATCATCATCAGGACTAGAGATGGCAACGGGTAAATACCCATCGGGTATTGCCATTCCATACCCGTACCCGCTAGGTGTAAATTTACCCGTCGGGTTACCCGTATCCGCACGCGGGTAGGAAAATTTACCCATACCCGTACCCGCGCGGGTATTACTACCCGACGGGTAACCTGCACTGTAAGCATACCCGGTTCAACACATAAGAATATCATCAATTTAGACATTCATTAATCATACATGCCAAGCACAAAAGCGTCTAATGATCAAAATTAGTACATCACACAAACATACTTGACATGACCATATCAACATATGACAAACAAACAAACAAACAATCAACAACAAGTAGATAATAAAATTAACATTTGAGTGGGATGTCTAGTTGTCTAATGCGGGTATTCATTACCGCGGGTAGGCGGTATGGGTAGTATATACCACACCGCACTCCGCCTACCCGGCGGGTAGAGGATTTCGCCCAATAACGTACCCATGGGTACATAAAATTTTCCATACCCGTCTTTTTATCGGGTAAAACCCGTCGGGTATTCGGGTATCGGGTACCCATTGCCATCTCTAATCAGGACTAACCTTTCAAATACTCAGTAAATATGTTAGTCCCATATTCACATAATGTTATTAATTACCAAAACCATTTTTAGGGGGCCTAGATGCTTTCAATCTCCCCTTTTTGGTAATTTATGACAACACAAATATTATATGAGAAGAATAAAGTTCTGAATATACCACTTGTTTGAAAAAAGAGTTGTATATTCTTTTGTTGCTTTGAAAAGATAATTAATTGTTGCAATGAGCTCAGTGGAGTTTGGAGAATTAATTTTTGCAATGACTCAATGGAGTTTGGAGAATTATTTTGCCCTTGGAGGCTCCTCCTTTAAGGGCAAAATGATCACCGCTTTCAAGGCCAAGGTGGTATCAAGCGATGAGTCTGAGGATGATGAGGAGGACTCCAAGGAGGAGTTGGCTTTTCTCTAAGGGCAAAATGATCACCGCTTTCAAGGCCAAGGCAGTAAGAAAGATCCAAGAGCTTCTCTTTATCCTTCTTGTACAACTCATTGGTGATGAGGTTTTCCAATAGTTGTGTTGGCGTCATTCTTGCCAACTTGGGAGAGTTGAAAAAGAGTGTCCCCAATGTCTCGTACTTCTTCGGCAACGCCCTAAAAATCTTTCTTATATTATCAACATCCATTAGTGATGTGCCAAGGCCCTTGAGCTTATTCACAATGTTGTGGGGGGGGGGGGTGAGAATACATTTCATTTATGTTCTCATGAGGCAACATTGAGAATGTCTCATATTTGATCCAAAGCCTATGCAATTTGTCTTCTTTAACCGTGGATGTTCCCTCATGGATTTCCAAGAGAGTGATCCAAATATTATGAGCAGTTTCCAAATTGCTCACTCTATTGAACTCATCCGCATTTAAAGCACTAAATAGAGCATTCATGGCTTAAGCATCTAAATGAGCAATACGTCCCTCGTTTTTCGTGGGATATAGTGGATCAAGAAGCATAACATAACCCTCATTTACGATTTTTTATATGCTCAGACTCATGGCCTTATGATAAATAGACATTCTAATTTTCCAATAAGAATAATTTGAGCCATCGAAAAAAGATGCCTTCCCTATAGCAATCCCCTCACTAGTCATCCTTTTCTCTCTAGATAGTTAAGTCTAAATTAACAAGAGACCAATCTCTGATACCACTTGTAGGATTAAGGATAACCGACTAGAGGGGAGTGAATAGGAGCTTCTAAAAATTCCTACCTACTAAAACTAATTTCCACAAAATATGACTAGGCAAGATTTCAATGCAATTTAAACCTACATAATTCTAGTATACCTAAGACATCACAAGCATTAGTCTCTACAAATATATCGCTAACACTAGTAAATAAGACAATCTTAAGAATCACAAAGTTAGAAATATAAGTGCAGAATGTAGAGGCAAAGAAATAACCACAAGATGACTCGAGAAGTTTTTCCCGTTGTATCGAAGACTTACTAGTTTTCACCAATCCACGTTGAGGAAAGCCCTAGTGACTTGAACCGGCTTCATGAATTAAGTCTCAACTCCTCAATCCACTAGTGGTTGTCCTTCCTCCATTCCGGACATGGTGGACACCAAACCACTAACAAGTCAGTGCCGCGCCTCTTCATAATCTTCTTGAAGAGGTTACCTCGTAATCTCCCGCCAAGTCGTTTAGGTGCCGGTAAGCACCAAAAGTAACAAACCACAGCTTCACTTGACAGCGATTATGTGCCAAAGGATCAATCTAAATGAATGCACTTGATGTTGGCTCAACTACCTCAAATGAATGGAATGAAAGCAATTGAGGTGTGGAGTCAATACTCTATACTCAAGGATATTTCAATGTAGAGTCTAACTCTATCCTTGAGTAGGTAGGGGTTATTTATACCCCCACCAACAAAATCTAGACGTTACAAGGCAATCCTTGAAAAAATCAGGGTGAGCGGAAGTACCACTGTTCATCGGCCGGTACTACTGCACCTGTTCTGACGCAACAGTAATGGCTATATCGGAGCATCAGAACTAGCTGTAGAAATTTGTCATGGTACTACCGCTGTTGTAATCATGGTAGTTCTGAAATTTTGGCACGATACTTCTATTTTCTTCGAGGCCAAAAGTTAGCGCTCTCTGGAAAAACATACCGCCCGAATTTTCGGAGCTTCCGTGTTCCGGTAGTTCTGACGCAACAGTAATGGCTATATCGGAGCGTCAGAACTAGCTGTAGAAATTTGTCATGGTACTACCGCTGTTGTAATCATGGTAGTTCTGAAATTTTGGCACGATACTTCTATTTTCTTCGAGGCCAAAAGTTAGCGCTCTCTGGAAAAACATACCGCCCGAATTTTCGGAGCTTCCGTGTTCCGGTAGTTCCGCTCAAGGATGGCGGTACTTTCTCTCTGCGGTAGTTCCATCATTAAAACTTCAGTACTTCTGTTTTCCAAAGATACAAAGTGATTCTAAGGGTGCTCTCTGGTAAAACTTGTACTGTTCATTTTGTTGGAATTTTTGAAATGCGAAAGTATTGCCACTTACACTCCGGTACTTCCGATATTCCTGATAGTGCACAGTTTGCCTGTCAATTTTAGTTTTAAATACATGCATGATCCTAAATTGATCCAATGGTATAAGAACATGCTATCAAGTTACCATTCACCTCTCTGTTGCCATTTGGTCCTACAGATTGAGCTGTCATCCAGTTGCAACACTAATCGATACTATTGGCCCTGTTTTTTGGGTTATGGTTGATGGATTTTGGTTGCAGCTGATGACTTTTATCTGCACTTTTCGAGATGGTAGCGGACGGCAGAGGCGCTGACAGGGACAACGCACATGGTTTTGGGCTCAGGAAGCCATTTAGAGAATCTGCTTCAAAAAGTCGTCTGTTTATTTTGAATTTTATAGATGTTAAAAGCCAAGTGTTGTAGGGGTGGCCCCCACCTAAGCCCAGCAGGCCTGTTAGAAGGTTGTAAGACCCAGAGTAGGATATGTATAGCGACTTAAATACCCCTGATAGGGGTATACCGATGTAAGGGTACAACTGTAAAAACACTTCCCACATGGGTACTTGTATATATAAGACATGGGCTATGGGAGAGGACCCAAGGACCATCATTCTCCAACTCTCCACTACCACATCTCTCTCTGTTTGGTCTGTAACCACAATAGTTGGTGCCGTCCGTGGGGAGGACAGGAGCAAGCCTGAAATCCGAAGAAGGATGGCACCAAAAAAGGCCTCGTCGGCGGCAGTGAAGGAGAAGAAGACGGCCAGAGCGGGGCGTCGTGTCGGTACCAGGGCTTCGGCGTCGGCTATCGCGGTCGCGGGTGACGACGCAGGTGCGGCAGTCGTGGACGTCAGCGCTCGCACGACGACAACCGACCCCGCCACCGCCACGACGACAACCGACCCCGCCACACTCGCCGCAACGACAGCTGGTGGTGCGGACCGTGCGGCCGGAGCTAGCCACGAGGGAGCCGCCGCACCGACTCGTCCGCTAGGCGCACCGGCGGCTCCGGCCGCACTCGCGGTGGAAAGTGCCTTGCTGGCGGCCGTCAACGCGTTCCAGCGGGAGCTAGGGGATCTTCGCGGGGTTGTCCGAGATCTACAAGAGGCTCAGAGCCAGCAGACTGCGCCAATGGTCGCGCCAGCGCCCACGCCGGAAAGGGCAGACAGCCACAACGCCCCCACATCCAGCCGCGTGCAGCTGCGGCGTGTTGATCCAGGGTCCCCGCTCTCAGCGGGTCTGCAGCAGGCGGCATGGCCCGAAGGCTTCAAGTTCCCCAGCGTCATCGAACCATACAGAGGCGACACAGACCCCCGGGAGTTTGGGCGCGTGTACAAAACCGCGATCGAAGCCGCTGGAGGAGACGATACCACGAAGGCGAAGGGACTCCCCCTCGCGCATCAAGGAGTGGCGCTTTCTTGGTTTTCACCATAAAGCAAAACTCCATTAGTGCGTGGGAGCATATCCGCGACCGCCTTTACAACAACTTTCAAGGGAATTACGTTGAGCAGGTCGATGCAGACCAGCTCTTCGCAGTAAAGCAAGAACCTTCGGAGAAGCTCCGGGACTATTCCAAACGCTTCGCGAAGGTGCGCTGCCAGGTCAAGGACGTTAATGAGACAACCGTCATTAACGTGGCCATACAGGGCCTTCGGCCGGGCCCCATGGCCGAATACAATGCGCGGAAGCCTATCAAGACAATCGCCAAGCTTGTAATATCCCGGGCGACATTCATTAGATAATAGTTTAATAAGGGAAATAAGGGGGGAATTATGCAATTTAGCGGCAACCTGGGCTTGGGCCGAGGCCCAAGAGGTGGCCGGCCAAGGGAAAGGGGGGAGGCGCCCCACCCCCAAACCCTAGCCGCCCCTCTCCCCTAACCGCCCCTCCACCTCCCTTGTGCGCACTTCCCCCTTCCTCCTTGCGCCCCCTTTGGCCAGCAGCGTCTCCCTTGCCTCCATGGACACCCCCTGCGATTGGTGAAGGGATCTTGATCGCTGCGGTTCGAGAGGAGGAGAGCAAACGTCCGCCGGGAAGGGTTGTGGATCCGGAAGGTGGAGATTAGGACAGGAAAAAGAAGGGAGGCAGAGATCGTGTGGAGTTCTCCGTGTTTTTCAGCAATTCGTTAAGGGTAATTACTCCTAATTCTACCCGCTAGCTGCATATTTAGTTGATTAGCAATGTCGGTTTTCGGATCTGCTCAGGACAGCCTCTGTTAGACGGTTTTTTTGATATAGATCCGTGGGGATTTAGGTCTAGTATTCTCCTAGATATTTGTAGAGGACATCTTTAGCTTTCCATGAAGTGCTAGAACGCGTCATTCAGACCTCTGTAGAAAAAGTTATGATTTTTCTAGTCGGACTGTCCTGTAGATCGGGGAATTTCCTGTCAGGTTTCGGTAGATGGGTTTGGGCGATTAGAAATCAGGAGAATAAGAGGGTCTCCGTATTATGAAAGTTTCAGATATTTTCCTTAGCTTTCCAGAAAGGTCAAGAAATCCTGATTCCGACTCTCGGGGTGAAAGTTATGACAATTTTAGTGCGCTGTCCAGAGAACTCGTTACGGAATTGATGTTCTAGAAAGTTAGATGGTGCGGGTAGAAGTTGGCCGAATCAGGGAGACTCACCAACTAGATTTAGTTAGATAATTTAATTATCTGTCCAGAAAATCTGAGAACGCCCTGTTCGGACTTCTGTACCATTAGATAAGAATTTTTGAAGTTGACAGTCTGTAGAGGGGGACAGGGTGCCCGAAAAGATTTGGGGTTTTGAGTCAAGTTAAACATGTTGGGTTAGTTGGGGGTGTTTTTGTTTAATATAAAGACTCATTACTGTTGCCTTAGAAATTATTATAATTATTGTTCAGGAGGAGGACGGATTCCAGGAGCCGCACCTTCTGCTCATTCCCCGTTTTCTCGTGGTTAAGGCAAGTACAATAGTGGTCTAAACTTCATAGTATGGATTATGGATGATTGATGGTTTGGAGATGTTTTGATCTATCTTATGAGAATATTTGATTTTGATCATGTTAATGCTATGTTGAATTTGGTTATCGCTGATTGCAAACGAATGAGATAATTTTCTGGTGCATAGTTATCGTGAATGCAATTTATTTATTGAGATATTCACGTTTGTGCATCATGTTGATTATTGAGGTCTTGGTCACGTGACGACCAAGCGTTGAGGTCCCCGTCATGTTGATGTCATGACAGGCTAAAGGTCCCCATACATGTGGAGTATGGGCAAATGGTCCCTGTACCAGATGGTACAGGCATGGGTGTGCATTGACGGATGCACACTCCGCATTATCGGTAAAATGCGAAAGAGAAGAGATAAAGAGATTCTTTTGAACATATTGCATAGCATGATTTATTTATTTGATTGACGGATGAACATGAGGAGTGATGTTCCCTTTTACTCTTGTTGCCACTATTTATATTTGCTGAGTCGTTGGACTCATACTTGTTTGTTGTTGTGGTTGCTGTTTGTTTTTTTAGGTACCTACATGAGACCGGCATGCATGGGGATAAAGATGGATTAGCTTTGTTGCACTTGCACGGTCCATTCACCTTGGAAGAAATAAAGAACCTTAAACATTATTTGTTGAGTAGCTTAAGTGGTAACTGATTAAAGATCACCATGTTTAGAATGTAATAAAGGTTTAGAACTTTTACATTGCTTACGTTCTTATTTAAGTATTGTAGTTAAGATTGTGATGGCAAACATAATTCAGTTTGTTTAGAATTGGATATTTATTGTTTACTACTATTCAGATCATTTGTTTATGCATGTTGAAACATTTGATTTACTCATTAAACAAAGGAGGTTCTGCCGAAATTTTGTAAGGTGAATATAGGTTCTTCCTTATTATGTTGTTAGTTTAGTAGCATTACAGGTCATTGTTTGGCTGGGGTGTTACAAAGCTCTTTGACAAAATGGAGGAGTACGCACGGGCAGAGGAAGATGCGCGGAGACGCGACGCTGCCACCTTCGGCCTTGTTCAAGCGAAGTGTTCGTCGTGCGAAGGGGGGGCGAGTGACGATTCCCCGAAGCAGGGCCGCAGCCAGGAGCCCCGGGAAGACGTTCCTGGAGGTAACGTCACCGGGGAACAGGAAGGCCTTTCAAGAAGCAGACGCAGGCCCCAGCGTCACCAGCGCAGGCCACAAAAAGCCCACCACGTCCCCGTCGTCGAGAACGTCCTCCAAGGACCTACTCCCATCTGGTGAGGAGGGGGCCGGGGATGGGAAGCCGGACCGGGCCGCCACGAGCGACCCCGTGCGGAATAAGAAATTCTAGATTGCGGCAAGTGGTGTGAGGTGCATGGTTACGGTGATCACTACACGAACGTGTGCATTGCGGTCATGGAGCTGCGACGAGTCACGGCCGATTCTCGGGTCTCACCCTTTCGGCCTCCTACCGAAGCCCGCATACGGCACCCAAGGGATAGCCCCCCGCGAGTCTCCGACGGGGAAGGCGCGCGGCACCGCACCATCAGCGTCATCACCGGAGGTTCCCTATCAGGGGCTCCCTTGGAGCAGCCGCAACCCTAGATGTCGCCCTGCAACATCACCTTCACCTCGGATGACGCCAGGGGCATGGAGTTCCCCCACCAAGATCCCTTGGTTATACAGGCCCACATCGCAGGCTGCGACGTCAGGCGCATCCTCATTGACGGGGGAAACTCCGCGAACATTCTGTTCACAGGGGCCCTCAATCGTATGGGGATTCCTCGAAATCGTCTAGAGCAGCCAGGAGCTCTGCTTCAAGGCTTCGGCGGTCAACCGCTGGAGGCCCTGGGGAGTATGTCCCTCCCAGTTACACTCTGCCAGGAGGGGAACATCCGAAGCAAGCATATCGTCTTCGACGTCGTAGACGTCCCACACCCCTACAACGTCATATTGGGACGGCCCGCCATCAACTCCTTCGGGGCGGTCCCACACCACGCCTTCTTATGTATGAAGCTCCTAGGCCCGGAGGGTGTTATCACCGTCTTCGGCGACCAGGACCTTGCCAGGCGCTCCAAAGTCAGCAGCCGGGATCCGCCTCGCCTGGTGCACACCCTCGCGGACACGGCCGGCGACGCGCCCTCCGCCCCAGGATGGACACCTAAGCCGCGGCCTGAAGGCGGGGTCAAAAAGGTGCCGCTCCAGGCGGAGGGGCAGTTTGTGTCCATTGGCGAGGGGCTCCCTCCAGAGGTCGAACGAGACTTACTCCGAGTGCTTCAGAACAATGCCGACGTTTTTGCGTGGTCGCCGGAGGATATCAAGGGTGTAGACCGCGCAATAATCGAGCATCGCCTGGCGATCCGCCTCGACGCCAAGCCGGTCAAACAGAAGCTCCGCTGTATGTCCATGGATCGGCAATAGGCGGCCAAGGTAGAGGTGACGAAGCTTCTCCGGGCTGGGGTCATTCGCGAGGTCCACCACCCCGAGTGGCTCGCCAACCCAGTGTTGGTCAAAAAAGCCAGCGGGGCCTGGCGTATGTGCATCGACTTTACGGCACTTAACAAGGCGTGCCCAAAAGACAATTACCCCTTGCCACGCATTGATCAGCTGGTTGACGCTACCGCTGGGTGCGAGCTAATGAGCTTCTTGGATGCCTACTCTGGATACCATCAGGTATACATGGCCGAAGATGACGAGGACAAGACTAGCTTCATTATGCCGATTGGGACTTTCTGCTTTGTCAGGATGCCCTTCGGTTTGAAGAATGCAGGTGCTACCTTTACTCACCTCATCGCGCTTGCCCTGGCTGCCCAGCTCGGGAGGAACGTGGAAGCCTACGTCGACGACGTGGTAGTCAAAACCCGACAACTCGCCTTGCACGGCCGGGACCTCCAGGAGACCTTCGACAACCTCAGGAAGGCAGGCATCAAGCTCAACCCTGACAAATGTGTCTTCGGTGTGCAGGCGGGAATAGGGCCATTACTTTCCATGATAACTAGCAACTGTGAGCAAAGGCATTTACTCCCTCCGTCCATATTGATAGGGCGTATTTTTTTAATGGTCTTGTCTACAAATATAAGGCATATTTTATATTTCAATACAAAATTAGTATGATATTCTTTATATAGCCCTAATAAATATCTAGATTCACTTTATGTTTTCTATATGCATGTATTGAATATAGTGTTTAGATATAATAATTAGGGGTAACTTAGTTATTTTTAATATCTATTTAGTCTATGTGTCAAGAGAAAATCGCCCTATAAATTTAGACGGAGTGAGTAGTAGTCAAATCCTTTGCAATGTTACTGCTTTGGTTCATTTTTATTTGTCTATTTAGACAACAACACAGTGTCCAACATATATTGGACTGCTACTTTTTCTAACTATATGCTAGGAAAAATTAATAAGAATATAATGATATAGAGGTATGTTTGATGATAGATATACTAATATCGTTGAAGCGTGCATTATGTCCTTCCTTCACATTATTCTAGAACACAAGATATCCAACTCGATTGCACATACATGCATGTAGTTGGACATAACTTAGTTTGGGACATTGTTAAACACGATAATATAGTTTGGGACATTGTTAAACACGATAATCACATAACAGACGCTGAGGCCAGATCCTTTTAGCTTCTTAACATTGCAGTCCAACTTATTTTCATAATTCCATCTGCCTCCCATCTTTTGTCGCCTAGTCTCCCGATCGGATCAACTGGCAGCAGGGGCGGACCTATATTCGGGCGAGCTCGTGCTCCGTCGCCGGTCGGACCCCACCCCCGGTGGCCCCTCCTCGGCTCCTCTTCCACTCCAGACGGCATGACGGCGAGAGGCACAGGCGCACAGCCGAAGATGCATGGGATTGGGCCTCGTCGCCTCGGTCGTCCGGCCCATCAGCTCTTGCCCAGCAGCGGAGCAGCCCAGTGCCGAGAGCCCAAGAGAGTAGAAGATGCCGGCGAGGCGAGGCGAACCGTGCAGTGCAGCCGAGTCGCCCCGATCGGGGGCGTGCTAACCCTAGAGGCTAGAGGCAGCAAGCCGGCATGGCCCAACGGGGCGCGGCGCGGGCGCACGGCGTCGACCGACAGCCAAGGGGCCAAGGCGGCTATTGGCCAGGGAAGGCAGAGTGCAACGCGACGGCCAGGGGAGCGCAGCGGCGGCGCAGCGACTGCCGGCGCTGCTCTCTCAAGACTCAAGTTACTAGAGGGGATTTGCTTAGCACTAAGCCAGATCTGAGACTGAGATGATCTTTGCACTTTGCGTGAGGGGATTTGCCTGTGAAATAAACCAACAATAGCTCTGAGATGATGACAATCTTTGTTCATTGGTATATTTTGAAGTACCAATTTCAATATTGCTTGAGGGGATTGTTCACTTCTACAATGCATTTGAGGATGATTCATATGTGTATATTGTGATGGAGTAAGGATGTGTTTGGTTGGAGGGATGGGGTGGGATGGGATGGGATGGGGATGAGATGAGATAGTTCCACAAAAAAAGTGAAACAATATGGTCCAGCATCTAAGAAGAATATTCTCTAAATTTGCACAGGCTCATCCCAATTTGGACCATTCCATCCCACCTCATCCCTCCAACCAAACACACAGATAGGCTTGGTCAAAGGAACCATCCCATCCCATCCCATCCCACCCCATCCCTCCAACCAAACACATCCTAAGTAGTCCTATACTATGCTACTAGCTTCTGCTATCACAGTCAATTAACCATGGAACAGATCAGTGATGCTCTGCAGATTTTACAGTGGCCTTTTGCCGTACTCGTTTTAACAAAAATCATGATACCTTGTTTCCAGTGTCCCAGACATGTATGTGCTGTTTGCGATATGCATGTCTTGTATTTTAAATTGTCTTCCTAAATACTAACCATTCTTTCCTGCTGTTCGGTCAGTTGCATTCTCTCTCAATTCTTTTACAATATACGAATGTATAAACTGTTCTTTCAAAATTACATTTTGAATGCATGGCTTCGTGGCACTTAATCATTTATATTCAGAACTACATCATATCTCAGTTTCCTTGCATTGTTATGTTCTATAAATATGCCAAATTGTCAACTAGATGTACTTCTTTTAGTATATAGCTTGATGTATCAACACTCATGGATAGTTAGGAGCTTTTTTCTTCATCTCAAATTTATCTTAAAAGGGCACACATGATCATATGATTTCAATATTCATTCCTATGCTCCAGTACCAACTCTTGCTTCTCTTCTATTTTTGTAGACTATGTGAGGGTGGTGAGCTATTGGATCGGATTTTGGCAAAGTAAGATAGGATTTATCCTCCATTTCTTGTTTCATGTATATTTGCTCTCCCTATGTCAAAGGTTGCTTTATTTTTGCTGTCTTTTAGTTCCAATAAATTTTAGCTTGATGTTTGCCACCAGCATTGTTTAGTTCTCTAAGAATGTACCTATTTTCCTTCCCAGAACTTCCTTTTCAAATCAACTTGTAGTAACCATTATTCATGAGCGGTTGCAAGGATTCATAAGCAATGTAATAAGGCTTTCGAAATAGGTATGATATCTTAATTTCATTTACCTTCCAATCATATACTCTTATTAGTATGATTGCAATGTAGTTTGATCATCGATTGTTTTGCTTTTGCGTAATATTGTTTCCTTCATGTTTGCTAGCTTACGAGTCCGTCATAGCTATATTTTAGTCATGGGTCCGCCTCTAACTGGCAGGCTCTTCAGCTTCTGGAAGTTACACATCCCCATCACTTCCTCCATGACTCTGTCACTCTCCTCATTTGTCATGGTCGGGAGGTATTACATGTGTCGCAACGAGCAGTCCACATCCGGCTCAGCAGGAGTCCAAGCACCAGATGTAGGAGCTGCGATCTAAGCAACAAGCAGTCGAAATCAGTGTGAGGTAGTCTGGAGCTTGATATTGGTCGAAACCAACATCCTCGTAAATCCAATCGACGCTCCAGACCGAGACTGCACTAACTACAACTATGTTAATTCAGATTCAAAGGAAAACGAGAACCAACTGAACTGAACGTGGTCGAATAAGTTCTTGGAAGAACAGAGGAGAGGCAGTGAGGCGCACGACCGCAATCCAGATTCCGAATAACTTTTGATTCAAGGATTGACCGGTCATGAAACTTTAAACAGAGTTGGAATAAGATCTCAAGAAGCTGTTGTAAGCTTTAATTGAAAACTTAGCAAGCAGAAGATCTTTCTACCGAAACTCCAAGAACACAAAAGAAACGCTGAGAGGGAGAAATGTCAATCCGACTAAGCAATTGGGTGTAGAATAGCCAAGATGGCTTCGAGTATGTTTTCCCAACACCAGGCAAATCAGATCAACACCAAGACAAATGAAAACAAACTCTCAGATCAAGAAAGGAAAGAGCCATCCAAAGAACAGAGAAAGAGAGCACAATTGATACGACCACCACCAACTCAACTCCAAGCATACGAGCATACACAGATATAGAAAGAAAGATGATATATTGCTCTGGAAGTTGATTCTATAGCCACTCCATCCCGGAGGACCAAGAGCACAAGTGCTCCACACAAAAATGAACACACGCAAGAAAATAAGAACACCGGAGAGAGCACTGGAAGGGTAGCTCTCCTACTCCTTTTATAGCGTCTTGCTGTCGGGAATAACCTATTAACCCCCACCTACCACCAGGTTTTCTTACCCACACCACTTGCATCAACACGTTAACTCATACAGGACAAACACCCTTTAACAGAACAGCTTCCTTTTTTAGGTCTTGAGCAATTCACCAAAATGCCCCTCTGCCACCATTCTAGAAGCTTCCTGTTTTCTTGTCGACCACGCTTGCAACCGCCTTGCAGCCTTAGTCATCTTCAGCTTCTCCTGACCGTTCTGGACCTTAACACTTCTCAGTGTCTAGTCCTGATTCTTCCACGCCTCACCATGACCAGAGAACAACCTCAGCAAGTCATTACGACCATCGCATAGGCTGTTACGATCATGAAGACAGATGCTACGACCACGTAGCAATCGCTACGACCATCGCTCACAGTGGCTACGACTTTACCAGACTTGGTCGCTACGACTTATGATCACACAGGCAGAGTGCTACGACCATCGACCACGATCAGGCAGAGTTACGACTATCGATCATGCCCAGACAGAGCTACGACTATCGACCTTGGCCAGTCAGAGCTATGACTATCGACCATGGCTAGTCAGAGCTACGATTAGCAACCACGGCCAGTCAGAGTTACGACTATCGACCATGGCCAATCAGAGCTATGACTATTGAGCACAAAGTTGTAAAAGCCTCTGCCGTCTACCAAGTCGTAAAAACGACTGCCGACTTCAAAGTCGTAAAACCTACTGCTGACCACCAAGTCATAATAGCACATATGAACACAGAGGTTGTAAAGCCAGCAAACTTTTACACAGACCTCAAAAACCAAACTCAATATCTCTAAATCAAAGGTCAATTACTCATCACAAACATGGGGTGACCTCCACATGTCTCACAATCTCCCCCTTGATGAGTATATTGACAAACACAGAAAAAACTTTGAAGATGAGTTTGTTTTAGAAAAGGAGAGTCAGAAGTTGCAAAAGCCACACATGGTCTAAGAGACTTGAAGAAGAAACTTATGACCATGTTGACAAAGAACGAAATGGAGCAATCAATAAGAAAGAGCAAGTTTTCTACAAAGGCTCCAAATCATCCCCCTTTTGGCAATATAGTCATCAAGATGCATGGAAGAAAATAGAGCATGAGTGAAGTGGAGTGACTGCATTTTATTCATTTAAGCATTAGGAGCCATGAAAATTATCCAAAATAACTTTCTAAGTATTACATCAAGCCATAAAAGGTGAAAGTGCTATCTAGATCATGACAAACCATGTATTGCCGAGTTTAAGCCAAATAAGCCATAATTTGAAATTAGTTGGATTGATTAACATGTCAAGTCACTCAAGATCATAGTCATATTAAAGGTATCTAAACACGAGTCAAGGCATGTCAATATTCTAAGTGGAACCAAGAAGCTATCATTGAGTCAATTTAAAGTGCTACAAGTTCAAAAATGACACATTTGATCAAGTTCTTGATATTACTTATAATTGAGAAAATTTAGCACATTTAGCAATTTTAGAAATTCATGGTTGGTTTCAACTATTTTTTCACAAGACTTTGTTTTCTTAGCCACGTGCTAGATCTCAAGCCTTATGCGACCACTCCAAGCAAGAAACTTAAGGAAATGATCTTGGTAATCCTTGAGAGACCATGTGGAGGTATCCCCATGTTTGTGATGTGATGAGGGCATCCCTAACACTTATACATCTTCTCCTATTGGTGGTCATGCACATACTGATGAGGACATCCTCATTACATATATATCTTCCACTCCAAGCATGCATGAGAATAACCAAGAACCAGAGGGCCCAATGACGAGGGCAAGAGCCAAGCGTTTAAACAAACAGGTGCTTTTATTTCTTAAGGAGTTTCCTTTGATTGATGATGAACTTGGAATACTACCTCATACTAGTATTTTATGTATTCTTAGGTATGACTCATGTGAAGATTTGGGAGAGCAAAAGGGAGGAGCCCAAGGACTTAAACTACAAGTTTTGGATAAGATTTTTAAGCCAAATTCGGACTTCCCACGTGCTCAATCCAATTCAAACTCGGATTCAAATCAGAATTCAATTCGGATTCGGTTCGGGACAGCCTGATAGGCAGTTACTAAAAAGGCCATAACATTCACAAACGGAGTCCGATTCAGGTGTTCTTATACTCGTTGGAAAGATAATTTAAAGGGCTACGTAATGGATCTAGTCCCACATTCAAATTCATCACGGATAAAAAGTTATGACTGAAACAATATGACAGGTGAAAAATATAGTTTCCTTTTTGTGAGAGTTCGTATCGAAAACCATATAGAGTTGAGTTGTACTTGATTTGGTGACCATATGGACGTCCCAAGGGGCTATATAAGTCTTGTATTGGCAGCCTTTAGGGGGAGACCAATTTTATGCATAAGATTGAAACATAGCTATTACTTGTTCTTTCAACACCAGAGTTCATGCGAGGACTTTGAGAGAGAACTAGGTGATCCATTGTTCGTTCTGCAATTCAAGGTCAAGCCGTCGTTCCATTGGGAATTGGGGATTTGGCGTTCGTCGTTTGTGGTCTCGCGCCGAACAATTATCCGGTGTGTTTTGGGCGTATTCCGAAGAGTTGAGGGTTCGTGCATTGGCGCGAGTGTTCAACTAGCGACATCGTTTACTTCGCATCAGCTATCCACGGTTCCTTACTGAGAAGATCGGGACCCCACCCCGTATCATGTGGTATCAGATTCTAGGTTTACTCGGTGAGAACTTCTTTACCCGTAGTTAGATTCATTTTCTGTCTTTCATCCATCAAACCGAAAATTGTAATACCAAAACCGTAGTTTAATCTGTTTATTTCTTGTGTGTTTTGTTAAGTCTTCGTCCATTAGAGTTTTGTTTTAGTGCTGATCCGTGTGTTTCCTTTTGTGTTGCTTAATCGTTGTGTTCACATAAACCCTACAAAATTGCTGGTTGATTCCCTCAATTAGCAAAAAAAAAAAGAAGCTTCCATCTTTTACCGTGCGCCATCTTGAGAGCACAATCCGAGTCGGTTTGTATTTCTTTATCCGAACTCTTTGGTGGGACTAGTGTCCGAATCGACCTCTAGCTCAAACATAATCCGAGTCCAATTGTTCCAACTTCGTTTTGGTCACTATATCATAGCAGGCCGAACCATATTTGGTGTCTTTGTGCTTCACTTATATCCTTTTATCTTGAGACTATTTGTTTACATTGCAATTAGGGCTGCTCATTAAAATTGATTACACCTTGCTGATTTGTGAGGCTTGCAGCCGCAGTTAGGAAGAGCCGCGGCATAAAAAAAAGAAGAGAGAGAAACACGTAACTTTTGCATACGACCTCTGATTGAGGCGTTTCTTGATCCGTTGGAAAGGAAACGAGAAGATAGAGGTTCCAAACTGCTTTTTTTAGCAATTTTGTGCCCTCGTATATTCAGTTGCAATTGGCTTGCGTCTCTCTTAGTACTTGGTGAAAAACGAGCTAGTTTCATCTCTGTTTCCGATTGATTCTCCCTAGCTCATTCCTTTGTTTGCATTAAGTCCCATTTATCGTTGCGTGTGCGTTCATACACTTCGCTTAAACCAATTGATCAACACATAGGCAAAATACTCTAGCTTGGATCATTACTTAGGTTTACAATACCTTGAATATCAGATTGCATAGGATATCCACATAACTGTCCAAGCTCCACCTACACCCGTTGGTGTACTCCCTTGCTCTTGGTTACGCTCATACATTACCGGGTTGAGGTCGCTCGCTGTCACAATTGTCGATTTGCCGTCCTTGATTCACTTTGGAACGGTAAGCTTGTCTTGTTTTCAGGACAGTGAGTTGCAAGCATAGAGAGAGCTTTTGTTTTACTAACCCGGATATAACCTCATTTCTTGTTTGTGAGTCGTCCCATGTCAGGTCACGAGGAGGATCCACCTAATCTGGAGGCGCCGGTTACGTGGACCGAGTACACTCGGTTGCGCGAGATGCTACAAAAACAACTTCATGATGGTGACAATGGCGTGTGTGATGAGCTCGGGGAAGTTCAGACTGGACTGAACACCCTCGGGGAGGAGGTCACACAATTGCGTACGACCATCAACAATAACTTTCTAGAGCTGCGTGCCATGTTCGCACACCATAATCTACGTGGGGGTGCACCAGCTGATGATACAAGTGTGCACGGCCCTCCGATCGTTCTGCACAATGAGACCGAGGAGGAGCGTGCTATTCGTCTGTGATGAGGCGATGGGGTCCCGATCTTCCGATAGGATGATAACTATCGATTTCGGTGGAGATGACTCTTGCGATCCGACTACAACCGTACGAGACGTCACTTGCGCCTTAGCAATCGCTGAACCAACCCCAAGATGTTATCAACCGTGCCAAGAACACGGTTGACCTGACCACGAAGGTCTATTCCTGCATGCAACCGAAGAACACGCAAGAACAAGGATAGTGAGCAACCTGAAACTTGCTAGATATAAAAGTCGCACAAGGATAGTTGAGGTTCGTAACACGAATCTGTTGGTCTAGCCGACACAAGAGAACGTGGAGTTTGCACAAGGGCTAAACTGATCTAAACAAAACCTAAGTCCTAGAAACAGAGGAGGCGGCTCCTATATAGTGAAAACAACCAGGGAGGCGTCCCAAAGGGTACACCCTAGGGTTACAAGGCCCATGGGCCCAAGTGGAGGTGGCGCAGCACCCTTTGACTCGGACTCAGAAACCTACGTGGATTGTTTTGATGATTCCGGCAGGCTCGGATGGAATTTGAAGATGAGGTTGGATCCATTGGAAAGTAGACTTGATAAGCTTTCCATGAAGTACAAGAACGCCCCAAACGGAGTCCGTATGAAGAAGTTATGTCCGTTTAAACTTGCACCATTGCAGCAGTCCGAATCCGATTCCAGTACGTGACCAACGTGGACTCTTTTAACGATTGCGGCCGGCTCGGATAGAATTTGAAGATGAGGTTGGATCCGTTGGAAAGTAGACTTCATAAGCTTTCCATGAAGTACAAGAACGTCCCAAACGGAGTCTGTATGAGGAAGTTATGCCCGTTTGAACTTGATACCATCGCAGCAGTCCGAGTCTGATTCCAAAACGTGTCCAACTCGAATTCGTGCTTGACTTGGTCCCAAAGTGACGTGGTGACCTCCTTATTCCTTCCATGCATGTCCAGGACTCCATGTCTCTTTCCTTCATCCTTTCCCAAGTTCCTAAGCACAATTAAATCACTTGCATTAGGTAGCGGTCTATTCTTAGTAACATATGAAGGCTGAAGAAACGAATTCACCTTTAGTTCAATCTTGATATTGGGCGCTATTATCGTATGTGTTTGTGGCGTGGTCACATCATCCTCCCTTCTTGATAGAAAACCGTCCTCGGTTTTAGCATATGTGTAGCCTCACGTATTGCATGATCTTCATCATAAATGTCGGTACATAATAACAAACGCAACAAACTCTCATTATGTAATAGCATAAGTTCTTTGTCAAACAAAGTGAAACCTGTTTGAAACGAACTCACTGATAATTTAAGTGGTGCGTAGGAGCTCTTGTAATTCGAACAACAAGTATAGCAAATATGATTATATCCATAGGGTACATGTTCTTATCATTCTCCCTTCTTGAAAGTAAAGCCGTCCTCGGCTTTTGATAAGCTGAAAGTATGGTAACAGAGAAGCCAAGGTGTATGCATGGTATATGTATATGTCATCCGTTTTAACAGTTCTTCGTTGTTGCACAATTAATGTTATAAAACAACAGTGATCATAAAAGCTCATTATATTATTAACCCAAAAGTAATCATATATGTTAATGAGCAAATCAAAATTTCTCACACTGCAATTATTGCAACTTGTTTTGCAAATGTAAGTGAAGCATCTATGCAATTCAAATCTTTGAAGTTGTATACTTGTAGTGGTGGCACATATGGGTAAAGCTACAACTTTTGGAATCAAACAAAGTTTATCCATATAATCAGATTTCAATTGAGCAATAGCAAATTCATCTATTATGGGTGAAAAGATTTGCAAGTTTTTCCATACATCAATTTCATTATTCAGATTGTCAATGTTAGATGGTTCAACAAGTGAAGAACACATAGGCATTGAATGATCACTAAATTTTATTTTTCTTTCATAATGAACAAGATTGAGCATACAAGAGTTGTTGTTGGAAACAACAAGTTTCAATTCATCCATGTGATCACAAGTTATGCATATTCGATATACAAGAAATTGATTTGCTACACCATAATCTCCAATCAAATTAAACTTATATCCAGGGGTGTAGGCACTAAACAAGAATTTCGAACATGCAAGTTCAGAAACTTTCTCCATAGCACAATCCAAACTAACGGCCTCATTAAGCATGATATAGCACAATGCATCAGCAGGAGATATTCTATCAAATACTTCCTTATGTGTAATTAATTCAACATGTGCAAAATTATGAGCACTTAGATCAGCACATGATTCGTTCAAGTCAACACAAGGAATATCAAAAATTGCACTGATGAGGTATATACTCACAAGGTTGATCTATGTCTTGTTGTAGCACCAAATCAGTACCTTTGTCATTATCGTCCTCATCGACATCAGTAGGTATCTCAAACTTCTCCTCTAATGGCATAGGATGCACTAGATCATCCTTCACCTCTTTAAGTATCTCGGTGGTATCTGTAGATGGAGTAGGAACCAAAACAATATCAACATTTTCAGTTACCTCAGGTTGCACCTCGCTTGTGACCTTGGGTGCTGGAGGTACAAAGCGATGTCGCAATTTCTTTTCATCTCCTCCCATGTGTATATATAATGGAACTCGAGATTTGACCACCAATGTTGAACATCACCAATCAGCGCCGTCCTTGCCATGCTCATCTTCTCATAAGGATCAAGATCTTGTCTTTCAAAGTAGCTATCCATCATAGTAACCCACAAGAAGTAGTCCGACGACGTACTCTCAGCGGTGAGTGGCAAGATATATACCGGTAATTGTTTCCCTTCGAGTTCAAATCTGCCCGCGATGATATCATAATCTACCAATTTTCTCAAGCCTGTCATTGTTAGTAGAAAACAAGGAAACAAATCACAAGTAAATGTTCCTATCAACTACTAGGATATGGAGGCTCATATCAAGTCACACATCTCTCAAGCTCTTACCAAATTCTTACGAGTTCTTACCAAAGCAAACAGGTGGTGCAACCGGTGGCTGGTTCGTGATAAATCTAACTCAAGTGTCCCGATCTTCCGATAGGATGATAACTATCGATTTCGGTGGAGATGACTCTTGCGATCCGACTACAACCGTACGAGACGTCACTTGCGCCTTAGCAATCGCTGAACCAACCCCAAGATGTTATCAACCGTGCCAAGAACACGGTTGACCTGACCACGAAGGTCTATTCCTGCATGCAACCGAAGAACACGCAAGAACAAGGATAGTGAGCAACCTGAAACTTGCTAGATATAAAAGTCGCACAAGGATAGTTGAGGTTCGTAACACGAATCTGTGGTCTAGCCGACACAAGAGAACGTGGAGTTTGCACAAGGGCTAAACTGATCTAAACAAAACCTAAGTCCTAGAAACAGAGGAGGCGGCTCCTATATAGTGAAAACAACCAGGAGGCGTCCCAAAGGGTACACCCTAGGGTTACAAGGCCCATGGGCCCAAGTGGAGGTGGCGCAGCACCCTTTGACTCGGACTCAGAAACCTACGTGGATTGTTTTGATGATTCCGGCAGGCTCGGATGGAATTTGAAGATGAGGTTGGATCCATTGGAAAGTAGACTTGATAAGCTTTCCATGAAGTACAAGAACGCCCCAAACGGAGTCCGTATGAAGAAGTTATGTCCGTTTAAACTTGCACCATTGCAGCAGTCCGAATCCGATTCCAGTACGTGACCAACGTGGACTCTTTTAACGATTGCGGCCGGCTCGGATAGAATTTGAAGATGAGGTTGGATCCGTTGGAAAGTAGACTTCATAAGCTTTCCATGAAGTACAAGAACGTCCCAAACGGAGTCTGTATGAGGAAGTTATGCCCGTTTGAACTTGATACCATCGCAGCAGTCCGAGTCTGATTCCAAAACGTGTCCAACTCGAATTCGTGCTTGACTTGGTCCCAAAGTGACGTGGTGACCTCCCTTATTCCTTCCATGCATGTCCAGGACTCCATGTCTCTTTCCTTCATCCTTTCCCAAGTTCCTAAGCACAATTAAATCACTTGCATTAGGTAGCGGTCTATTCTTAGTAACATATGAAGGCTGAACTAACGAATTCACCTTTAGTTCAATCTTGATATTGGGCGCTATTATCGTATGTGTTTGTGGCGTGGTCACATCAGTCTGGATGAGGAGCGACGTCAGCGATAGGCGCATCGCATAGCTGTGCCGCCAAACATCGGGATGGCAACCGCGGCACGCCCTCAGGCACATGGGCCTGGCCAAGGCAACGGTGGCCAGGGTGGAGGTGCACCACAGGGTGACCACGGAGGAGGTGTGCATCATGCACCTCGTAGCTGGGCTGACGCGGTCGAGCGCCGGGATGACGATTTCCCCGTCGACGACTACGATGACCGACAGCGCCACCACCGCAACAACGTGCAGCATCCTCGCCACGACAACGCCGAGGATCTTGTCGCTAAGCCCAAATTTAATCTTCCGATATTTTCAGGTGGTACAGATGTGGAATAATACCTCACTTGGGAGCTGAAAGTTGATAAGTTATTTCGGATGAACAACTATTCCAATGAGAAGAAGCTGTTGCTTGCGTCCAATGGCTTGGATGATTATGCCACACATTGGTGGGAGCAGTTTATCCGTAAGCGCATGGAGCGCCATGAGTTACCGATTATCACCTAGGAGCAGATGAAGCAGCATTTGCGGGCACGCTTTGTACCTCGCCACTACAAACGCTCACTATTTGAGAAGTTGACAGGGCTGCGACAAGGTATGAAATCAATTGATGAATATCATAAAGAAATGGAGACTATCATGATACATGCAGATGTCCGCGAGAATGAAGAATGCACCATGGCGAGTTTTCTAGTGGCATGAATCATGCTTGTCAGCGCATTGTCAATCACCATCCCTATAATGATATGATTGAGTTGCTGCACCAAGCACGCGGCCGAGAGACAAGTGATTGAAGGCGCACGATTCGCTGCTGGTCACGTTCTTGACCATCGGGACAGCCATATAACAACAACCAACCAAACAAGAGCACTTCGGCTGCAAACAATTCGGCGATGCGCAGTTCCGCAAGTAAGAAGCTGGAGAGTACACCATCACCGGTGCGTCGACCTATGGCGTCTGCGGCTAGTGCGACCTCGTCTATGGGGTCAACAGGCCTTTCACGTGACATATTTGCCACAAGTGCAAGGGTGTTGGCCATTTTTAGAGGGACTGCCCAAATGTCAGAACAATGCTTATTATAGAGGATGGCGGTTATGTTTCAGCTAGTGATGATGAGTCGCCTGCTGCACAGGCAGTCTTGCACACTGATGACATAGAACAATGTGAGTGCGATCCTGAGTTTCCTAACACTGAGCAGTATTCCATTGTTTGCACACCCAAGGTGCTTAGTGTGATGCCATCGCCATCACTCGAACAACGGTGCAATTTGTTTCAAATTGGGCAAAGCTTGATAAGGGTACGGTGTGCAAAGTGATCATTGATGGCGGGAGTTGTCACAATCTGGCTAGGAAGGATATGTGTCATAAGATGGGTTTGAAGTATTTGCCGCATCCACGTCCTTATCATGTGCAATGGTTGAGCGACAAAGAGGAAGTGAAGGTGAACTATATGGTGCGTGTGACATTTTCTATTGGGAAGTACACCGATACTGTGGACTACGATGTTGTGCCTATGACGGTGTGTCACTTGCTCTTGGGACAGCCATGGCAATATGACCGTTCCGCTATTCACGATGGGCGTACAAATTGCTATACATTTCGATGGAACAATATGGATGTCATCTTGAAGCCGCTTACACCGCAACAGATTATCAATTCCTCCATGCAGAAAATTGAGATGCATGTTGAGAGTGCGCAAGAGCAAGAGAACCATCGGAGTAGTAACAAGAAACAAGAGGGAGACAAGAAATTAGTGATGTTAGCCACCAAATCAGAGATGAGAGAATTCAGCGAGGATCCTAATTTGGTGCACGTTGTGCTGCTGTACAAAGACGCATTGCTTTGACTAACGACATAACTTCTCTTCCTAGTGGTGTTGTTTCTGTTTTGCAGGATTTCAGCTATGTCTTTCCAGAGGAGGTACCAGCTGGGCTACCACCACTCCGGGGGATAGAACATAAGATCGACTTGATTCCAGGAGCGTCGCTGCCGAACCGACCACCGTACCGCACCAATCCCGAGGAAACAGAGGAAATTCAGAAACAAGTACAAGAGCTTCTCTCCAAAGGGTATGTACGCGAAAGCTTAACCCCTTGTGTTGTTCCTGTTATTTTAGTTCCTAAGAAAGATGGTTCATGG
The DNA here is from genome assembly GCA_036346575.1 of Dendrocalamus sinicus. NCBI lineage: Eukaryota > Viridiplantae > Streptophyta > Magnoliopsida > Poales > Poaceae > Dendrocalamus > Dendrocalamus sinicus. Next base: position 18,866,781 of record CM070645.1, read on the forward strand.
CGTATGTGCGTAGATTGTCGAGCGATTAATAATATCACAATTCGATATCGTCATCCTATACCTTGCTTAGATGATATGCTAGACAAATTGAGTGGTGCTGTTATTTTCTCTAAGATAGATTTGCGCATTGGTTACCATCAAATTAGAATGCATGAAGGGGATGAGTGGAAAACAGCCTTTAAAATGAAATTTGGGTTGTACGAGTGGCTAGTCATGCCTTTTTGGTTTAACTAATGCACCTAGTACATTCATGCGCTTAATGAATCATGTTTTAAGGTATTTTATTGGTAAATTTGTGGTTGTGTACTTTGATGATATTCTGATTTACAGTCGCGCTGAATCTGAACACATAGACCATCTTAGACAAGTTCTACACGTTTTGCGTGAGAATAGGTTATTTGTAACTTAGGCCCCGTTTGGCAGAGCTCTAGCTCTAGGAAATCTGTAGATTTCCTAGAGCTGGTCATCTGTAGCTCTAGAGAATCCTGGATCTAGAGTTGCAGGCATGTTAAGTGCATTTACATGACTCATTTTATTTATATTATATATTAAATAAAAATATTTAAATCACTTTAATTTAGTCAACAAACTACAGATCCAGCATAGATCTCGGAGCTAGAGCTGTGCCAAACGGGACCTTAGAGAAGTGCACTTTTTGCAAAGATCGTGTCATCTTTTTGGGCTATGTTGTTTCTGCATAGGGAGTTGAAGTAGATGAGTCTAAAATTGAAGCGATTAAAAATTGGCCAACTCCTGTGATCGTAAGTCATATTAGGAGCTTTCATGGTCTCGCTGGTTTTTATCGGCGTTTCGTGAAGGATTTTAGCACCGTCCCTGCCTCTTTGAATGAACTTACTAAAAAGGATGTTGAATTTGTGTGGGGGTAGCGCAAGAAAATGCTTTTGCTGAACTTAAGAGACGCTTGACTGAATCACCGTTGCGAGTGTGCGTGATTTATATGCTCATGACCATGATTTTCTGTCCCTTATGCACGTTGCAAAGAGGGAAAAGGCTGGGATAAATTTCACATCCATGATGGGTTTTTATTTCTCACTAACAAATTATGCGTTCCAAAATCCTCCGTGCGTTTGCTATTACTGCAGGAATCACATGCAGGTGGATTAATGGGACATTTTGGATGTGAGAAGACATTGTCTATGCTAAGCGATCACTTTTATTGGCCTAAGATGAGGCGAGATGTGGAGAGGTATGTGCAACGATGCATTACTTGCCACAAAGCGAAGTCGAAGTTGCATCCACACGGTTTGTATACCCCTTTACCTGTTCCTAATGCCCCATAGGAGGATATTAGTATGGATCTTGTTTTAGGACTGTCTAGAACTAAGAGGGGGAGTGATTCTGTTTTTGTCATTGTGGATCATTTTTCGAAGATGGCACACTTTATTCCGTGCCACAAGAGCGACAATGCGTCGCATATTGCTGATTTGTTTTTTAGGGAGACCGTGAGGCTACATGGCGTGCCACGTACTATTGTGTCGGATCGCGACGTGAAGTTCATGAGCTACTTCTGGAAGACACTTTGGGGTAAACTGGGGACGAAGTTGTTATTCAGCACAACTTGTCATCCCCAAACTGATGGTCAAACAGAGGTGGTGAACCGCACACTTTCGATGCTACTCCAGACCATGATCAAGAAGAACCTGCGCGAGTGGGAGGATTGTTTGCCGCACGTGGAATTCGCTTATAATCGGGCCGTGCATTCCACTACGCAGATGTGTCCATTTGAGGTAGTTTATGGTTTCAAGCCCTTTACGCTGCTTGATTTGTTGCCGCTTCCTAGTCAACACCATACTCATATGGAGGCGTTCAAGCGAGCTGAATATGTGAAGAGATTGCATCTCAAGACAAAAGAAGCGATAGAGCGCAAGGTCAAGTACTATGCTGAAAAGGCGAACAAGAAAAGGAAGAAGATGGTTTTTCAACCAGGTGATTTGGTTGGGTACACTACCACAAGGATCGTTTTCTAGAACGTCACAAGTGTAAGTTACTACCGCGCGGTGATGGGCCTTTCAAGGTGCTTGCGAAGATCAACGACAATGCCTACAAGATAGAGCTTTCCGGCGATGACTATGGCATGAGCTCTACGTTCAATGTCGCTGATTTATCACCTTTCTTTGGTAGTGACGATCCAGCGTCGAGGACAACGCCTTTTCAACCGGGGATAATGATTATAAGGGCATCCCTAACACTTATACATCTTCTATTGGTGGTCATGCATAGAGATGGCAATGGGTACCCGAAACCCGATACCCGATGGCTTTTTACTCTATTAGGGCATGAGTTTGAGTCAATTTCCTAACCCATGGGTCTCTTAATGGGCAAAAAGCCCAACCCATCGGGTCTGCCGAGTTCGGGTACGTTCCTATAGTACCCAAACCCGTAAACCCATGGGTAATATAAACCCGATCCATAGGAGTTATAAACCCAAGCTCCCAGCCTTCCAGGCAAACCAGCCCAGCCCATAGCCCATTAGCCATTTAGCCCCAAGCCCCCAAATCCAATGCGGCAATGCCTCATTACCCATACGGCTAACCCTAGCTAGCACTCGCCACGATCACTACTCACTCCTCCCCAGTCCCCACCCCGATTCAACAGCCGCGCAGCGGCCGCGCATCCGCGCTCGCGCTCGGTCTCCGGCGATCTCCACGCTCGCTCTCCCGTCCCACAGCTCCCGCTCCTGCTCCCGCCACTCTCGCCGCACGCTCGTCCTCCCACACGCCCTCGCCGTCACCTTGCCTTCCAATTCAGCCCGTCACCCCCACGCCGCAGCCAACGTGCATCACAGCAGTAGGCCCTTGGTCATGGTGCTGCCCTCCGGCTCCAACGAAGATGGACGGTGAACTTCTTCCTCCTCTCCATTAACCATTGTTGCAGCTCGCATTACTGACCCGACGGGCGACCCATGGGTACCCGTTAACCCAGTGGGCATGGGTCTGGGCAAAAATTTGCACCCGTCATGGGCATGGGTTTTTTAGCGGTCACGTCCAACTTTCATGGGCACGGATTTAGGATAGCAAAACCCAGCGGGTTTATGCCCGTTGCCATCTCTAGTCATGCACATACTGATGAGGACATCCCCATTACATATACATCTTCCACTCCAAGCATGCATGAGAATAATCAATAACCAGAGGGCCCAATGACGAGGGCAAGAGCCAAGCGTTTAGACAAACACGTGCTTTTGTTTCTTATGGAGTTTCCTTTAATTGATGATGAACTTGGAATATTACCTCATGCTAGTATTTTATGTATTCTTAGGTATGACTCATGTGAAGACTTGGGAGAGCAAAAGGGAGGAGCCCAAGGACTTAAACTACAAGTTTTGGATAATATTTTCAAGCCAAATTCAGACTTTCCACGTGCTCAACCCAATTCAAACTCGGATTCAACTCAGGATTCAATTCGGATTCGGTTCGGGACAGCCCGACAGACAGTTACTAAAAAGGCCATAACATTCACAAACGAAGTCCGATGCAGGTGTTCTTATACTCGTTGGATAGATAATTTAAAGGGCTACGCAATGGATCTGGTCCCACCTTCAAATTAATCATGGATAAAAAGTTATGACCGAAACAATATGAAGGGTGAAAAATATAGTTTCTTTTTTTTGTGAGAGTTCGTATCGAAAACCATATAGGGTTGAGTTGTACTTGATTTGGGGACCATATGGACGTCCCAAGGGGCTATATAAGCCTTGTATTGGCAGCTTTTAGGGGAGACCAATTTTATGCATAAGATTGAAACATAGTTATTGCTTGTTCTTTCAACACCAGAGTTTATGCGAGGACTTTGAGAGAGAACTAGGTGATCCATTGTTCATTCTGCAATTCAAAGTCAAGCCGTCGTTCCATTGGGAATTGGGGATTGGCGTTCGTCGTTTGTGGTCTCGCGACGAACAATTATCTGGTGTGTTTTGGGCGTATTCCGAAGAGTTGAGAGTTTGTGCATTGGCGCGAGTGTTCAACTAGCGACATCGTGTACTTCGCATCAGCTATCCACGGTTCCTTACTGAGAAGATCGGGACCCCTCCCCATATCATGATGAGTAATTGACGGTTGTTTTAGAGAGTTTGAGTTTGTTTTGGGTATTCTAGGGTTGAGTACCTTTACTTGTGCTAATATTGATTTTGCTGTTTCGTGTGGTGCTATGTGATGGTTTGCTTGTCTGTGTGACTGCAGGATTTCGGAGCTAGGTCATGGTGAGGGAGGAGGACCGGGACTAGACACAGGAGGTGTCTGTGTGATCGAGGCTGGTGAGGTGGTTGCAAGTCGGGAGACGAGGAACCGGAGCTGGAGCTACCGGTGACGGACACGACGGGCAACGACGAGAGAACCAGGACTAGGCTCAGGGAGAAGTCAGAGGTCCAGACGGTTGGAGTTCGGTTGCGGTCGTGGGTGACGGAACAGACCCGGACTAGACTCAGGTGGAGTTGGAGGTCTCGGTCGGTGTCAAGTGGACACGACGGGCAGCGGCGAGTGGATCGAGACTAGACTTAGGGAGGAGTTGAGGTCCAAACGGTCAGGATGTCGGGTGCGGTCGTGTGCAGCGTAGCGGATCGGGACTAGACTCAGGGAGGAGTTGAGGTCCAGACGGTCAAGGTACTGGACGCGGGAAGCTTCCGGGAAGGAGCTTGAGGGGCAAATTAGAGATTTGACTCAAGCAATGAGAGAAGGGGCTGGCTTTTCCCTCCAAAAGTGTGTGTTGACTTTCTTGCCTCATGGGTGTGAGAGGTGGAAAGTGAGGTTGGTATGACACTTCTTGATTTGCTTGTTTGGGGTGAGCTCATGCCTTCAAATGGAGAGGGAGGCAGCAGGGAGTATCATCCATCAAAGCAAGAAATGGAGTAGAGTGGAGAGCTCAAGAGTACAGAGAGCAGTGAGTGTGGTGCTCCCTGTGTATGTGTGCTCTGTGAGTGTAGGTTTTCCTCTCAAGTATGTAGTGAGAGGGTAGCACATCATCTCAATTGCGTATGGGGACTCTTGTGTAATCTTTCCTCTTATAATCATACATGGGATGGAATCAATGAGAAGGAGTGGTTGATTTGCAGTTATTTCTAGTCATTTGCATTTTCTCTGTTTGTTGAAATTTAGGGTTTGATGGCAGTGGATTCTTGTTCTTTTGATTTTCTTGGTGCAAAGTAGGGTTTGGGATGTAGTTCTCTCCTCTGAGATCATCTCTTGCTAATCTCAAAGTCCCATGAGCAATGGATTAGAAAATGGAAAGGAATATGAAAATCAATCTTACTCTTTGTTCAAGTTTCAGAATTATGCTCAAATCTTGATCTCCCGCTCTTTTGATGAAATCTTTTTTTTCCTGAGGCTTTGATGTTGTTTAGAACTCGTTCTTGACCCTTTAGCCTGAGGAGATCAGCTGCAATCCAACAAATAACCTTGATTCTGCAATTTCTGTTTTTACTGTCGTTGGTTTTCAGTCGGGTGCTCAATTCTTGCTCTGTCTTCAGGAGACCGGTCAGACCGGAGAGAGCATGGCTGTCAGACCGCTCCCCTCATGGCGGTCTGACCGCTAGGGTTAGCGGTCCAACCGCTCGGGTACCGACGGTCAGACCGGCCTGGCACCGGCGGTCTGACCGGCCTGCGGACTCTTGTCTGCTGCTATTGATTATCTCTGTTTCTTTGTTTTCTGCAGCTGCTGTGCCTTAGCTTGCTTACCATGTTTCCTTGTCAGTTAAGTTGAAATTCCAGAGAGCATGAATCTTTCTTTTCATAGATCTCATATCTATTGGAGAGAAGATTTTTAGTGGATACTTTTGGGGGCTAAATTTTTAGAGAGGCACCATTCACCCCCCTCTGTTGCCATTTTCGATCCTACAATTGGTATCAAAGCCGGGGTTAGCTCTTCTTGATAGATCTTTAACTGGTCTGTGAGCCATGGCAACGGATAAGTATTCAACTAAGTCCCCGATCTTCGATGGGATCGACTATCCCTTTTGGAAGAGTCGGAACCTACATTCAGGCTCAGGGGTATGCGATTTGGCGCAAGGTCAAAGTTCGCTTTGCTGTTCCTGCCAATGAGAACATCAATGTCGGAAACATGGCTGATGTTGAGGAAACTGTTAAGGCAAGGAACATCATCATCCAAGTTTTGAGCCGAAATGAGTTTGATCGCATTTCTCAACTTTCGTCGGCCTTCGACATTTGGGAGACCCTTGATGCTTACCATGAGGGCACCACCCAAATTAAGACGGTTCGACAGGACCAATTCAAGCGAGATTACAACAAGTTTGAAATGCTCGCTGGAGAGTCCCTTGATGAATGCTTTGCGAGATTCCACAAGATCTTGAGCAACCTCCGAGCGGTCGGTCTCACATACCCCGACTCGAACAACGCTCATCAGATGCTTGCGGCCTTGGACTTGCGTGTTTAGGAGATGAAAGTGACCACCATCAAGGACACCACGGACCTCTCGACTTTGACTCTTGATGTGTTGTACTCACGCCTCAAGACTCACGAGATTGACATTGTCTCTCGCAAGTCAAAGTCCCAGTCGATGGATTTGGTCACTGATCCCAGTCCTGCCTCTAGTTCTACTGTTGACACTCTTTCGGGTTTTTCTTTTGCTGCTCTGTGTGAAATTGATGATGATCATTTGGAGCAACTCCTAGAAAACCAACTAGCCATCTTAGCCAGAAAATTCTCCCATGCTTACAAGAGAGTTAAGGAGAGAAAGAGAGGAGGAGGACGTGTGATTTGCTTCGAGTGTGGTGGCCCCAACCACATTCAGGCAAATTGTGTTGGACCGAAATGGCGACAGAGGGGGGTGAATGTCGACTTTAAAACTTGCGCCCAAAAAGATTACTGGAAAAACATGAAGAACAGAGAACCAAGGCAATGAGATGAAAACCTGGAAGGCATACCCTCAAAAACTTAAAAGCAACTGAGCCTACAAGAAAGGGGGCCGGTCAGACCTCTTTGCTATGGCCGGTCAGACCGCCATGGGAGGGCCGGTCTGACCGCCATAAGGCCGCCGGTCTGACCGCAGGCAAACGAGCGGTCTGACCGCCCTCTCTCTTCCGGTCTGACCGGTCAGCGAATTCAGAGAGCAGCAGAGCCCAAAAATCAGACAACAAGAATGCAGAGTTTGCAAACTCCAAACACCAGATCAATTTGGGGTTTCTCCTTGATCCTTTTGGTCTAGAACAGCAAGGAAATAACCACAATAGCCAGAGGAACCTAGGAGACCAAAGAAATCCAACTCATGACCAAGAATTTCAGATTTGGAACAAAATCTGAAAATTCATAGAGTAGCATCAAAAATCCAAATTCCTCTCCAATCCTTGAACCCTTGCCCATGAAACTTTGAGAATAGCTAATTAATAGCCTCAGGACTCAAGATACCAAGTTTCATGCCATCTCATGAAGGGAATCAAGATTCACACCAAAACCCTAGAAATGAGAACATGAACACAGGAAGGCCAAAAATGAGATTCTTGCAAATCGATCAAATTGCTCTTGGAACTAGATGACCAAAGGATCTAGAAATGCAATTCCATCACAGAGCAACCCATTTTGCCACTCCTCAGCAAGAATCAACACAAAAACGAAAATTTCAGAAATCAAGCCTAGAAAGCATCGAAGAGACAAAAACCAACAGAGAGACAGAAACTCAATCAAACTCAAACAAAGCCATCTCAAATTGATATTGAGAAAGAGAGATGAATGATTACATAGAGTATCAACTCAATCCATCCCTACAACCCCATACATGATTGGATTGAGAGCACAAGCTACATGTCTCCTCTCAAGAACACATGAGCACACACACAGAGAGGGCTCAAAACAGCCTCTGCCCTTCTCACCAACTCATACCAACTAAAGCAAAAGAAGGCAAAGCAACAACAACACCCTAAAGTCCTAACCCTTTCCCAAAGCCATGAAGACCATGCAGGAGACACCCTCCTTTTATAGCCTCCCACTAATGGGTTTGAGATTTGCTTTGCCCATTAAGCCACAACAACTTCAATGCTTTAACCATAATCCGCTTCCTTTAGTGCAGCTTTGCGTATTCCCCAAAATGCCCCTCCTGCACCTTCCGGGAAGCTTCCTCCTTTCTTGCCGCTCAAGCCTCGCAGCTACCTCGAGCCCTCGCCGTCTTCGGCACACCTCGACCGTTTTGACCTCGGCACCACCTGCGCCTAGTCCGGTCCTCCGTGCCTCGCCACGACTCCACCTCGATGTCTTGCAACCATCACAGACAAGAAACACATCACATAACACCGTTCGATAACATGTAATCAACAGAAGCATTAAGAGTAATCTTAAGCAAGTAAAAGCCCAACATGTCGTAACAAGAGACTAAGCATCCTAAGCCCATACGACCAAGTTTGACCAAGCCCGACCAAACCGATTACACCACGCAATGATAAGGCACACACCTCACAAACCAAACTCGACTTTCCTAAAACCGATGTCAATTACTCATCACACACTCGGGGTCACCTCCACATGGTCCATCAAATTGCCCCAAGCTGGAGGGCAAGAACGTCTACACCGATAAGAACCGCAACAAGAAGCCGCCAAGCAAAGAGAAAAAGTTTCGCAACCTTGGCAAAGCCAAGAAGCTCTTCCACCGCATCCTCACCGCCTTCAACGACCTCGACCTCAACGAGGTGGAGGGGTGGAGCGACGACGATGGGAAGGACGCGCAAGACCCCAAGGGTGGCGACGACTTCTCCGGCATGTGTTTCATGGCCCTTGAGGGTGACGTAAGCGACAGTGAGCTTTACTCCAACTCCGACGAGGTCTACCCCTCATACGACCAGCTTAATGATGCTTTTCTTAAGCTAGGTAAATTTCATGCTAGATCTAGAGCTAGGTGTAGCGAGTTGGAGAAGGAAGTAGATAGATTATCACGGGAGCTTACTTCACTTATATCTGCTCCCTCCCGTAACGAATGTGATACATGCTGTGCTTTGCTTGGTGACATGGAGAAATTATGGACCTCTCATGATAGTTTGTCCTCTGAGCTTGACATGATTAAGGTGGAGAATATTAGTCTTTTGCTGAACTAGAGATGAGTAGGGTAGCGTCCCTTTCATCCACTACTGTTAAGGCTATTTCTTGCACCTCATGCGAGGATAAGGATAATGCTTTTAGAGGTCTTTATACCATGCTTCTTGATCTGCTCGAGACTTGCAAAAGTTGTAATAATTTGAAGATGAACTTAAAAAGGGCAGATCATAAAATTGCTGAATTACAAGCTTTTCTATTAAAGCCCATTGCTTCATGTATGAACTGTCCTAAATTAACTGCTGAATTTGAATCTGTCTCAAAACAGTTTCAAGAAATGATTGATCAGAGTAACAAAAGGGCTCAGTATGCTTCTAAGGACCCTGTTAGCTCACCATGCAATAATTGTGACAAACTAAAATCTGACTTGATTGTATTGGATGAAAAATGTGTGAAGCTAACTAAGGACCTTTTAGAGAAGCAACCATCTTCTTGTAATGTATGTGTTGTTGGGAAGAAGTATGAGTGTTTGGTAGAGACGCCTAGCGACGTGAACCAAATGGCTAGCAGTAGGACTGTCCCTTCTGAGGTGGCTATACGTGCACAAGCCATTCGTTCATCTGCTGTTGGTTCTTCTTCTACTCCCTTACCTTCTGCTGTCTCTTCTTCCCCCTGCTCTTCTTGCACCTCTCTCTTTCGGGAGTGTCAGTATCTTATGAACACTATCGAGAGGTTTGTAGGAGGCAAGAAGAAGCTAAATCTTATTCTAGACCAGTCCAAGATTTACAAATTCAATCAAGGTCTAGGATATGATTTTCTTGAGGATGTGAGAAAGCATCCACCTGCTATTCTTAGACCTATAACAGCAGGTGTGATCGAGGTCGAGCCCAGAACTAAGAAAGTTCTTTTCAAATCAGCGGGTTTTGTCCAAGGGATCTCTGACAGTAAGGTGGTTCCACCTGTTGCTTCGACCTTTCAGAAGGCAAAGCCTCATCATGCTACTTCTACCTCTCAGAAGGTGAAGTACCATTGTACCTTCTGTCACAAGGATGGACATTTGATCGAGAGATACTTCAAGTGCGCCAAGATCGCGCATAGAGACCGTGTTGTGGCTCTTAGGCGTATTCAGGGTCAGCCCCAGACCTTGAGTGCACCTAAGACCAACACGAGGTCTAGGACTGTTCAGCTTGATGGGTTTGGGCAGCATCGAGGACTTGGATTTTCTGAGTTTTCTGGTTTTCGTCCTCGATATGCCTCTGGTCGTGACTTCCACCGTTCTGAGGGTAGATCTCGTTTCCCCTGTCAAGATGGCTATCCGCGGCGTGATCAGCATGTTGCCGGTGCTCCGACTCGCTCTCCCGTAGCAGTCGAACCCAGCAACAGCTTCAGGTCTGCACATAGACTTTTTCCTTCTTTGAGCGGCAGAGAGCGTCGGGTAGATAGAGGTCAGTCGTGTGTGGCTACTTCTTCTGCTCGACGTGTGACTCAGTATTGGGTTCCAGAATCTCTTTTGATTTATCCCAGTAATGAGTCTTCACTCTCTTGTTGACTCAGGTTCGCTGGGCAGGGAAGGGAGAGGTTTGGCTTGTTGACTCCGGCTGTTCTCGACACATGACCGGAGACTCCCATTGATTCTCTTCCCTAGCCCGTGCTCCAGGTGATGAGACTATCACCTTGGAGATGCTTCGTCTGGGCGCGTCATCGCTAAAGGTACTGTGCGCGTTAATGATTCATTTATTTTAAAAGATGTTGCCTTAGTGAGCAAGCTGCAGTATAATTTGCTTTCGGTTTCTCAGCTTACAGATGACGGTTTCGAGGTGAGCTTCAAGAAAAACACTTGCAAAATTCTTGATTCTTCGGGTAGTCTGGTTTGCGAGATTTCTCGATATGGGAGGATCTTTCGTGCTGATTTTGTTGAGTCTTCTGGTGATCCTCTCAAGTGTTTAGTTGCTTCTAAGTCATGTGACCTTACTTTCTGGCATAGGAGACTTGGTCATATTGGATTTGACCATTTGACCCGAGTTAGCGGCCACGATCTCATTCGTGGTCTGCCTAAACTCAAGATGGTCAAAGATCTTGTTTGCGCCCCATGCCGGCACTGCAAGATGCTTGCTGCTTCTCATCCTCCGGTCATAGTGACTATGACCGATGCACTAGGACAGCTGCTCCATATGGACAAAGTTGGACCAGCTCGAGTGCAGTCAGTAGGAGGGAGGTAGTATGTTCTTGTCGTAGTCGATGACTTCTCAAGGTACTCTTGGGTATTTTTCTTAGCCTCAAAGGATGAGACATATACCCACTTTCGGGGTCTTTTTATTAGGCTTTCTGTTGAGCTCCCGGGTGCCTTACGAGCGATCCGCAGTGGCAATGGCACGGAGTTCAAAAATTCCTACTTCGAGAGGTTTTGTGGTGAGACAGGTGTAGAGCACCAGTTCTCTTCTCCATACGTTCCTCAGCAGAATGGCGTTGTGGAGAGGAAGAACCGTACCCTGGTCGAGATGGCCAGGACGATGCTTGATGAGTACTCTACACCGAGGAAGTTTTGGGCTGAGGCTATAGCCACCGTGTGCCATGTTTTGAACAGAGTTTTTCTCAGGGCACACTTGCATCGCACCTCTTATGAGTTGAGATATGGGCGAAAACCCAGTGTATCTCATTTTCGCGTGTTTGGTTGCAAGTGCTTTATCCTGAAGTCTGGAAACCTAGATAAGTTCGAGTCACGTTCTTGTGATAGGATCTTTCTAGGCTACTCGACTTCTTCGCGGGCTTATAGGGTCTAGAACTGCGAGTCTAGTAAGATGGTAGGGACCTGTGAGGTGACCTCCGATGAGGCCAATCCGGGGACTAGGTCAGATATCTCAGGTTCTTTAGAGTAGTCCAAGACCATTTTTGTGAATGATGAGGATGATGGAGATGAGGGTTGTCTACCTGATCCAGTTCCTCATCCTCCCCTTGAGGTGCCTGCCTCCACCACTGCACCTCAAGGAGATCAGCCCATGTCTTCTACTTCTTTTGGAGCTAGTGGCTCTGTTCCTACCTCATCAGCTCATAAGGTAGAGGCCACTTCTTCATCTCATCCAGGACCTCCCCGAAACATCCAAAAAGACCATCCTTCCGAGCAGATGATTGGAGACCTCTTTGAGCGAGTCACACGCTCAAAGTCTGGCATGTCGCATTTCTGTCTCCATTCTACATTTGTTGCCTCCTTTGATCCCAAGGACGTTTGTCATGCTCTCTCTGATGAGTCTTGGGTCAATACCATGCATGAGGAGTTAGAGAACTTCGAGAGAAACAAGGTCTGGTCGCTTGTTGAGCCCCCACGAGGTCACAATGTCATTGGGACTAAGTGGGTGTTCAAGAACAAGCAGAGTGAGGATGGTGTGGTTATTCGAAACAAGGCTAGACTGGTAGTTCAGGGGTTCTCCCAGGTTGAGGGTCTAGATTTTGAGGAGACCTTTGCCTCTGTAGCTAGACTTAAGGCCATTAAAATCCTGCTTGCTTTCGCAGCTTCTAAGGGTTTCAAGCTTTACCAGATGGATGTCAAGAGTGCATTCCTCAATGGGTTTATTGAGAAAGAAGTCTATGTGAAACAGCCTCCAGGTTTCGAGAACCCCAAATACCCAAACCATGTCTACAAGCTTTTCAAAGCATTGTATGAACTTAAGCAGGCCCCTAGAGCTTGGTATGAGAGGCTTAAGTCCTATTTGTTGAGTCATGGTTTTGAGATGGGTAAGGTAGATAAGACCTTGTTCATTCGTAGGCATGGCACTGACCTTCTGCTCGTCCAGATTTATGAGGATGACATCATCTTTGGCAACTCTTTACATACTCTGGTTTCACAGTTCTCGGATGTCATGAGCGCCGAGTTTGAGATGAGCATGATGGGTGAGTTGACCTTTTTCCTTGGCTTTCAGATCAAGCAGACTCGGGAGGGTACTTTCTTACATCAAGGTAAGTACACTCGTGACCTCCTGAGACGCTTTGACATGAGTGATGGTAAGCCGGTGTCAACTCCCATGACATCCACAGCTTCACTTGACCCAGATGAGGATGGCGAGCCAGTCGATAAAAAAGAGTACAGAAGCATGATCAGCTCCCTCTTATACCTCACTGCCTCGAGACCGGACATACACTTCTCTATGTGTCTTTATGCTCGATTTCAGGCTTCTCCTCGCGTATCTCACCGCCAGGCGGTGAAGCGCATCCTTCGGTACCTTCGAGCTACCATTAACTATGGTATCTGGTACTCTTCCTCTTCCTGTCTTTCCCTTAGAGCCTACTCGGACGCAGACTTTGCCGGCTGTAGGATAGATAGGAAGAGCACTTCTGGCACTGCCAATTCATTGTCACTTCTTTTGTCTCTTGGTCTTCTAGGAAGCAGTCCGGTGTTGCACAGTTCACCGCAGAGACCGAGTACGTTGCTGCAGCCAGGTACTTTGGATGGCTTCGACCCTGCGAGACTTTGGGTTAGTTATAGACAGTGTTCCACTCTTTTGTGATAACACTTCTGCTATTAACATTGCTAAGAACCCAGTGCAGCACTCTCGGACCAAGCATATTGATATTCGGTATCACTTCCTTAGAGACCATGTGGAGAAGGATGATATAGTGCTCCAGTTTGTGGAGAGTGATCACCAGTTGGCTGATATCTTCACCAAGCCTTTGGATATCTCTAGGTTTTCAGCCTTGCGGGGAGAGCTTCCTGAATATGGTCTCTTCGCGCAATCTTGGCGCGCTTAAAACATCTCTCAACACCATGTCCATCCTTCTGATAGAAGGTATAATGATACTTTGTCTTCTAGGAGGTCGAAGCACATGATGGGGCTTCACCTTCTGAGAGGTCAAAACAACAGGTGATACACCTTTACTGTCAGAAATCCCTTGGACGAAGCCCGCAGACTTAAACTCAATTTTCTTGGATTCGGGCGAAACCTCAATCACACATACTGCTATAGGTCTAGCAACAGTAGGTGGATGTTTTCTTACATCCTCTAGAAAAACATATCCTAGACCTTGATTGACCATGCAAATCTTGGATTTGTCTAGGATAAGATTAAGCTTTTTCTTGCCTCCAACAAATTTTTAAAGAGTGTTCATGAGATACTAGCACTCCTGAAAAAGAGAGGCGCATGAAGAGCAGGGAAGATGAGAAGATGGGACACCAGAAGGAGAGGAAGAACCAGAAGCGGAAGATCATATAGCACGTGCATATCTCTCCTTGTGCACGGCCACCTCAATCTTAAGAACTTCGCAAGACGCACAGGGGGCAGTCCTAATCCTAGTCGTCAGCTTCTCGTGACTTTTCCTAAATATCTCTATCATTTTCTTAGATTTTCCCCCACTTCAGCACAGAAAGACCAAGCAACTTGTGGTCTTTCTAGAAGATCCTTAGTTAGCTTCACACATTTATCATCTAATGCAATCAATTTAGATTTTAGTTTTTCACAATTATGTATAGTGAGCTAACAGGTGCCTTAGAAGCATATTGGACCATTTTCTTATTGTGATCGACTATGTCTTGAAATTGTTTGGATACAATTCAAGTTCAGCAGTTAGTTTAAGGCAATTGAATTGACACAAGAAGCAATAGGTTCAAGCAAAATAGCTTGCATTTCAGCAATTTTATGATCTGCCCTGTTTAGGTTAATCTTCAGATTATTGCAACTTTCACAAGTTTCAGGCGGATCAAGAAGCATGGTATATAGACCTCTAAAAGCATTGTCCTTATCCTCACATGAGGTGCACAATGTAGTCCTAATGGAATAAGATGACAGGGAAGCTACTCTAGTCATCTTTAGTTCAGCTAATAGACTAACATTCTTCACCTTAAGTAAATCAAGCTCAGAGATCATACTATTATGAGAGGTCCTTAGCTTCTCCATATCTCCTAGCAAAGAAGTACAAACATCACAATCATCACGGGAGGAAGCAGATTTAAGTGAAGTAAGCTTCTGTGACAAGTTTTCTACCTCCTCTAACTCACCACACCTAGCTCTAGATCTACGATAAAATTTTTCTAACTTAAGAAAAGCATCATTGAGCTGGTTGTAGCAGGGGCATACCTTATCGGAGTCGTTGTAGAGATCGTCATCGCTGATGTCGTCCTCGTTAGCCATAAAGCATATGTCGATGAAGTCGTTGGCGTCCTTGTTTGGATCATCCTTGCCGTCGTCATCGCTCCAATCTTCCATGTCGCTGAAGTCTAGATTGTTGAAGGCGGTAAGGACACGGTTGAAGAGCTTTTTTGGCTTTGCCAAGGTTGCTGTACTTCTTCTCTTTCCATGAGCTTGGGGTTTCTTGTTGCGGTTCTTGCTGATGTAGTCGTTGTTGCTCACACCGCCATAGTCGTTCTTGCCCTTCTACAGATTGGGGCAGTTTGCTCAAATGTGGTTGGGGCCACCAACTCAAAGCAAATCACTGGTCCACCCTTTTTTCTCTCGCTAACCGTCTTGTATGCACGTGAAAATTTTCTGGCTAAGAGGGCTAACTCACTCTCTAGAAACTACTCAAATTGACCATCACTCATTTCACACAAAGCAGCTAAAGAGAAACTAGAAGCACCATCAAAAGATGCTCTAGAAGCAGAACCGGGATCGGTGACCAAAGCCATCGACTGTGACTTCGACTTGTAAGAGACAATGTCAATCTCGTGAGTCTTGAGACGTGAATACAATGCATCAACAGTCAAAGTCGACAGGTCAGTCGTGTCCTTGATGGTGGTAACTTTCATCTCCCACACTCTCAGGTCCAGAGCAGAAAGCATTTGGCGAGCATTGTCCGAATCTGGATATGTAAGACCAACAGCTCAGAGGTTGCTTAAAATCTTGTGAAATCTGGCAAAGCACTCATCCAGGTACTCACCAGTGAGCATCTCAAACTTGTTGTACTCTTGCTTGTATTGGTCCTGTCAGACAGTCTTGATTTGGGTGGTGTCCTCATAGTATGCGTCGAGGGTTACCCAAATATTATATGCTGACGAAAGATGAGAAATGTGATCAAACTCATTTCTGCTAAGACCCTGAATGATGATGTTCCTTACCTTAGCATTTGCCTCCACATGTGGCGTATTCATCGCTGTGATGTTCTCATCGGCAGGAATAACAAATCGAGTCTTAACTTTTCTCTGGATTACATAGCCTTGAGCCTGTATGTAAGACTCCATCCTACTCTTCCAAAAGGGATAGTCGACCCCATCGAAGATAGGAGGCTTGGTGGAATACTTGTCTATTGGCATGGCTCTAAACACCAGTTAAGATCTATTTGAAAAGAGCTAACCGGGCTCTGATACAACTTGTAGGACTAGACAACAAAAGAAGGGGTGAATGGTGCCTTCAAATTCTCCCCAAGTATTCACTCAACTCCTTTATCCAATAGCTACTGAGCTATGAAGACTAGAGTTGAAGTCTCACTGGAAAAACGAGGAGAGACCAAATAGAGGCGAAAACACAGTAGAGAATAAACTGTGTCCGGAGATCAGCAATGTGGTCGAAATATGACAATGTGGTCGTAAATACGACAACGTGGTCGAAAGCAGACACGTGGTCGAACAACCAACATGATCGAAACCAGACTACAACTCGAAAGATCAACATGGTCGAAATCAGTGCGAGGTAGTCTGGAACTTGATCTTGGTCGAAACCAACATACTCATAAATCCAATCGACATTCCAGGCCGAGACTGCACTGACTACAACTATGTTAGTTCAGATTCATAGGAAAACGAGAACCAACAGAACTAAATGTGGTCGAATAAGTTCTAGGAAGAACAGAGGAGAGGTAGTGAGGTGCACAACCGCAAGATCCAGGTTTCGAATAACTTTTGATTCAAGGATCAACTGGTCATGAAACTTTGAACAGAGCTGGAATAAGATCTCAAGAAGTTGTTCTAAGCTTTAATTGAAAACTTAGCAAGCAAAAGAAGATCTTTCTACCGAAACTCCAAGAACACATAAAAGAAACGCTCAGGGAAAAATGTCAATCCGACAAGCAATTGGGTGCAGAATAGCCAAGATGGCTTCGAGTTTGTTTTCCCAACACCAGGCAAATCACATCAACACCAAGACAAATGAAAACAAACTCTCCGATCAAGAAAGGAAAGAGCCGACCAAAGAATAGAGAGAGAGCACAGCTGATACGACCACCACCAACTCAGCTCCAAGCATACGAGCACACACAGACATAGAAAAAAAGATGATATACTTCTCTGGAAGTTGATTCTGCAGCCACTCCATCCCGGAGGACCAAGAGCACAAGCGCTCCACACAAAAATGAACGCACGCAAGAAAACAAGAATACCGGAGAGAGCATCGGAAGGGTAGCTCTTCTACTCCTTTTATAGCCTCTTGTTGCTGGGGATAACCCATTAACCCCCGACCCACCATCGGGTTTTCTTACCCACACCACTTGCATCAACCCATTAACTCATACAGGACAAACACCCTTTAACAGAATAGCTTCCTTTTTCAAGTCTTGAGCAATTCACCAATATGCCCCTCTGCCACCGTCTTGGAAGCTTCCTGTTTTCTTGCCGACCACGCTTGCAACCACCTTGCAGCCTTAGTCATCTTCGGCTTCTCCTGACCATTTTGGTCCTCAACACTTCGCAGTGTCTAGTCTCGATTCTTCCACGCCTCACCATGACCTAGCTCCAAAGTTCTGCAAGCACCACTAACAAGCAAAGCATTACATACTGCACAATACACGGGAATCATCAATCTGCATAAATAGAATGCACTTAGAGAACAACCCAGCTGGTCTTATACCACTTACTACCACTCGATGCACATGACATGAGGTACTCGTAGCTCTAAAAGACTTTCCAGCTATCTATGACCACTCAGCAAGTTGTTAGGACCATCGCATAGGCTGTTACGACCATGAAGACAGATCCTACGACCACATAGCAATCGCCACAGCGGCTACGACTTTACCAGGCCTGGTCGCTACGACTTACGATCACACAGGCAGAGTGTTACGACCATCGACTATGGTTAGTAGAAACTATGACCATCGACCACGGCCAGGCAGAGTTACGACTATCGACCATGACCAGACAGAGCTACGACTATCGACCACGGCCAGTTAGATCTACGACTATCGACAAATGCCAGTCAGAGCTACGGCTATCGTCCACGGCCAACCAGAGCTATGGCTATCGACCATGGCCAGCCAGAGCTACGGCTATCAACCACGGCCAGTCAGAGCTACGACTTGTCAACCATGAAGTCATAAAAGCTTCTGCCGTCCACCAAGTCGTAAAAACGACTGCTGACTCCAAAATCGTAAAACCTATTGCCAACCACCAAGTCGTAATAGCACCTACGACCATGAACACAGAGGTCGTAAAGCCAGCAAACTTCTGCACAGACCTCAAAAACCAAACTCAATATCTCTAAATCAAGGGTCAATTACTCATCACAAATATAGGGTGAACTCCACATGATCTCACAAATCACATGCATCATGGAAATGTAAAGAATTATATCAACAAAGCGTAAATACTACTCATTGTCTACTTTTCACATCAGAGAGCAAATTGAAACTTGAACGCTGCCATTCGGTTCATGTACATTGTAATGAGAAAAATTCTATGTGCATTGATAGAATAATAACAGAGCAAAGGGGCACCAACAAATGAAGTGGATAACAAATATTTAGAAGCATGCTCATAAATGAAAAAAAAATAGAAGTTAGCAATACTAACTGAGCTTCAAGGTTTACAACAACAGAATCACGCAGATCCGTAGGTTCCATCTTAGGTTGCTGCTATAGGAAACTAAAGTACTTAGATTTCACAGAAGCTATATGAAACACAATGTTAAAGTTATTAGTTAATGTAATCCATGAAACTATAGTAGGCATATATGAAATATATGGCTGCTTAGATTTCACAAAACCCACTTCAAAATCATTCTCTAGGTTGTCTGGTCTTTATCTATAACATGGCTAGAACAATGTAGCTGATGGCACATAAGACCTCACCTGCCACTGCCTCTTGTTCTTCAAGTGGCAAAAAGCGAACGACTCATGGAGGAATATCTGAGTCAAGGATGCTACAACAATATTGAAAATAACTTAATAGTAATGCATATGAATGTCAACATTTATATTCATAAATGGAGAGGACAACAAGTTGATGAGGAAAGGTTCTCGGTGGTCATAGTCACCAAAGACAGTGAAGTTACTGTCTTCTCAAGGTTTCGGATGATTCATTTCTTTGTATTGCCATAATGAGCTTAAATAATAATGAGTTACAAGCGGCATTTGACAACTGCTTTGCCGAAATAATGTCAAGGCAAGTGACTACATCAGAATCCGCCCTAGTTGGGCATACGAATCTTTCATCCCGCAGTTTAGCCATACAGGTCAACGCTACCTTGAAAATGACCACATGAATAAATTTCAAGAAATTTACGAAGGTATGGTACTTGATTAAGAGATTGATATTTTATACATGTCAATTCACAACTAACTTACATTGGTTAGAACATACGCCATTTTTCACTGAGCAATCTGGAGATATTGTGGCACTCAATGACGTATCAAACAGCCTGCAGCATGCATCCAATAAAATTGGTACAGTTGTCTAGAACAAGAATTTACAATCTATGAGAAGGGAGGCACCACTCACTCAAACAATAACCAAGAACGATCCTCAAGCAATGACATCCTTCTAGATACAGCTACCTAGAAATAACAAATAGCAAACAGTGTACTACATCAAAATTCCCAACCTAAGAAAAGTTAAGCGGCCAAGCAAACACACAACTCACTTTTACAATCTGAGACCAAATAGTCAACATGTGTAGCTGGGTGCCTATTCTTCAAGATTTTTGTTATGTCTCTAGGCCCATTTCAGCATATCATGGAATGATTCTTTCACCTCGCCCTTCTCAGACGCACTAAATTGTAAATTGCTGGTTCAATTCTTGAGACATCTGAATAACAAAAGAAGCAACACGTCAAATACAACCTTGTTTTTGTTTAAAGAAGTCTGAAATCGATGCTCCCGATAACGGATGAATCCGTACGACAAATAGAAAAAAGTAAGAGAGAAGGTAATAGATTCTTCATGCAGGGAGAAGTAAGATTAACATACCCTGGACGCTCAAAATCTAATCCACAAAGCACACTCTTTATGTCTCTCTTTTTAAGGGCGTAGTCGATAACTGCCTCATTCTGCAAAATTGGAGAGGGGTTCAGGAACTGAAGTTGAATCATCATTGAACAAACAAGACCAATCTACTTGTTTGGATGTTTGTTCAACGTACTTTATAATCATTCTATGTAGATAATGAATGCTAAAAAAACGAACAGGAATGTGTGTAAACGATAAAAACATGCTATCGTGGGAAACGGATCTACTGAGTCGAATCATGTCGATGGTATAAGCTATAATCAGTTTCTCATTGCCCCCCCCCCCCCCAAATTGTTAAATGTGCATTGCAGGTACACGCACATACAGTTTGGTTGTGAATTAACATACAATAATTACAACACAGCATATCATCATCTGAAAAAAGAAAGAAAGAAGAACGCAACACATCATTCTATTACTAGACCAATTTGCTTTATATACCACGCAACACATCATTCTATTACTAGACCAATTTGCTTTATATACCAGGCATGATTAGTAAATTCAGTTTGCATGTTTGATCACATTCAAATGTGGTCATTGGATTAAGCTAATTTTATCCAGTTTGACCATCAGCTAGATGTTGTCAACTTATCACCCAAGCAAACTATAGTATTGAGTTAAAAAATCTAATGAGCTTAAACTGTATACTGCAAGATAGTACAAACCAAAATTAGGCAGACACCATCACGCCTGCAATTGATAACATCGGACCACTCCTATATACATTGACAAATAAATTAAGCTAGTCATTATCTTTATATATTAGCTCGGTTACCAACATGTTACTTGAATTCTCTTAAGACTTAATTGTTAAGGATAGAATAGGAAATATAATAGGAATGTTATTTGTTTCCTTATATGCCTTGTATTCCTTATCTGTACATAGCATATTCCTCTGTATATCTCTCTTGTACTCTCTATATATATTGCCCTTTGGACCTCATGAATATATGCACAATATTCATAACATTAATAACCAAACAAAACTCATATATACTTATCCTCCACGCAATGAAAGCTAATACAACATTAATTTCACAGTGATTTTTTTTTGTGGGGGGGGGGGGGTGCAACCATTTAGGCCATGTAAAAGTCACTGGCAAGTCAAAAATAGCAAGCAAACTCATAATAAAACAAAAATACAAAAGAAAATGAGCAAATATGAAAGATCATTACATAGAAAAAATGAATATATGGAACTTACTGAGCTGCCAACTCTCTAGTTAGAGTAAGAATAAGCAGCCTTATTGCAGGTGCACGTTTTGGCCGGAAAAGTAGACACTCCGGCACAAGGCAAAGAGAAAGCAGCTATCTAGTTTACAGAAATCAGTTAAACTAAAGCTATATGCAACCTCAAAATGCTCCTAACAAGGAATTAAGAAAAAAGGATAATGAAAACCAAATTAACTTGCAGGCATGGATAATTTCTCGATCATACTGTGGACCCAGCATTTATAGGAGTATAAATGGTAAGCTGAAAATTGGTGTTAAACTTCAAAATACTATAATGATATTGATAAGCACTAAAATTTAATACATGTTATCGTGTTGTTAGAATTAAGCTAATTTGCTATAAGCAATGCTGCACAAGTTTGCAATTAGAATAGGAGGCAACTTATATCCTGATTTGCTATAAGTTGCCAGTTGCCACAAACATGGAAAGCACAAGTGCAAATGTGCAATGGTATTGATAAACCATGACACGAGAAAATAGTCATCCCATTTGTGACTGTGCTAGATACTCACTGTTTTTCATTCTGTACAAGACATGGCAACAGACCCAAAAAAATTTCCATCTATTATTTTCGTTGCTCTCGCTTAAAACTCCATCCATTATTTTCCTTGCTCTCGCTTACTCCAAAACAGAGATCATCGCTAATTATTGTGTAAATATAATCAAAAGGAGAAAAGGAACTTAAATGACAGTCTAAATACAGATTAAATCAAGCATCCTGAAGTACACCTTCCAGAAAATACAGATTAAATCATATCACCAAAACATTGGTTTGACAAACAAAAAAAAGAAAGGAAAGAACTAACAATTAGACAAATAAGGAAAAGAAATGGACCTAACACAGACATACTGGAGCTTTTAAGCAACTCATGATAATATGAAAATACAAAAGGAAATGTGCTCATGTCAGGTGACTATTACTCATGTCTTTTAGGTACATTTTGATTCAAAAGATAGCTCAAATGAAAACGAGGTATTCAATTATGTTTAGTTGTAACAAGAATATTTTCAATTGAGATTGAGATATATTGTACAATAACAATATTCGTTAGGAAGTTTATCTTATCTGTTTTGCAACTAGGCCTCCGTTGTACAGTTGGGCACACGAACTGGTCGATGGATAGTCACCGGAGCTCGTGTCGGGCCCCCGGATTATCAAATCCGGACCCTCTGTGTATTTCTGCACTAGTCCCAGATCAAAGCTAGTGCACACAGTTAAACAGAATGGAAAACATCACCATCGACGATTTATTACAATAATTAGAGTACTGACCACAAGGTCTCCTTATTACATTAGAGGTTTCAAGACCTCGCACAATCCAAACACAGCGGAAGCAAAGAAAACTCGACATGGACCCATCAATTTGCCACAGGCAGTTGACTGGGGAAGCGCGACCTAGTCCTCGGGAAGAATCCGTCACGACCACAGGCAAGCGATGAGTTGTAATCACCTTCTTGAGCTTCATGGTCCTCTGAGGTTTATTTTAAGTGTAGCATGTGAGTACATAAAGTACTCCGCAAGTCTTGGGAAAAATGCATAGATGCAAGGCTTAACAAAGGAAGGCCATATGGTTCTTTTGCACAAAGCAATATTTTAAATTTCAATTACTACTAATTATTTTTGAAGGCATCAATTTAACAAGTATTTGCTTTAATGAACTATCATTGACTCTCTAGTGAAGGTTCCAACTACCAACACTAGCTAACAACTAGAAGAAGGTTAATATTGCGGGTTACATCCACCCTCTCTGGCTCCATCTGCCAGGATACCCTTCCGAGAGTTCCCTCCACTCTCGGAATACAAAACTTTTGATTTTAAAACCAAAACCAGAAATCTACCATGTGAATGCATTCCTTGCCCGCCCTTGACCGTGGGCACGGCTATTCGAATAGTTTTACACTCTGCAGAGGTTGTACAACTTTACCCACAAGAGATAAATTATCCTAAAAGTCAACACGCTTCCTTTGGCATGAGACCCAGATAAAATATCACAAAGCCTTTACCTTACTCTAATCTAGCTAGATACCACCCACGAGGTTTCACCGCAGTAGGCTAACCGCCCAACCAAGCCCCTCTTGCGCCGTATGAGTACAATAAATCTGTCCCTCACTGTGGATAACCATCCATCCTCGGCACCCACTTTCCACTTGGTGGCACCTAAACTAGACTATCATAAGTTAGTCGGCTGGTCGTACCCATATAGACTTGTGGTTGTACGGTTAATGCTCAGTCTGGACAAACACAAGCGTCGGTCCTTATTTGACTAGGGTGGAACATACACTTTACAAGTTCTCGTGCTTGCTGCACCAAACCAAACCAACCATCCACCCTAATCTAAACCAACTTTCGCATTTTTATTTTATTTGAAAGAAACAGTGGTAACTCCAATCACCACTAACTTGTAAACACAGGGGTTCCAACAATAAATCATAATTTCCCATTTTCAAGGTTCCAAGGGTAAATATTTAACATGACTAAGCATTATTCTACCATACTATCATTGTCAAAGATTAAATAATAATCTCATTAATGAGACAAAGGAAGTTCTAGGATGACAAGGGTACATGACAATCAATTCCAATGGAGGGCATAACAAGGTTGGATTAACTACTACCTTAAGATTTGAATTATCATTTTATGTAAATAGCAATGCATAACATTTAAAATAATTAAAACATTTCAAAATCATAGGTTCAAGATGATCAAAGGAGACTTGCCTTCTTGCAGGGGCTCTGGGTCTTCTTGTTGAGGAGTGGGGAGGTCTTCTTCAACGTTAGATTCTACGCACGAGAGAAAAGCAACAAACAAATAAATTCAAAATGAAAATTCAAACAAACTCAAAAATTCAAATAGAGGCCATGGTTGGATAGATCTTGATTTTAGATGAATTTAGAAATTTGAATGGCTGAATTTGGAGTTAAAATGAGAAAGTTATGCCCATCCGAAAATCTCAGATTTGAATAAATCCAGAAATTAGGAAATCTCGACAGGTGGGGCCCATTGGAATATTAGATTTTTAATTTCTATTTTTATTCGGGAGATCGACAGGTGGGGCCCATGAACAGTAACCATCGGCGGTCATCGACATGTGGGACCCATCGGACATTGAGCCCAAAGAGTCAACCTCGACACGTGGGACCCATCGGTCTTGGGCCCACTTGTCGAGTCCAAGACAGAGGAGTGGGGCCCGGCGCGGCGATGGCCGCCAGCAGAGCGGCGGCGGCGACGGGTGGGACCCACTTGTCGGCCGGAAAATAAACGAAAAACTCAACCTCGCGCGAGCGAGGCTCGAACGCGCGCGAGGAGTTACGAGTGAGCGCCGCTAGCTGAGGAGCGGGAGGCGTTGCCTACCCGGTATGGGTAGGTAACCCTTTGAGTTACTCGCCGGGGGAGGCCGGAAGATGGCGGAGGCGGGTCGTCGGCGGCGAGGAGTGCGGAGGGGTTCAGCGGTGCGTAGAATATGATCTGGCGCGGAGGGGTTCGGTTGGAAGGGTCGGCGGCTTGGGGACGAACGAGACGGCGGCGGCGAGGTGGCGGCGGCGACGGCTCGGGAGCTCCGATGACGGCGCTCCGGTGACGGGAGGCGGCCGAGGGTCGGGAGGACCGCCGGCGTGAGGAAGCTTCGGGAGGCGGCGGCGAGCTCGGGATGACCGAGGCAGCGAGGAAAGCTCGCGGAGTTGGGCGGAGCTCGGAGGGGCGGGAGGCACGGTCTTTGGGCGCTACGGGCTCTGCGAGAGCGGAGGGCCGAGGGAGGTGGTGCTGGAGGAGGCGAAGCCGAAGGGGGGTTTTTATAGGGCGGAGGAGGGGACACGGGCGCGGGATTGCTCGCCGGAGATCTCGGTGGCCGGCGGGGAAAGTTTGGGGGAAAAAAGGAAATAGGGGACCGGGAAGGGAAGGGAGGCGCGGGCGTTAGGGATCCGGTCGTGCGGGGAGCTCGGGGATTCCAAAACCGGGGAGAGGCAGGGAAGGCAAAGCCGGATTCGGCTCGGGTGCGGTCGCCGGCGCAAAGAAGGAAAGCGGGGAGAGAAGAAAGGAAAGGGGCGCTCCGCGGGGGAGACGGATCTGACAGGCGGGGCCGGGGTTGCAGCGGGAGCGGAGGCGTGTGTGGCTGACGGGCGGGGCCCGCGGTGCAGAGAGACGGAGACGGAGGGGAGACGCGCCGACAGGTGGGCCGGGGGCGCGTGCGTCGGATGGAGTTCGGGCGGTGGAGGATGAGGGTGAGGCGGACGGGTGGATGGGAGTGAGGGACGACGTGGCGGCCATCGGGGAAGGGTAGGCGGGGTGGAGCGGATGGCCGAGGGGGCGTGGCTAGATCCAGCCGTCCACGCGTCGTCGGGGTGGGGTTTGAATTTTTATTTTTGGTTTTGATTTTTTTAGATTTTCGAGAAAAGGCTAGGAAATTCATTTGGCCTCGAAAAATATGAAAATACCTCCAAACTTTCCGAAAAATTCACGAAGCTCTGGAGATATTTTGGACTTAATAAAATTATTTCTAACTACTGTTGATACTTAATTTTCATAATTTAAATTACTTTTTAAATTCTAAAAATAGGTTTTAAATTCCAGAAAATTCAGAAAAGCCAAATAAAATCCAATTACTTTGAAATAGTTGATTTAAATTTAATTTTTCTCCAGAAAGCAAAATTTGGGATGTGACAGCTCGCCACACCCATCGGATGACTTCGACGGTGGCCACAACGGATGACTTCGATGGTGATGTTCGAGTACAGAGAGCATCTGGTGCAGGAGAAGTAGATCCAGATGTTGGGGAGGGGAGCGGAGTGAAGGGGAGCCTATGAACTAGTGGAGCAGAGGGGAGGGGAGCGGAGGGGAGGTGTGGGTGAAATGGATCCAGATCTTTGGGAGGGGAGGGGAGGGGTGTCAGACCCCGATTTTTCAATCCGGAATTTTCTGTGATTCTACCGCACTATTCCTTGGATCAGTAGATAGTGTTCACAGATTACAGTTCTGAATATCAAAAGTACATATCATACGGAAGCATAAATATAATAGTAAACTTACTCATGGGCCGATTAGGCCAAAATCAATAAATTGCAGCAGCGGAAGAATGAAGCACACAAGTGGGACCTTCAGGACATGCCCACAAGCCAACTGGAGGTGCGCGACCTAGCCCTTAACATCTTCATCTTTTCTGCCAGCTTGTCCAATCTTGTTGCTGAGGCGAGGTGATTTGATTCCTGATGCTGAATTTTGTCGCAAAAGCCAGTGTGAGCACTCCAACCCCGTGCTCCGCGAGCCAATACACAGAATGCAAATAAATAGTATGCATGGCTTAACAAAGGAGAGGCTCGGGTTATTTTTATTTGCCAAAAATCACTTTTAGTAGCATTGTTATTATTTAATCATAGTGTTATTGTTACTACCTATACTCCACCTAGCGTCTACCATAATCGACTTAATCCACCAAAATACACTTCCTTTATTGATTGCTGTCTAAGACTCCAAACAGCGAATGACATCATTTAATCAGTCCACCGATCATGCTCTTTCCATATTGATTGCTATCTATGACTCTAAACAGCGATTATCATCAATTATGTAATCCACCAATCATACCTTCATTGCTGCCTAATCCCCACACAGCGAGTATCATAACTTATATAGTCCACTGATCAATTACCGCCTATAACTCCAAACAGCTAGCGACATCATTTATCCATTATCATTTATTTAATCCACCAGTATCCTTTGCATTCTAAATTCTTAACAATCCTTTCGTTATTGATCCACAACCATAATTCTTCAATAATCAATCTTATTTTCCATTATCTATCTCTAACTAATTCATGAGTATACATCCACCAATAATATCATTGATCAAGTTTATACTCCAGGAATTATTATCATACCCCAAACTCCCAAGATCAATTCATCCATCCAGAACTCGTTCAAATCCTATTAATCCCAATATTGTCAACATCTCCCAAGAATTTATATCAAATATCAGTGTTCTAATCCAACCAATACCTTTGCATTTCCTAATACTCCGAAAATCATATAATTCATCTATCTAGTCTATAAATCCATTTGGGCTCAACCAATTTATTTCTCCCAGAATCCACACTATCGTTTTCTCTTTATAATCGACATGAGTCCACCAATATATTTATGTTTTAACCATAAACTGCCATCTTCATTACTCCCGACTCTACTTATTTCCTCATATATTTTACTTTGCGAGAAGAGAAAACATTTTACTTTTGCAATACGATACATAAAAATTTCCTGAGACCTAGCAGTTTTAAACAAAAATATAATGTTCAAGAAAATGCAATAATAATAGCGATCCAAATTCCATCCACCGTTACATGGCATCCGCACCATATAGCATCTTTCAGCGTTATGGCCGCTTAACTTACCACTGGGATGACACCCAGGACAATTCAAATCAGGGCTTTCCACTGCCCTTCACTTTTTCCATTACCACCCACAAAGTTTTTGAAATAGAACTATATCTAGTTAAGTTCCCATGTCCGCCCATGACCGTGGGCACGGCTATTCGAATAGTTTTAGACTCTGCAGAGTTTGTACACTTTCACCACAAGAGACAATCAACTCGTTGCCCCACACGATTCCTTAGTCATGTGGTTGAGCAGACCATCACAGTGACTTTTCAAAGTATCTAGTCCCTTTTATCATCTCACTTTATGGGTTTCTCCCACTTGCGGTGGGTCCCATCTATGCGTGGGATGTTTCCCACAGCCACTAACGCAGCTCGGGCTTCTACTTCCCGCAACGTAGGACAGCTGGGAAACTTCACCCCCCACTGGTGTCCCTTCAGGCCCCCTTGCCATAGCGTAGCCCCATCAATCCCCTACCAGTGAGATGAGTCCGGGGATTTCGATAAATTTACTTCGCCAAGTTGTACTTTACAGACTTGTGGTTGTACTGTTTTACACAGGAGGTCATGACAAGATTCAGTTCTTATTGGTATCTGGGCGGTCTACCACTAACCCACTTTGTGCTTCCACTGCACCACACATACACACCCTCGAACCAATCCGCCCAGATATTTAAGCAAGTTGGGATTTTTGGGAGCATAAAATAATCATGTCAAAATATACCAGTCATTCCCACCATAACTGTCCAAACCAGTTTCTCATGATTAAAAATGATAATGAGGTTTGGGGCATTTCAGCGCCCCCGAGAATTTATGCAGTACTAAGCATATCATATAATTAGGGACTTATTTTAAAAAGTTACCATTATAATTTTGCTAGGGCGACAAGGTTCACACATTCAAATATTCCAAAGGAGGTGCAATATTATTCAAGGTAAACAGTAGGCATGTAACTAGAATCTTAAATTATCATGTATTTGCATATAACATAACAGCATGCAATTTGATAATTTAAACCAAAATAATTTGCAGAAAATGTAGGTTCAACATGATCAAAGCATTGACTTGCCTGGCGCGGTTTACCGCGGTCTTGAGCTCACACAAAGTTGTCTCATGCGATGATCTTTAATTCCTCGTCTTCATCGATCTCGTTATCGCTTGATCCATAGAATCTTCAGGACTCCGGTTTCTAATTTCGCAATAAATGACTGAATCCAAATAAAAGCAAATAACTCAAAAGATCCAAATAAATTCGAATAAACTCAATTTAGTTCTATTTTGAGTTAATGGGTGATTCGGTGATTTGCAGCAAGGTTGGTAATAGCATATTATAACTTGATCTTTTTATTACGAACTTCCTCTACTATTTTACATTTATTAAGGAAGTTCCATGAATTAAATTGAACCTATGAATTGGTGTATTTTGTCGAGTGTTAATACTTAGGGCACACATTATATACGCGATGTATGAAACCTTTAGCTTACCAATTTAGTCTTAGAGTCTGAGTTTATAGCTACCTGTGGTGTGATATTTTATGTACCTCCTTTTATCGCGAGGCTAAGTTTAATTTGAGTCAGGGTCTATTTATACGGGTTCCAGCTTGCTATATATACAATTATGCTCAATATTATTATGTACTAAAGCTAGTGTTAAGATTTGGTTAATGGCACTATTTTTATCCTGCTTATAGTTTAGCTACTATTAGGTTTAGCTTTATTTCAAATCTTGGTTTACACTTAGCTATCTGAGCAAAGCTCGGTGTGTATCATTTTATGCCTCTAATTACTCGTGTTAATGGTTACATGTTTACTTTAGAGTATCTATATGTCTGTGAGATTATTTTGTTACTTGATGACCTAGGGCTATTATGTAAAAATATGTCACCGGGGTTTGTTTAATGGTGGCATGATAGCTATTGGGCATATATGCTTACATGTTAATTAAGGGCCACCTTTATTAAATATATACTTTTATCCAAAGGCTGCTTCTCCTCATTAATGTCTTAATGTATAATTAGATTTACAATGTAAATATTAAAGTTACACTAATTATTTATCATGACATCTAATCCGAATTTAAATCATACATAAACTCCATAAAGCCTTATTTCAATTTTATTAGCTTCCATAGATTATCCCTAACTTTTCCTAAGTCTTTACTTTAATTTTAGGATTAGATTTAAAATGGATGCTAAGGGCATACTAGTCATGATAATAACTAATCCCTGATTAGACATGTATCAAGCTCATGTATATCCTAATAAATTTTGTACCTTCTATGGATGTATTTTTTTTAATTAGAATTTTTATTAACTTTGGGTTTTTAAGCTAAACTATGTTTTATTCATGGCTTTAATTTGTAATTAAACCTCAATTAAATATTTACACTATATTAGTTACTCATGCATCAAATAACCAGATTTTAGATGTTAAGTAATCTTATTTTTACATTCTAATTAAATTTACTGCACTCTCTAGATTATTTCCCCCAATTTCTCCTTGATTTTTATTGATTAACACGAGCTACAAAATGACAACAAAATGTGGGTGAAAAGTTGCGGCCGGCCGGAATCGAGCCCAAGACCTCGGGCTGGGACATGTTAACGTGCATTTGGCTAACCAAGTGACCGATCGGTGTTTCTTGTCTTTTTGGGGAAGGGGTGAACTCACAAAGCAACGGGACTGAGGACTCACCGGGGAACCACCGGCCGAAAACAGAGGAGACGGGGGCGCACGGCCATTTGCGTTGCCGCCGGCGAGGATCGGCCAGGAAGGCATCGGAGACCCGCAAAATGGGTTCCCCCGCAGATGGTGAAGGTGTTGGTGGGGTCCACAGGGGGCCGTGGTGGCGTCGGGGTGGCCGGCGTTGACGCGAGCGGCCGGAGGCGGGGACGGATCGGGGCGCCGGCGACCAGGAAGGAGAGGGGGGATTAGCACGCGCATGAGCGAGAGAGAGGTGGGTGAAGGCTTACCGCGCGACGGGCTGAGCCGGGGAGTCACCGAGGCGCGCCGACGGCGAGGACCTATGGCGGCGCGGGCATGCTCACGGCGTCGACGAGCGGGGGTGGGGGAGGAGCTCCGGCGGCGATTGGGGAGGCTCGAGGGCGCCGAGAAGGTGCTCCCAGAGCGCGGAATCGGGAGGTGGTGCTCCGTGGAAGGAATGGCATCGGTGGAGGCGGATTCGGTCGGCGACGGGGAAGAAGCCGCAGCGGTGAGCACGGTGCACGAAAATCAAATTGGTTTAGGGGAACGACGGATGGGGAGTGGGCGCACACCGTGACGCTTTCGATTTGGGGAGTAAGTGGCCGAAGTGATTGAATTGAGCGCAAGGGCGGTGGCGGCAAGGGCGGCTTAGGGGGGAAGAGGATGAAGGGGGCAAGGGGGAAAGGCAGAGGGCGGCTCGGGGTCTTATGGGTGAGCGCGTGAGCGGAAGGGGGCAGAGGACTGGGCGGAGCGGGGAAGAACCATCGGGCAAAACCCAGCGTGAGGCTCGGCGGAGGCGCGGGGCACGGCGCGGCGGATGCGACGGTCGAGCGGTGCGGCAGAGCAGAGAGGAGACAGCACGGCAGCAGGTGCATGATGGCGCGGGGAGGGAGGACGTGGAGCTAGCTCTGCCGCGCAACAGGAAAAGAAAAGAAAGGGGGAAGGAAGGAAGAAGGTAGCGTGGGGAGGGAGGAGAAAAGAGAGAGAAGGGGGGCTGCGCGCAGTGTCGGCAGAGAGAGGAGGAGT
Source organism: Dendrocalamus sinicus (assembly GCA_036346575.1). NCBI lineage: Eukaryota > Viridiplantae > Streptophyta > Magnoliopsida > Poales > Poaceae > Dendrocalamus > Dendrocalamus sinicus. The sequence goes on from CM070645.1 coordinate 18,898,233, forward strand.
GGGATGGGCCCGCAGGCAGTGAAAGAAAGGAGAGGAGAATTTTGAAAATTGGAATTTCTTATTCTTAATTCATTGTTTTGTATTATTCCCATATCTTTTGTGAACATTGTTACTATTTTCACTTTGGATTTTATTTCTCATTTTATTAATTTGCATGCAACAACACTCCATAGTTTTCAAATAAAGATTCAGAAGAATTCAAATACCATCAAAATGCGAGAAAAGTTTTAAAATTCCATATTTTTGAATAACCAAATTTTTGGGATGTTACAAGGGGCCCACGAACTGGCGGAGCGGCGGGAACTTCCTGTTGGAAAAGGTCACAAATAGCTTCAAGTTCAAATCTGCAAAGTTTGAAAATGTTTCAAATTAATTTGAAAAAGTTGTGACTTTTTCTCTCTTGGGCAAAATGCTGAAAATTTCAGAATCTCCATGATTCTGAGCTGATTTGTGATTTTTATATCTTCAAATGGATTCAGATTTAGAGGAAGTCATAATAATGCAAATTGGTCCTCGATAGTTGATCTTCATTGTCAAATTTTCTCACAATTTATGAAGATCCTTTAGTCAATTTTCCTTCTCTCTCTAGAAGCTTAAATGAAATGCAAAAGTCTGAAATTTCAGATTTCAGTTTTTCTGAAAACTCATGTTTTGAGCTGATTTATGATTTTTGTATCTTTAATTAGGCTCATAATCTGAGGAAGCTATAATTATGACTTTTGATCTTCAGACATTCATCTATGCTGAAAAATTTTCTCAGATTTATTGGACATCTATAAGTCAGTTTTTCAGTGAGCTTTTTAAGGCCACTTGGAATGCAAAATCTGGAAATGATCCAAATGCTACAAGTGCCTTATATACAATTGGAATCATATCAAGTGGCATCAAATTCCAAAAGAAGAACACTTCACAAGCCTTCAAGGAGCTCTAATGAGTAAGATTATTTGAATGTGTTTTATTATTTGAATGTGTTTCAAATATCTTTAATTGATTTAAGTGGTATCATTTGGTCATTTGCATTTAGTTTCATACTTCTTTATGACCATATGAAATTGAATTAAATTGCTATCAAGCTCCTCATGATACAACATCTTCTTTAATAGCTTAACTTTAATGCTTCCCTTGTTTTAATGCTAATCTATGCTATTTAAGTGTTAATTGTCTCCTTTTGGTGCTTAATGCCAAATGGGGGAGAAATTTGTGATAATAGCAAATCGATAATAGGGAAGAGAAATTAAACTTGTGATAATGCCAAATAGGGGAGAAACAATAGCTTTGCATATTAGAAAATTACAAAATCCTATTGCTAATGGGGGAGAAATGTGATAGTAATTGAATAATGTTAAAAGGGGAGAAATTAAAATTTCTTTAATCTAAATATTGATAATGCTTTCACCTTCTCTCATATGATTAATTGTTTATCATTTAGTCATTTTCACTCTCATGCTATTATCATAAATAGATTTGTCATCAATCACCAAAAGGGAGATTGAAAGATCAAGCTCCATTTAAGTTGGTTTTGGTGTTAATGACAAATGTAATTATGACATTATGATATTAATGACATATACTTTATAATGTTTTGGTGAAAATGATAAATGAATTTATGAGACTAATATGTTTATTTGAGTTTATCTTTGGTTAGTCTCATTTGGATGAAAAGATGAAATCAAAGAGGTATGCATTCGAAATCGCTTTCTCATTTACAAATGCATTCCTTAGATCCAAAATATAGATTGAACTCCTCGATTAGTGTAAAATGAATATGTGCATATGTCTTCACTATATACACTTGTATGCACACATTTAGGGGGAGCTCTCTATATATTTTGGAGTTTCATAAGTATTGATCCATGCTTCTTTCAATATGCATATTTGGGATCTTTACTTTGAAATACATACTTGAGTATATATAGCGTGTGCAGTATATATATACTCATGTGCAATCGGGTTGTCATCTAACTTCTCCATTATGTGTTAATGGTTGGATGACTAATGACAACCGGATAAGTAAGCTTTGTTTAAAGCTTATCTTGGAGTATACATTTGTTGTGTACATATTGTATACTCGCAAATCAATTTAATATCTCATTATTTGTTGAGATTGTCATGAATTACCAAAATGGTGAAGTTTGGTAATCGATGACAATTGATTTGTGGACTAACGGTTTCCATGAGTTGGATGAATAGGTTAGATTCCACAAATGAATATGACTTGGGATGACTTCATGAGTTGAAGGTCATCAAGTCAAAGTTGATGAAGAAGAGGTAGCTTTATGTGTTGAAGGCTATCAAGACGAATGCTTCATGTGTTAAAGGCCATCGAGAAGAAGATGCTTCATGTGTTGAAGCATGTCAAAGATTGATCATGTGTTGATCAAGTGAAGACCATCATGAGTTGATGGTGCTGATGAAAAGAAAGCATCATGAGTTGATGCATATCGAGACGATGACCCAAGGCAAAGGTATGACTAGCTAGGGCTAAGGATGTGTTTCTAGTCTTTACCGGTCTTGGTGTTTGGTTGGAAGACCGGATTGCTAGTATAGGTTGCCGTACTATTAAGAGGGGTCATGTCTAGTAGTTTGAGTCTCATCATGTGTTGATAGCTCAAACCTCACTTGCTCTAGCTCATCTTGACATGATGCTTGCATTTGCGAATGTGTTTTGCAAATGGTCAAGCTCATGTATTGAACTCTAGTAACATGGGACTATGCATTGCAAATGTGTTTTGCAAGTACTCGAAGTCAATGTTTCCATTCCTTGTGTATGAGGCTTATATTTGCGAATGTGTTTTGCAAATAATTGTAGCTCATATTTGATCTTTGCGTCATGATTTCAAAAGTGTGCAAATATGTTTTGCAACTTGTTGGAAATCATGTTGTGATCCTTGTGGTATGTGACTTAGGTTTGCGAATGTGTTTTGCAAATGTAAGAAGTTCATGTACCTACTCCTTGTGACTCTTTGAATGTCTTGTGTTTTTTGCATTGATCTAATGTGTTTGAGATCATGCAAATAGATGGGTTGTGTAGCCCTCTCAATAAGCTTTCCATAGAGTCCAAGATCACTCAATTCGACATCGAGTCAAAAGTTATGACCGTTTTCTGAGTGTCGCCTGTGCTGAAAAAAACCGAAAACGGAAGTACCGCAATTTGTACTGCGGTAGTTCCGCAAAAAAACGGAAGTACCGCAATTTGCACTGCGGTAATTCCGATTTTTGCGGTAGTTCCGGTTTTCCGGTAGTTCCGGTTTCCGAGCGGAACGTTTTTTCCAGAGAGCGACTTTCTGAATGACTTAGCCTCGGGAAAAACGGAAGTACCGCGATTTGAACTGCGGTAGTTCCGTTTTTGCTGAAAAACGGCTAGTTTTCTGACCGTTGGCGAGGAAAGCGGAAGTACCGCGATTTGTACTGCGGTAGTTCCGTTTTTCCTGATTTTTTCAGGTGTTTGGCTCCAACGGCTAGTTTTCTTGTGTGGGGTATAAATACCCCCTTGTGGCCGGTTGGAGATGTGGTTGCTTGATCCATTTCTGATGTCTTGAGCTAGAGTGAGGCTCTCCACTCAATTGTGCATGTGTTGCACTTTGTGAGAGAGGAGAGGTGATCTAGAGTGCATGTGTTGCATCTAGAGGAGGACTTTGTGTCCCGATTGAGCTTGTGCATTCGTTGCACATGGTGAGAGTCAAGCGAGAGGCTTGGCTTGTTACTCTTGGAGTTTGCCGACTCCTAGATGGCGTGGGAGGCGTCGTGCGCGGTGATCTTTTCAAGAAGGTTGTGAGAAGACCCGACGAAGTTGTGAAGGTTGGAGCTCACCTATCCGGAGCGGGAAAGAGCTACCACTAGTGGATACGAGGTGTTTCGGCTTAATTCGTGGAGCCGGTCCGATTCGTTCGAGCTAACCTCAACGTGGACTAGGGGAAACCGGCAAGTTTCCGAACACCACGGTAAAACATCATTGTGTCAATTGTGGTTTGTTTTCTTGTGTTCCATTTATATTCAAGCAATTTACATTCATAGAATTAAATTGATTGCTTGTATATTTAGAATTGCAATCCTTGACCTAGGCTAGAACTATTAGTGCACTTAGGCGAATTTAATTGTTGTAGGCGCTATTTGAGCTAAACCAACTTGAATTTAGCTTCCGCATTGTATACTTGGTTTAGGCAAATAGAAAAGGTTTTGAATTGCTAGTATTAATTTGTAGAGAATTTTTAAACCGCCTATTCACCCCCCCTCTAGTCGGCCTCCTCGATCTTACAAGTGGTATCAGAGTTTGGTCTCTCATACATTAGGTTTAACCACCTAGAGAGTTAAAGGATGGCGACTAGTGGGTTTGTGCACCTAGATGAACCACCTCAATTTAATGGCCTAAATTATGATAATTGGAAAATTCGCATGACATGCTATTTTAAGGCCATAAGCCCAAAAATATGGCGGATTGTAGATGTTGGCTTTTCTCCTCCATTGGATCCTCTAGCTCCAACTATTGAGGAAGAGAAATGCCTACATCTCGACGCTCAAGCAACTAACGCTTTATTTAGTGCTTTGAGTGTAGAGATGTTCAATGAAATATGCAATCTCAATAGCGTTCATGACATGTGGACTAAAATTCAAGACAAATATGAGATGTCCACATCAAGTGATGAAAATTGCATACAAGAGTGGATGTCGGGAGAAGTATGCTCAACTTCTAGCTCCGACGATGAAGAGTCCACCATTCCCTCCACATCAACTCGATGCTTCATGGCAAAAGATAAAAAGAAGGTAAATTTCGATGATGATGATGATGCACCTTCTTATGATGAGTTGATGGATATGCTAGAAGAGCTTAATGAATTCCTTGGGAAAGAAAAGGCTAAATTTAAAGTTTTGAAGAAAGAATATGTTTCTCTTCAAAATAATTATGATGTGCTAAAAGAAGAACATGAGTCTCTTCTATTCAAGGAATATTCTAAACCTAGCATGGATATAGGAATTACATGCAATTTAATTGATGATATGTCATGTGTAATTCCTAGCTCTAGCATTTCATCTAAAATCAATGCTTCCACCTCATGTGAGGATTTAATAGATGATATGCCATATGTAGCTCCAAATTCTTGCAATTCATCTAAAATTAGTGTTTCTACATCTTGTGATGATTTGTTAGATATTCCTTGTTGCTTAAATATAGATGCTTTCATCTCCTCTATGTATTGCAAGACTAACCTTGTAGAGGAGAATAATGAGCTCAAGGCCCAAGTCATAACTTTGAAAAATGACTTGGAGAAAAGCTACAAAGGGAAGGCCTCTCTTGATAAGATATTGGGTACTCAAAGAAAATCTAATGACAAGAGAGGTATTGGTTTCATCTCCAAGAAAAAGAAGAATAGCAAAACAAGGCACAATGCAAGACATACGAAGAATGTCAAGTGCCATGGATGCAATGAAACGGGTCACTTCGCCTCTAAGTGCCCCAACAAGGTGGAAAACAAGAAACAATCATCCATGAAGAGGCAAACCGGTAATGAGCAAGGCAAGAAGATTAGAAGAGGTAATAATTGCCAAACTTGCTATAATTGCCGAGAAAAGGGACATTTGAGTAAGGATTGTCCCAAAGGTATCATTCCTAAGCCATCTCTTTTCAATGAACATTATTTGCTTAGGAAGGATAAGAATGGCAATGTGTTTGCTAAAAATGTTAGTTTACATAAAGTTAATGTTAGGGCCATTTGGGTGCCCAAATCTATTGTGACTAACATTAATGGACCCAACCAAGTTTTGGGTACCAAAATATGCTTAAAAGCTTAATAGGTACTTGGAGAGGCATAGGAGGTTTAGCTCATTCATGAAGAGGTGAACTCCACCATATGGACAAATGGAAGTCAAGCTTGAGGATGATCTTGCCAAATTATGAACCAATGCCATCTCGGTAACAAGTATCTACATTTGAATTTATTTAGCCTCTAGCCTTGTGTAGGTTGCATTGCATGAAAATCATTTAAAAAGGGGTGTGCTTGCTCATGTGCTAAAATTTCATTAATGTAAATTGTGAGCATGATGTAGTGGCACATTAAGGGGGAGTGCTAAATCATATTCATGTATATCACATCCCTAAGTGTGCCTATATCAATTAAGTGCTAGTATTGTCTTTCAAAATTGAGCCATTTAGCCAAAAGTCAAAAATTTCGAAATTATTAGTATATCTTTGAAAAACTAGTTGGAAAATGTATACAAATGCATTTCAAAGGTTTTACAAAAGGTGTTTGGCTTTAGAAAACTTATTTGAAGTGAAAATGAGTTTCTAACCAAAAACTATCAATTTAGTATCTTGTTTTTGCTTTAAACTCAAAAATTCCCAAAAATCAATTCTAAAAGGAATTTGAAAAAAATGTTCAATACCAAAAACCTAGAGTTGGCTATTTCAAACATTATTGGTATTCAAAAGTTTTCCAAAAGGCCAACCAATCAAAAGTTATTTGGTTTTGAAACTCGCCCAAAAACTTTAGTTGACCTATGTGGTCACAATCTAGCACTTAAGTGAGTTTTACCATTTGAGCTAAAACTATTGACATATATTGGATTACAAGGGTATTAACAACTCATACATACAATTGAATGCTTAATATACCCCCAAATGCTCATTTTTGCAATCTTGAAAGATTTATTGAAAATGAGTTTGTTTTTGAAAATTGAAAGATTAATTTGCTAAAAGCTATGTTAAAAGAGTTTTTAATCTTGGCTTATAGTTGGAAATGCTCCACAAGTGGTTTATGTTCCTTTGTGAAAAACTTTGGAGTAATATACAATATTATATCAAACCTCTCCTTGAAAATCAAAATTCTTGGTGTGCTCCTAGAAAAATCGGTACTACCGGCAGTCATTCTGCGGTACTTCCGTTGTCCGGAACTACCGACAGTCATACTGCGGTACTACCGGGATTTCGGAACTACCGGCGTTGAAAGTGTGGTACTTCCGATATTTCTGGAAGATGGCTGTTTTGATTCAAAATTTGATTTCAAATTTTCTCAGCCATTTTCGCTGCTCCTCTCAGTCAAGTTGATCCTTGTTAATCCTTGCTAAGCTACCCTCAAGTATTTCTTGACCTCATATGCCATTTTGCTCTCAATTTGATTCTTTTCATTAAAATGGCAATCTCTAAAGAGTGGTAGACTTTCGATTAACTTGACCTCGGCATGTGCTTCACTCCAATTTTTTCAAGTGATATCAATCATTTCTTTCAACTGGTATCCTTTAGTTGTGAAACTTAAGTGGTATCCTTATTCTTTTGGATTGATATCTTTTTCGTCTTGGCAAGCAAATATTTCTTTACCAAGCTCCTCACCTAAATGATATCATTGAATTCCAAATAATGCTATCTTTCAAGTGGTATCTACTCTTTTAAATTGGTATCTCCTTCATTTAGAAAATGAGTGGTATCATTGTTATTTCAAGTAGCATCTTTCAAAGTGATATCATTTCTTTTAAAGTGGTATCTATTCTTTCTTCTTGCCAAGCAATATCTCTTCTCTTAATCAAGCTCCTCACCTATGATATCAACTTCTTCCATATAGTAACCACCCTTACAAGTGGTATCTTTTCTTTATGATATCATACTCTTACCACAAGTGCTATTACCCTTGAGAAATCTTTCAAGTTGTATCAAGTTTTCTACGATTGGAATTAAGTATACTTGGTATCATTTATATTTACAAGCGGTATTTGTTTCACAAGTGGTATCTAATGTGAAAAGAGAAGAAAAACAAGAAAAGGAGGAGAATCCTTTGTGTGTCAAAGGAGAAGAAAGGATTGCCAAGAAGAGACCTTTGCGTAGAAGGAAGTTTTTCTTTGTGAAAAACATATATTATACTTTTGTGCTTGCTAAAGCAAAAAGGGTAAAATATTACTATTGGAAAAATTATTTTACTTATTTGCCTAAAAATTGATTTATGGTTCTTGAGAATGAATGTGTTTCATTCTCTTTTGCTTTTCATGGAGTAATAATCAAATGATATGCAAGATTACCTTTTCAAAAGAGCCTCCTTGGTCAAAAATCAAAAATCTTGTTTAAAAGGCCAAAAGTTGTGAAAAACTAAATAAAAGTACTCAACTATGTATTTCAAAGGTTTTCAAAGCCTTTTGAGTAAAAATTTCTATTTTAGAAAGCAAAAGGAAGATTTGACCTCAAAAGGATCTTTTATGATCTTGTTTTTTAATTAAAAGACATATTTCCTTATATCAAAATCCATCAAGTTTTTGAAAAATTGGTTAATACAAAACTCGAAGGGTTGGTCATCTCAAATATTTCTCTAGTTCAAAACTTTTGCAAAAGACCAATCATTGAAAAGTTATACTCATTTCTATCTCATCCAAAAACTTCAATTGACCCGAAATGACATATTCTTGCATATAATGAGTTTAGCTATTTGAGCAAGATTTCTTTGTGTATCTTGGCTTGAAATAGTATTTATAACTCATATGAAGCTAAGAAAGCAAATTACTCCATGAAAATCAAATTTATTTACATTTTAAGCCTTTGATGCAAAATCAATCCATTCTCTCGCTCTCAAAGCGCATTTAGGCATATCTTTTGAAAGAAAGCTTCTTTTTCAAAACTTCCTGCTGGAAAAGGTCACAAATAGCTTCAAGTTCAAATCTGCAAAGTTTGAAAATGTTTCAAATTAATTTGAAAAAGTTGTGACTTTTTCTCTCTTGGGCAAAATGCTGAAAATTTCAGAATCTCCATGATTCTGAGCTGATTTGTGATTTTTATATCTTCAAATGAATTCAGATTTAGAGGAAGTCATAATAATGCAAATTGGTCCTCGATAGTTGATCTTCATTGTCAAATTTTCTCACAATTTATGAAGATCCTTTAGTCAATTTTCCTTCTCTCTCTAGAAGCTTAAATGAAATGCAAAAGTCTGAAATTTCAGATTTCAGTTTTTCTGAAAACTCATGTTTTGAGCTGATTTATGATTTTTGTATCTTTAATTAGGCTCATAATCTGAGGAAGCTATAATTATGACTTTTGATCTTCAGACATTCATCTATGCTGAAAAATTTTCTCAGATTTATTGGACATCTATAAGTCAGTTTTTCAGTGAGCTTTTTAAGGCCACTTGGAATGCAAAATCTGGAAATGATCCAAATGCTACAAGTGCCTTATATACAATTGGAATCATATCAAGTGGCATCAAATTCCAAAAGAAGAACACTTCACAAGCCTTCAAGGAGCTCTAATGAGTAAGATTATTTGAATGTGTTTTATTATTTGAATGTGTTTCAAATATCTTTAATTGATTTAAGTGGTATCATTTGGTCATTTGCATTTAGTTTCATACTTCTTTATGACCATATGAAATTGAATTAAATTGCTATCAAGCTCCTCATGATACAACATCTTCTTTAATAGCTTAACTTTAATGCTTCCTTGTTTTAATGCTAATCTATGCTATTTAAGTGTTAATTGTCTCCTTTTGGTGCTTAATGCCAAATGGGGGAGAAATTTGTGATAATAGCAAATCGATAATAGGGAAGAGAAATTAAACTTGTGATAATGCCAAATAGGGGAGAAACAATAGCTTTGCATATTAGAAAATTACAAAATCCTATTGCTAATGGGGGAGAAATGTGATAGTAATTGAATAATGTTAAAAGGGGAGAAATTAAAATTTCTTTAATCTAAATATTGATAATGCTTTCACCTTCTCTCATATGATTAATTGTTTATCATTTAGTCATTTTCACTCTCATGCTATTATCATAAATAGATTTGTCATCAATCACCAAAAAGGGGGAGATTGAAAGATCAAGCTCCATTTAAGTTGGTTTTGGTGTTAATGACAAATGTAATTATGACATTATGATATTAATGACATATACTTTATAATGTTTTGGTGAAAATGATAAATGAATTTATGAGACTAATATGTTTATTTGAGTTTATCTTTGGTTAGTCTCATTTGGATGAAAAGATGAAATCAAAGAGGTATGCATTCGAAATCGCTTTCTCATTTACAAATGCATTCCTTAGATCCAAAATATAGATTGAACTCCTCGATTAGTGTAAAATGAATATGTGCATATGTCTTCACTATATACACTTGTATGCACACATTTAGGGGGAGCTCTCTATATATTTTGGAGTTTCATAAGTATTGATCCATGCTTCTTTCAATATGCATATTTGGGATCTTTACTTTGAAATACATACTTGAGTATATATAGCGTGTGCAGTATATATATACTCATGTGCAATCAGTTGTCATCTAACTTCTCCATTATGTGTTAATGGTTGGATGACTAATGACAACCGGATAAGTAAGCTTTGTTTAAAGCTTATCTTGGAGTATACATTTGTTGTGTACATATTGTATACTCGCAAATCAATTTAATATCTCATTATTTGTTGAGATTGTCATGAATTACCAAAATGGTGAAGTTTGGTAATCGATGACAATTGATTTGTGGACTAACGGTTTCCATGAGTTGGATGAATAGGTTAGATTCCACAAATGAATATGACTTGGGATGACTTCATGAGTTGAAGGTCATCAAGTCAAAGTTGATGAAGAAGAGGTAGCTTTATGTGTTGAAGGCTATCAAGACGAATGCTTCATGTGTTAAAGGCCATCGAGAAGAAGATGCTTCATGTGTTGAAGCATGTCAAAGATTGATCATGTGTTGATCAAGTGAAGACCATCATGAGTTGATGGTGCTGATGAAAAGAAAGCATCATGAGTTGATGCATATCGAGACGATGACCCAAGGCAAAGGTATGACTAGCTAGGGCTAAGGATGTGTTTCTAGTCTTTTACCGGTCTTGGTGTTTGGTTGGAAGACCGGATTGCTAGTATAGGTTGTCGTACTATTAAGAGGGGTCATGTCTAGTAGTTTGAGTCTCATCATGTGTTGATAGCTCAAACCTCACTTGCTCTAGCTCATCTTGACATGATGCTTGCATTTGCGAATGTGTTTTGCAAATGGTCGAAGCTCATGTATTGAACTCTAGTAACATGGGACTATGCATTGCAAATGTGTTTTGCAAGTACTCGAAGTCAATGTTTCCATTCCTTGTGTATGAGGCTTATATTTGCGAATGTGTTTTGCAAATAATTGTAGCTCATATTTGATCTTTGCGTCATGATTTCAAAAGTGTGCAAATATGTTTTGCAACTTATTGGAAATCATGTTGTGATCCTTGTGGTATGTGACTTAGGTTTGCGAATGTGTTTTGCAAATGTGAGAAGTTCATGTACCTACTCCTTGTGACTCTTTGAATGTCTTGTGTTTTCTGCATTGATCTAATGTGTTTGAGATCATGCAAATAGATGGGTTGTGTAGCCCTCTCAATAAGCTTTCCATAGAGTCCAAGATCACTCAATTCCGACATCGGAGTCAAAAGTTATGACCGTTTCTGAGTGTCGCCTGTGCTGAAAAAAACCGAAAACGGAAGTACCGCAATTTGTACTGCGGTAGTTCCGCAAAAAACGGAAGTACCGCAATTTGCACTGCGGTAATTCCGATTTTTGCGGTAGTTCCGGTTTTCCGGTAGTTCCGGTTTCCGAGCGGAACGTTTTTTCCAGAGAGCGACTTTCTGAATGACTTAGCCTCGGGAAAAACGGAAGTACCGCGATTTGAACTGCGGTAGTTCCGTTTTCGCTGAAAAACGGCTAATTTTCTGACCGTTGGCGAGGAAAGCGGAAGTACCGCGATTTGTACTGCGGTAGTTCCGTTTTTCCTGATTTTTTCAGGGGTTTGGCTCCAACGGTTAGTTTTCTTGTGTGGGGTATAAATACCCCCTTGTGGCCGGTTGGAGATGTGGTTGCTTGATCCATTTCTGATGTCTTGAGCTAGGGTGAGGCTCTCCACTCAATTGTGCATGTGTTGCACTTTGTGAGAGAGGAGAGGTGATCTAGAGTGCATGTGTTGCATCTAGAGGAGGACTTTGTGTCCCGATTGAGCTTGTGCATTCGTTGCACGTGGTGAGAGTCAAGCGAGAGGTTTGGCTTGTTACTCTTGGAGTTTGCCGACTCCTAGACGGCGTGGGAGGCGTCGTGCGTGGTGATCTTCTCAAGAAGGTTGTGAGAAGACCCGGCGAATTTGTGAAGGTTGGAGCTCACCTACCCGGAGCGGGAAAGAGCTACCACTAGTGGATACGAGGTGTTTCGGCTTAATTCGTGGAGCCGGTCCAATTCGTTCGGGCTAACCTCAACGTGGACTAGGGGAAACCAGTAAGTTTCCGAACACCACGGTAAAACATCATTGTGTCAATTGTGGTTTGTTTTCTTGTGTTCCATTTATATTCAAGCAATTTACATTCATAGAATTAAATTGATTGCTTGTATATTTAGAATTGCAAGCCTTGACCTAGGCTAGAACTATTAGTGCACTTAGGCGAATTTAATTGTTGTAGGCGCTATTTGAGCTAAACCAACTTGAATTTAGCTTCCGCATTGTATACTTGGTTTAGGCAAATAGAAAAGGTTTTGAATTGCTAGTATTAATTTGTAGAGAATTTTTAAACCGCCTATTCACCCCCCTCTAGTCGGCCTCCTCGATCTTACAGCGAGTAGGGAGATGGGCGAGGGCGGCGAGCGGTGCGAGGGAAAGGAGGCGGGAGAGACCGGTCATGTGTGGGAGGGAGGGCGTGAGGTCAGGCGTGGGCAACGTGAGCATGGAGACAGGCGAGCGGTGCAAGGGAAGGGAGTTGGTTGTGAGAAGGGAGGGTGTGAGGGAGACGGGCGAGGGGACGAGTCGGCGTGGGTGTGACCTGAAGCGTGATGCGGCGCCTGCAGGACCTAAAGCAGGGTGTGGCGCTTGCGGGAGTCTGAACCTTTGGATTAGCGACGGACAGTGTGGATTCGATAGTTTGGGAAGGCAGATGAACCACAACGGTGAATCACCACCACCAACTTTTCTTTTTAGGAAGTAGAGATAAAAGTTGTTTTTTGACTTTCCTACAGTAACTAGCATTCAAACGGAGTGTCTTTTAAGGTGGGGTCTACAAGTTAATTGTAGTACACACTATAGTGACTTCATTTATATTGGCCAAAACTACACGCGAGTTTCTATTACTCCAAAGTCTCTCTCACAAACAGCTTAAAAGCTATAAGCCGAAACTAAAAAAACATGCATCATCTCCTAATACTGGCAAGACATAATAACGAACATTCTATATCTTGTTGTGTACCACGTAAGAGCTTGGAAAACCGCACGATCCTGGGAACGCCTGTGAATACCTGCCGAGCTCCCCTAGCTCAGTAGGATGCCAGTCGGATTAATTAATGTTAATTGTGTTTAATTATTGCTAATTATATGCTTAATTAATGCTAATGATGATTATCCTAATCACGTACCGATTCACAGTTGCTCAGCGTCCTACCGAGCCACAGTTACTTGATTGAAAACCTATCGAGCAACTGTGGCTCGGCAGATCCTGCCGAGCTGCTATACGCGACAGGCAACTCGTGTCGTCTATTATGGCTATTGAGTTCGATGAGAGAGCTAGATTTATAAAATAGATGTTTGGACATCAAATTTGAAAAAAAGTGATTACAGTTGTGCCATTTGTGTGAACATGCAGCCAGTCCTTGGCGTGGCTGTGTGGCACGTCCTGACGTCCCTGTGGGGCGCCGGTCCGAGGCCGCGCGCGCGGGCGTGCCGCGCCTGCCTCGTGCGAGGCAGCTGGCTTAGGCCTTTGGGCCTTGGGTGAGCCCGCCGGCACGGGACTGGGACGGTGGAAATTGGGCCTTTTCTGACAGAATCCAGGGACGAGTTGCGCTGGGCCATCGAGCGGGCCTCGCTGGAGGAAGTGGGCAATTGGCTGGGCGGCGTTGGCTACAGAAACAAACAAAACAAAGCCGTTTTGTCCGAGGAACCCCTCTCACGGGAAGACAGAATTGTGGTGTGTGTACTGGTTGGTATATACGATATCTCTCTCAAAGAATGAAAGAAAAGAAAAAGCTCCTAGCTGAAATGTTCATCGTGCCTCTGTCCTATTAGGACGTTTTTTCATGGCTGCTAATGGAATACTTGCGTAGATCAACAGGCAGTCATGAATGAATGTACAAATCATGAAGTTCCTGGTAGAGGTACTGCCACTGTTTCAAAATAGATGATATTTTAGAATACAGTAGTCAACCTTTAGAAACATTGACCACTAATCTTTCTCCCTTATATTATTATTGACTACAAATGTCGAGTCCTGGTTGAGCAGTCGAGCTACATCATCAAGAATTTTTGAACCATCCAATTATACTCATACATAGATACCCACCGTCTAATTAGTTTATCCTCTCAAAAGTAGGGAGAAAGCTTTCTATGAGATTCACGTCCCTCTCTCTTATATAACAAATGAAGACTCCGGTTGAGTCACATCATCAAGAATTTTTTAACTATCCAATTATACCCATCCTTAGATACCGTCAATCCTCTCAAAAGAAAAGAAAAAAACTTCTATGAGATCCACGTCAACCAGAAACGAATGGCCATAGGATTATCAATATTGAATTGGTTAGCCTTCGGATCAAGTTCTTGAATTTGATTAGTTAGTAATCAATCCCATAACTGGCTAACGCATAACCGCGCTCTTCACGACCTATTGATCGTCTAATCCTCTTCCATTTCCTTGAAACGTGTGTACCACTACCAGTATCCTGCATGATTCTGTCTCCATTGTTGCCACCGATGATGGATCTGCCACTGCAACAACTCGGTCCGGAGAGACAACCACTAAAACGATGGGATGGCCATCTACGGGCAGCAAGCAAGAAGGCCATGCCATGCTTAGGGTTGGGGCATCCTTATGCAGGGGGGATCCTGGCCTCAGGCTAGGTGGATTATAACCTGAGGCCTAAAAATCTTAGCAGTAGTATTCCCATTTGTAGTGGTCCAAGGAAATCCAAATAGTAGTGGTCTAGCCCAAGGTTACGGCCCTGCCCAGGGCTAAAGCACAAACTAGTGGCATGCATGCCCATTGAAATGTGGAAGAGCCATTGAAACTGTTGTGGTTACAGACCAAACAGAGAGAGAGGTATGGTAGTGAAGAGTTAGGTGAGTAATACTTGGGGTCTCCCCATGGGCTGGATGGCAAATATATATATTCACATGGGGAATGTTTTACAATTATGCCCTTACACTCAAGTATCTCTCTTAGGGGCATTTATGTCACTATACATGTCCCATTTTGGGCCTTACAACCTTCTAACAGGCCAGCCGGGCTTAGGTGGGGGCCACCCCTACAACAGGAGCCTCTCATGGTGAAGGGCTTCATGGGCTGAAGCCATGTTGCCGAGCCATTTGGCCCCCTCCATCCCCACGGCCTGTGAACTTCTGTATTGTTGGATGGAGTCTCATTGTCTGGTGTAGTCTCCGCCCTGTACCGAGGATACGGCGTTGAGCGGGTTGCCGAAGCCGTCCTTGGCCACGGGGCCCTGCAGTGGTGGAGTCGAAGTCGAAGTGGAGACGGGCTCATGTTGCGGGCACGTCGAGGCACGGGGCAGGTCCAGCTCCCATGCATAATGCCGCAGCTGAATGCGGGGTCTCCGCACGGAGATGGGTCCGAAGTGAGCTCGTCGCGGAGGCGCTTTCCAAGGTCACGCTATAGACACGGAGTCGACATATGGCCCGACAGCTTCGCGGTCGGAGTCGATGTCTTAATGGCGGCGAGAATCGCGCCGACACCTGAGATGTTAGGGGTGAGCGACTGCGGTCGTACGCGCTGTCCCAATGGAAAGGTACACGCGGCGGGACGCGACTGGTGCGTCGTGGGCTGTCAGTGGTCGCACGACCGCGGTCACGTGTCCCTTACCAAGAGAGGTGCGTCGTGTCACGTGTCCAGAGAGTACGCGCGGAGGCGTGCCTCCACGCGTGCTTGTGCAGAATGGGACAGTTTTTTGCAGACGATTGGCTTTATTAACCTCCCATTTGCGCGGGCAAGCGTCTTACAACAGGCTTGGTGTTTGCCTTGCTACAGGTTTCCCTTTGGCCCTAGACATAGTACCGCCACAGCCTGTCTACATTCCATGTGTGGCGAAGTGTCTGCCCTTCCAACGTTGCGAGGCGATAAGCTCCCCGTTGCAAGGCTGCAGCGACGATGTACGGGCCCTCCCACTTGGACTCCAGCTTGCCGACAGTCTCCTCATGGAGCGCCATTTTGAGGACGCGGTCTCCTAGCTAGAACTCCCGCGAGTATACGGTGCGATCGCGCATGCGCGCCATTTGACGCGTGTACTTTGCGACGTGCTGAGTTGCGCTTACTCGCTCTCCATCGAGGAGGTCCAGGGACAATTGGCGCTCCTCCGCTGGCGCCTGGACGAGGACCCTCCTCGAGTCAGCATTGATTTCTTCAGGCGT
Organism: Dendrocalamus sinicus; assembly: GCA_036346575.1. Classification (NCBI taxonomy): domain Eukaryota; kingdom Viridiplantae; phylum Streptophyta; class Magnoliopsida; order Poales; family Poaceae; genus Dendrocalamus; species Dendrocalamus sinicus. Next base: position 18,914,568 of record CM070645.1, read on the forward strand.
CACTGCCTCATCACCGAAGAGGAGTTTGAACGGCGTGAATCCCGTCGAGAGTGTCACCGTTGTGCGGAGGGACCAGAGGACACTGTGGAGCTCGTGTGGCCATTTGCCCTTTGGCAGCCCAACGAGGCGCTTCTTGACTCCGGCAGAGATGGTGTCGTTCGCCCGCTCGACTGCTCCGTTAGACTGCGGGTGCCCGACTGAAGTGAATCAGAGTGTGATGCCCATACTGTCGTAGAACTCCTTGAATGGGGTGGAGTCAAATTGCAAACTGTTGTCGACGGTGAGCTCCCTAGGTACTCTGAAGTGGCATTTGTATTCAGCCAAAGAAAGCGCTACATGGCCGCAGAGGTTATCTTGGCTAGAGCGACAGCCTCTGGCCACCTGGAGAAATACTCCAAGGCGACTACCGCGAATCGAAGATCTCCTGGGGCCTGGGGATGTGGCCCCATGACGTCGATACCCCAACGTGCCAGTGGCCATACTGGTGGAATGGGCTGCAAGCTCGTCGCGGACCTGCGGATGACCCGCCCCATCCATTGGCAGCCTTGACACCGGTGCATGAGGTCTTGGGCATCAGCAATGGCAGTTGGCTAGTAGAAGCCTTGCCTGAATGCCTTGCTGACTAGCGACCTCGGCGCTAGGTGTGAACCGCAGAGCCCCGCATGAATCTCAGCAAGAAGGCTCTTTCCCTCATCGCGCGAGAGGCATCGCAGGAGCGGGGCGTAGACTCCCTTTTTGTAGAGTACACCATCGAGCACCTGGAAGGACCTAGCACGATGCTGTAGACGTTGGAGCTCCAGGGAGTCATCTGGCTCTGCGATGCCCTGCAAGAAACCGTAGATTGGCTCCCGCCAGTCGCCCTGGCGTGCAATTTGGTGGACGAGGGCCGCATCGCGGTTGTCTTGAGCGATGGCTGCCGCGGGTAGGACTTCATAGAATGCTCCTTCGGGAAGGGGAAGCTGCTGGCTGGTGGCCTTCGCAAGGACGTCGGCTTGTTCATTATCCGCGCGAGGCATGGCCTTAACCGTGACGCCCAGGAAGTGTCGCTCCTTCACCCTTACGGCTGCAAGGTACTTGGCCAGCTTAGGGTCCTTGGCTTGATAGGATTTGTCGACGTGGCCCGCCACCAGCCGTGAGTCGGTGCGGACCAAGACCCGTCGTGCGCCAAGAGCCCTGAGCTTGGTGAGGCCGAAGAGCAGCGCTTCGTATTTGGCCGTGTTATTGGTGGCCGGAATCCGAGACGTGCCGAGTACAGCAGGCAGTGCCCCTCCCGCGTAGTAACCACTGCACCCACGCCAGCACCCGAAGCGTCGTAGGCTCCGTCGGTATTGAGCATCCACACCGGGTCCTCTGGCTGTTAGATGTGCTGGGCCGGTGGAGTCCACTCCGCGAGGAAGTCCACAAGGACTTGAGACTTAATTGATGTTCACGAGGCGTAAGTCAAGCAGAAGGCGCGAGCTCGGCTGCCCACTTGCCAATGCATCCCGTAGATTCTTTATTACGTAGCATCTCCGCCAGAGGGAACAAGGATGGCACCGTGATCGGATGAGCCAAGAAGTAATGCCAGAGCTTCCTCGAGGCCATGACCAGCGCATATGCCAATTTCTCAAGCTCCATATACCGCGTCTTGGCACCCTGAAGGGCTTCGGAGATGAAGTATACGGGGCGGTGGAGGGCGCCCTCCTCGAGGTAAGAACGGCGCTGACCGCCGTTGTTGTCGCAGTGAGGTAAAGTAGGAGGGGAGCCTCTGGCGCTAGGGCGACCAAAGTGGATAGGCTTGTGAGGTGCCTCTTGAGGTCGTCGAAGGCCTTCGCGCAGTCGTTGTCCCAATGAAACCCGTCGCATCCGTGAAGGGTCTTGAAGAACGGCAGACCTCGCTCCGCTGCCCTAGATAGAAAGCGGCTCCCTTGTCATCTTAGGTGGCTCTATAGCAAGGATCACGTTGACTTTGTTGGGGTTCACCTGAATGCCACGTCCGGACACGAGGAAGCCCAAGAGCTTGCCTGCTTGCGCGTCGAAGACACACTTTGATGAGGACATCCTTTCCATGCATACAACCATGCCGACTCCATATCAAACTGAAACTATGATACAAGGACCAATGACTAGAGCGCGAGCACGTCAACTTAACCATCAGGTGAATGCGTTCCTAAGTTTGCATACAAATATTTCAAAGAATGGAATACTACTTAATTCTTGTGATGATTTAATTGTCCTTAGGAACCATGGGGGAAGAACCACATGAGCTCAAGTATAGAAGTGGAACCGTCAAGCGCAAACCAAGTCCTGTTCACGAGTTTGACTCGGATTCGGCCTTGTTGACATCGCCAACTTCAAATGGCCGTAACTTTTGATCCCGAAGGTTTCTCGGGGCCCGTGAGTACTCGTTGGAAAGCTCTTGAAGTCTACTTTCAGATGGATCCAGCCTCACCTCCAAATTCCATCCGAGTCGACCAGAAACTGCAAAACAATTCATATCACTTTTCCAGTCCGAGTCAAAGTGGGCCTTGGGCCTTGTAATTCGAGTCCTATTTGGCTTCCTTGTGTTTTGGCCGAACCTTCCACCTTCCGTGACCCTTAAATAGGCAGCCGCACCCTCTTCTAGGGTTTGGGTTTTGTTTAGACTAAGTTAGCTTTTTGCTGCTTTGCCTTGTACTCGCGCGTGTCGGCTAGACCGCCCGAATACTTGTCTTCGGAACCCCACCGTTTTCTGTTTTCGATTGAAACTTACATTGTTATTTGCAAATTGAGTTGCTGTTCATCTTGTTCTTGCTTGTTCTTCGATTGCTTGCAGGAACAAGAACCCTCGTGGTTAGGTTGATCGTGCGCCGACAAGGTCACGAACAATCTCTGGAGTTGGTGTATCGATCGCTAAGGCGCAACGTCCTTGGATGGTTGTAGTCGGGTCGTCAACGTCATCTCCTTCCCCAATCGAATCTACCACTCTCATCGAAAGATCGGGACCCCTAGTCCTATCACACTTGTCCGGATTGAGCTTGATGCCTGCTCTCCTAAGGTTGTCGAAGGTCTCTTGGAGTCCTGACCGTGGGAGACGAGCTGCCTAGTTTTGACAACTACGTCATCGACGTAAGCCTCCACGTTCTTCCCAACCTGGGAGGCCAGCGCTAACGCGATGAGGCGGGTGAAAGTCACCCTCGCATTCTTCAAGCCGAAGGGCATCTTGACGAAGCAGAATGTCACAATCAGCGTGATGAAGTTGGTCTTGTCCTCGTCATCCTTGGCCATGTAGATCTGGTGGTAGCCAGAGTATGCATCCAGGAAGCTCATGAGCTCGCATCCCGCTGTGGCATCCACTAGCTGATCTATACGCGGCAAGGGATAGTCGTCCTTCGGGCATGCCTTGTTGAGAACGGTAAAGTCGATGCACATACGCCAGGCGCTGCTGGCCTTTTTGACTAGCACCGGGTTGGCGAGCCAATCCGGATGTTGGACCTCGCGGATGACTCCAGCTTGGAGAAGCTTTGCTACCTCTACCTTAGTTGCTTGCTGCCGGTCGATGGACATGCGCCGAAGCCTCTGCTTGACCGGTTTAGTGTCGAGGCGGACCGCTAAGCTGTGCTCAATAAGGGCGCGGTCCACGCCCTTAATGTCTTCCGGGGACCACGTGAAGACATATACGTTGTCCTGGAGGACCCGGAGCAAATCTTGCTCCACCTCCGGGGGAAGGCCCCCGCCGATGGACACAAACTGACCTTCGGCTTAGAGAGGCATCCTCTTCACCCCGCCCTCCGGCCGGGGCTTGGGCGTCCATCCCGGAGCGGACGGTGTGTCTGCCTTTGCCTTGTTGGCGAGGAAGTGCACCCTGCGGCACGGGCCCCTGGTACCAGACTCCACACGCCGGGCGAGGTCCTGGTCACCGAAGATGGTGATGACGCCTTGCGGGCCAGGGAGCTTCATGCATAAGAAGCCGTGGTGTGGCACCGCCCCAAGGGAGTTGAGGGCCGGACGCCCTAATATGGCGTTGTATGGGTGCGGGACGTCAACAACGTCGAAGGTGACATCTTCGCTCCTCGCGTTGTTGCCTTGGCCAAAGGAGATTTGGAGGCGTACCTGGCCCAATGCATTCAGCGACTGACCCCTGAAGCCCTGCAGCGGGGTCCCTGAGGGGTCTAGCCGAGTCCCCGGGGAATCTCCATCTGGTCGAAGGCCGCCGCAGATAAGATGTTCGCGGAGCTGCCTCCATCGACCAGGACGCGTTTGATGTCATATCCAGCGATGGCGGCCTGGATGACCAGGGGGTCCTGGTGAGAGAACTCCACGCCATCAGCGTCGGCAGGCGTGAAGGTAATCTCGCATTGTGCCCAGGCTGGCGATGCCCTCGTCGATAACTCCCATGCGGAGCCCCCAGAGATGACGTTTATGATCCGCCGCTGGGCTCCTTCCGGGGCTTGCACCTGCAGGGAGCCTTCTTGGGTCTACTGTACATGGGCTATGACGGGTGGCGCGGCTGCTAGGGTTCTGTCCCTGTCAACAAGCTGACGTAGCATCGCGATGGCGGTGCACGCCAACGTGAAATGGTTGCCAGGGCCGTGCACCTCGCACCACATGCCGTAGCCCTGGTTCCCCTACTCTACGCGGGGTCTATCATTGCGTGCGCGACCGCGTCCCCGCCCCCGGCCTCCGCGGCCCTGGTAGCGAAGAGCAGGGGCGGCATCCTCGGAGGCACCCTCTATGTCGAAGACATATCGGGCCTTGTGGCATCTGCGCTGGCTACGTTGGGCTTGGGCTTGCCGCTCGACACGCCCTAGCTGTGCTGGGCATCCTTGTGCTCAGGGGCGTCTGTCGAGGACCCTTGCTTGCGCTTGCCTTTTGGGGAGTCGTCCCCTGCCAGTGGGTCTTTTTGCGACGAGTCCTCCGCCTGACTGGTGTCAGAGTTGTGGCCCTTGCGCCGCCACGCGTCCTCCTCTGCCCGCGCATACTCTTCCATCTTGCCGAAGAGCTTCGCAGCCATCTTAATTGGCTTGCGCGTATTGTACTCAGCCAACGGCCCTGGTGGAGGCCCTGTACAGCTGCATTGATAATAGTTGTCTCGTTGATGTCCTTAACTTGGCAGCGTACCTTAGTGAAGCGCTTGAAGTACTCTCGCAGCTTCTCCGAGGGTCTTTGCTTGACGGCGAAGAGCTGATCCGCGTCAACGCGCTCGACGTAGTTCCCTTGGAAGTTGTTGTAGAGGCGGTCGCAGATCTGTTCCTACGTGTAGATGGAGTTTGGCTCTATGGTAAAAAAACCAAGAAAGCATCACTCCTTGCAACGCGAGGGGGAGCCCCTTCGCCTTGGTGGTGTCGTCTCCGCCTGCAGCCTCTATGGCAGTCTCATACACACGCACGAACTCCCGAGGGTCCGTGTTGCCCTTGTACGGTTCGATGGCGTTGGGGAACTTGAAGTCCTCCAGCCACATCGATTGCTGTAGGCCCGCGGAGAGAGGGGAGTCCAGATCCACGCGCCGCAGCGGGACGCGACTCGAGGTAGGGGCCTCGCGACTGTCTTCCTGCTCTGGCGTGGGCTCCGGTGTGGCCATCGGCGGGATCTGCTGGCTTCGAGTCTCTTGCATGTCTCGCACGGCTCTGTGGAGGTCCGCTAGCTCCCGCTGGAGCGTACCGATGGCCGTCAGTAAGTGCTTTGCGCGCCTGGTTGCACCGCCGGGGTGGCAGCAACCACGGCCTGCACTCCCGGGTTTCCCGACGTGCTGGTGCGATGGACTTCGGGGTCGATGACGTGGCCAACGTGGCCGTCGGAGCCGCTCGCTGCCCCCGCACCGGATGTAGGAACGACGGCCGTGCCAGTTTGGGCATCGGCACTACCGCTCCCGACAACCCGGTCGGCACTACCGATGTCGATCGTTGCACCAGCGGTGGGGTCGATCGTCGCGCCATGAGCGTCGATGTTCATAGCTGCCGCACCCATGTCGACGCCCGCGCTCGCGATTGCCGGCGCCGAAGCTCTGGTGTTGACGCAGGGCCCCGTCGCGCCCCTCTTCTTCTTCTCCGCTGCCGATGCTGAAGCTTTCTTCGGTACCATCCTTCTTCAGATCCTGGAGCTTGCTCTTGTCTTCCCCACGAACAGCACCACCTGTTGTGGTTACAGACCAAACAGAGAGAGAGAGGTATGGTAATGGAGAGTTAGGTGAGCAATGCTTGGGGTCTCCCCATGGCCTGGATGGCGTATATATATTCACATGAGGAATATTTTACAATTATGCCCTTACACTCAAGTATCCCTCTTAGGGGCATTTATGTGACTATACATGTCCCATTTTGGGCCTTACAACCTTCTAACAGGCCGGTCGGGTTTAGGTAAATGCCACCCCTACAACAGAAACATAAAAGCGCACAACAGAAGTCAACCTATCACTTCCTTTGATCGCTCGCCTGGTCGCCCTCATCGCTTGACCTCGCCCTCACATCTTACTCTCGCCGTCTCGTGTGTCTATGTCGACATGTATAGTTTCTGTCGCCACCGCTAATTGGGCTTCCACTGCCGCCGCTCCTTAAGGCTCACTGGTGCCATACGTTGCTACTTGGGCTTCCGCCGCCACCGCTCCATGGGGCTCACTGCTAAGACAGGGACTAGGGATGGGCAATCAGGCAAAAATGCAAACGTAGGCCCGTAGGCGCCTCCACGCTGATCTGGACCATCTGATACTTCACTACTCCCCACTCCTCAGCTCCTCCCTTCCCCTTTGATGTTTGATACTTTCATTCTTTCTACTGAAATCTGAATGAATGTCGTGTGTTATGCATTTTTCTATGTAGGAATTACTTAACTAGTACCAAGTTAGGAATGTAAAATTAAGAGGATCAAGATAAAATAAAGGTGATGATGAGGACACGACCCCTATGGATACAACCATATTTGCTATGCTTGTTGTTCCAATTACAAGAGCTCCTACGCATCACTTAAATTATAAGGTGAGCTCGTTTCAAAAAGGTTTTACTTTGTGTGATAAAGAATGTATGATATTACATAATGAGAGTTTGTTGCGTTTGTTATTATATACCGAGATTTATGATGAAGATCATGCAATACGTGAGGCTACATATATGCTAAAACCGAGGACGGTTTTCTATCAAGAAGGGGAGGATGATGTGACCACGCCACAAACACATACGACAATCGCGCCCAATATCAAGATTGAACTAAAGGTGAATTCGTTTCTTCAGCCTTCATATGTTACTGAGAATAGACCGCTACCTAATACAAGTGATTTAATTGTGCGTAGGAATTTGGGAAAGGATGAAGGAAAGGGACATGGAGTCCTGGACATGCATGGAAGGAATAATGGAGGTCACCACGTCACTTTGAGACCAAGTCAAGCACGAATTCGAGTTGGACACGTTTTGGAATCAGACTCGGACTGCTGCAATGGTGCAAGTTTAAACGGACGTAACTTTCTCATACGGACTCCGTTTGAGACGTTCTTGGACTTGATGGAAAGCTTATCAAGTCTACTTTCTAAAGGATTCAACCCCATCTTCAAATTCTATCCGAGACAGCCGCAATCATCAAAAGAGTCCGTATTGGTCACGTACTGGAATCAGATTCGGACTGCTGCAATGGTGCAAGTTGAAACGAACGTAACTTTCTCATACGGACTCCGTTTGGGACGTTCTTGTACTTCATGGAAAGCTTATGAAATCTACTTTCCAACGGATCCAACCTCATCTTCAAATTCCATCCGAGCCGGCTGCAATCATCAAAACAATCCACGTTGGTTTTGACTCGAGTCAAAAGGGTGCTGCGCCACCACCAATTGGGCCCATGGGCCTTGTAACCCTAGAGCATGCACTTTGGACGCCCCTCCTGGTTGTTCTCCTATAAAGGAGCCGCCTCCTCCCTTGTTAGGAGGGGATTTTGTTGAGTTTAGGTTTAGCTATTATGCAAACTTCTGTTCTTCATTGTGTCGGACGACCACTGTCAAGACTACCTTCGAATCCCACCTTTTGATCTCAATTTATATATTTGCAATTTCAGATTGCTTGTTATCTTGTTCTTGCGTGTTCTTCGATTGCATGCAGGAATAGACCTTCGTGGTCAGGTCAACCGCGTTCTTGCACGGTTGATAACAACTTGGAGTGTGGTTCAGCGATTGCTAAGGCGCAAGCGACGTCGTTCGGTTGTAGTCGGATCGCAAGGGTCGCCTCCGCCAAAATCGATAGTTATCATCCTATCGGAAGATCGGGACCCCATCGCCTCATCAAGTGGTATCAGAGCTTCAGTTGACCGGTAGGAATTTCTTGTATCCTTAGTTAGTAGATTGATTTTTATTTCCCATAGTCCAGAAAAATTGCCCCACAAAAAGAGTTAATTTCCGCTGTCCAAACCCCGTTGTGCTTTTCAATCAGTTAGTTTTGGTTTGCTAAATTGAATTTGTGTCCGTTTTAGCTTTGTCTAGTTGCTGGTCATATCTTTGTTCCACGAAAAATCCAAATAAAAAAAAATTCCCCCACCCCAAACCCTAATTCCAATTTCGGCTGATCTGTCCTTTCTCTGCAGCCGCCACCAAAAACGCCATATCTTTTGATTCCGAGATTATTTTTGAGTGAGACCACCGCCATTAGATTCCAAAATTTATCATCCATCTATCTGTAAAATTTCACGTCATTCCAGCAAGGCATTTAAGAGATATCTGCGGTGGAAGTTGACCCAAAATTCCAGATTGAATCTGCAACAGTCGGCACTTGTGAATTTTGTGCGAATTTTTAGGTCGGTTTCGAGACCTTGGCCCAAAAACAAAAGTTGTAGAAAAAGCCGTCAGAAAACGGAGAAAAAAAGAATCATTGGAAAAAAGGCAACTGACAAAAAGTTACGGCCGAAATACCAACGCGCTGTCCAGTGGACAGAAATCTTCAGTTTCCAAGTTTTGGAACAATCCTTGTGTTCTTCAATTCCAGATTGCATTCGATCGAATTATCTTGTATTTACCACTCCCATACATTGCCATACACTTATTTTAGCCTTCTTCCATCTTTGGTTGATCAGCAACATAGGCTAAGTGCTAGATACGAACTATAATTCAATTCTGTGCAATTTCTGAAATTAATTGATTGTTTTCCTTTGCTACAAAATGCATAGCCTATCCAAGCTCCACTTTTCTACAACCGAACAGGTCTCGCTGTACCTTGCAATCGCTATACTCATCACTTGAGTTAAGTTATCACGAACCAGCCACCAGTTGCACCACCTGTTTTGCATTGGTAAGAACTTGTAAGAGCTTGGTAAGAGTTCGAGAGATGTGTGACTTATAAGCTCCACCTCCTAGTAGTTTATAGGGACTTACATAATTCTAGTGTATTTCCTTGTTTTCTACTAACCATGACAGTTCAAGATCACATTGTAGCAATTTTTGTGAGACCAACAACTTGTTGGATCGTATTAATAAGACCCTCACCACCATCAACAACAGAATTGAGGGATCCAATGATCGCGACCGTTGTCGACTTCGACATAATCGACAAGGTACAGGTAGGTTAACAAGAGAGGTATGTGATGATGATGCCAAGTTTACAATTCCTCCATTTGCTGGTAGATATGACCTGAAGCTTATCTTGAATGGGAAATACAATTAGATCAAAATTTTCGTGCTATGATTTTCCGATGATAAAAGAGTTAGGGCTGCTACTAGTGAATTCACCGATTTCGCATTATTTTGGTGGAGGAAACAATGTAGACTACCACATGTACCTAAAACTTGGAATGCTTTGAAACGAATCATGAGATCTACATTTGTTCCTTCATATTATTCACGTGACTTGTTAAAAAGATTGCAACGTTTAGAACAAGGTAGGAAAACTGTAAGTGAATACTATGAAGAATTGAAAGCTCTTTTGTTGCGTTGTGATTTAGAGGAACATGTAGAAGGTATAGAGAATAGATTCTTAGGTGGGCTTAATCAAGAAATTAAGAACATTCTCGTCCACAAAGAATATAATTCTCTCTATGATTTGTTTATACTTGCTTGTAAGGTTGAAAGTCGATTGAGAAAGAATTGAGAATACTTGATAATAGGACACATGAGAGCAAACCTGTGGTTGTGCCTTTTCTATAACTAACAACTTGCAGCAAGTTGAAAACCATTCAAGAGAAGAATGAGTTACTTGAGCTACCAACTCCATTACTTGAGAAGGAAGATGAGGAGATGGATGTACCTACATCATCCGAGGGGAGCCAAAAGATAAAGATCATGGTGCTATCATCACTCACGGTGAGTATGCTTGTGAAGAACAACAATTATGTACTGTTCATGCTATTTTAGAGCAAAACTTAGTGGAAAACAATTCGACACGCCCATATTTCAAGTAGAGAATTCACACTGCATTGATTTGAGTATTGAGAATGAGTTTAGTGCACCTTGTCAAAAATAATTGAATTGCTCATTGTTTTGAGTGATTCATGTGATGAATTAATCACATACAATGATCATGTGGCTTTGGTTAGACATAAAGAAGTTTTAACTAGAATTTCTCCTGCCAATTCATTGTGTTACATCATGTTGGATCTTCCTATGAAATTGTCACATGCTTTGGAGAAAGTTTCTGAACTTACATGTTCAAAATTCTTGTTTAGTGCCTACACCCCTGGGTATAAGTTTAATTTGATTGGAGATTATGGTGTAGAAATCAATTTCTTGTATATCGAATATGCATAACTTGTGACCACATGGATGAATTGCAGCTTGTTGTTTTGAACAACAACTCTTGTATGCTCAATCTTGTTCATTATGAAAGAAAAATAAATTTTAGTGATCATTCAATGCCTATGTGTTCTTCTCTTATTGAACCATCTAACATTGGCAATCTGGATAATGAAATTGATGTATGGAAGAACTTGCAAATATTTTCACCCTTACTAGATGAATTTGCTATTGCTCAATTGAAATCTGATTATATGGATAAACTTTGTTTGATTCCAAAAGTTGTAGCTTTGCCTATATGTGCCACCACAACAAGTTTACAACTTCAAAGATTTGAATTGCATAAATGCTTCACTTACATTTGCAAAACAAGTTACGATAATTACTGTGTGAGAAATTTTGATTTGTTCATTAACATATATGATTACTTTTGGGTTAATAATACAATGAGCTTTTATGATTGCTGCTGTGTTATAACATTAATTGTGCAACAACGAAGAACTGTTAAAACAGATGACATATACATATACCATGCATACACCTTGGCTTCTTTGTTACCATACTTTCAGTTTATCAAAAGCCGAGGACGGCTTTGTTTTCAAGAAGGGAGGATGATGAGGACACGACCCCTATGGATACAACCATATTTGCTATGCTTGTTGTTCCAATTACAAGAGCTCCTACGCATCACTTAAATTATAAGGTGAGCTCGTTTCAAAAAGGTTTTACTTTGTGTGATAAAGAACGTATGATATTACATAATGAGAGTTTGTTGCGTTTGTTATTATGTACCGAGATTTATGATGAAGATCATGCAATACGTGAGGCTACATATATGCTAAAACCGAGGACGGTTTTCTATCAAGAAGGGGAGGATGATGTGACCACGCCACAAACACATACGACAATCGCGCCCAATATCAAGATTGAACTAAAGGTGAATTCGTTTCTTCAGCCTTCATATGTTACTGAGAATAGACCGCTACCTAATACAAGTGATTTAATTGTGCGTAGGAATTTGGGAAAGGATGAAGGAAAGGGACATGGAGTCCTGGACATGCATGGAAGGAATAATGGAGGTCACCACGTCACTTTGAGACCAAGTCAAGCACGAATTCGAGTTGGACACGTTTTGGAATCAGACTCGGACTGCTGCAATGGTGCAAGTTTAAACGGACGTAACTTTCTCATACGGACTCCGTTTGAGACGTTCTTGGACTTGATGGAAAGCTTATCAAGTCTACTTTCTAAAGGATTCAACCCCATCTTCAAATTCTATCCGAGACAGCCGCAATCATCAAAAGAGTCCGTATTGGTCACGTACTGGAATCAGATTCGGACTGCTGCAATGGTGCAAGTTGAAACGAACGTAACTTTCTCATACGGACTCCGTTTGGGACGTTCTTGTACTTCATGGAAAGCTTATGAAATCTACTTTCCAACGGATCCAACCTCATCTTCAAATTCCATCCGAGCCGGCTGCAATCATCAAAACAATCCACGTTGGTTTTGACTCCGAGTCAAAGGGTGCTGCGCCACCACCAATTGGGCCCATGGGCCTTGTAACCCTAGAGCATGCACTTTGGACGCCCCTCCTGGTTGTTCTCCCTATAAAGGAGCCGCCGCCTCCCTTGTTAGGAGGGGGATTTTGTTGAGTTTAGGTTTAGCTATTATGCAAACTTCTGTTCTTCAGTTGTGTCGGACGACCACCTGTCAAGACTACCTTCGGAATCCCACCTTTTGATCTCAATTTATATATTTGCAATTTCAGATTGCTTGTTATCTTGTTCTTGCGTGTTCTTCGATTGCATGCAGGAATAGACCTTCGTGGTCAGGTCAACCGCGTTCTTGGCACGGTTGATAACAACTTGGAGTGTGGTTCAGCGATTGCTAAGGCGCAAGCGACGTCGTTCGGTTGTAGTCGGATCGCAAGGGTCGCCTCCGCCAAAATCGATAGTTATCATCCTATCGGAAGATCGGGACCCCATCGCCTCATCAAGTGGTATCAGAGCTTCAGTTGACCGGTAGGAATTTCTTGTATCCTTAGTTAGTAGATTGATTTTTATTTCCCATAGTCCAGAAAAATTGCCCCACAAAAAGAGTTAATTTCCGCTGTCCAAACCCCGTTGTGCTTTTCAATCAGTTAGTTTTGGTTTGCTAAATTGAATTTGTGTCCGTTTTAGCTTTGTCTAGTTGCTGGTCATATCTTTGTTCCACGAAAATCCAAATAAAAAAAAATTTCCCCACCCCAAACCCTAATTCCAATTTCGGCTGATCTGTCCTTTCTCTGCAGCCGCCACCAAAAACGCCATATCTTTTGATTCCGAGATTATTTTTGAGTGAGACCACCGCCATTAGATTCCAAAATTTATCATCCATCTATCTGTAAAATTTCACGTCATTCCAGCAAGGCATTTAAGAGATATCTGCGGTGGAAGTTGACCCAAAATTCCAGATTGAATCTGCAACAGTCGGCACTTGTGAATTTTGTGCGAATTTTTAGGTCGGTTTCGAGACCTTGGCCCAAAAACAAAAGTTGTAGAAAAAGCCGTCAGAAAACGGAGAAAAAGAATCATTGGAAAAAGGCAACTGACAAAAGTTACGGCCGAAATACCAACGCGCTGTCCAGTGGACAGAAATCTTCAGTTTCAAGTTTTGGAACAATCCTTGTGTTCTTCAATTCCAGATTGCATTCGATCGAATTATCTTGTATTTACCACTCCCATACATTGCCATACACTTATTTTAGCCTTCTTCCATCTTTGGTTGATCAGCAACATAGGCTAAGTGCTAGATACGAACTATAATTCAATTCTGCAATTTCTGAAATTAATTGATTGTTTTCCTTTGCTACAAAATGCATAGCCTATCCAAGCTCCACTTTTCTACAACCGAACAGGTCTCGCTGTACCTTGCAATCGCTATACTCATCACTTGAGTTAAGTTATCACGAACCAGCCACCAGTTGCACCACCTGCTTTGCATTGGTAAGAACTTGTAAGAGCTTGGTAAGAGTTCGAGAGATGTGTGACTTGCGAAGCTCCACCTCCTAGTAGTTTATAGGGACTTACATAATTCTAGTGTATTTCCTTGTTTTCTACTAACCATGACAGGTTCAAGATCACATTGTAGCAATTTTTGTGAGACCAACAACTTGTTGGATCGTATTAATAAGACCCTCACCACCATCAACAACAGAATTGAGGGATCCAATGATCGCGACCGTTGTCGACTTCGACATAATCGACAAGGTACAGGTAGGTTAACAAGAGAGGTATGTGATGATGATGCCAAGTTTACAATTCCTCCATTTGCTGGTAGATATGACCCTGAAGCTTATCTTGAATGGGAAATACAATTAGATCAAAATTTTCTGTGCTATGATTTTCCGATGATAAAAGAGTTAGGGCTGCTACTAGTGAATTCACCGATTTCGCATTATTTTGGTGGAGGAAACAATGTAGACTACCACATGTACCTAAAACTTGGAATGCTTTGAAACGAATCATGAGATCTACATTTGTTCCTTCATATTATTCACGTGACTTGTTAAAAAGATTGCAACGTTTAGAACAAGGTAGGAAAACCGTAAGTGAATACTATGAAGAATTGAAAGCTCTTTTGTTGCGTTGTGATTTAGAGGAACATGTAGAAGGTATAGAGAATAGATTCTTAGGTGGGCTTAATCAAGAAATTAAGAACATTCTCGTCCACAAAGAATATAATTCTCTCTATGATTTGTTTATACTTGCTTGTAAGGTTGAAAGTCGATTGAGAAAGAATTGAGAATACTTGATAATAGGACACATGAGAGCAAACCTGTGGTTGTGCCTTTTCTATAACTAACAACTTGCAGCAAGTTGAAAACCATTCAAGAGAAGAATGAGTTACTTGAGCTACCAACTCCATTACTTGAGAAGGAAGATGAGGAGATGGATGTACCTACATCATCCGAGGGGAGCCAAAAGATAAAGATCATGGTGCTATCATCACTCACGGTGAGTATGCTTGTGAAGAACAACAATTATGTACTGTTCATGCTATTTTAGAGCAAAACTTAGTGGAAAACAATTCGACACGCCCATATTTCAAGTAGAGAATTCACACTGCATTGATTTGAGTATTGAGAATGAGTTTAGTGCACCTTGTCAAAAATAATTGAATTGCTCTGCTGTTTTGAGTGATTCATGTGATGAATTAATCACATACAATGATCATGTGGCTTTGGTTAGACATAAAGAAGTTTTAACTAGAATTTCTCCTGCCAATTCATTGTGTTACATCATGTTGGATCTTCCTATGAAATTGTCACATGCTTTGGAGAAAGTTTCTGAACTTACATGTTCAAAATTCTTGTTTAGTGCCTACACCCACAGGTATAAGTTTAATTTGATTGGAGATTATGGTGTAGAAATCAATTTCTTGTATATCGAATATGCATAACTTGTGACCACATGGATGAATTGCAGCTTGTTGTTTTGAACAACAACTCTTGTATGCTCAATCTTGTTCATTATGAAAGAAAAATAAATTTTAGTGATCATTCAATGCCTATGTGTTCTTCTCTTATTGAACCATCTAACATTGGCAATCTGGATAATGAAATTGATGTATGGAAGAACTTGCAAATATTTTCACCCTTACTAGATGAATTTGCTATTGCTCAATTGAAATCTGATTATATGGATAAACTTTGTTTGATTCCAAAAGTTGTAGCTTTGCCTATATGTGCCACCACAACAAGTTTACAACTTCAAAGATTTGAATTGCATAAATGCTTCACTTACATTTGCAAAACAAGTTGCGATAATTACTGTGTGAGAAATTTTGATTTGTTCATTAACATATATGATTACTTTTGGGTTAATAATACAATGAGCTTTTATGATTGCTGCTGTGTTATAACATTAATTGTGCAACAACGAAGAACTGTTAAAACAGATGACATATACATATACCATGCATACACCTTGGCTTCTTTGTTACCATACTTTCAGTTTATCAAAAGCCGAGGACGGCTTTGTTTTCAAGAAGGGGAGGATGATGAGGACACGACCCCTATGGATACAACCATATTTGCTATGCTTGTTGTTCCAATTACAAGAGCTCCTACGCATCACTTAAATTATAAGGTGAGCTCGTTTCAAAAGGTTTTACTTTGTGTGATAAAGAACGTATGATATTACATAATGAGAGTTTGTTGCGTTTGTTATTATGTACCGAGATTTATGATGAAGATCATGCAATACGTGAGGCTACATATATGCTAAAACCGAGGACGGTTTTCTATCAAGAAGGGAGGATGATGTGACCACGCCACAAACACATACGACAATCGCGCCCAATATCAAGATTGAACTAAAGGTGAATTCGTTTCTTCAGCCTTCATATGTTATCGAGAATAGACCGCTACCTAATACAAGTGATTTAATTGTGCGTAGGAATTTGGGAAAGGATGAAGGAAAGGGACATGGAGTCCTGGACATGCATGGAAGGAATAATGGAGGTCACCACGTCACTTTGAGACCAAGTCAAGCACGAATTCGAGTTGGACACGTTTTGGAATCAGACTCGGACTGCTGCAATGGTGCAAGTTTAAACGGACGTAACTTTCTCATACGGACTCCGTTTGAGACGTTCTTGGACTTGATGGAAAGCTTATCAAGTCTACTTTCTAAAGGATTCAACCCCATCTTCAAATTCTATCCGAGACAGCCGCAATCATCAAAAGAGTCCGTATTGGTCACGTACTGGAATCAGATTCGGACTGCTGCAATGGTGCAAGTTGAAACGAACGTAACTTTCTCATACGGACTCCGTTTGGGACGTTCTTGTACTTCATGGAAAGCTTATGAAATCTACTTTCCAACGGATCCAACCTCATCTTCAAATTCCATCCGAGCCGGCTGCAATCATCAAAACAATCCACGTTGGTTTTTGACTCCGAGTCAAAAGGGTGCTGCGCCACCACCAATTGGGCCCATGGGCCTTGTAACCCTAGAGCATGCACTTTGGACGCCCTCCTGGTTGTTCTCCTATAAAGGAGCCGCCGCCTCCCTTGTTAGGAGGGGGATTTTGTTGAGTTTAGGTTTAGCTATTATGCAAACTTCTGTTCTTCAGTTGTGTCGGACGACCACCTGTCAAGACTACCTTCGGAATCCCACCTTTTGATCTCAATTTATATATTTGCAATTTCAGATTGCTTGTTATCTTGTTCTTGCGTGTTCTTCGATTGCATGCAGGAATAGACCTTCGTGGTCAGGTCAACCGCGTTCTTGGCACGGTTGATAACAACTTGGAGTGTGGTTCAGCGATTGCTAAGGCGCAAGCGGCGCTGTTCGGTTGTAGTCGGATCGCAAGGGTCGCCTCCGCCAAAATCGATAGTTATCATCCTATCGGAAGATCGGGACCCCATCGCCTCATCAAGTGGTATCAGAGCTTCAGTTGACCGGTAGGAATTTCTTGTATCCTTAGTTAGTAGATTGATTTTTATTTCCCATAGTCCAGAAAAATTGCCCCACAAAAAGAGTTAATTTCCGCTGTCCAAACCCCGTTGTGCTTTTCAATCAGTTAGTTTTGGTTTGCTAAATTGAATTTGTGTCCGTTTTAGCTTTGTCTAGTTGCTGGTCATATCTTTGTTCCACGAAAAATCCAAATAAAAAAAAATTCCCCCACCCCAAACCCTAATTCCAATTTCGGCTGATCTGTCCTTTCTCTGCAGCCGCCACCAAAAACGCCATATCTTTTGATTCCGAGATTATTTTTGAGTGAGACCACCGCCATTAGATTCCAAAATTTATCATCCATCTATCTGTAAAATTTCACGTCATTCCAGCAAGGCATTTAAGAGATATCTGCGGTGGAAGTTGACCCAAAATTCCAGATTGAATCTGCAACAGTCGGCACTTGTGAATTTTGTGCGAATTTTTAGGTCGGTTTCGAGACCTTGGCCCAAAAACAAAAGTTGTAGAAAAAGCCGTCAGAAAACGGAGAAAAAAAGAATCATTGGAAAAAAGGCAACTGACAAAAGTTACGGCCGAAATACCAACGCGCTGTCCAGTGGACAGAAATCTTCAGTTTCCAAGTTTTGGAACAATCCTTGTGTTCTTCAATTCCAGATTGCATTCGATCGAATTATCTTGTATTTACCACTCCCATACATTGCCATACACTTATTTTAGCCTTCTTCCATCTTTGGTTGATCAGCAACATAGGCTAAGTGCTAGATACGAACTATAATTCAATTCTGTGCAATTTCTGAAATTAATTGATTGTTTTCCTTTGCTACAAAATGCATAGCCTATCCAAGCTCCACTTTTCTACAACCGAACAGGTCTCGCTGTACCTTGCAATCGCTATACTCATCACTTGAGTTAAGTTATCACGAACCAGCCACCAGTTGCACCACCTGTTTTGCATTGGTAAGAACTTGTAAGAGCTTGGTAAGAGTTCGAGAGATGTGTGACTTGCGAAGCTCCACCTCCTAGTAGTTTATAGGGACTTACATAATTCTAGTGTATTTCCTTGTTTTCTACTAACCATGACAGGTTCAAGATCACATTGTAGCAATTTTTGTGAGACCAACAACTTGTTGGATCGTATTAATAAGACCCTCACCACCATCAACAACAGAATTGAGGGATCCAATGATCGCGACCGTTGTCGACTTCGACATAATCGACAAGGTACAGGTAGGTTAACAAGAGAGGTATGTGATGATGATGCCAAGTTTACAATTCCTCCATTTGCTGGTAGATATGACCCTGAAGCTTATCTTGAATGGGAAATACAATTAGATCAAAATTTTACGTGCTATGATTTTCCGATGATAAAAGAGTTAGGGCTGCTACTAGTGAATTCACCGATTTCGCATTATTTTGGTGGAGGAAACAATGTAGACTACCACATGTACCTAAAACTTGGAATGCTTTGAAACGAATCATGAGATCTACATTTGTTCCTTCATATTATTCACGTGACTTGTTAAAAAGATTGCAACGTTTAGAACAAGGTAGGAAAACTGTAAGTGAATACTATGAAGAATTGAAAGCTCTTTTGTTGCGTTGTGATTTAGAGGAACATGTAGAAGGTATAGAGAATAGATTCTTAGGTGGGCTTAATCAAGAAATTAAGAACATTCTCGTCCACAAAGAATATAATTCTCTCTATGATTTGTTTATACTTGCTTGTAAGGTTGAAAGTCAGATTGAGAAAGAATTGAGAATACTTGATAATAGGACACATGAGAGCAAACCTGTGGTTGTGCCTTTTTCTATAACTAACAACTTGCAGCAAGTTGAAAACCATTCAAGAGAAGAATGAGTTACTTGAGCTACCAACTCCATTACTTGAGAAGGAAGATGAGGAGATGGATGTACCTACATCATCCGAGGGGAGCCAAAAGATAAAGATCATGGTGCTATCATCACTCACGGTGAGTATGCTTGTGAAGAACAACAATTATGTACTGTTCATGCTATTTTAGAGCAAAACTTAGTGGAAAACAATTCGACACGCCCATATTTCAAGTAGAGAATTCACACTGCATTGATTTGAGTATTGAGAATGAGTTTAGTGCACCTTGTCAAAAAATAATTGAATTGCCTGCTGTTTTGAGTGATTCATGTGATGAATTAATCACATACAATGATCATGTGGCTTTGGTTAGACATAAAGAAGTTTTAACTAGAATTTCTCCTGCCAATTCATTGTGTTACATCATGTTGGATCTTCCTATGAAATTGTCACATGCTTTGGAGAAAGTTTCTGAACTTACATGTTCAAAATTCTTGTTTAGTGCCTACACCCCTGGGTATAAGTTTAATTTGATTGGAGATTATGGTGTAGAAATCAATTTCTTGTATATCGAATATGCATAACTTGTGACCACATGGATGAATTGCAGCTTGTTGTTTTGAACAACAACTCTTGTATGCTCAATCTTGTTCATTATGAAAGAAAAATAAATTTTAGTGATCATTCAATGCCTATGTGTTCTTCTCTTATTGAACCATCTAACATTGGCAATCTGGATAATGAAATTGATGTATGGAAGAACTTGCAAATATTTTCACCCTTACTAGATGAATTTGCTATTGCTCAATTGAAATCTGATTATATGGATAAACTTTGTTTGATTCCAAAAGTTGTAGCTTTGCCTATATGTGCCACCACAACAAGTTTACAACTTCAAAGATTTGAATTGCATAAATGCTTCACTTACATTTGCAAAACAAGTTGCGATAATTACTGTGTGAGAAATTTTGATTTGTTCATTAACATATATGATTACTTTTGGGTTAATAATACAATGAGCTTTTATGATTGCTGCTGTGTTATAACATTAATTGTGCAACAACGAAGAACTGTTAAAACAGATGACATATACATATACCATGCATACACCTTGGCTTCTTTGTTACCATACTTTCAGTTTATCAAAAGCCGAGGACGGCTTTGTTTTCAAGAAGGGGAGGATGATGAGGACACGACCCCTATGGATACAACCATATTTGCTATGCTTGTTGTTCCAATTACAAGAGCTCCTACGCATCACTTAAATTATAAGGTGAGCTCGTTTCAAAAGGTTTTACTTTGTGTGATAAAGAACGTATGATATTACATAATGAGAGTTTGTTGCGTTTGTTATTATGTACCGAGATTTATGATGAAGATCATGCAATACGTGAGGCTACATATATGCTAAAACCGAGGACGGTTTTCTATCAAGAAGGGGAGGATGATGTGACCACGCCACAAACACATACGACAATCGCGTCCAATATCAAGATTGAACTAAAGGTGAATTCGTTTCTTCAGCCTTCATATGTTACTGAGAATAGACCGCTACCTAATACAAGTGATTTAATTGTGCGTAGGAATTTGGGAAAGGATGAAGGAAAGGGACATGGAGTCCTGGACATGCATGGAAGGAATAATGGAGGTCACCACGTCACTTTGAGACCAAGTCAAGCACGAATTCGAGTTGGACACGTTTTGGAATCAGACTCGGACTGCTGCAATGGTGCAAGTTTAAACGGACGTAACTTTCTCATACGGACTCCGTTTGAGACGTTCTTGGACTTGATGGAAAGCTTATCAAGTCTACTTTCTAAAGGATTCAACCCCATCTTCAAATTCTATCCGAGACAGCCGCAATCATCAAAAGAGTCCGTATTGGTCACGTACTGGAATCAGATTCGGACTGCTGCAATGGTGCAAGTTGAAACGAACGTAACTTTCTCATACGGACTCCGTTTGGGACGTTCTTGTACTTCATGGAAAGCTTATGAAGTCTACTTTCCAACGGATCCAACCTCATCTTCAAATTCCATCCGAGCCGGCTGCAATCATCAAAACAATCCACGTTGGTTTTTGACTCCGAGTCAAAAGGGTGCTGCGCCACCACCAATTGGGCCCATGGGCTTTGTAACCCTAGAGCATGCACTTTGGACGCCCCTCCTGGTTGTTCTCCCTATAAAGGAGCCGCCGCCTCCCTTGTTAGGAGGGGGATTTTGTTGAGTTTAGGTTTAGCTATTATGCAAACTTCTGTTCTTCAGTTGTGTCGGACGACCACCTGTCAAGACTACCTTCGGAATCCCACCTTTTGATCTCAATTTATATATTTGCAATTTCAGATTGCTTGTTATCTTGTTCTTGCGTGTTCTTCGATTGCATGCAGGAATAGACCTTCGTGGTCAGGTCAACCGCGTTCTTGGCACGGTTGATAACAACTTGGAGTGTGGTTCAGCGATTGCTAAGGCGCAAGCGACGTCGTTCGGTTGTAGTCGGATCGCAAGGGTCGCCTCCGCCAAAATCGATAGTTATCATCCTATCGGAAGATCGGGACCCCATCGCCTCATCAGGTGATGGAGAGCAAATCTCGTTATTTAGGTACTTAAATTCTATCTCTACTATGCTACATTGTTTTATATTTTGCCATGTTTTTCTTATTATGTTGCATCTTGAAGTATTGAGCTAAAGTTTCATATTAATGATGCATTTATGTCTTATTTTTGTTATGCCATGGTGTGGGTATAATATGCTACATTGGTTATGTTTTGACATGTGTTTTCGTATTATGTTGTATGTTGAAGTATTGAGTTAAAGTTTTGTGTCAATGATGTATTTTGTGACTTTTGTTATATTATGGTGTGGATGCAAATTGGAGTTAATTTTAGGATGTTAGCATGTTAAAGTTTAGCCCTAAGCACAATAAAATCTTAGATCTACCACTGTCGTTATGCATGCTTTAGTTAGGGTGCCCTTGTCCCTCATGGTAGATCAAGTAGGACGGTTGCATCCGGTAAGTGAAATCTATATTTCTGAAAACACACTAGCTTGGCCTATTTCTGAGCTGACAAGGACATCCCTAGCACTACTGCATCTCCTCTCTCACGTCGATCTAATCATATGGTTGATAACATAGGTACTGATTTAAAGAACAAAGCATACCATAGTCCAATTACATGTAGCTGTGTTAAACAGATTTGAGACCAGGTGAAAGCTAATATGACTATCTTCTAATTATTTTAATGAATAGCAATACCTCCCAAGTGTTCTTGTTTGTGTTACTTAGGTATACAGAAGAGGAACGCATGCATAAGAACATAGAAGAGGAGAAGGAGAGCTACAGCTATTCACTAATATGTATGCATTCTATATATGAGGCCTATTGTTCTGTTCATCACATTCACCAAGATTATTGCACCAATTCTGAGGTTTTCAATGTGTACAAAATAAATATTTGCAAAGAGTATCAAGCATATTTTCCAACGGATCAAACAATGCATGATTTAGAGCTTCCTACGAAAAGATATAACAAGTTGAGTGCGTACTATGCAGGCCGTCACGATAAGTTGAGTGATTTTCACAAAAGTCCATGGACAAACATATACTTGTTGTATTTGTTTATCTCGCACAACTAACCGTGCCAGGTAGAGAAGAACAATTTGATGTGAATCAAGAGGCGGTTGATCTTGAAGCTCCAATCAAGCAATATCAATATGCAACATTGCATGATCACTTTCATCGTGAGTTGAATAATAGGTTGAACCAGCTCCATGAAAAATGTGACAATTTTGCTGATACATTTGCCAAAGATGTGCAACAATTGGAGTTACAAGCTGAGCAAAACACACAATAATTGCAGGATGATATTGATGCACTTACTAGATTTATACAAGACCACGATGTAAGAGATGAAGCAAGTGTTCAACAGCTAATTCTTGATGAGATCTATACCGAAGCTGCTATACGTGCACAACAAAAACGACACAACCATGTTGCTATAAATGCAATTCGTCTATCACGCCTAGGAGGACATGGTGGCGCTATTGGAGGCAATGGTGGTCATGGTCATAGTTGAGGTGAGGGTTGTGGTTATGGTGTTGTACTTGGTCAAGATTTTGGTGTTGATTTTACCTTGCATCGAGATAACAACTAACATTGTTAATGCTATGAAGATAAAGGTTTGGGCAAGCTTAAGTTTTTCAAGCCCAAATTTGTTGGTGGTACTGATCCTAAGGAGTATCTTACTTGAAGATTGAAGGTTAATAAGACATTCCGCATACACAACTACTTTGAAGAACAGAAGTTACAAATAGTTTCAGTTGAGTTTGATGGTTACGCCTTGCATTGGTGGGAGCAAATAATCAACCAAAGAACTAAGAATGGCGAAGCCCTATTGATTCATGGCATGAGATGAAGCGTGAAATGAGAGCACGTTTTGTATCTCGATATTATAAACATGATCTTTTTTATAAATTGCAGAACGTAAAGTAGGGAACGCAATCTGTAAAAGATTACTACGACATGGAGCAATCCATGATTCGAGTCCATGTTCATGGATAAGAAGAGCAAACCATAGAACATTTCTTCTCAGGATTGAATCATAATGTGAAGTGCATCGTCAATTTTCAACCTTATAGCAACATTTGCGAATTGGTGCATCAAACTACAAAGACAAAACTCAATTACAAGAGGATGCGAAGTTTTCAAATCATCTTCGTTTGCTGCTCATACACCATCGAATGGAGGTAAATTTATGTCTAAGTTACAAATTAGCAAAAAGCAACTTTCAGTAGTGGTTCTAGTTTTCGTAGTTTAGCTAGCAAAAAGGGGAGACTATGCTAATTGCAATGAAGAGCGCATACCCAGTAGCTAGTGGCACATCTTTGATGAGTTCTTGATTCGGGGTCGCTCGATCTTCTCGACGTAGGATCTCGATACTCATGAGGATTCGACGAACCGTAATGATCTCCCGTTGCCAACGCAAGAGTTAGCACTCTATAATTCACCCAATCACACGTGCTGAACTTCACGACCACCGATGAAGTTCTATCGCGCTCCCAATTCCCAGCGGAAAGGTTGAACGATTTTGATTTCAGCAAACTCCCAATTCCCTCAAGTTGGTTCGGCCAACAGAAAGAACAAGAGTATTCTATTATCAAAAAGTGGTATCCATTTTACAGGGGTGGTGGCTGTATTTTAAAGAGATACAAGGGATGGAGAGTCGGCCAAACACTTAGAAACTGAATAGGACCCGATTACAAAACCCTAGGCCCTACTTTGACTCGGACTGAAAACGTAACATGACTTGTTTTGAAGTTTCTGATCGACTCGTAGGGAATTTGGAGGTGAGGCTAGATCCATCTGAAATTAGACTTCAAGATATTTCCATAGAGTACAAGAACTCCTCAATCGGACTCCGTATGCAAAAGTTATGGCCGTTTTAATAGGTGCCTATTGGGCTGTCCCAAACCGAATCCGAATTGAGTTCTGAGTTGAATTCGATTGTACATGTAGGAAGTCCGAATTTGGGCTTCAAAATCTTGTCCAAAACTTGGGCTTTAAGTTCTTGGGCTTCTCCCCTTTTGCTCTCCCACTGCATGGGTTTCTTTCCTCCTTGATCAGCTGCATGGGCTGCTTGGTTTTCTCCTTTCCATCCCCATGGGCTTTGAGCTTTTTGTTCTTGGTAGCAAATATGATTATCCTCCTTGTGCTTCTCCATTGTTTTGGCCCCGGAATCATCATAATATTCAAACCTAATAATAAACAAGAATTTGGCATAAAGTAGTATATCGTTCCCACGAATAAAAGGAAATTCATTAAGAAACAAATTCACCTGACAATATTTAATTCGGCTCAATACTTCTTTCAAGTGAAATAATGTATTTGACTGAAAAGTGCTAAGCATGTGCGTATCCGCATCAGTTCTATGGTGAAGAGTAGTACCACACAATGCTTTAAGTGCCTTGGACATGGTCACATGCAAAAACATTACCCAAATAACAAGATGATGCTGATGACGAAGAATGGAGAGCATGATTCTACAAGTGAAGATGAACGCTTTCCAGATTTGGAGAAATACAAAGATACACATGATGATGATGATGATGATGATGATGATGATGATGATGATGATGATGATGATGATGATGATGATGATGATGAAAAAAAGAAGAGGCACTAGAAACAATCATTTATGATCCCGAATTTGGCCCAAGTCTTGTATGTACACCAAATGTGTTGAGTGTGCAATCGAGGCCGAATCGTGAACAACACTGCAATCTTTTTCAAAAAAGAGCTCAAGTTGTCATTAGTGGAAAATTTCACAAGGTGATCATTAGTGGTGGGAGTTATCGTAATTTGGCTAGTAAAGAACTTTGCACTAAGCTTAGTTTGAGATACATGAAGCATCCACATCCGTATTAGTTTCAATGGTTGACTGATAAAGGATCATGAATGTTGACTACATAGTGGATGTTACTTTTCAGATTGGCTACTATCGAGACAGTGTGGAGTGTGATGTAGTGTCCATGGAGGTTTGTGATTTGCTATTTGGGAGGCCATGGCAATATGGTCATGCAGTGATTCATGATTGCAGAACCAACTAATACAAGTTTAAATGGAACAATAAAGAGATTTTGCTGCGATAATAGACTCCTCAAATTGTCAACGATACTATGCAAAAGATTGATCTATAAGTAGAGAGTGAGAAAGGAAAAGAGCAAAAGAATGTAATTCCAAAACTGGTGAGTGAGAACCACAAGCCAAAATTGAGTAAAAAAATAAATAGTGAGGAAGAGAATAAGCTAGTCATGATAGCCACAAAATATGGGTTGAGAGAGATGAAAGATGATCCTAATTTGATGCACTAGTTTACCACCAATTTAAGGGATAGAGCATCAAATTGATTTAATTCCTGGTGCATCCCTTTCCAATCATCCACTACCGTACCGAAGAAACAAAAGAAATTCAGAAAACAAGTGTAAGAGCTTCTAAACAAAGGGTGTGTACGGAAAGCTTAAGTTCTTGTGTTGTTCATGATATTCTTGTTCCTAAAAAATATGGTACATGGTGTATGTGTGTTGATTGTAGAGCAATAAAGAACATCATTGTTAAATATCATTATCCTATTCCTAGGTTAGATGATATGCTGAACAAAACCACTGGCGTTGAGATCATAGTACTACCACAATTGTTAGTAGTCAGAGACCCATGTGGTCGAAAACCTGTATGGTCGAAGATCAGAGTGGTTGGTGACCAGCGCAGTCGAACCAATGTGGTCGAAGATCGACGTAGTTGAACCAACGTGGTCGAAGGAATGTGATCGAAGATCTGTGTGGTCGAAGATTGATGTAGTCGAAACCAACGTGGTCGAGACCTGTATGGTCCAAACAAACATGGTCTAACTGATGTGGCCGGAACCGACATGGCCGAGACCTATGTGGTCGAAACCAACATGGTTGAACCGATGTAGTCGAGACCTGTGTGGTCTAAACCAACGTGGTCAAACCAACGTGATCGAAGCAATGTGATTGAAAAACCGACGTGGTCAAAGACTAGTGTGGTCAAATCAGACAACGTGATCGGTGATCAACGTGGTTAGATGCCTGCGTGGTCGAACCGGACAACATGAATGGAGACATGTGTGGTCGAACCAAACAACGTGGTCGAGGACCAGTGTGGTCGACGATCGGTAGTTTCGACTATGTGTGAGCGATTTGACCGGAGAGCGATACTACTGGCTCTGTGTGAGCAGTACTACTGAGTTGCGGAACGACTGCTTGTGTAGCGGTATATTTTTTCTAGAGAGACACCTTCGTGGGAGTCTTCTCCTCATGAGAATGGTAGTTCTGCACGTATGGAGCGGTACTACCATTGAATAGTAGTACCAGGCTGTGTGGCAGAACTACCGGATTTGCTGAATAATGGCTAGTTTTCTGACCATTGCGAGGGGAGTGGTAGTTCCGACCTTATAACGACAGTACTATCGGAAATCTTGATTTTTTTTAGGGATTCAACGGCAAATTTTTGTGTGTGGGGGTATAAATACTCCTTTGTAGCCAACTGGGATAAGACTTTTAGCACTCTATTTCACTCTCTTAAGCTAGTATGAGGTTCTCCTCTCAATTGTGCATTTGTTGCACCTGTGAGCGAGGAGAAGGGATTTAGATTGCATGTGTTACATCTAGAGGTGGATTTTATATCCACTTGAGCTTGTGCATTCATTGCACGTGGCGAGAGTCAAGCGATGGGTTTAACTTATTACTCTTAGATGGTTGCAGATTCCTCGATGACGTTGGAGGCGTCGTGCGCGATGATCTTCTCAAAGAATCTTGTGAGAAGACCGAGCAAGTTGTGAAGATTGGAGCTCACCTACTCGGAGTGGGAAAAAGCTACCACTAGTGGATTGAGGTGTTTGCCTTAATTTGTGGAGCCGATCTAATTTATTTGGGATTACTTCAACGTAGACTAGAGGAGACCTGCAAGTCTCTAAACACCACGGTAAAAAGTAACCGTGTCGTTGTGGTTTGTTTTCTTGTGCTTAATTTATTTTCAAATAATTTATATTGATAGAATTAAATTGATTGCTTGTCATTCTAAGAATACAAATCTTAACATAGACTTAGGGTGTTAGAGCACTTAGGTGACCCTAGTACAGACTTAGGGTGTTGATGCACTTAAGTGACCCTAGTACATTTAGGCTTTATTTGTGCTAAATGAAATTGAGTTAGGATACCGTATTATATACTTGGTTTAGCCAAATAATTGATAAAAGAAAGAATTTTTAAAACCGTCTATTTACTCTCTCTAGTCGGCCTCCTCGAACTTACAGTGGTGAACATCACACGTGTGAGTAGGCAAATTAAAGAGCTACAAGCCCAGTGTATTGGCAACAGAGAATCAGTTACGGTTTGTTAAGCTTATACGCAAATTATCGTCGATCTTACGTTGAGAAGATCGAGCATCTCATATCATAAGCCGTTTCAACCAACAGGTGTGCAAGTTGCAATTTTTTCAGATACAGTGCATTTGATTTTTCAAATTAGAAAGCATGGAATCTGCTAAAAGTAAGAGAAGAAGAAGAAACCATGGAAGATATATGGGCGGTCCACAACACATTTCGTGATAGCAAAGTTGTTAAAAAACGGGATTCTAAATAGGATCATTGTCTATTTGATATGATCATGCAAGGATTAGCTTGTGGAAATATAATAGGATCGTAGTTACAGAATCACGATACTAAAAATTATAATTTATGATGCTACCTCATTTAGATTAGAATCGCGGAGTTGTCCATAGGACATGGGATTGTAAAATCTTTACTATATATATGTTGGGATCCCCACAACCTTAAAGTGAACTGCCCTGGAGGTGCGTCAGTATGTAAATGTTTTATTTTCTACTTCTAAAACTATCTTGCCGTGACAGTGTTGAATTTTTTGTCCCTTTCTCATTTTTGACCTGAAATATGGGTCTTCGCTTACGTAATCCTTACTAAAGTTATAATATGATGGAATTAAAAAGGAACTATGCTCCTTTTAATCGCAAGAGGTTTGCACCAATACGTGCCAAATAAAGTTGTCCCGAAACTTGGTTTTTGAAATTCCATGCCCCGTTTGGTTAATCACAAATAAAATTTGTTTTTGCTGATTCTGGAAAAAATGATTCATGAATTTCTGGCCGGGTATACGATCAAGTAAACTCAAGAGCAATCAAAGGATGCTGCGTTATTTATTTCTTGAAGGGAACAACCGAACGATACAGCAGGTTAATACAGAAAAAGGGAGAACATGGGGAAAAGCTTTTCACCCCTTTAAGATTTGTCTCGAGATTTGCACAATTTTATCACTTACTGTATTTTCTGTTCCCAAAATAAATATCGCAGATCTCGAGGTACAAGGAGATAAATTAGACGACAGATGAGATAGGGATGTCCTTTTAGAGCAAGTCTTATAATACAGCCTTCAGCTGGCTATATGGATACTTACAGCCCACTTATCAGCCTACTCATATAGTAGTTACAGCCAGCTGAAGGCTGTATGATCTACCCCTTTCTCTCACAAAGTTTCTTGGTTCTTGTGCTTCAGCTGGCTGTAAGCTTACAGCCCACCTCTCTTCTCTCTCCTCCTCTCTCTCTCCTCCACCTCAGCATACAGCCAGCTTACAGCCTCTTATAATACTTGCTCTTAAGTGGTCAGATAACATGTATAAGTTTGCTTTTTCTTAGCTGAAAAACAACTTTAATGTGTGTAAAAATCCATATGTTCAACCAAGTAACCCATTCCAAATTTTAATTACTTTACTATTATATTTTTAATGAACTATATAAATATTCAATTATTAACTTCACGATGTCGATTGCTGGGATTTCCTACCATGTCTTCCTTCTGTCCGATTTAAAATTAGTATTATAGGTACTCCTTCCCTCCGTTTTAAAATACAATGCTTTTACAATCTATTTCAAAGTATCATGGCACAAATGTGATTTTAATGGCATTTTCTATTTTTTGCCCTCATTTTTATTTCCTCTCTCTTCAATATTTTTGACTAAACATTCACATATAATATTCTCTCTCATCTCAAAGATATTAACAATATGAACATCATAGTCATTTCCCTTTACTACCCCTCTTGGTTTTATAAGCCTGCTTAATAATCCCTGTGAGCAACTAAAATCTTAACTAATAAATGGAGTTTACTCTGCGTAGCGGCGAGACTATTGCCCCACCCCTTATGGCTTCCACCAATCCTCTTCGACGTGCTCCCCTCCCACTTTTGGTCTTCTCTTGCATGCGCCAACACCTAGGCCTATGTCGTTAGCCCCAAATTGCTCTATGTCCGTTCTCGTTTAACCGCTTTGCCAACTTTTCTACTTTTTATACTATTTATACACGTGATAGCAACTGACTTCTATTTGTTCTCTTTTCTTGGAGCCTCCACTACTCCTTCCTCTAATACACCGTTATGCTGCTGTTGCACCTCGTCCTCCTATGTCTCATCACCTCATCGGCTCCCCCGCTTGCCGGATCGAGGGCATCTGGTGCTGATCATTTGGGCTTATTTTTTGTGGCTTAGGGTTAAAAAGCACTGTAGTTGGTTAAAAAAAACACTATAGCTGACAGAGCTTTATTTAGCATAATTAAATTTAAAAAAATTAAAAAAATATATAAAAAATATGTTAGCCCATTACATATAATACAAACAAATACAGGGAAAAAAGAACCAACAAAAAAGCTCAACAAAAAGCCAAAAATTCAGAAAAAGACGAAATTTATAAATAATGAAAAATAAACCAGAAGCTAAAAGCTGAAGCCCAACCGATCACCCCACATTGTTCTAGTGCTTAGTGCAGTACACTGAGGTGTTGCTGTGAAAGGTCATAGAGGCGTGGTAGGTTGGGTCGATGTCTGGCCGCTCTTGGTCGCCAGGCATGGTAGGTATGCCGCTATCGTCCATTGGTCCGCAGCCTTGTGGCTCCTGATGCAAAATTATGTTTTACTACAAATCTTTCCTTTTCCTGATTTGCTTTGTTTCTTTAGGTGGTGGACGAACAAGGGAAAGATTCTGGGGCCCGGGAGGGTGACCTAGGCTGACGCTTCTCCAGGCTACATCCATAGCTTTGCCGTGACCTCATCATTGACACAATTTGGCCTCATTGGCAACAATAACGCTGGACTATTGGTGAAGTAATTAGATTATCATCGTTCGTCATGTGGTTTCTTTTTTATCTAGGGATGTTCTACATTTGTTTCATGCGTGTGTGTATGCCTCAATTGGGTTCTTATGCCCTTTTTCATCTGGCAGGTTAGTTATTTTTCTTCCTTGCTGGCATATCCTTACTTCATATGTGCTTTCTTCATCTCAGGTTGGTATCAGCTCCTACCCTGAAAATGCAGATCGTTTGATTGCCACCAGCCAAGATGAAGATATAGCTTACCATTCGTGCTTATTTAGCACTTGGTGCACATGTTCACTGCGATCCATGTGTTATGACCGGGATCACGTATGGGCGCCGGACACGCACACAGGGAGGAGCATCAACCAGCAATTAGAAGGCCTTGGGCCCATAAGACTTTCCTTCATTATGTTATTTCCTTCCTTCATTAGGTTTAATACCTTTCTATCCATAAGCAATAGGATTCAGATTGATTAGCAATCCAGATTGAATTCAGATTGATTAGCAATCTAGATCGATTTGTAAGGGGAGGATAAATAGCCTCACCTAGGGATTGAATAAAGCAAGCAGAGCAACTTCTAGTTGCAGGCTTCTCCTGCGGAAATCTCCTCCTCCTTTGTTCTGCGTGTGCCCTAGCCTCACGGCTCCCTCACGCCGCCGCGCGGGGCTCAGGCCTCGACCGCCGGTGTTCCACCGTTACTCCCTCCGGGGTCTCCGCCATTCCATAAGCCCTACCAATTTGGTATCAGAGATGCCGGGCGAGGAGAGCGGCAAGCAGCCGAAGGGACCGCCGCCGCCTCCGGCCGATTCCGTCGCCCAGGCGCTGAAAGACCTCAACCAGCAGATGGCGACCCACTTCGCGCGCATGGAGGCCTTGGAGTCCCGACCGGCAGCAGCTACCACCGCCGCCTCCACCCCTGCCGCCGCCACCAACCTTTCCGCCGCCGCCTCGCTGCCGATTCCCCTCCACCAAATCCAATTCCCCCGTTCGCCGTCACCGCTTCCCACGGGACCACAGCTTCCCCTGCGACCGGTCTTCCCGTCGGGACCGGAGGTAGGCGCCGGCGGTGCCGGCACCGGCCTGGGCGCCCCTCGCTTCCACAAACTCGACTTCCCGACCTACGACGGCACGGAAGACCCTCTCAATTGGCTCAACCGATGCGAGCAATTCTTCAGATGCCAACGCACCATGGCTTCAGATCGCGTATGGCTCGCCTCGTACCATCTCACGGGCGCAGCTCAGACGTGGTACTACGCCTTGGAGCAAGACGAAGGCGTACCTTCCTGGGAGCGTTTCAAGGAACTGTGCCACCTCCGCTTCGGGCCGCCCATCCGCGCCAATCGCCTGGCGGAACCCGCACGGCTGCCGTTCCTCTCAACAGTCCAGGACTACCAAGAGCGCTTCAACGCCCTTCTCTGCCACACAGCGCAGCATTTGACACCAACTCAGAAGGTGGAGTTATTCACCGGCGGTCTGCCAGAGCATATCAAGATCGACGTCGAGCTTCGGGAACCTCATGATCTGCAGACGGCCATGCCCCTCGCGCGGGCGTATGAGCGTCGCGCCGAGGTGACTCCACCAGCACCACTGCCGCAGCGGTCTTCCCGTTTTCCCCAGCGGCCACCGCTGGCCCTGCCCACGCCACAGCGGATGGCCGCTCCACCAACAGCCACGCCAGCACAGGCGCCAATCCTGCTGCCGCCAGCACCACCTACGGCAGCAGCAGTGCCGGCCCCCTCCCGGCCTTTCCGCCGCCTCTCATCGGCTGAGTTGGCCGACCGTCGCTGGCTGGGGCTTTGCTACAATTGCGACGAGCAGTACGTCCGCGGCCACAAGTGCCAGCGACTGTTCTTCATTGAGGTGACTGACTACCTGGACGACGACACCGCCGAGGCCTCCAGCGGTGCGGCAGAGGACACGGTCGCATCCGACTTGCCGATAGTCTCCCTTCATGCGATCGCCGGCATTCGCACGGATGATACCATGCACCTCCATGTCCACATCCAGGGCCTCCGGCTTTTGGCGCTCCTCGACTCCGGCTCTACCCATAACTTCATCAATGCCGGGGCCCTGCGCCGACTCCAGTTGACGACGGCGGACAGCGCCAATATGCGCGTAGCAGTCGCCAATGGCGACCGGGTCCCCTGCACGGGCGTGGCCCGCGACGTCACCATGAGCATCGACCCGAGGAGTTCTCCATCAATTGCTATGGCATCAACCTAGGCGGGTTCGACCTCGTCTTCGGTGTCGATTTCCTCCGCACCCTGGGACCCATCCTTTGGGATTTCGAGGACCTCTGCATGGCTTTCTGGCGAGGAACTAGGCGGGTCTTCTGGAAAGGCCTGGGCTCCTCCCGCGAAGACGTTCTACAACCGGCCCTCCGTGCCATCACCGGGGCACCTCAACAGCCCCTCTTGGACCGACTCCTGCACCAGTACAGCTCGATCTTTACGGAACCACAGGGTCTTCCACCAGCCCGACCCTATGATCACCGAATCCACCTCTTGCCAGGGACTGCGCCGGTAGCCGTCCGCCCATACCGCTACCCACAGCTGCAGAAGGATGAGCTGGAACGCCAGTGCGCCGCCATGTTGGAGCAGGGCATCATCCGACCAAGTACCTCACCGTTCTCTGCGCCGGTACTCTTGGTCAAGAAGGCGGACGACTCATGGCGGTTCTGCATTGACTACCGGGCACTCAATGACAAGACTTCCAAGGACAAGTTTCCGATACCGGTAGTGGACGAGCTCCTCGACGAGCTCCATGGCGCCCAGTTTTTCACTAAGCTGGACCTCCGTTCTGGTTACCACCAGGTGCGCATGCATCCGGCAGACATCAAGAAGACGGCCTTCCGCACCCACCACGGCCACTTCGAGTTCCTCGTCATGCCCTTTGGCCTGTCTAATGCGCCAGCAACGTTCCAGGCCCTCATGAACGACGTCCTTCGTCCATTCCTCCGCAGGTTCATGCTTGTGTTCTTCGACGACATACTCATCTACAGCTCGTCGTGGTCCGAACATTTGCAGCATGTCCGCCTCGTCTTCGATGCTCTCCGTGCCCACGCCTTACACCTCAAGTGCTCTAAGTGCTCCTTTGGGGCAGCTCTCCTGCGCAACCGGGATGACTTTCTCGCAATGGTCCGCGAGCGCCTCCTCCAGGCACAGCAATACGCCAAGCGCTACTACAATGACCACCACCGCGAGTTGGAGTTTGCGGTGGGTGACTGGGTATGGTTGTGTCTCCTCCACCGACCGGCACAGACATTGGAACCCCGACCCAAGGGGAAGCTCGGTCCACGCTACGCGGGACCGTTCCAGGTCCTGGAGCGGGTCGGTCAGGTGGCCTACCGTCTCCAGCTTCCGGAAGGAGCCAGACTTCATGATGTCTTCCATGTGGGGCTGCTCAAGCCGTTCCACGGCGATCCTCCATCGACGATGCCTCCGCTGCCGCCTATGCACGAAGGCCGCCTGCTGCCCGCCCCGGAGCGCGTCCTCCGCGCTCAGCTTCGCCGCGGTGTCTGGCATGTCTTGGTCCACTGGCGCGGCATGTCCAACGATGACGCCACCTGGGAACAGCTGCCGCACTTCCAAGAGAACTACCCCGATGTTCAGCTCGAGGATGAGCTGTTTGCGGAGGCCGGGAGAGATGTTATGACCGGGATCACGTATGGGCGCCGGACACGCACACAGGGAGGAGCATCAACCAGCAATTAGAAGGCCTTGGGCCCATAAGACTTTCCTTCATTATGTTATTTCCTTCCTTCATTAGGTTTAATACCTTTCTATCCATAAGCAATAGGATTCAGATTGATTAGCAATCCAGATTGAATTCAGATTGATTAGCAATCTAGATTGATTTGTAAGGGGAGGATAAATAGCCTCACCTAGGGATTGAATAAAGCAAGCAGAGCAACTTCTAGTTGCAGGCTTCTCCTGCGGAAATCTCCTCCTCCTCTGTTCTGCGTGTGCCCTAGCCTCACGGCTCCCTCACGCCGCCGCGCGGGGCTCAGGCCTCGACCGCCGGTGTTCCACTGTTACTCCCTCCGAGGTCTCCGCCATTCCATAAGCCCTACCACCATGTTTTTGTTTTATTATGTTTACTACTGCTAGCTTGTTCTCTTTTAATACGAAGATGTTGTAAAGCAAAAATTAGGCATGATTTTTTATACTTGATAAAGTTGAAGAATTTTGCTGAACATGAGAGATCCTGCAGACTTGCAACATATCTTCCTGCAAACATGACCTGCCTCTCCAGTTTCGTGTTGACTATTGTTAACACAATTCTTGACAGTGTAGTTAAAGTACTCTTCTTCAATAAACCTTATTAATTCCCCCAAATTGTTTCATTGCATAGCGATCACTTAAATTTATTGATCTAAAGCTTTGCCTACTAGCCAGGTGATACAAATTAGTTACGTAAGATGGGGCAAATAGACTGACTTAAATCTTACTTCGTATGCTGACTTCACTCTGATCCAACAAATAAGAGCTACTAGGTTACTCCAAAGGTTTGGTTAAGATAAAATTGTAAATATTCTGATTGGTTGGATCAAATGGCATTAGGAAATTGTTTCCTGAAGTAGTTGAGAGGGTGGCATCCGATTCTACCGACCAATTATGCTACAGCAAAGATTTGAAAAACGAGTCTCGTCTGATCATTGTGTATGCATGGCCATGATGTTAACATAATTTGGTGATTGGTTCATGTTTCTTAATTTTTATTTCATTACATTTTCCTTCACAACTTTTTACCATTTTTAACTTGTATAGCTCCGTTTGTGCAAACAGATTATTTATCCTTCTTGTGCTAACAATTAGTGCGAACAGGGAAATATTTCCGAAGCTCCCCAAGTGGAGATGTAGCAGATGTCCTGGATATGCACCCAAATCCATGGTTGACGCGCTGATCTAATGAAAGAATGATGGTTTACGATATATATTAATCAAATATTTGGTATTTCTATGTGAAGTTGAATTGAATGAGTATTGAACTGTATTTGAAACAGAGTTGATAAAATTATTGGGATACAGATAGGCTACACTAGCGCAGATTAAAATTTTCTACCGCGTAAACTAGGAAGCCATGCGAGTAAGAGATCATGGATCATTACTACTAGATGCTCAGTGCTGCAGAAGTAGAGTTGAAGTAGCTGATTTAACGAAGAGCGCATCGGTGTAGTAGTAGTAGTAGTCGATTGTCCTCTGGCCAACCATCTTCTCCTCGCGATCGTCCCGATTAGCGCCGCAGTCGCAGCAGCGCCTCTACCAAGATCCACACATCCAGGGATGGAACACCGTACATCGGCGTGCTAACACCAGCGTGCACAGCAGAAATTATGAGAGGTGACGGCTAGAGTTTCGACGGGTGTGTTTCGGGATACCTCCCTCAACCTCTTATATCTTTCATGTTATATAGGAGGGGCAAATTCTATCTTAATCGCTTATATTCCTCCGCAAGTTTATAGTAAACCCGAAAGCTACCTTTATAACCACCTAGTAATAGAGTTGTATTTGGTAACCCCTAAGCAAACTATTACACATGTAGGAAACAATAATGATCTTAGCTTTAAGGATCCTACATACACTAAGTATAAGACCAGCTGATGATACTTAATAATATAACAATTCCCACAGTGTTTTAAGGTGGGTCAATTCAACATCCTTTTCTCTAACATATATTCACATTATTGATTTGATATCACATATCCATAATCCGTAAAACATGATCATCAATCAATATATGTACTGATCTCTAAATCATAATTATCTCATATAATGATATAACATCAAGAATAATTAGAATAACATCAAAACATGAATAAAGAGTTCCACGAACAAGTCACATGCTTATTGATCAATGCAAAAGATATTTATTCAAGGCACAAAATAACATATTATTCAAAATATCATAAATATAGAAGTGATACAATCATCTCCATGATTACCTATAGAGCAGATCACTAACAACAGTGATGAAAAATTTGTAGGGGAATTTATGATTTTTCACTCTATTCGTTGTCACTTCAGAATTTGTTACTCAATGTTTCACTGACAAGTGGGTCTAGAGACCACATATTAGTGAGACAATGAGCAACAAATCCTAAAATGTCAACGAACAGATTGGCAAATGCTAAATTTTTCCATAATTGTTTGGACTGAATTACATTTCCCTTCAAAACTGAAGTTGTGACATTTCTCTTTTTATATATGTTTAATTAAGCATTATTCTGAATTGAGAATTGGGAATATTCATATATAACAGTATCGTGAAATAAACTTTATTGTTTTCTACATATCCTTATGTTTCAAAAGAGCTTATTATACCCCTCTTGATATAAATTGTTCATGTATGTTAATATCTTAAAAAATATATAAACGGAACTCGAGGATATAAATTTCTTCTTGATAGGATGAGCGAACAAAATATGATATAATATTTGGTGCAAATTATGAGCTTCCTTTGCAACGTACAGACATCTTACTAGTATTCTTATAAAAAGAGATGGAGAGAATATTAATAAAAGTTCAATTTTTATTTTATATGAAATGTTCATTTTTGTATATAGGTGTCAAATTGAGAGGGATTTTATTTCACATTTATAAAAAATTACTACTCCCCTAAATAAATTTCATAATTTATCAAACAAATGAAAATCGACTTGTTGACCACAAAAAAAAGTAAGCCATATTGTTGAAGGCACCATTAGACCCATAGCAACATACGGATGGGACTCCTAGTAGTCTGATATACACAAAAGTTTTTAAGTTTATCTTAGGGAAATGAAAGTATTTCCAAATTATATATATTTTTAATGATTATTGTTAACATATATTCCCTCCATATCAAAATATAAGTCATTTAGGATATTGACACGGTCTCCAAATTGACACTTTGACTAGCAATTTCTATTAAAATATATTATTTCAAATAAAAATAATTATATATTCTGAAAGTATATTTCATGATGGATGTAGTTACGTCAATTTTATGTTGCCAATCTAGTTAATTTTATATATTAATGGTCAAACTTAAAAATGTTTGACCAACACATATCTAGAATGACTTGTATTTTGACACTTAGGAAATTTTTTATATATTAATAGTCAAACCTAAAATGTTTGACCAACAAGGATCCTAAAACAACTTATATTTTTACATGGATGTAATTAAAAAATAATTATCAAATAACATCTAATAGTCTAGTGATTTTTGTTAACATATTGTAGACCATGTTAACGTAAAAAGGTAGCATCTATTTTGGAATGAGGAAGTATTTAAGAGGGGTTAAATGAAACAAGAATCACTTCGATCAAATAGAAATCGCTGGAATTAATTGAACTGCCTTTAAATTTGAAAAGCAAAGTTATTAGGCACGGAGTCTAGTCTCTCGTTTGAAAAGGAACCCAATTCTGTAGAGTAAGGATAACCAGTTAGTTTAGTCATATTAAGGCTCGTAATTCTGTAGTAACATGTTCAAATCCTAAATAAATCATAATAAAAACTTCATACAAATCAACTATCCAAACCGTGGTTGGTGGAAACTGAATTCTGGTCAATTAGCAAACACAATACACAATTATGAAAGCTAACTGATACAGGTTTACTGACGGACATGGACAAAAATCCGCGGGGCTGGTGAGTTGTCACAAAGTGAGCCGAAAGGGGAAGCTGTGCATAATGGATCACACTAACTATTATCTTTATTCCGAAGAAATTAACACCAATGTTATCGTGGTCATTTACCTTACAGTTATCTTGGTCTTATAACCTTCTTGCTCCATATGTCGCTCGGATTGCAATTGATGGATGGTGGACTATGGTGGTGATCGGTTCGGCTGAAAAGCTCATGGCTTATGGCTGAAAACATCAGAATGGTGAAAAAGCATCAGAGTTGACAGAGGCTTATTTAGCATAATTAAATTTAAAAATATTTAAAAATATAAAAAATATGTTAGCCCATTACGTATAATACAAACAAATACGGGGAAAAAAGAACCGGCAAAAATGTCCAACAAAAAGCTAAAAGTTCAGAAAAGGATGAAATTTATGAATAGTGAAAAATAAGCCAAAAGCCGAAGCCGAATTGATCAGGGCCATAAATTGCAGCAACCGCCGGGATCTTAGGACAACATTGACTTGATCATGGAGGTTTAAGTTAAAAGTTACATTTAAAAATTCAACGAGAAAAGTTGACGTAACAACGAATATTGGTCCCACTCTATCTGATTTACTATTTAAGCTTCTAACTGTAGATTTTGGTTTATAATTAAAATTGCACTGTTAAAAAAATAATAGAGAAAATAAAGTAAAAACCCGTTATATCTGACAATGCCAAAGAATAAGAGAGAAAAAGAAAAGACAGAAAAGCCGAAAAATCCTAAAAATCAAAATAAGCCGAAAATCTAAATAAGTTAGAAGCTGAAGCCATTTAGAATGGAGCAAAGTAACATGATGTTCAAGTGACTTCTGATTTAAATAAATCGAAAACTAAAATAAATTAGAAGCTAAAGCCATTTAGAGTAGAGTAAAGTAACATGTGGTAAGCTCCGGAAGTTGTGTTGCAATTCTTTTCATTTATTACAAAATAATTATTTGGGAGTGAGGCGCAAGCAAATCAATTGATCTGACTAGTTTGACAATTTTCCAGTTGCGTCAGGTTAATAATAGCTAACAAGACGGCGACCCGGCCAGCCTTGTGCACATTTCCAGGTTCAATGGAACGTTTGTTTTGAATGAAGCTAGCTAGTAGTACAAGTTGCAGCAGCAGTGTCAAATGTGTGCATTATTTTTTTAGGCCTACCAAACTGCTAGTCCATATGTGACTGTGACATGGAAACAACAGCTTCTTGTTGTACCTAATTTAAACACCAGCCGGCGTTTGATTTCCGGGGACTTCGATGTTGAGAGCTGTTCCGAAAACCAAACAGGAACAAGCATGTCTTTATTATTATTATTATTATTATTATTATTATTATTATTATTATTATTATTATTATTATTATTATTTTATTTTTTTTTTGTGAGGAAGGAACAAGCATGTACGTGTTGCTGTTGGTCCCGACATGCAAAGTATGTACTGTATGAAACAGTGAGTAATCGAAATTCTCTCACCACTGCTCATCTAATTTTGTAAATGGTGTTATTATAGCGCCATGATAACAGATCGAGAATCAACGGTCCGACTTGTTAATTAGCACCGTGGAAAATGATGGAAAATCCTTTTTCCTGAAATTTAGACAATGTTTTCTTCTTTTTTCAGACACAAAAATCTTTTTTTATCATTATTTTCGAGTCCTGGCTTGGCTTAAACAGTCGATTTGCATCATTAGATATTCCAGTGGCACGGTTTTGTGTGGTTGTTTCCTTTGGGGGCATATAAATGTGAGGTAAATACCCGGAGTACTTGATGCCTTGAGCAGACAGCGCGTATGTTCTAAGCAAAGAAGTTCTTTGCATGCTTTTCAGGAATAGGACCAACAGTAGCTACAACTGCAAGAATGGCACATCATTCTTAATGCCTAAGGTTGGACATGCCTTACTCCATTTCTCTTCCACTTCGTCTTTCAGAATTTGGACTGCAAAACATAAAAGAACAAAAAGCTTACAGCACTTGCATTGTCCTCCCTTTCTATCAGTTCTTTTCTCTTTTTTTTTTATCTAAGTGTGCAAATGTAGATATATGTCGAAGATCATTTGACAACCATGGGTGGTCCGCACAATTTCTTTCCAGGGAATGGGCATAACGCACACTCCAATTATTTTTGTCGCAATGAAACAAAGCAAGAACATATGTAGATATGGAACAATTTATAATACATCCAAGAACATCACAATCTGATGCATACAGCAGTGCCATAACAAGTAACTCCTACTTACCTGTCTACATGAACACTTATGTTACAGGATACCATTTGTTCATTACATAAAATAGCAGCTAGTTTCATGATCATCTCTGCCACACAAACGGTTACTAGTGAAGAAAAAGAGGTTACTGATTGGCTAGTTCATCTAATGCTTGCCAAACTTGCAGGAAGTGACTTTAAGGACACGGAAGTCTAAGGCCCCGTTTGGCACAGCTCAGCTTCACTAGTGAAGTTGTTTTTTTTGTTTTAGCTTCACGAGCAGCTTCACCGATGAAGCTAAATCTGTTTTGGAAAACTGTTTGGCAAAACAGCTTCACCAACAGCTTCATGCATGGCTGAGAGAGGGCAATTGTCCAAGATGCCCCTGTCTACTTGACTTGTTCTAACATTTGGAGTTGTATATTTGTATATGGTCATATGAATTAAAAAAATAATATATTTGAATGAGTATGAATTAAAAAATTAAAATAATAAATAATAAAAATTAAAATCATTAGGAAGCAATATTAGTGCCTTGTTTATGTTTCGTAGTCACGATGCTTTAACAAAAGTACTAGTGGCAAATGCATGTAATTTTGGTGAACCAGAGGGGCAGTGGGTTCCTAGGACTGCGGGCCTGAGGGAGAGAGCTGTGAAAAGCTACTTTTTTCAGCTTCACCTCTCCCCATTCCTTTGTGAGAGCACAAAAAAAGGAGCTTCACCCATAAAGCTGTTTGCAAAAAGGGTGTTTGGCAAAAAAACAGCTCACAACAACTCATGAAGCTGTTGGTGAAGCTGTGCCAAACAAGACCTAATAAGGATCCACTCAATCGGCAGCTTGTCACTGTTCACCGACAAAGTGACCGTAAAATGGTTCAAGGGCTCTTTGGAACGAAGGAAAAACATAGGAATTTTAGAGGATTAGAATCCTATAGGAAAAATTCCATTGAAGGGTTTTGGAATAGAGGATTGAACCCCATGAATTCCTTTGAAATTCCTATGGAACGGGTTATTTCATAGGGATTTTGAAGGAAAATTTCCATGAGGTCATATCTCATATTTTCTTTCCTATGTCTCTTGCGATCCTTTGTTTTTTCTGTATTGCATTCAAACATCTCTTTTGAAGTTTTTTTCCGAGTTTTTGGTTCCTGTAGGATTTGGAGGGACATGACAACCAATTCCCGCGTTTCATGCTTTCCAAGGAGGCCCTCGAGATATGTATACTCTGTCGTGCAATTAGATGCATATGTGCACATTTGTTTAAGGAAGAAGAAAATATTTCTTGTTTTAAAAAAGGCAACGAGCGCTGCTTTTAGCCATCTATCACGTAAAATGCGAATAATTGATATAAAATATGGTGGATTTTTTTTAAAAAAAACTTGAGTGCTACGAGCCTAGGACACATGCATAAAAATCGTACATTTTTAATAAGTTTGCCATAACATGCATGTTGAATTAGTCGAGAGAGGATTTTAAAAAAGACAAGAAAATTGGCCAAGAACTATCGCATGCATTGAAGAAGTAGATGGGCACTCAAAATGGACCTGTTCGTATTGACTTCTGTTTTTAGTTTCTATTTAGAGAAGTCAGAAACCAATATGAATACTTGGCTTCTCGAAACGGCTTCTCCTCACTCCTGTCTCACTCTGAGGATAAATTAGAGGGTCACAGGCGCATCACGTATTCCATTCCTCTCACTCCTGTTTCGCATATGTATCTCTCTTACTTTTTTGTCACTCACTCAATCTTTCTAAAAATCATTGCTTTTAGTTATTACTATACATTTTGAACCAAAACTATCAACACATGCTAATACGAACGCTCTTAAAGACTAGAATCTGGACGGGCGGAGATGGTAAACAATCTCTCCAGCAAGTCATTGGTATAATACTATCGGAAGAGGACATTGCCCCCTAATTTATCCAGCATGTATTTAGACGTCCCAATATCCGATCACATACATGAGGACATGGAGGAGTTTGCATTTCGTAAACGGCACAAACATGTGTACCTATCCAAGCGATGCGGAGGATCCAAATCCGATCATCTTGACGTGCGATCAATCGTGGCAACATGTATACTTCTGCGGAAGGAACTCCACGATGGTTCCTCCTCGGATAGTTGCTAGGCCATGCTATCTTTGGTCACTAGCTTGTGCAATCTATTAGGATACGGTCGATAGTTTTTGTTTATGGCTCATATTTTTTGTCTATATTTTTTTAAGACAGCAGCAGATGAAAAACACATCGACATGAACAACGCACATGAGTTGGACTTAGAAAACCGTTCGAAGAATTCGCTTTAAAAAACTGCTCCATTAATGTACTAATTAATTTGCTTGATAATTAAATTTAGGTGCCACACGATCATCATGCTCGTTGTTCGTCCCACATGGTGGGCATACGGTGAAGATGCCATTTATGCTAATTTCACATGACGGATGTCATTTTTGTTAACATGATGTTAAATAGTACTAATACTGCAAAAACTCGGAGTTTGCATTGCACAAGCGTGTGCACCTATCCAAGCGATGGCGGAGGATACAAATTCGAGCATCTTGATGTGTGTTCAATCATGGCAACATGTATACTTCTGCGTAAGGAACTCCATGATGGTTCCTCTTCGGTTAGGGCCTGTTTGGGAGAGCTCCACTAGCTCCAGATCCACGAAAAATAACTTCACTTCACAAAATTTTACCCAAACGCTCTAGCTCCGCGAAATCTGGATCCACTAAAATCCTGGATCTGAGGGCCAGATCCATGAATTTCATGAAGCTCCTCAAGTGGTGCTCTAAAAATGCTGATTTCTTAACTCCTCGTGGAGTTGAGTGATAATTATTCACCAATACCACTGATTACACATCCCATCCCACGTACCGGTTCGTTTCTATTCTCTGTCTGCGCTCCTTCTCTCCCGGGAGGCTCCGGCTCCACCCATGGCTCTCGCCCCCACCTCCCACCACCACCTCCCCCGCTCTGCCTCCGCCGCCGCCACGGCCTCTCGCCTCTCGCTGGGGTCCCTCCGCTTCAGCGCCTCCCGATCTCTCCTGGCCACCGCCCCGAGGTGAGCGATCGGACCCTCTGCTGCTTCCAGAACGCGATCCTATTCCTCTCCCTTCGTCCTAGCTAGCCCCTTATCTAGCTATCCGATTCGTTCGGGTCGGCGACGAGGGGGGTTGCGGCCGGACGCAGCTTGCAAAATACATTGTCGTGCACCCGGACAGCTGAGTGCTGCCTACGTTTCGAGAATTGGAACGGGCTGAATGGATTTCCTCTCGTCGCTACAGTTTCGCTTCGTGTGGATATCGGGATAGAGGTTGCTACAGTTGACTGATCCAACTTGGATTTGAACGGTTTCGCGATGGGCAAATTCGAAACGATTTGGTTACTGGCTCTTTAGATTAGCTTGGAGAAATTAGGGGGAGTAACAGATGTTGTCGTTGGCATTAGGATCGGTCCACTCCTGCGGTTGTGCACATGTACTTTCTGTGGTTCTCCTAGATGAATATACATGTTAGCCGGAGTCCCTGATTATCCTTAAACTTTGAGGTGCTGTGCTGTTGAATTAGAGTAGATATAATTTTGATTTACTTATTATTATTGTTACTATTAAGATACTTAAGCGTAGTTTCACTCTTCGTGTTCAAAGATCCATGTGCTTCCATGCTGATTAAGTCCATCACATTTGGTTTCACTAAATTCCATGTTTGGATGGAGTGATATGAGGAGAGGTGAAATCACAAGTTGGAGAAAGGGCTGATCGTTCGTTCGGTAGGATACTGAATTACTGATAGTATCTGGAGAATGAATGAGGTGAACAAGAAAATTTCACTTTCACACTTCCCATCCTTAGTTGAATAGAAAGGAGTGAAACACTACATAGAGAACTTATGCCATAGTTTACTGCTTTGATTCAAAATAATGTTAGCACAATGTCACTCATATCACCACAATTCTATGGAACATAGGTACTGTACATTGCACTACAGCATGGGCTTCAGCTTGCAATTTAGCTTTAAAAAAATCATGTGACGAAAGGAAGTGGGAGCATCTTCAATGGTAATGGAAGACTTGTCTACATTTAACCTTTAGTTATTTTTTTAAATATGAAAAATCGCAAGTGTTGAGATGTTGTCATGGACATGGGTTTTAATTATCTATCTTATGCGTCAATGTTGTATGCTCATGAATATTTGTGTCGAGATATTGCATTTGTGTTGTCACAAAAAAAATTACACCATTTTTTTAAATCAATATGAACAAAACACGTGTGCTATATGGAAAAAAGATATATCATACAACCCCAAGAGCAAAAGTGGCAATTCCCACCAAAACCTCAATTTCGTGGATCTGGAGCTGCTGTACAGGCCAAACAGTTTGTCTAGCTCCATGGTGGGATCCCAGATCCACGGTGGAGCTGCTCCATGGTGGAGCTGTTACTCCAGATCCACGTTTTCAGTGGTGGAGCTCTCCCAAACAGGCACTAGCTTGTGCAACCTATTAGGCTACGGCTGATAGTTTTTGTTTAT
This sequence comes from Dendrocalamus sinicus, assembly GCA_036346575.1. Lineage (NCBI taxonomy): Eukaryota > Viridiplantae > Streptophyta > Magnoliopsida > Poales > Poaceae > Dendrocalamus > Dendrocalamus sinicus. The sequence goes on from CM070645.1 coordinate 18,959,556, forward strand.
GACCTATGTTTTTTGTCTATATAATTTTTAAGACGGTAGCAGACGAAAAACACATCAACGTGGACAACGTACATGGGTTGGACTCAGAAAACCGTTTGAAAAATTCGCTTTAAAAAACTGCTTCATTAATGTACTAATTAATTTGGTTGATAATTAAATGTAGGTGCCACACAGTCATCATGCTCGTTATCCGTCCCACATGGTGGCCGTACGGTGAAGATATCATTTCTGCTAATTTCACATGACGAATGTTTCTATTAATATGATGTTAAATAGAGCTAATACTGTAAAAATTCGGAGTTTGCATTGCACAAACGTGTGTATCCAAGCGATGGCGGAGGATACAAATCCGATCATCTTGATGTGCGATCAATCATGTACACTTCTGCGTAAGGGACTCCATGATGTTTCTCCTCGGTTAGTTGTTGGGTCATGCTATCTTAGGCCATTAACTTGTTTAATTTATTGGTTACGATTGATAGCTTTTATTTATGATTAATAGTTTTTATCTATACTTTTTAAAATAGTAATAGACAGTAGAAACATCGATATGAATGGAGTACATAAGTTTAGACTCAAAAAATCGTTTGAAGAATTTGCTTTAAAAAATATGTTTCTTTCGATGTTTGACTTTTTTAACTTTAAAAAATATGTTTCTTTCAATGTTTGCCAAAAACCCAAACAAGAGCAAAAAAAAACATAGCATTGTTACTCTCGTCGGTGCGCCGTCGTACACGCGACTAGACGTACTGATAACGAACAAACATTTCAAATCCCTGTGACCCTCTTTTCTCGTTCTTTGTCATCTTTTTCTCTTGTGAAAGAGGAGACGAGGGAAAGGTAGCCTGCAGCTTTTCCTGGCAGGTCCGTGCCCATTAAGTATTTCACTCTCACAGCTTTCTTGCACAAACCGGTTAGCTGTCTATGCTTTCCATTATTAGTGGCTTTTAAGGCCGAAGTGGGCAGACAGGTTACTACACACCCGTTCAGGAGTGTTCTACAAAGCATCGATGCCTTTCCCCCTTCCCTTCATCATCGGTAGCGCTACACGCTGACACATCCACGCTCCTTGTGGCCACGAATGAACGAGCAATCAGGAGATCCTAGAGGCCTCAGAGATCGGTCGTGGTACAAGCAAAAACCAGAGGTGCATATGCAGTTCATCAGTTGATACGTAGCAATTTCACTAGCTAGAAAGCTCCTTTGTGGCCACGAATGGACGAGCAAGTCGCTGCAGAGATCAGGAGATCCTACAAGCCTTAGAGATCGTAGTAGTACAAGCAAAAACCAGAGGTGAATATGCAGTTCACCAGTTGATACGTGTTGCTACATACATTTATGTACCGTTTACTACTGTCTGAGAGGTGTAAAAGGTCTTTCTGAACTGTGATGTGAAGGCAGAGAAAAGCTCATGGCCTTTCTGCGTGTAGATGCTGTCGTAGGAAAACTCATGTCAGATAAGAGCTGCAAGTATGGGGTCATCCACAGTTACTCGTACGCGTAGAATAGAGGGGCCCTTTGTAGTCAAAGGTAGTACAATTTCTGACTATTGAGCTCACCAGCAGGTGGTCCCACAGGCAGAGGCAGACGGGATGTACAACTGATCTACACAGAAATCTCTTGACTGAAATGCGCAGTACATTGATCTAATACAGGTTCCTTCCCATACCTCTTGTTGGTGACCACCCGCGACATTATGATGTACAGAAACAACCATTAATCTTCAGTGTACTGCATGGAATTCTCTCTTGATCACCAAAACACATCGCTTTGGCTGGGATTAACTTATGAACATATGATAGTAGTATACCCCATATATACGACTAGGAAAAAAACACTGTTCAATAGAATGGCAAGTGAACAAAAACGAACATTTTTCGTGTGTAGCGCACTATCCCAAATTGTTACAAACCAACCAACCAACCAATTACCAATTTGAAGCCGCCGCTGCCGCCTCTGATCAGATCCTCTCTTTCTGGTGTTCCTAGTAATAGTAGTATACGTTGTTCTTCTTGTGTTGCTTGTGTGTGTGTTTTGTGCCTGTGAGGCTGCGGCTTGCCGTTACTGCTGCAGCTTGTCGAGCGCCTGCAGCAGGAATGGCCGGAACCTGGTGAGGTTGACCTCGACGTCCTGCTTCATGATGGTCTCGGCGAGCGTCTGCCACCCCTGCGCGTGGAGCGCGTGGGGGTCCTTGAACACCACGTGGTCCCTGGGGTACTTGTGCTTCAGGCTCGTCTCCTCCTCGCCGACGTAGTACTCCACGTACCGGAGCTGCATGTCGCGCGCCGGCTGCCCGTAGAAGTTGGTCGCCATCCAGTCCATGTGCCCCCACGGCACGACCTGCACCACCACCGCGTCCGTGGGCAGGAAGATCTGGTTCGTCAGCCCGGCCCCGTGCACGGCCAGCAGCACGTCGGCGGAGTTCACCAGCGCCGCGAAGGCGGGCACGTCGGCGCCGGCCTCCGCCACAGTCACGTTGAAGCCCAGCTCCGACGCGGCCGCGGCCACCTCGTCCAGGTTCAGCAGCTTGCGCGTCCCCGCGCGGGAGATGATCAGCATCCGGGGCCGCATCCCGGGCTCCTCCCCGAGCACCGCGGGCCGTTCGCGGGGCAGCTCCAGCGCGCCGCGGAGGAAGCGGTTGTAGTCCACCATCGTGTAGTTCCGCGGGTTGCGGGTCGGGTGCGGGGAGATGATTAGGTCGCGGTCGCGGTACAGGCCGAGGTACCCCTGCGGGAAGCAGTGCACGCCGGCGTCCTCGTCGAAGTTGATCACGTCGTAGTTGGAGAGCTTGCGCAGCAGCGGCGTGTACTTCTGCACCCACCACGGCTTGTAGTTGGTGATCAGCAGCTGCACCTCGCCCTTGAGGTGCGCCGTCGTCAGGAACAGCGGGATCATCACGTCCGTCATGTCGTGGAAGAAGTTGTCCGTGTACCCGGCGACGGAGAACACCACCGCGGGGACGCGGTGGTGCTTTGTGCACTGCGGCGCCGCCGCCGCGGATGGGACGGACTTCACGGTCACCTCCACCACGCCCGGGAGGAGGAAGCTGTCCTTGCGGGCGTACGGGCGGAGCCGCTTCTCGCTACTCTCGTCGAAGCCGGCGGCGCCGGACGGGTTCACGAGGTACATGGTCTTCTGCTTGGGGCTGACGCGGATGTCGCCGGCGAGCTCGCACACCGACGGCCGCGCGTACGGGAAGCCCTCGTCCACGCCGTTCTCGTCGCATGTCATCTTTGCCTCACCCTCCCCAGCCGCCGCAGCGCCGCCATTGCTCTTCTCCTCCTCCCCCACCTTCTCAGCTGAATTAACCAACAAGATTACCAACAAATCCCCGTTAAAACACGGCAGATCTCGCGCATTTCTAACAAATCCAAACCAAATTAATTGGTCAAGAAGTGGGCATTGTGGTGGGCGCAACAATTTCTGCCGAGATTGCAAAGTACAGAGCTTTAAATTTCTGTGAGATGGCAGTAAAAGAACTTGCCTGCTTACCCGGTAGTTTTGTTCTGCTTTGCATTGAAAGGTGCGCAAGAAAAGGGGCAGAGAAAGAGGCAAGATTCCTTACATGGCTTTGGCTCCGAGGTCGCCGCCGTCTTCTCCGCGTCGACCTTTCTCGAGAGCGCCTCCGGCAAGCCGGGTTCTTGAGACTCTCCCGCCGCCGCCGGCTGCTTCTCCTCCGGGAGATCGACGCGATCCATGGTATTGTCGTTGTTGCCGCCAGTAAATGTTGTTTCTTGGGGCGGAATGGCCTCCGTCTCCGGGACGGACGACGACGGCGACGACGGCGGTGAGTTCTGCAGCAGGGCGGACGTGTTGGCCGTGCTGGCTGAGGACGAATTCAACAGCCATCCCCGATTAGATTAGATTAGAGAGGAAGCTTGGGGACTAATCGAATGTATAGCTCCCTGGATTGGATTGGAACCAGTACGCACCGAATACAGGGGAGTAGATGGCGAAGAGCTTGGCGAGGGAGACGTAGGTGAGGAGAGCGAGGCAGCAGCCGGCGACGAGGCCGACGCCGAGCTTCTTGGGCTCGATCTTGGTGGTGAGGCTCCTCATCAGGCGCGGCGGCAGCCTCCGCTCGCCGCCGCCGCCGCCCGGCAGCTTCGACGGCCGCGAGTACGCCGTGGACGTCATCTCAAATCCCCCGGCGCCTCAAGGATCGAACGACACAATGCTGCACACCCACCAAATCGCACGCACGCGCACACCGGCGCACACAGAGAAGTCAAAGAAAGAAGAAGAGAGGGGAGAGAGGTGGGCGAGCAAGAACAGTGAGGCAGAAGGCGGAATCGCCAAGCATTTGTAGCCAGAAATGCAGGTAATAGGACGATTAATTAGTGGAAATAAGTAGTAATCCTTGGGGAAAGTTTTGTCCCGCATATTCATATATATTTGGATTTTAAAAGAGAGGTTGGTGGTGTGGCCGCGTGGTAGGCGGTAGGCTGCTTCCGCTTCGATGATCCGGGACTCAACGCGCAGGAATTTGGACTGCTCACCGAATTTCTTAAAAGTGTTTTACAGGCGACTCTTTTCTTTCTCTCTCTCTGTATTATTTGTTTGGACTCCGATTCCTTTTCTTTTGTTATTGGTTTGGTTGGGGGTTGGTTGTAACCACTGCAAACCCATAGGCTGCTTCATTTTTTCACGCTTAGCTTTGATCCAACCCACACAAAGCAGTAAGTAAAAGAATTAAATAGTATACAAAACTAACTAATAAGAAAAGCATGTAGGGACGACAACGGAGCTATTCTTTATGGCAGATGTCCTCGCATCACATCTCCATTTAGGCTAAAAGGTTTAAAAGTTATGTTTTTTTGTATGTTTTTAACTGTAATTGTATTGTAGTAACTATTATTTTTTTCTGAGTTAAAAAATAAGAAAAATTGAAACACACCGCTATATCTTTTGAGATATTGCAAAAGAATAAAAGGAAAATAGAAAAGCAAAAGCCAAAAAATAGAAAAAATGAAATTAAAAAGTTGATCTATTTTAAATAGCTTCTAACTTCTAAAATCTAAAAGTTGAAACCGTTTAAAACGGAGCCTTAACATTAAGGGCCTGTTTGGTTGGTGCCTAACTTTGCCATGCCTAAGTTTAGGCAATATGTGGCTGCCATAGAAAGTGTGGCTAACAAAATCGAAGCCACACTTGTGGCAAAGTTTGGCAAGAAACTGAGTCTATGACGTGTGGGGCCGGGTGCTAAGAAAGTGTGGCATGCCACAGTTACGTCAGTGAACCAAACAGCTACCTAAAAACTGTGGCACGCCTAACTTGTGGCTAGGCAACTTCTGGTCATGAACCAAACAGGCCCTAAGGGTTGGCTTGGCTAGCATTAAGGCCCCGTTTGGCAGAGCTCTAGCTCTAGGAAATCTGTAGATTTCCTAGAGCTGGTCATCTGTAGCTCTAGGAAATCCTGGATCTAGAGTTACAGGCATGTTAAGTGCATTTACATGACTCATTTCATTTATATTATATATTAAATAAAAATATTTAAATCACTTTAATTTAGTCAACAAACTACAGATCCAGTATAAATCTCGGAACTAGAGCTGTGCCAAACGGAGCCTAACAGCTCACTGGTGACGTACTTCATGTTTTGTATATATTCCATTGGTACGTATATCAGCTAGTTAAACTAAAGAAGAGTTTCTTTAGGTGAATTAAGACCTCATTCTTTTAAACTATTGGCTTTTGATTTTAGCTGATAAATATGATAAATAGTACCAATAGATAGAAGTCAAAGCTAAAAATCATTGAAAAGTCAAAAAAAGAAAATGAAAACGTAGTAACACAACAAGTCGCTTATGAATTCTTTTTACTAAAGCCACTATTTGGTGGAATCTTGCTAGCACATGTAATTTGCTGGGAACAATGCGGGCGATTAATCATGGAGGTGAGCCCAGCCTGATTTTAACTTAAAGTTCTGATTTCTGGCTTATTTTTTAGTATTTATAAATTTCGTTTTTTTGAACTTTTGGTTTTTTTAGCTTTTTTGTCGGTTCTTTTTTTTCTTGTTTCGTTTGCATTGTCCGTAATGAGCTAACATATAAATTTCATTACGTCAAATAAGCCACTTTCAGCTATAGTGCGATTTCAGTCAGCTACAATACAATTTTAACTATAAATCCCTGTTTTTTAGTCTAATCGAGTAGGACTTAAGCGGTGGATTGGTGTTTCGGTTTCAGGCAAGGTTGTTGGCGTCCGATGGGGTCACATGCACCACCGAAATCGATGGCTTAGCGTGCATTCCTTGACTTTTTATTCCCGGTGTCATTTTTGCAGCGGTTGCCTTGGCGATTTTGGACGTGTGGAGGAAAGGACATCGGGTGCCCCTTCCTTCCAAAGCAAGTGAAGTGCACCCCAAGGATATAAAAGGGAAAAACATTGAAGGGCTTTGCTAAATTTTCCTAATTACAGTTTTGTTGGGTGTTTGGAAAATGAAGGATCTGCATAGAATTGCTATAAATTTAGGGAGGCAAACATTATGCTAGATTTGAAGTGTATAACGCCCGCTGTAGGGCATGTGGGCAAGGAAAAATTGTTCGACATCTTGCGCATAACTACTAAAAAGCAGGAGAGCAAAGTACCACATGGACCACCAGCTCAATGCCTCAATGGTACCAAACCAGTTGCATTGTAGGCAAGCTTCCTCCACAGAAAACATGGCAAGAGAAGCAGCCGTACGCCCATACCAACAAATTTGGCGCTGCTTATACAACAACTGTCTCCACCAATGTTGGGCTGTTCTTCTATATTGTAACTTAAAGCTAAGTTAATTACGGTTTATAGTTTTTGACTATTTATGGGAGAGAGTACAGAGTAAGAAAAAACTTATGTACGGTTTTAATGTATATCAATGAAGTCGCTACAGTATATACTAAATCAACTTGTAGACTTCATCTTAAAAGGACAATTTATTTAAAAACTAGTTACTATAGAAAATCTGAAAAGTAATATCTAAAAACAGAAAAAAAAAGGCCCGTTATCCACATTTGACTCTTCCTAGAGGATTTATGTAAATGTGTATAAATGGACCGTGTGGCACGTAGCAGAACGAAATGCTTTTGAGAATTTAGCAAAACGAGAAATTGCTTACTTCTTGTCAGGTTGTTCTCCATATTTCATTTTTCAAGCCGAGGGTTGCACATCCATACAAGCATGCAGATATTTTTCTTCTTGGTCCTAGATTGTGCTAATGGACGCCACAGATAGCCTACTGTGAAAGTTGTCACAGTCGATCAACCGCCAGTTGGCCACACATTGGTGTGCTTCTCCTGAAAACCTTATTCTTACCATAAATATTGAAGAGATCAGGACAACATGCATAAACCATACGAAGATTCGATGCACCCATCTTGCAAACTTGTTACTCCCTTGGTTCACATATGAAAGTCGTTTTGGATACATACACTGAAACTAACGTTACCAGAACTAGCCGTTAGTTTGAAAGAGCGGTACCTAGCCCACATAAATAGAGAGAAGACCTAGCGGCACCACACAAAGCGGAAGACAGAGAGCAGAGACGGAAGTAGTAGCAGCAGTATCTGAACTCAACATCAGCGATGGGGAGACAGAATTCGGCAATGAGGAAGGGTAATTGACGTCGAGGGAGGTAGATTCGGTCAGAGGTCTACTGGGTCTTCTGCTGCATCTCCTCCATCACTGCTTGCCGCCAATCGTGAGCCCTTTCTCCATCTCCATCATCTCACCCCTATCCTCCACCTCTTCCACGTGGAAGTAAAATCAACAGCGGGGAAGGCAACGGCAAGGTGAATCCAACCTGCGGTGGCGACAACGAGGTGGATTTGGCTTGGGGCAAGATGGATTTGATTGTCCACTGCTGCGCTTGGAGAGGTAGGGTTTGCTTTGAGACTTGACTTGGTCTACTGCACATCTAATACTTGGTCTAGTGCAGCCCGCACAACCCATACAATCCTAAACTCTAGAATTGAATCACACCTCTGCATTCATCCTCCAGACTGCACACCACCTTCAACCACCATAACCACCAGGTGCTTCCTCCTCTGCCTCCACCCTATCCCTTCTCTCTCCACACCCTATATCCTCCCGCATGCCAGCATGCGCCCCTATCATCCATTGCTCCCTCTTCCCTCCCTCCCTTCCTTCCCTAGCACCCAACGCCACCTCGGTGGCTGCCTAGGCCACGTAGCGCTTGCCTAGAATGTTGCATCGAGCTCTACCTAGGCTGCCTTTGGCCGACCAGGACCGCCTAGGTGACCTCCTTGCCTAGCTCGCTGACTTTGGCAAAATCGTAGCAGGGGCCACTGCCAAGTGCCTAGGCGTCGTCTAGTTCTAATTTGTTGATCATTGAGTCAAACGTTCTTTGATCATTAATATATTTTTTATTGTTTAGTTTGGGCACATGAAAATAATACATGTAGATTCGTTATTAAAGATACTTTTGTAATATTATAATTTGAGTTATCAAAGTTATAGTTTGGAGACTGTGCTGTCCAAAACAACTTCTATGACTAGAGAGAGTAATAATATAAATGAAATATAGGTTTACTATTCGAAGGACTGCCGTATTTTGAACAATATAATTTTTTTGAAGAACTAAGCTAGCAATATGAAGTATTGCCTCCCGTCACAAAGTAAGTGTTGTTTTTGGAGTTTTATCCAGATGCGATTGTAACAATTAGATTTTATTATTTCATATTTGTAGAAGGCTACGTTATATAATATTATAAAAATATATTTTATGATAAATTTACTCGTATCATTTTCACATGTTGGTTGATGTACGCGTGATGATATCTTTGGCCAATGTTAAAACGGTTCGGTGGTATGCATCCTGGGATGACACTTTATTATGGACAAAAGTAAAAATTACTCACTCATACAGTCAAACCTTTACAATTTTAACCTCTAATATAGCAAAACTATTTAGATTAGTCACTTAGTAAATTTATCATTTGCTTCTGTTATATTATACTTCTTATAGGTTTCCTTGCACATACAGCTAGATGTTTTTGAGATTATATGACTAGAAATATTAATAATCAAATGTGTATATAGATCATTGTCTGAAATGACATTTATGTAGTAACAGGGGGAGTGATCTCTTACACCAAACAGCTCGGACAAGAAAAATATAAAGTTTTTCCAAGAGCAAATATATACTAGGACATCTTGATTTGGACTACCAATGATCTTATTAAGGTGCAATATCGTGAACAAATGCAAAGAGTCAGCTGCTAGTAGGTAATCTCAAAAGAAAAAAACGGTAGTAGGTGCCAGTGTAGTGTGTTACCATTGGCCGTTAGCATTTTCTCACGTAACGTGGTCCAACTTGACTGTTGGTACCTGTCTTTTATTTCTTTCATCCTAGTTAGCTGGTAGCATATTGGAGCAGCCGAGCAGGTAGGGGTCTGTCGTAAATCACGATTAGCATTAGGTGGCACGTCTGATTAATTAATGGTGCGCCACTTAGAAACTTTTGTTTAATCTAATCTTATTTATGTCCATTTAACTGGGCTGGACACGTTGGGTGCAGAAGAAGCTACGTACGGGGTGCATCCGTCCACGTGGTGACGTATTTATTTCGTGAATTGCATGTGGAGAAAATTGTTTTCCATCGTAAGCAGAAAATGTCCCGTCATCTAACGATCGATTAGAAGGTTCCCCATGCAACAAACAAAGACGCACGGAGTTATTAACAAAAAAGGGAAATTATGACCCAAATTTTAATTTCATCGAGAATATACAAACTATAGCGAGTATAGAACACAGTCTTGGAAATGTCCTTTTGGCAAATTTTCAACTGATGACATCCAAATCTCAAATTAATCTTAGGAAACACTCCAACTCCCTTGAGCTGATCAAAGAAATCATTGATCTTGGGTAAAGGATAATCCACACACACGCTAGCTACCATCCTTCTTCTTGACAAACAGTACTGCATCTTCCCATGGTGATGAACTAGGTCTGACAGAGCCTTTGTCTTGCAATTCTTGAATCTGCTTCTTCAATTTCACTAGCTCATTAGCAGGTGTCCTGTAAGGTCTCTTAGAAATAGGAGGGGTACCAGGAACTAACTCAATAAAAAACTCAACCTCTCTATCGGGTGGCATTCCTAGAAGATCATATGGAAAAACATTAGCAAACTCTCTGACAATAGGCACATCTTCAAACATTACACCTTTACTCTGGCAAATCATGGCTTCTTTGGATGCTCCGATGGAGCTTCAAAACTCACTTCAATTCCACCTAGGTTGACTAAAGTGTTAGCTCTATTCCCACAATCCAACATAGCTTGATGCTTAGCAAGCCAATCTATTCCTAGGATTTCATCCAAAGACTTGATATCTAGGATAATAAGATTGGCAAAGAAGTCTATCTCTTATCTTAACTCTAGAATATCCTTAGTTTGTACTCAACTTCAAACCAGGAGATTAAACTAAAAGAACAGATCTAAGAACAACGGTCCCTAACTGTTACTTAATAGCAAAACTCTGAGAAACAAAAGAATATGAAGCTCCATAACCAAATAAAACTATGGGAGCTCCCAAGTTGAAATAAACTAGCGTATGATCTTGCTTCTGTGGACACTTGTTAGCATAGTGACCTGGCTCATGGCACTTGAAACAAGTGACAGATACTACAGGATTAACATTCCTCTAAGGTTGATTACTAATGTTGATAGGGCACGGTCCCAAAACATTCTGATGAGGCGCTGGTGTTGGAGTCCTAAAACCTGACTGCTAAGGTACACATGTTGGCTAGTATGCACTGAATCGGGTTCTCTACGACTGACGAAACTGAGCTCCTTATTGAATTATCCCCCTCATTAAGATTCTTCCAACTCACGGTGAGACTCCTCAATAAGTATGACATTATCCACCATGTTTTAGGAACTAGCATAATCATTTGCAATGACTTTAACTTTCAATCCAGGATTAGGTTCCTTCTTGAAGCGCTTCTAATGTGCATATCTGTGGCAACATCCTCCAGAGCAAAGCAAGCTAGCTGAGTGAACTTGTTGAGATATTCACTCACCAACATGTTATTTTGCTGAAGCTCAAGGAATTCTTCTTTCTTTATTTCAACCATCGCATCCAGGATATGGGCATAGTGAAAATCTATTATGAACTCTGCCCAAGTGAACTCCATTGATCCTTATAAGTTGCACAGTAGTTCTCTTATCATTCTAATGCAGTACCCTCATGCTGGCGAGTGGCGTAGAGAACTTTCTCTTGATACATGCACTGAGCAAGGTTTAGCCTCTTGACCACAAAACGAAGCAAATCATTTGCCTCCAAAAGCTCTGATGAACTCCAAGTAGGCGGTCTAGTCCTCATGAATTCTGCAACTCTGGATGGCGGATGAGCTGGTTGAGGTGTAGCAGGTTTTGTATTTTGCTGATTCATCAAGTTATTCATATTTTACATCGTTGTATTCATAAGCTGAGTCAGGGCTACCATGAACTGACTTAGAGTCGAATCCAATCTGGTTGGAGTTGACTGCTAGCCCTGAACTAAAGAATTTGCGACACTACTACTAGGATCTGAATGCATCTGACTACGATCAGATGAATTCTAAGTATTGACCATCTGCTGAGTCATCACCATGGTTAAAAAAGGAAAGAGGGAAAACAAAGATACGTGGTAAACTCGTCTAAGGGGGATAAACTAAGGACAATCATAAACTAAAATCACCCACTTAGCCAAAATAGACTAGCAAAAATGCATTAAATTCCACATATAAAGATCTTTGATATGACTACAATATAATGCCCGAGGCACAACTGCAGCTCACATCCCACACAACGGCCAAGAGAAGGCAAGACGATCTACACTATTCTAAAAACTATATAGGGTTCTAATCTAATGGCTCCTACTTTGGTTTTGCTAAATAATGCTCACTTGACTATGATTCTAAATCGCTATAGAACACCCATGAGTTGCAAACTTACAGCAACAATTCTCTTGCTTCGGCTGGAATTAAATGGTGAAGATACCGCTAACGATTGCTAGTCATGTGCCATCTTTCTTCCGGACTAGGAGTAGGTGATGGTAATGAAACTGGTGACTATAGTGGTGGTTCCTCTATAACTTTCTCTTGCTCTGTTGTGTTGGACATTGCTGCACATTGCTCTTCAAACTTCTGGATAAGCTTAGGCAAACCGATTCTGTACTGCTTGCAAAGACATCAAATAGCTTTATGTGTGTCTCCATGCATAGACAAATCTTCATGAGCACTGTAACACTTCAGGCTATGATGATGAACTTGGTGCCAAATCTTTGTAGTAAAGTACAATCTTGTCTTGAATCCAATGCATTGGTTCATCGTTGTCTCACCCTTTATGAAATAAACTGGTTGCCTCTTTGATCCGAAACTTTGCAACAATGCTTGAAGAATTCCAGACCAACCACCACTTTAGCTATGGAAACTTGAGACATCTATGGCATTATAAGGATAAGAAGTTAATTTAAAAATTGAGAACAAAGTTCCAAAAAATGTGAAGAGCAAGAAACTTAAGAATGAGGAAAGAATAGAGATATACTAGATATTCATTTTGTTGGTTTGCTTTAGAAAATAGATTTTAATTTTTTTTGCTAAATTGACCACTCTAACTAGGGCTTCATCCTACAATCGATATGACTCTGATACTACCTCTGTCGAGACCCGAATATGCAAATGTAGACTCTCTATGTATTCTGCACCAGTTCAGGATCATGCTAGTGCACACAGTAGAGATAGATAAAATATCACCATGATCATGATTAACTATGAAAGATGCAAATACTATTAATTATTAGAGTAGTAACCTTATGGCCAAGTTTATAAATAATAGCCAGAAGGATCTAGTTGACAAAAAAAAGATAAAGATAAGCATAGTAGCTATTCAATATGCCATAGGCAATCGACTGGAAAATGAAATCTTAATCCGAGAAGTCGCTAAAGAATCCTCCTTCAAGTACCTTTGGCTAATATGGTTCTTTCTCAGCAACTGAGTAACAAAGTATACAGTCGTGAAATATAGAGTACTCAGCAAGTCATTTGTAACAAGATGCAATATGGGTGAGTTCAGAAGCACTTATGGCTTTGGCTTATCACGTTTGCTACAGTAACCAACTTTTAAACAGTGCGCTTTTAAACTATACCGAGTTCAGCTGTACCGGCCAAAATTACATGCGATTATTTTCCTCTGCATACTGCCTCTTGCGAACTGTTCAGAATTAAAAATTTTAGCCATAAGTCACAACCCAAAAGAACCTACCCTATAATTATGCAAGACTTATCAAATGATGGTTGAATGGTATTTTGTAGAAAGTAACAAATTAGATTAAATACAATAAATAGATTGAAATGCACTTTGAAAATGATTATTTAATAAATAATTCAAATGAATTGAATAAACCGCAAGTGAACTAGCTATTCACTTCGCAACTAAATCTAACCAAAGTTTTATGAAATTCTACCCTCCGTGTGAAATCACCAAGCATTGTCCATAACCAGAGATACGACTATTCGAATATTTTTATACTCTACAGATGTTACATAACTTTATCTACAAGACATGACTATCTTATATTGCCATGTGATTAGCACACTTCCTTGGGTGTGTCATGGAGAGATCATGATATGACCTTTATAATGCTCAATCACAACCTAATCTTACCAGCTAAGGTTTCACTATTGAGTAGACTAACCACTTAGTCAAAAACACCCTCTTGCACCATGGGAAATGTTAACCAAAAAAGAACTAACCATCCACATCATCTCAATGATGACGTCAAAGTAGAAACATCACAAATTAATTAGCAGGTCCATCCGATACTAGACTTGTGGTTGTATGATAAAGCTCAGATCAACGACACATAAAGTTAAGTCCTTAATCAGTACCACACTTCCCCTTTACTGCATAATCACTCGTCCAAGTGAAAACCATTTTATTTAACCAACATCAATGACACTACCTATGTCATGGCACACGAATTTCATAACTGTGGTTGACCACTATGATTCAACATCTTATTAAGTTAAAATTAATTAATAGATCAATGTGATGATGAGCCAAACACAACTATAAGAATAGCTAAGCATACTAAACGTACAACCCAAAGCTTCACATCGGTGGCTCACTTCGGTGGTCTTCGGGCTGATCAGTTTCAACGAAGGAGCTCCAAGATGCAAGGAATTGCTCAGCAAAGATAGCAAGCACGATGGTGGCAAAAAACTGCAATTCGGTGATGACGGTGCATGATCGATGTTAGGGCAGCTCGGGGTGAGTTCTATGGCATCGCGGGGTGCCATTTTATAGCAGGTCGGGGTGTGGAGTCCAACAAAGAGACAACAAGGCAAGAGGAATCCATGGCGGTCACGACGATGAAGTAGAGTCTAGCTCGGGGATAGACGTGGGGCTGACAGGCGGGTCCCACCAGTCGGTGACTGAGCAGGCGACACGTGGCACGAGTGAGATGAGCTGGCTGGACTGGGTTTAAGCACTCAAGGCAGGCCAAGCTGAAAAGGAAAAATGGGCCAGGGAAATAGGGAATTCGGCCTATAAGCAAAATTTAGATTTTCCAAGGATTTTTGAATTTTAGAAATTAAGATAATTCAAATTGAGCTCAAATAAAGAGGAAAAATATAGAAAAATTTCTTGCAACACAAGGAACTCAAATAAAGTAGGTTTTCAATTAATTAATGTTTAGTTTATTCACATTAAATCTTTTTAATTTCTCTAAATTCAAATAAAGTATTAATTAATTCAAGAAAAAAATCCAAATATTTAGTTTTTTAAAAAAACTTCAAATAGGCTCTGAAAACTAGGATGTTATAGTGTTGAAGTAGTTCAACATGTAAGATTCTATAAAGGGTTTTTTTTACCTATGTCAAATGACATTAGTCTTAGGAAGACTTAGTGTCCATCAACACTTGATGAGCAAGACTGGATGAGTAAGATTCTATATACTTCTGTCATTGAGTCTATCATGTATGTCATGCTTTGTACATGGCCAGATATGTCGTATGCTCAAAGAGTTATGAGTAGATATTTGTCGGATTTAGGTGAAAGTCACTAGATAGTAGCAAATAACATCCTAAAATACTCGAGAAGGACTAGGAATGTGTTTCTTGTTTATAGAGGTGACGAAGAGTTGGTCGTAAATGGTTACATTGAAGATGACTTTTGATCACAATATAGGTTCATGTTTTGTCTAATTAGAGGGGTAGTGAGCTTGAAAAGTTTCAAATAAGACACATTTGCTGATTCTACAATAGAAGCTGAGTATATTGTGGCTTCTGAAGTTGCAAAGGAGGCTATTTGGATAAGGAAGCTCATCTCTGAACTAGGTGGTCCAATGGATCTCTATTGTGATAACAGTAGAGCCATTGCGCAAGCCAAGGATCCTTGATCACATCAAAAGTCCAAAAACATACTTCGGCATTATCACCTCATTTGTGAGATTGTTGATGTAGGTGATGTAAAGATATGCGAAATGCACACAAATTTAAATATTGCTAATCCATTGACCAAGTCTCTCCAACTGCCAAAGCATGAGGTACACACAAGAGCTATGTGTATTAGATACTTGTATGATTGACTCTAGTGCAAGTGGGAGATTGTTAGTGATAGTATGGAGATGATTGTATCACTTCTTGAGAGACCATGTGGTTATAACCCCATGGATGTGATGAGTAATTGACATCGGTTTAGGAAAGTCAAGTTTGATTTGGATGGTTCGGACCTTGACGATGCGTGATGCAACGGACTCAGTCGGACTTGGTCAAACCTGGTCAAAGTGGTTAGGATGCATACTCTGATGATTCGACAGGTTTGGGCTTCTTTATGTGTAAGTATGATTTGTTGATGCTATTATGCTTTCATGTATCGAACGGTGCTATTTGATGTGTTTCTTATTTGTGATGGCTGCAGGACGTCGAGACGGAGTCGTGGCGAGACACGAGGTGATCGGACTAGGCGCAGGTGGTGCTGAGGTCAGAACGGTCGGGATGTGTTGAAGACGGCGGAGACTCGAGGTGGTTGCAAGGCTTGGACGACAAGAGACGCAGAAGCTTCCCGGAAGGTGCAGGAGGGGCGAATTGGTAATTTCGCGAGGCTGCACAAGCGGGAGCGGGTTCCTTTGGATTTGGCGGGCGTAACGGGTTGGAGACCCGTTAGCCAAGGGCTATAAATAGGAGTGAGTGGCTGCATGCATTCCAATGGCTTTAGGAGAGAGTTAGGGTTTGCTTGAGTCAAAAGAAGCTTTGGGAGGTGGTTTTGCTTTCTCTTTAGTAGTTGGAGAGTAGTTGAGGGCAGCAGAGGGTTGTCTCCCGTAGTGCTCTGTGTGTGCTTCTCCCAAGCATGTAGAGGTGGGTGTGTTCCTGTGTTTGGGAGAGGGAGAGGATGGATTGATGAGCTTGTAATCAACCCTTGTTCTAATCGTTTGATTGGGAATGAAATTTCTGAGTTTACTCCCGTGCTCCCTGTTTTTCCTTTGATACCTTTCTTGCATGATTTCTTGATTTTCAGTTTTCTTGTTGATTCTTGCTGAGAGGTACCAAAATGGGTTGCTCTATGTTGGGATGATGCATCAAGATCATTTGATCATTTTTCCCAAGAGCAAATCACATTTAATCTCAGATTTAGCTTTTTGGGCTTCTCTGTTCTTATTTTCATTTTTAGGGTTTTGTTGAGAATCTTGATTCCCTTCATAAGATGAGCTGAGTGTTGGTCTGGAGAGTCCTGAGATCATTGCTAATCTAACTACAAAAGCTCATGACCAAAGATTCAAAGTTTGGAGAGGAATTTGGATTTTGGTGTTGTCTCTGTACTTTGCAAGTTCTTGGCTCAAATCTGAATTTCTTGTCCTCCTAGTGAAATATTTGGTTTCCAGTGTGCCAAATGATATTTAGTTAGTGTTCCTGTTCTTTCTGCCTCAAGGGAAGAGAAGGTTTCCTCAAATCTCTCCAAATCAGCAAGTTTCAGAATTTTCAGAGCCATTGTCTGCTGTCTGCCTGCCCTGGAACTCGTCGGGCAGTCAGACCGGTTAGTAGGTGGCGGTCTGACCGGGTTTAAACCGGCGGTCAGACCGGCCTTCATGCCGCGGTCTGACCACCCGGTCCTCTGCGGTCTGACCGCCCTCTGCTGCGTAAGGGCCCTTTTGGTGATTTTTCTTGAGCCCCTTTTAATAGCCTTTTCTCTTGAGTTTTCAGTAGGCTTTTAGAATATGGTTTTCTTCTTTTCATAGCTCCTAGTAGCTATTGGAGAGAGTTCTTTGATGGTACCTTTGAGGGGTCGTATTTTCAAGTAGTCGACATTCACCCCCCTCTGTCGCCATTTCGGTCCAACACTTCTATGTCTATAATCTTTGAAATAAATGCTATTATGTTCCTTGAATGAATTATCATTTATAAAGGTTGGCAAGTATTTGAATTGTTGGTGAAGCCCTTTATTTATTGTATGATGTTGTTCTAAAATATCTCTAGTCGAATGTCACTAGTCAGAATATTAGTGACTTATAGACCAGTACATGTATTGATTGATGATCGTGTTTCATTGGTCATATATATGGGGATGTCAAATCAATGTGGACAAATGTTAGAGATATGGTGTTGGATTGACCAACCTTAAGACGCTATTGAGATTGTTATGTTTTATGTGTTAGAGAATATGTTTACATGTGTAATAGTGCACTTAAGGGTTACCAAACGCTACTCCGTAATGAGTAGTTATAAAGGTAGGTTTCGGGTAGGCTATGAAACATGTAGAGGAATATGACTAGTTGGATATAGGATTTACCCCTCCTACATAACAGGAGAAGTATCCTTGGGCTTCTCGATGTGGTTAGATAAAGAAATTGCATGTCCATGCCACGAGTGGTCGAAGAGTCAACTACATAAAGTTATCCATCACTAGATCGGAAACTAATTGAACAGTCTATGGATGACATATTTCTCACCTAGAGTTCAATCAATATCATGAGGCAAAAGGAAATACATAAACAGGTTGATAGGTTTGACTGGATGCATACTAGTAGTATGAGTATTGACTGGTCATAACCTAGTCAGACATATCACAGATTGATCTACAATCTAGTCGTATGGGGGTACGAACTGGTCGTGACCATATATGATTTGGTCATAAGGATTCATGAGCTGATCATGAGTGACTAGGACCTACTTACAAATTATATTGCATAAGGTTTATCCAAATTGATCTTTCTATATATTTGAGGGTTAATACGTCCTACTAGGGGTTGCTATCAACTAGTGATCAGAAAGGTATTTCTGAGTTACAACTAAGTATACATGAACCTAGAGGGTCATATACTTAACGGGTTGGAATAATAAGGGTTCAGATGATAGACTTTGAGTGGGATATGATCTCTATGTGTACTAGATAAGGATCTGATCGGAGACTCTTTGAGTTGGATACAATTCTAATTGTATTAGATGAGGATCTAATTGGAGGCTATATATTGAGAGAGACGCGTGGAGATGAGGATGGGACATGAAATCAAGGACCATAGGAGATCCCAAGACACACCCATCAAAACCCTAACTGCCTCCTCTCGAAACCCCTGTAGTGCGCGCTAGTGTTAGTACACCGACGCACGGTGTTTCATCCCTGGATGTGTAGAATTTGGTAGAGGCACTGCTACAACTACGCCACTGATCAGGACGATCACAAGGAGACAATAGGCTCATGAAGATCAACTACCTCTCATGGACGATTGACTACTTCCACTACATTAATGCACAATATGTTGAATCGAGCTACTTCAACTCTTCTTCCACTGCACTGCGTGTCTAGTGGTGACAATATATGATCTCTTACTCACATGGCTTCCTTGTTCATGTGGTAGAAATTTTAAAATTTGTGCTAGTGTAGCCTACTCGTATCCTAGCATGACTAATTAATACTTTTGGTCTAGTGTAGCCCACATGGCCCATACAATCCTAAACTCTAGGACTGCAACACACCTCCGCGTTCAACCTCCAGATTTCACATCGCCACTGCCTTCAACCACCACAACCACGGGGTGCTTCCTCCTCTGCCTCCACCCTATCCCTTCTCCCTCCCCCTCCCTATATCCTCCCGCATGCCAGCACACGCCCCTATCCTCCATTGCTTCCTCCTCTCTCTCTCCCTCCCCTAGCACCAACGCCACCTTGGTGTTCACCCAACCCACTCAATGCCTGCCTAGAATGTTGCATCGAGCTCTGCCCAGGTTGCCTTTGGCTGACCAAGACCTCCTAAGAGCAAGTTTAATAGTATAGATAGCTGCTACCTCCAATACATTTCCATGTCATCAAAAGGTAAGATGCAGCCAACTCATACAATAAGCTGGCTATAAGTTGTCTCTACAAGAGCTCTCAATCATTTAATACATACATGGGTATTGGTCATTTAATATATGCATGGGT
Organism: Dendrocalamus sinicus; assembly: GCA_036346575.1. NCBI lineage: Eukaryota > Viridiplantae > Streptophyta > Magnoliopsida > Poales > Poaceae > Dendrocalamus > Dendrocalamus sinicus. The sequence continues at coordinate 18,978,954 of CM070645.1, forward strand.
ATAGCAGTTAGTTCTATTGGTACATGCATGGATAACGCCTCTTTTCCTGTGCTATAGCCTGACTCTTGCATGGGAGCCGGCTTGGCTCTCTCTCTCTCCTTTTCTCTCCCCTCCACATAGGACTATGCTGACATGGATTCTCTTATAGCTAGCACAGTCAGCCTTATTAAACTTGCTCTAATGCACCTCCTTGCCTTGCTCTTTGACTTTAGCAAAATTGCAGTGGGAGGTCACTGCCAAGTGCCTAGGCGCCGTCCAGTTTTGATTTGTTGAACGTTGAGTCAGATGTTCTTTGGTCATTAATATTTTTTTTTATTTAGTTTGGGCACGAGAAACTGGTACATGTAGATTTGTCATGAAAGATACTTTCATAGTATTATAATTTAGAGTTGTTAAAGTTGTAGTTTGGAGACCGTGCTATCCAAAACAACTTCCATAATTGGAGGGAGTAATATTATAAATGAAATATAGGTTTACTGTATAAAAGACTATGATATTTTGAACAATATAATTTTTTCAAGAAGTAAGCTGGCAATACGAAGTATTGCCTCCCGTCACGACAGAAGTGTTTTTTTGGAGTTTTAAAATATCTAGGTTGCGATTTTAACAATTAGATTTTATTATTTCTTATGGAAGAAGGCTACCTTATAAAATATTATAAAAATATATTTTATGATAAATTTAGTCATATCATTTTCATGTTGATTGACATATGTGTGATGATATCTATGGAAAATGTTAAAGCGGTTCAGCGGTATGCATCCTAGGATGACATTTTAATGAGTGGATTCTTTTGGGTTGTGATTTATGGCTTTTGAATTCTGACTGTTCATGAGAGAGAATACAAAGAGGAAGATAGTCGTATGTGATTTTGGCCGGTATAGCTGAAGTTGGTACAGTATCTACTACTCGACTTGTAGATCCCGTCTTGAAAAGATGCACTGTTTGAAAGCTATTTACTGTGACAAAAATAGAAAACCATAAGCATGAAGCCGAAAAGAACCCAGCCAGTTATTGTGGAAAGTAAAAATTACTCACTCATACAGTCAAACCTTTAAAATTTTAACCTCTAATATAGTAACACTATTTAGATTAATCATATGAGAAGAATATTAGTAGATTTATCATTTTCTTCTGTTATATTATACTTCTTTAGTTTTCCTTACACATATAGCTAGATTTTTTTTGTGATTATATGACTAGAAATATTCATAATCAAATGTGTATATTGGAGAATAGATCATTGTCTAAACTGATATTTGTGTATTAACAGGGGATTGATCTCTTACATCAAACTACTTGGACAAGAAAAATATAAAGTTTTTCTCCTAGAGTAAATATATACTAGGACATTTTGACTTGGACTACCAATGATCTTGTTAAGGTGCAATATCATAACCAAATGCAGAGTCAGCTGCTTGTAGGTGATCTAAAAAAAAAATGCTAGTAGGTGCTAGTGTTAGTGTGTTTCCACTGGCCGTTAGCATTTTCTCATGTGACGTGGTCCAACTTGCCAGTTGGCTGAACCTACCGTTGAGCGAGGAGTATCAGTCTTTGGTAGGTTTTTTTTATACTGTAGTTTATAGTTTTTAATTGTAATATGAATGTTTATATAAATGAATCGAATGTTAATAAGTTGATAAGTCGTTTTAAAAAATTATACTAATAAATTGTTTCAGAATAACAATGAAAAAACATTTTGTTTATTCGTTCGAGAGAAGATGTAAGCTATAAACAAAAAAAACTGGCCTTTATTTCTTCCTTTCTAGCAAATTGGTAGCATTGGAGCCGCCGAGTCGGTAGGGCTCTGTCGTAAATCACGATTAGCATTAGGTGGCACGTCGAATTAATGGTGCGCTACCTAGAAACTTGTGTTTAATCTAATCTGATTTATGTCCACCATGGGCTGGACACGTTGGGTGCAGAATAAGCTACGTACGGGTGCATCCGTGCACGTGGTGAGTGGTGACGTATTTATTTTGTGAATTGCATGTGGTGGTGGTAGTTGACACACAATAATATGTAATTCCTGATCGATTTGGTTTGAGTTTCTGGCTTCTAGTTTATTTTTCACTATTTATAAATTTTATTTTTTTCTGAACTTTTAGCTTTTTGTTGAGTTTTTTTGCCGGTTCTTTTTTCCCGTATTTGTTTGTATTATACATAATGGGCTAATATATTTTTTATATTTTTTAATTTTTTAAATTTAATTATGCTAAATAAGCCTCTGTCAGCTACAGTGATTCCAACCAAAAGCCACAAAAAAAAGTTCAACTGATCACCACCTTAAGCTGTGCTAAAATTGCTTTCCATCGTAAGCAGAAAATGTCCCGTCATCTAACGATCGATTAGAAGTTCTCCCATGCAATAAACAAAGACGCACGAAATAACTAACAAAAAGGGGAAAAATTATGACCGAAATTTTAATTTCATCGAGAATAGAGAACAAAATCAAGTCAAAGAAAAGGCCGATCGATAGACTACTCTAGTAGTAGTTCAGATCTGAGGTCTAGTTTTCGTTTCGCTGGAATATATGGAGTGCTTATTATAACTTGAATATGGTAATTACAACATTTTAAAGTACATTATTTTAAGGTCGGCCAATAAAAAAGATTATGTTATGCCGGATTTATGTCAAAAATGCAAAGTTCTGTCTTTTCTATCAGAAGTTGTCCAAAACTAAACGACGTCCTATGTTGTGCTTGTCAAGAATCATTGCATTCATATTTCGTCGCGCAGCCAAATGAAAAAAGTGATGGGAGATTACTGTATGTAAAAGAAGCAAATACAAATATTGCACGCCACCTACAGCGATTGAATTGATATGTTGTAATCATGCAGTCTTACTGTCGGTGGCTCCCTTGAAAAACATTACGTTCACATTCCTGATGGCCGTATACGATAATTTGTTCTAAAGTCCTCACGAGTCACAACGTTACGTACACTCCATTCATTCATGCCATGGTCAACTGGACCTTGTACTTTTGGTCTCTTTCAACTTCCAAGGTTAATTGGCTATAGGTATCTTAGGCCATGCATAGGTTTGGAGGGATGTTTAGAGCATCTCCAACAGTATGACACTACAAGAATTTTAACCTAAAGCCACGTCTAAGAATGGTTGCAATATGGGCATTTTGGTCGCAATATGTAACAAATGCTTCGAAGTTGGTTTCGTTGTGAGTCGTGGCATTTAAATATGTTGCAATAGGTTATTGCAACTCAATTTTGATGTGTTGCGATACGACTTTATAACGAGCACAAAAGCAAATGCCACGCACGATATGGTCGCAATAGGAGATATTGCAACCAATAGCATCGTTGCATTAGTAATTGTTGCCACGACACACGTTGTGGCAATAGACTATATTGCCACCAAACATGGTGTTGCAAGAACGAGCCAATATTGCAACGCCATTGCTACGTGGGAATAGAACTAATTGCCACGGACTATGTTCCATTGCAATAAAAAATCTGCAACGAAAATCATTTGGTGGTTATATCCGTAATTGCGACGCACAATGTTTCATTGCAATAACTTATGTTGCCACGTAAATTTTTGGTTGCAAGTAAGTGGTATTGCAACGACACATTGGTTGTGGTTACTAAGTCTTATGGCATTGCGCAACCTACGTTGCAATATTGTTTATTGCGACAAACAACAATTGATGCATTTCGATTATTGCGACGAGGAGATTTTCGTCGTACGCCTATTTCGTTCGATATTTGTATATTAATTTATTGTTGCAACATAGATACAATAGAATTAAAGAAAAATTCAATCATCAACACACTTATATGAAATCAATCCTTCAATAATGGAAAATTATGTCGAGCTGAATAAATATGTTTGCAATAACAAAAATATCCTCTCAAACTACAAGTCTTGAACTATGTTTGCAATAAAAAAAGAAATTGTTCTTCATTCACTCGAAGTATTGCTTCACTTATTCATCTCATGATGTTCCATCAGCACACGCTCGCACGCATATTCCATAGTACTTTAATTATTTTGGCTCACCATGATTTCTGCATTTTATAAGCAAGAACATAATTAGTCAATGTACAGAGGCAATGAAATTCGGCAATGTACAGTAGTCAATGTATAGTAGGCAATGTACAGCAGGAACATAATTCGGCAATGAAATCAAGTCAATAGTAATGCTTACAACATAGCATATATGACTCACCCACCGTTTGCAATATGCGGCACATAATTTGATTGAAATGAACAAACAAAATTCACATATAGGCATTCATACCGTAGCTTTTTCTTTTGATTACGAGTTTTTGCAGCAGCCTTATCATTCTTTGTGAAGAATTTGAATCTGTGGTTGGTCATTGTTGTCTGTTGGGAAAAGATTTCTTGTTACAGAGTATTAGCCAGTAGCCAGTGGTGCGAGTAGGTGGATCAACTTCTTTTCTTGTGGTCATCACGCTTGTTTGGTTGAATCGCCAACAAACAAAATAACAACACTGCATTATACACATGTGTGCAAATGCATTTCGTATGTTGACATGCTGCATTTTTATTACCTCTTGTGCTTCATCTTCTATACGTGGTGGTGTGATGTCATTCATGCCCACAGCTGCGCTATTTGGAGGTCAGAATGTGTGGTGTTTCTGGGTTAGCCTTGCTCCATATAAAAGGCAAGCAACATTAGGGGAAAATCGACAAAAGACAAGCATATAATATATTTACTACTGTAGCAAAGCAACTTGCAAACGAAGCTCTTCTCTAAGTTCTGCATTTGTCTGGATACTTTCTTCCTTATCTCTTTCCCTTGCAACAACTTCATTTGCAAGTTTTTGTTTTAAATCTTCAACCTCCTCTCGGTCTTTGGGTCATTGCTGAGCTACAAAGCTAAATTCTCTTCTCTCTCATTCAATAGAGCCGTTCGTGTTGGATATTTCGCCATATATCCATGACCATGACATCTGTATGTTTTGGTTCCTATGGTTTCTTTGTAGTATTTCGGAAAAGTGCATTTTCTTCTTCAACCGTAAGACATTGTTTATCTTTCGATAATTCTGCCTCAACAATTTTGACGAGAGCATTTTCCTAAGCGAAACATAATTAACACATTAGAAGGATTAAAATTAGAAGTGTTCCAAAATTTTATGAAGCATGAACCAATTATAAAGTCGAACAATATATATATTTAGCACTCACATATACTTCCAGTGTATCCGGTTTGACCATTGCCCGCCCTTGGTGTGAGTAACCATCCAAAGATCCAAATCAGCAGGCTCCTTACCGCTTGTCTGGTCTCTCGAGATGGCAACACATGTAGTATGAGGTATTGATTGTTGTAAAAATAACTAGGTCGATAAAGCTTGTCATTACCTGATCATAGCTTACTTGGGAAAATGGTTTGGATCCCATGAGATGTTGTGTCTTTTGCTTCTTACGGTTTTGATGTTCTTGGTGCTCTTCTTCAGTAAATGGTTTACAAATGATGTGATTAAAACACTGATTTGATCATTTGTAAAAAGAAAAGGATATTTAACCATTTTACAAACCTGGAAGCTCTCACTTCCAAAGTCTTGGATCAAGTAGTACCACTCAACATTGTCTAAATCTTCAGCTTATGTTTCATTCTTTCAGCACAAGGGTAAGCCCCAGTATGTAGCACTAAATGCAGCACGCCATCCTTTGTACCTCTCCTTGGCAATGGCCCATATCTTTTCTTTAGGTTCTTCAACATTCAGAAGTCCCAGTTAAGCTGCTCCAATGCAAAGACAAATAGAATACAAAATTTTAGCTAGTGACAACAAGACATATGGACAAAAAGATAGTGTCATACCAAGATGTCATCTGCTATTGACATTTTGACTTTTGGATGCACACCCTTCCACGTTTTCACTCCTATAAGTGGAGCCTTTTTCCTGGTAAATGTTACCACCTCATCCACGAACGACCGACGGTTCTCACCAATGGGGCCATCCAAATTAGGATTAAATTCGATTTTTAATTTCGAGTCCGATTCCTAATTCTCTTGTTGGTTATTGTCGGACCTTTGAGACATCCTCTTCCACGTGTTTTGGATTTTTCTCCTATTTGAACAGAAGAAATAATGGAACATCCATGATCAACAAAAGAGTTTTTAATATAAAATATAAAATGGAAGGAGCAGACATACCATCTCCTAGATTTTTGGTTTCCTAGCATGACTTGGCCTATCATTTTCCTCCCCTTCGCTTATGTCATCATCATTTGTATTTTCTTCCAATAATGATACTACAAAAGAATGCAACCAACACATGTTAATAATTATTTTATTGTTTGCGAATAAAGAAACATGTTTAAATGAGTAAAGATATTTAATTACGCATGTGTTGACGACGGCTGTATGCCTTAGCCATTCCTTGTATGTTTCGATTGTTTCATCCTGAAGGCATCCCTTAAATCTGCGAGTGATGATGATTATACAATACCACTTATCGAGCAAACTTTGTTATAACAATTTGCATGAGTGAATCATCGAACAATCTTACGGTGTCCGGATCCTTGGATTGCGGCTTTGTTAGCCACAACGTGTAGGCATCAATGTCTTCAAGCGCATTTGAGTCATCATTGTTTCCCTTCTCCTTGGTCGCTTAATCGGTGTTATGGCGACATCTACCTCATGTTCTGCTCCTTCGACAAGCATTACAACCTGATTTCCCTCTCACCTCATTCATACGTAGCAATCAGATCGCATCTCGTATATAACCCATGGCTTCAAGTTTTGCTACATCCTCGCCACAACGCATCTTGTAGTACATGAAGTCCCTAGGTCCGCACTCAAGCCGTTCTTTAAAAGATGCCAAGTTAAAATATGTGACATCACTTTATCTAAATGTACATCGACAAATTCGTTTTCTGGATCCTTCCTTGCATTGGAAATATATTGTCCAAACCTCTCCAGTCTTTGGTGCACTGCGTGTATATACATGTAGTTACAAATCAATAAAGCGATATATATCGCAGTAATAAAAAGGTTCATATTTGCCATTATCATTGTCGAAGTCTACTAAAATTACTATGACATAAACAGTGGCGGAGCTCACATCAATATGTAGGGGACCATTTTGTTTAATATGAATGAACATGTACCATTTCCTACTCAATTTCATCATGATCTGCGATGTAGTCTTAAATTAGCTTCTCCAGAGAATATCTACAAGGTATACAAACGCCTACTTTGGTTAACCAATGGCAAATCTGATCTACTTAAGTATAACAGTTGCATCCCCTCAAAAAAGAATTATAATGGGTACATGTTTTTGAAATACACAGGTTATATATGAACAGTTGAGTGGGCATAGGGTGGGATGGAAAAAAGCTCTTCATTATTTGACCGAACACTTCTCAGATGGCACTAAAATAGGGAAGCAAGCAAACCAGCCAATTGTTTTGCTCATTGACGAGCTTGATCTTCTTCGACGAGAAATCGTGAGAATGAATGGCATATGCTTTAACTTTGACTTTGTCGACGAGAAATCGTGAGAATCGTGAGAACAAAACTTTAACTTTGTCCGAGTTCCACATCAAACTAGTAGAATGAATGGCATATGCTTGAGGTGCATAAACTTATTTAGTATAAATTTTCTCCTAATCGCATATAGATCCTCCATGACGTAGCTACCTTTTGCATCCATTTGTTTCATAACAAAACTTTAACTTTGTCTGAGTTCCACATCAAACTAGTAGAATGAATGGCATATGCTTGTTTCAGAGTGCATGAGGTTTGGAAATAAGAAGCAAGTAACAAAACTAAAAAATATCCAAAACAATCTCAATGCTCACTGGAATGAATGGCATATGCTTGTCGATTTGGCTATTGGCAAACGCCACTGGAATGCTCTCTGAACTCACTCGTTCACGGTGGAAGATTCAGAGTGAATGCAGTACCACGACGAAAGTCCGACAACAGGGACCAATAGATGAAACACGAGCAAAATGATGGCAACGATGCGGGTGTTTTTGTTCGTGCAAAATGCTAATCAGGGTGTTTTTGTTCAGTCTTTTATTCATAACTAATCGATGGTTACATGCAAAGATTGGTCATCCGAATTGCAGGATCTCTGCTGAATCTCCTTCGACTCGGACGCAATCAAAAAGCGAAAAGGCTAATGGGCCACTAAGCTGAAGTCTGCTACTACTAACTAGAGCGTAGACTTGACTAGAGAAAAAAACTCAAATAGCAGTAATAAACAAGGACGACGAGAGGCGCAGCCATGCGACCAGGCAAGACGGCCGGTGTGAAGCGCGGCAAGGCAGGAGGACACGGCCGAGGTGAAGTGCGGCGAGGCCTAGTCATAAACCCTAGCATATATTGCATACTGTAAAAGTACTATAACATCGTCTGCATATATACCTGCTTTCGCGAAACCTTAGTGACCCGGCGTGTTCGTCTTCATCTTGTTCCTCGACGACGGCTTGAATATGAGGATGACGCCGCCGTTCCATTGATCTGGCGGGCTGTTTCTCGAGTTCTTGGCGCCATCGCGTTGTGAAGCGACGGTGGCGTCCTCTTGATGAAGGCGCCATCACAGCTCTCCGCTGAGATCTCCGAGGCGACGTCCATGGAGGATGCCCGTCCGGTGTCCGGCGGCGATGCCATCGACTGGAGCTAGGGCAAAACGGCGGATCCCTCCTCTCCTCACGGTTTTTGGAATAGATCGCAATTACGGAAACGTGGGCGCGGCGTGGGGCGCTGATTACAGCTAATCTACCGTGTTGTGGCGGGATTTTTCGTGGCCTTTTGTAGTTGTAAATTTTTTCGCGGCCTTTGGTTTTTGTGGGAATCTGTTTGGAGGAAAATGTATGTACGTGGGAAAGACTATGAAGGCGGACGAATTTGATGAAGGATTTTACTAGTGTTGCTTGATGACTAGTGTTGCTTATAAAATGAAGAATTTAGGGACATGTAATGCATTCATATTTCATTTATAAATCTAAGCCAAATATATAGATTTATAAGAACAGAACATCATTAATTCGTACCTGTAAAAATATCTCACTCTCCTTGTGATATGAGAAAAGTGTGTCCCGATTGACATAATACAGATCACATTCTTTTGGGTGAGGTAGCCTAAAGGAAACCGGTTTGTTAAACATGCCAGAAAATATGAACAATAGTACAATACGAAAGGCAACTGGATGATACTCACCTACTGATATTTGGAGTGGAGTTTGCAAGATCCAAACAAAGTAACTCATTAAGGCAGGTCTCAACAGGATCACTAGAGGCATATCTAATGGATTCATTCAATTCAATTTTCTTAAACAGCCTACCTACATGACAAAATAAAGCACAGAATAAGTGTAAAACATCAAAATAAATTCAATTTTCAGAGGTAGTGTGTTCAAAATAACATAGACAGCTCTTTTTTTAGATGAAACTAAGATGACTCTTACTGGAATTGGATCCATCACTCGGAACAGATGGCTGGCTCTGGGATTCTAACTGCTGGAGGAGCTTCAAGGACAAGGATCGACCTGTTCCTTCATACCTTCAACAGGAAAATATCCAGAATGATCACCCTTGTGAATTTGTGGTGCTACAGCATTAGTAACTGAAAGCAAACATACCCATTGACAGTGGAAGATAGGAAAACAAGGTATGGACCGAGCAAGGATTTAACAATTGGCAATGGAATGGCAGCAGCTTCATCAATGACAAGAAGTTCAACTTGAGAAAGCTTTCCATGATCATGTGGTTTCAAATACTGCAAACATAAGAAACTTTTGAACCAGGTTCATTGATACTAAGCAAAGTGATGTTCAATGTTGGTAGCAAAATATGTCTGGTAAACAAGGAGGAGCAAATAAAATTTTCTTGGGTATGAACATAAATTCAATTTACCATTGCACATCAAAAATAATTTATAGAATGACCTAACGAGAAAAAATTGATCATAAAAAGACTGGTGTATGTTTTCATGAACTACAGACAAGACAACTCACATGAAAAGACCACAGACCACCCAACCATTCTACCCAGAAAACTAAAATCTCATATTCGTAGACATTTTATAAGCAACACTAGTTATAAGCAACACTACAGGTCCTCCCAGTCTAGATGAGAATTCGATTTTTAGTTTCTTGATAACAGAGGCATCACCGCTATGCCTTCCATGCCCGATCTCGTCCAAACCGACAAATCCTCATGTCGGCTTAATAAATTCATGTCTTCGACGTCCAAGAAATCTATGTCGATTTCACCCTCATTTCTGTTTGGGTGTCATCACATCATGTTCGTGGACCATTAATGATTTGATGAACTTTGTATAAGTTTGAGTGAAACTTAAAACCATGTTGATTAGGTACAAATGAATAACATGCACGCAATAGTTTTAAGTATGAGATTTGGTTCAGTCCATACGGAGGTGCTAGAGGTGCTAACACCTCCACCACATCCGCCGTTCAATTGGTAGGGGCAGAATTGTATTTTTAGTTTTCCACGTTTAACTAAACGGTTAATCGTATAATTCATGCAATTACCTTGTGCGCGTGCCCGCCGAATCGGTCACCACGTTGAGGCCATCCGCGAGGCGAACACCCAAGAACGTCGAATCCTTAGCCGCTCCTCGCGCTCCGATGACGACCCACCGTTACAATCTCCACCAAACATCTGCATCGTTGACGTGCCATTAGAATTCGCGCCAAAGTTCATTTCATACCGCACATGAGAAATCGTAGAAGACAAGACGCACACCGTTTGGTTGTATCAACCTATACAAGTGAGCGATCGTTCTCGAATGAGCTGAAAATTTCACGTTAGACTCCCATCTGCATCACGATGTGCCATTAGAATTCGCCAAAGTTCATTTCAATCGCACATGAGAAATCGTAAAGACAAGATCGCACACCGCTTGGTTGTATCAACCTATACAAGTGAGCGATCGTTCTCGAATGAGTGAAAATTTCACGTTAGACTCCCATCTGTACCATCGATGTGCCATTAGAATTCGCCGCCAAAGTTCATTTCAGATCGCACATGAGAAATCGTGAAGGCGATCGTACACCGCTTGGTTGTATCAACCTATACAAGCGAGCGATCGTTCTCCGAATGAGCTGAAAATTTCACGTTAGACTCCCATCTGTACGATGTGCCATTAGAATTCGCGCCAAAGTTCATTTCGTACTTCACATGAGAAATCGTAGAAGGCGATGCGTACACCGTTTGGCTATATTAACCTATGTGGGCGAGCAATCGTTATCCGAATGAGTTCAAAATTTCATCTTTGGACTCCCACCTACACCGACACGCCATTGCAATTCGCCATAGTTCATTCTGTACTACGCATGAGAAATCATGGAAGATATTAATTACATGGAGGGAGCACGACTAATCCTAGAACTAAATGGAATCATGAACGTAACAAATTGACCGATGTAGGTATTATTTCCTTCATTATCACCTACTGAAGGGCTCCTACATAAGAGAAGGATAAAATATTATTGTACTAGCAGATCTCTCGTGGAGTTTTAAGTTTTTATTCAAAATTAACAATTCAATTCCGGCGTCCAATCGCCTCGTCGACGGCAACTATATCGTTCCTCTAAAGTATAGTACCAATCGCGCCCTTTGTTTCTTCGTCGCAAAGGGTATTGACTTAATTAGTTGCAAGCTTGGCGAATTCCTATGCCACTACTTGTTTGACCTACGCTTTCTAAGGGACATGTAAGTCTTAATTATATCATCTTCATCAACTTCGCTAGAAAACTTGCAAGACAAGTTTTGGGGAGGCGGGCATTGAACCAACCTTATGAGTATTCGTACTATAACCGTTCTAGAAGAAGGCGTTCTGATCAATGAATGTGACTACATATATTTACAATGTATGGGTTTATGATCAATATGGTATGACAATAGAGTAATTTGTGATGTTACAGATATAGGTTCAGTTTAGTGAATAAAAGACGGCTTTCATTGTTTTAAAAGAAAAATACTTGCTTAAGTCTGGTGTTTTCGCTGGTTGTTCGCATATAGTGGGATAAAATACTAGTAGAAAAATAATAAGTAACTAAGCGCAACTCATGTAATTAATTTTTGGGGAGGAAAAAATACTGTAATTAATTTGTGGGGGAGCAAAAAATAGGAAAACAAAAATTAAATTCTAGATCAGAAAGGATCGAACCTTCCACCTCACAGTTAGAAGCTATAGAGCATACCACTGGGTTATCGCCTCTTTTCTGTTTCCACATGCAAATTTTTGTGTCTAATATCTGATGTTAGTGTCAAGTGAATATTAGCCTACCCACTACCGGACTCGTCGTACCCTCGTCTAACATCTCAATCCCCAAATTCCGCATCCCATCCCCGTTCTCCTCCTCCGCCTGCAATCCCTCCCCGTTGGCCTCCACCTGCGGCGACGGCAGCGTGGAGAAGATGGCCGGCAATAAGCGCGGCCTCAACGCGAGGACTCAGATCCGCGACAATCTCGGGCGCTTCGCAACCGCCGCACCATCCGAGCTTCATGGATCGGCCTCGGCGGTTCCGGGCGGCGTCGAACGAGCCGTCGGAGAAGATCAGGGACGTGTTCCAGGCGTACGACGACGACGGCGTGCTCCGGGAGGAGGCGCTCAAGAGGTTCCTCAGGGAGGTGCAGGGGGAGGCGGCCGGCGGCGTCGAGGCGGCCGCGAGGGCGGTGATGGCCTTCGCGGCGGAGCATAGGCTGCTCAAGAAGGGAGGCCTCACCGTCGAGGGCTTCTACCGCTGGCTCCGCAGCGAGGCCAACGCCGTGCTGAGGCAGTCTAGGACTCTAGGCCTGCTACAGCCATTGATCGAAGCTTGCTGATTGTTCTAGGTTCTGGGATGTCTCGTGTGGCAGGGCTCTTAATCTTACAATCCCTACATGGACAATACTTGCTCTACTCCCTTATCTCTAGATAGGTGACTTCATGCTTATTTCTGAATGTCCTGCAGCAAAATAGCTATTGCAGACTTTAGACTATTATGCTGGCAAGACAATCCTTGATAGATTGAGGCTTTCTTAACATTTGATATAGAAATACTAAGGCGTTTGACCTTGAGTATAGTATATTTAGAATAATTAGGCATGTGGGTGTTACCAGTTTATATTTGTGCACTTAGATCTTGTGGATATAGGCTTTACCTGATAATTCACTGGAGATGTCTGCAGTTAGTGATTCTGTGTTGGAGAATTTTCAGTTCTCTATTTTTACTCCCTCGATTCATCTCCAAATTGTTAGCTTTCATTTGTGTGTAGATAGAAATTAAATGTTCATAAATTCACTCAATTCTCAATTCATAAATTCACTCAATTCTCAATCCATATGCCCACATTTCTTTTCTACTTTTCTTCTCCAGTTCTTCTTCCTCCTTGTTCTGGTTCTCTTGCTCTGCTCTGCTTAGTGGTCACTGTGTACTCTGCTCTGCTCAGTTCTTCTTCCCGTCTTCCGGCAGATCTGCTCTGCTCGGGGCCTCGGTGTGGTCATTGGCGGACTGGCCAGAGAAAGCTGGAGAAGAGGGAGGTAGGGCAGGTGGGTTGGACTTGTACCCGAAAGGCTGAAACTCAGTGTGGCCAGGAGCCCAGGATCTACCTCGGGAGAATTGTGAGTATACTCATATACTGACTTACTGAGTACGCAAAATTTGTGTCTTTGCCTCTTTGGCTCTTTTGGACTTTGGCTCTTTGCCAGTTTGCCGAATTTGTGAATTGTATTGTGTTGATTGTTGAGTAATTGTCTAATTGATTTGTCATTTGTCTGCAAGACTGGCCTCAGTGGCCTGCAACTAATGATTTATGATTCTAATTTACATGTATGATGTATCAATCATGAATCATCAATGTATTATACTATTATGTATGTATGACGAGGGTGATTTGATGAACAATTGAACACCAATTCACCAAACAGCAGAAACTGATATTCTGATTGTTATGATGTATGACGAGGGTGATTTGATTTGAACATTTGATTCATGAATTCATCAATCATCAATTCATCATTCATATAATGTCTTCATGTTTGGCTGTTTGCACTTTGAAGTGATGTTGCGGCCGACGAGGGAGGGGATTCAGATTATGATTGTTGAATGTTGAAACTTTCAACCTTTGTCTGTTTTGGATGTTAAATATTTGAATGTTCAATCTGCGCATATTTTTGAAACATATTGTGAAAGCCTGTACAGATTCATGGTTTCTGACTTTCTGTAGTTAATTACCTAAAGTCCTAAAGCATCTATGTTTTTCTGTAGGGATTTCTTGAGCCATCTGGATTCTGGACCGAGGAGGCGAGCTGGGTTGTGCAAACTGCAAAGATCAATGTTCTGCAGTCTGCACTTCTGCTGCAAGCCTGCAACTGCAGTCTGCAACCTGCATGTATGCCACTATGCACTGAATAGCCTAAAGCCCTGAATTTGGGTATTTGTGAATTTGGGTGTCATGTCAATAGCTTCTATACTGCATTCTTCACATATTTTCAAAATTTAATGCCATCAGTGTTGTCAATAAGAGAGGCTCTTGAAAAGCAACTGTGTTATGCAAACTCTTGTATGTAGTCAAAGTCAAATACTCAAATGTATCATGTATGCCCTAACCCTAAGATACAATTTGTTAATTGTTACTAACTGAACTTTGCAATGCCTTTTTCCAGGTTCTTTAACTGTTGACTGGCCTGAGGATGTAGAGTTTCCCATTCTTTGTTTCAGCAAGGGCTCAAGACAAGGTTTTATGAAATATTTCAATATATTGATTCACACTTTCACAGTCAGTCACTCAGACAGTCCTCAGGTACTCACATACTCACAAAATCACATGATTCACATTACACTGATTTTCTTTTTTCTTTTTCACTTCAATTCTGCTTGATTATTGCTCATGCTGCTTCATTTGTGCAGATTTCACCAGCTTCGACATTGGAGTCGCTGTTTGAGGCTCTTAATGTAAAGATTCATGACTGATGTTATGCTAAGATTCATGACTGATGTTCATAACCATTATGTCAATTTTGATATGAGACTGTTGTATGAATGAAATAATTGAACCTCAGAGTATTTCCATTTCACATAACCAGGCATTGTGTGGCAATTTTTGCTGCCATTTTGTTAGCTGCTGCAGCAACGTTATTAGATCAGCAAGTTTATTTTGTATGCATCTCCAGAAAGTATAATCTTAGCATCCCATGCTATGTGATTCTTCACCCTCTCATCACTACAAATCTGCAACAATGGCTCCTAAGTTTTCTAGAACTGCTTGTACCCTTAGTTTGACCTCATAAACTACATGCTAAACTGAAACATGTTAGAGAGGAAAATTATCAAGAACTGAAAATATTTGTTATGGCATGCTAAACTGAAAATTAGCATGCTAAACTGAAATATGCTAAACATGCCAATTTTTTTGCTTTTCTAATAGCACTTTCACTATTGTCACAGGGCTGTTGGTCATCTTTGAAAATATTTGTTATGGCCTCTGTAGTCGATGTTTTTGTGACATGGAGACAATCTGTTGTGGTATGAACTTGTTTTTTGTTGTGGACTTGTGGTTGTGGCCTGTCATGAAAATTGTATGGTCTTGGTATGAACTGGTGGACATTTATACTATAATTGGTATGTGCTCTATGGTTGCTGAATATGGTCTTGCATGAACATGTTGCAGTATATTAGACCTACATGATGTAATCGTACTATATTTTTATTTGATTTATGAAAAAACTATTATATTATATTATATATATATACATATTAATATATCATTTATATTGATGGTTCTAAAAAATATTGTAATTATGTTCATCTTATTTATGCTTGATCTGTTAAGTATCAAGAAGCAACACAATGGTATACAAAAACCTCTAATCCCGTACGGTCAGTCACATGCCGCAATTCAACTATCAGCCATGGCGTGCAAAACATCCAGCATGCATGCAACAACAACCCTAAAAAATCATGCATGCAAGCACACGTCAAAACATGCAATCCTCCTGAAGGATTCAGCTGCATGCATGCTATTCTCAGATCAACATATAGGCCAATGGATAATCAAAGAAAACACATACCTCATCCAGCAATACCAAGCACTAATTCCAAAGACACAGTCGGCTCCAAAATCACCCGACGCCACGAACACAAGCCGCCGCAATTTTTTTTCTTTTTAAATCATAGATGCGTGACGAGTTTTGCTGCTCGATCCTTTTCCATCTTTCAAGCGCACGATGATTTTTCACGGAGACCGAGCCGAAAGAATAAACCATCGTGCGCGATGCCAATGGACAAGAAATCACTGACGGCTGCTGCTGCTGCTGTAGGGCGGCGGCGGCGGATTCTATCGGGCGGCGGGGATTTGCGGCGATGCTTTTTTTTATCAATGCCGGTGATGTGCCTGGTGGTCGCTCGGTGTAGGAAACCTTTAACTTTGGCCCATGCGTTCGAAGCCTTTGACCCATGTGTAGGAGTAGTTTGGGCCACCAACAAATTTGTATGGCAATATGACTAATAATTTGCAACCAAATGTACTACACTATTGCAACATATGTTATGAGTAGCAATACAACATTATGCCATGCAACGAACTATTATTTTCGATGCAATATAGCGCGACCTTTCGCGACGCATGCCAATTCTATGGCAACACAATTATTTCGTGGTGATATTGAAAACTACTCGCAACCATCGTTCGCATGGTGGCAACAACGACGTGTTATCGCAATGCAAATTTATTATTAACACAACGCAGCTTAATTTGTTGCAATATTTAAATGTAATTGCAATCACAGTTTAATCGTGGCCATAACACCTACCTGTCGCAACAAAGGTTAGGACTAACACAACCCAATAATTTAGATGCAATAAGTGCCATTTATCGCAACCATTATAGTCCATGTTGCAATAGAGCCTCCTATTGCGACTAAATTTGTGGCGTTGCGAATACAAGTGGTTGGATTAGGGTAAAAACCTTGTAGTGTGAGTTAGTTACTAGCTCTAAGACAACTTCTCTAATAGTACTAACTTTTAGCACATAGCTCATAACATAAATAACTTCACATGACACTCTCACATAATCTTGGAATGTGTGTATGAGACTAGCTCTTGATCAAGAGCTAGCTTTTCTATCTCTTCTATTAAAATATGAAATAATATGCTTAGAGCTAGCTCATAAGTCCCTATTGGAGAAAACTTTTGCTTGCCACATACCCCTTTGATCACGGAAGTATAATGTTTTGGGCATTGACACAATCTTTACATGCAACTATCACTACTTTTTATATAAAAATATTCATTAAAAATATAAAATTATTACATTATAGAAATAATTTTTATAACTAATCTAATGATATTATTTTTATTTGACTAATCTAGATAGTTTTTATATACAAGTTATTAAAGTTAAAAAAAGTTTGACTACATAATTTTTAAAACATCGTAAATTCTTGAACGGAGGGAGTAGAGCACATAAGTTGTTTATCTACTAGTATCGATCGTTGTTCGAGGGGGCACCGACGCTTCAACAAGTGCTCATGTACGCAACTACCTCTGATTACTAGATATATGCTACAACACTCTAAACATGCACTACAAAGAAATGCTAGCATCAGGAAAGAGGGCTATATTTTCTCTCGCTTAAGCATCCGTGTGAGAGCACCTTGCATTGGATATATCAGCAAACATATTGCAAGCCAGCTTAGTTCTCTTTGCATGTGCAATTATAATATTAGTATATACCATGCTTTTTTTAAGGCAATATAGACCATGCCTTGTCTTGGCTATCCTTGACAAAGTGACTAGTTGTAATATATGCGGTATAAGCAAATATTCAGATTTAATTCTAATATAATTATAAATAAAGACATGATCACAGCAACATTTTAATGACTTAAGCAATGTACACATGTAAAAACATTAAGCTATTCCACCAGAATACTAAGCTCAGCATATATACTATGTATGTGATCAAAATCAACATAAGACTAAGGTTTAACATGTTATTTATTGCTCAGAAATATAGATGCACAAGATTTGATCTTGGTCATCACAACAATGACTAAATGTAATCTTGATTACATATAAAAGCCTATAAATTAGATCTTGAGCATAAATCAATCCTTGTTTTTTAAATGATACTACCTGATCACAAATATACCTTGCTAAACATAATCAATTCTCCCATTCAATTAACATGAACATCACTGATTATAGTAGCACAAGAGTATTCAGAAATCAACTATAGTGAATGAAATAAATCACAGAAATCTAAACCGAAACTACACTGAGCAGCAAGTATTGTCAAATAGCTTCAATGATCATAGTATAACAATAGCAAGTCAACCGAATGCTCAAGACTAATCTATACTCAATTTCACATACAATTTTAGATTTTTCATGTCATATCATCATTGAACACTAGTGCTTAGCCAACAAAATCACTTTGCAATATCTCCAGAATGGTAATTTGACAAGAACAGAAGCAAAGTAATATGAATGCCGAAATACTCACAACACTAGTGGTACTCAAAACAACTGAGTAGAAATCTAGGGAAGGCATGCCTCAAGGCGCTATCCCGGAAAACCAAACGCCTCGTAATGCTGCACAAGGAGACAAGGTTGATGGAGATACAATGCCAGCCTTCGAACTTCAGCACACAGAGAAGAAGAAGTCGAGGGTCGGGAAGGATGCCGCACAAGACCGACAGAATGTGCTGGCCAAGAGTACTCAAGAATACAAATACCAAGCGTCAATTTCTTCTTCCCTCAACTCGGTCGCGAGCCAGCCGAATTTAGTCCTCACGGGCAAAATCCCCAAATACCTTGATGCCAAGTCTCAAAAAGATATGGCACAAGAATCTACATAGGGAATACTGGAGAAGACCAATCCAGACCACTGTACTGTCGGCGCTAGTGAGAAAACACGGTGGGACAATAGCCTCAAGGCACAAACCGAGTCACAACCAAGAGAATAAAGAGATCAAGAGGAGGATAGCTGACAGATTTCTTTAGGTGCAAAGAGAGGAGAGAAGAGCTGTCTTATATAGGGAGGCGAGGAGGTGGCCAGCGGGCTACAGCCAACTGCTGATGTCGAGGCGCACAGGTTGGTGGCGCCTCTATCACCACTGCCATTGATGCAAGACCTGGCCGCCATAGGACTCAGTCAGACTGAGCTCTCCCAGGCACATGTGAGAGAGCCGACGCCTTATCCCCTCTGTTGTCCCACCAACAGGTGGGACCACCTTTTTTTCCTTTTCTCAAATTGGGAAATTACCCAATACCCTCAAAAATCCAACAGTCCCCACCAATTTATCAATTTGATAAAAGATGTTCATAAATCTTGTTTAATATACAGCTATTCGACGATAGGTACCTTGTGGGTTTGAACCCAAAGCATAGCAACAAGAACTACGACTCTGCACAGATAAAGAAAGACTTTGTCTTGATCCAATGCCTTGGTGTGAGAATTTTCGCCCAAGTTACATTTTGTACTTGGCGACTTGCCCTTTTCCCTCTCGAGTTGGGATGTTACGGTCATGTCCCCGTATCTAGCTCATGAGTACTTAAGAAAGTATACCCTTATCTTCCTTTGATCACGACCTCACGATCATACTCAAGTAGATGAATTCTCCAAGGAATCTTGTAGGATGATTCCCGAACCCATATAGGTATCAAATTCATTAAGAGCTATTGCTCAACCTCCCATACAGCAAAAGAGCACTGCAACTAATAGGACCCGTTAGATGTACTCTCTAATCTTACATAGTTTGTTATCCTAGAGTCTAGTTCATAGGATCTCTGATCTTCTAGGATATGTTACCACCAATGTGAGCCTTTACATTGGTATGAGCACCATTCCCTTAGACGCTACAAGGATGGCCTTCCACGTCAGTCCTTTAGCGAAAGGATCTACCAAGTTCCTTTTAGACTGATTGTATTCTATAGAAATAACACCCGTCTCTCTGGCATACCTTATCGACTTAAGTCGCCTCTTTATACATGTTGAGGACTTCATATTGTCTTTCCTACTCTTCGCCTTAACCAGAACGGTTTGGTTATCACAGTAGGTTAATATTGCTGGAATTGGCTTTTCTAGCACAGGTAGGTCAGAAAAGAGTTCTCTAATCCATTCTACTTCTATCATTTCTGAATCAAGTGCTACTAACTCAGCCTCCATAGTGGATCGTGTAAGGATAGTCTATTTAGAAGAGTTTTGTGAAATGGCCTCACCTGCTAGAGTGAACACATAGCCACTCGTAACCTTCATATCATCTGAGTCACTGATCCAGTTAGGATTACTGAATCCTTCCAAGACTGTTGGATGGCCAGAGTAATGTATTCCCAAATTTGAGGTCCCCTTTAGGTACCTAAGTACCCTTTCCAGTGCTATCCAATGATCATCTCCTGGATTGGATGTATAACGCTCAATCTGCTTACAACATATGAGATGTTAGGCCTCGTTACATTGGTTAGATATATTAAGAATCCAATACACTACAAGAAACATGGCCTTCTATGACGAATATGTGATGACAATGGAACAATCCGTCATTAAATGCTTCCGTTTATGACGTTTTTCATTAGCTGGTCCTACTTAATGACAGAAATATATTATTCGTCATAAAGTCCAATCCAAAATCGTCATTAACTAGTTAAGCATAATGTTTGTGACAAATTTATATGACAATATATTGCTTTGTCATAGTTATTTAGTGAATAAAAAAACAAATCTTATATATTCCACGATAGCATCCACAGGCCCACTTGCCCAGTAAACCGTACAGGCTACATCGTCAAACGTGGCAGTGTGGGGCCCACATGTCATCAAGAGTTGAAAATATGAAAAAGAAAAACAAAATTAACCCACTTGCCATGTATTACATCGTGTCACCAGGCAGGGGCGGATCTACAGTAGTTTATGGGTGTTCAGCTGAACACCCAAATTTTTTAGCAAAAAAACTAGTATATACAAGGTATAATACATATATATATTTAATTGGGTCAAAATAGCTATTTTGTAGCTCACTATTCACTGATCAGCCACGCAGCAGCAGCCCAGGCCCATTTTTGTGCGCCGATCGGACCGTCTCGCCGTCTCCCGATGACCCCATCCCACGATTCCCCGTCAGCTGCTAAACTGCTCCCCAATGCCCCACCGGTTCCTCCCCAATCCCTTAACCCTAGTAGTGCCGCGCGCGCGCGTCTTGAGCTCTCGCGCGCGCGCCGCGCGCGCCAGCGCGCGCGCCGCGTGACCTCGAGCTCAGCCGCTCGCGCCTCTGCCGCACCGCACCACCGCCATCGGACTTTCCTCGTGCGGCACTCGCCACGCTACCGCATCGGGTGAATTCCCCTACCACGTCCACGAGACCTTTGCTTGTCACGCTCGACTGCAAAGTGAGGCGAGCCGCCTGGCGTTCAGCTCCGGGTTCCAGCTCCGGCCGGCGGCCGCCGCCTTACCTCCGGGCTCCGGCTCCGCTCGAGCGCCACCGCGCCTCTGCGCCTCCGCGGCTCCGCCTGGACTGCCTCCGCCATTTTGGTGTGAGCTCCTCGTCTCTCTCTCTCTCTCTCAGTTCTCCAATTGCAATTTATATGTGCAGCAGCCAGCAGATCCACATACATCGGGCCATTGGGGGGAAGAAGTTGTCTCCAATCACCGAAGCTCAGGTAGCCAATCCTCCTCTGGCTCTCTTATCTGTTTTGTCCAAGTGCAATCCTTGTTGTGACTTATGAGTATATGGTGAATGCTATGTTGTTACCATGAATGATAAGTTTTTATCCTTTTTACAAGGTTCACGAGTGCTTCCATCCTATTTGATGCAGATGATGGCAGCTCTGTTGAAACTTAAAAGTTATGTTTATCAGTTTTTTGTACTTGGATGCAGGCCTGGATTTGGAGCATTATATCTGTGTGATAACTGATATGTACTAAGGAAAATGACCATGCAATATCATGAATGATATATTGTTACTATTTTTACAAGGTTCATGAGTGCTTCCATCCTAAATGATGCTGATGATGGCAGCTCTATTGAAACTTGAAAGTAATGTTTGACACAGCTAGCATGTCATCTACTCTGTGATTGCTGAATCTCTTTATATCACAAGCAAGGAGGGAGCTCCACATATAGACCAAGTTTTTAATTGGTTAAAACTTTCTACGCTTTTGCTCTTTCTAGTGACAATAATCAAAATATTCTCATTGCTCATCACAAACATCATCATTAGTTCATCACGGATGATGTACTCTTTTTGTTCCTCCGCAATGCTTGCAATTGCATTGGTTAGCCATGACTTTTGAATTTATTAATAGATCATGTTGTATTGATGTACTGGCATTGTTTTTCTTATGATTACAGGGTACGTTTACTCTTCAACAAGAAATAGAACTTGAGCGGCCGGGTATAGCAGGTACAACTATCCATCCAGATAACAAGATTACAGCAACCGCTGGTTGCAATCACAGGTTTGTTTTTCCATTCTTGGCCTTTCTCGTTGACCAGGGATGCTAATATACCTATTTTTATTGGCTTCCTAAATCAATTTGCCCAAGTTTATGCTTCTCGGTGACTCCTTGAAATTTCAGGGCCTGCTTGTGAGCATGAGCACATACAAGTTTATCTTTGTATCCATCACTTTTCTTATGATGTTAGAGCTGTTCAGTTAGTTGCTTTAAAGTTAGGTGACTTTCTTGTTTTATTTTTGTAATTGGAGTTTTGGTTGAACTTGTACTATTTCTTACTTGTGCTATTTGGTGAACTTATACTATGGTCTGGTGGGTCTAGTTTGGTCAAACTATGTTGTTGTTTCCAAATTTATGGTTGATGTATGAACTCTCATCTTTGTATGTATGCAATGAATTGATAAAATGTATTGTTGTTTATTGCAGCAATTTTCAAATAGGTACGGTGAAACAGATTCATTGCTAAAGCCCAAATAATAAGGCCCATGAATTTATCCACGAATCAAAAAGCTAAATGGTTTTTAAATGGGCAAAAATCAGGCCTAAAGCCTATTTAAGAATAGGCTAAATTTTAGTCTAAACTAAATTTAAATGGGCCAAGCCCAATAATCTATGACGACGAAATTTGTCACGATATTCTTTACACGTCACTTGCCACGTCATCTGCCATGTCAACTTCGCCACGTTAGCGTCCATGTGGCAGCTCCCTAGGCAATGATCCGTGACGTTTTTCATGACAATCTGGAGCGTCATAGTTGATTGTGACGAAAATGTACCGTCACTGAAGCTATGACGTTTTTTGTTGTTTCGTCATGGAAGGTGTTTAGAGACGCACCTTCTGTGACAGTAGCCTTTTCGTCACTAAGTCGTCACAAATTGGGTACAATGACAAAAAAACCACTGTTTGTGACAATATTTAATTGTCATAGAAGGCCTGTTGTGTTGTAGTGATAATTTAAGAATATTTAAGCTGGCCTCTTTCATGTCCAGTGTTTTTATGTAGCTTAGCATTTGGATCATAGGGTGTGGCAGCTGGCTTACAGTCCATAAATCCAAATCTGGTTAGGACCTTGTCCACATAATGGGATTGTGAAAGAGTAATCCTATTCTCACCCTTTATAAGCTTGATGTTTAAAATAGCATCAGCTTCACCCAGATCTTTCATATGAAAATTATGGGAGAAAAGACTTTGTTCTATTGATTACATCTACTTTGGTCCCAAAAAGCAATGTGTCATCCACATAAAGACACAGAATGACACGTTCACCCCTACTAAACCGATAGTAGACACATTTATCGGCTTCATTCACTCAAAAACCGACCGAGGTCACAGTACTATAAAATTTCTCATGCCATTGTTTGGGAGCTTGCTTTAGGCCATACAAAGATTTTATTAATCGATATAGTTTCTTTTCTTGCCCTTCAACCACAAAGCTATCGATCTATTGCATATAAATCTCCTCATCTAACTTTCTATTTAGGAAAGTGGTCTTTATATCCATTTGATGTACATGGAGTTTGTGTGTGGCAGTGTCAGACCCGGATTTTTCAACCTAGAATCCTCTGTGATTTACTACACTATTCCTTAGATCAGTAGATAATGCTCACAGATACATTGCTACATCATTTCATACATACCAAAACCATAATATTACATACTAGAGTTAAAATACACTACGTCGGGTGACAGTTTACAAAAGGACCAACCAGGCCAAATATCTATAGTACAAAAGACAACAACAAAAAGCATAAACATAAGCAGGACCAACATCCATAGGCAAGCGACTGAGGGGTAAATATGTGCAATAGGTATTATCTAGGTCTTGATAATAATTGCACATAATCTCCATCAAGTCTACTCGTCTAGGACTCGAACTCGTGAAAGTCGTCCTAATTCCTTTCATCGGCTCCTCCATCCGTGGCAGGTTCATCATTGTAAGCATAGTGGTCTTGGTTTTCTATTTCTGGTTTTGATAATATGAGGGTGAGCACAAATCCACTGTGCTCCGCAAGCCAATACACAGTATGCAAGTAAATAACATGTAGGGCTTATCAAGGAAAGGCTCAGGTTGTTTTGTTTGCCAGAAATTGCCTTTAAAGATTATGTTACATAGGAATTTCCTGTGACCTAGCAGTTTGAACTAAGACATGATATTTGGGTAAGAAGAAAGCTATAATAATAGTAGCACAGATTCCATCTACCATTACATGGCTCCTGCACCATATGCTAACACTTTAGCATTATAACCACTTACCTCATCATAGGGACGACACCCAGGGCAACACATCTCAGGGCTTTTCACTGCCCACCATTTTTCCAATCCCACCCACAAAGTTTTTGAAATAGAAATAGAACTACATCTGGTTAATTTCCCATGCCCAGCCTTTACCGTGTATATGGCTATTCGAATAGTTTTCACTCTATAGAGTTTATACACTTTCACCACAAGTGACAATCCTCCTGTTGCTCCACATAATTTCTTAGTCATGCAGTTGAGTAGATCGTCACAGTGACTTTTCAAAATATCTAACCCCTTTTGCTATCTCACCCTATGAGCTGCTCCCACTTGCGGTGGGTCCCATATGTTGTGAGGGATGTTTACCACAGATACTAGTGCGTTCGGACTCCGCTCTCCAGAACATTAACACAATAGGCAAACTTCACCCTCCACTTGGTGTCTCTTAAGCCTCACATTGCCCTTGCACTATTCGACTCCTTTCCCCTACCTGTGAGATGAGTATGGAGTTTCAATATATTTACTTAGCCAAGTTGCAATTTACAGATTTGTGGTTGTACTGTTTTACATAGGAGATCATAACAAGATTCAATCCTTAGAGTTGTCTGGGCGGTTCTACTACAATCTACACTCTCGTGCATCTACTACTGTCGTGGCTACGGGCTAAACAGGGAACGAGGGGACTGGTAGGAGAGGAAGAGGAGAGCCAGATCTGTGGAGAGGTGGTGAGAATGAGAGGAGGATGTCCCCCTTTGCCCCTCCAGGGGGCTTATATATATGTGAGTAGGGTAGAATGGGAAATCCCCATTCTACCCCTTAGTATTTACAAAGGATGGGGGTACACTGGTATATTTACACTGTTATAATCTTCTACACTATTGGGCCTATTACATGTTGGACTAGTTGCACGCCCGATCCACGGGGTTGGGCCACCCCTACAACAAGATACTCGACGGCGAAGCGCTGAGGTCCCGATGGGCGAGCTGACGCGATCAACCACCCCAGCCCCCCATTCCCTGACAGCAAGCATGAGGGTGCCGATGCAACTGATAGCTCGCAGACCCTAGAGGCAATGCCCGCGGGACCGCCGAGGTAGGGAGGCGGGACCGCCGTTCCCCTACCTTCAAAAAGGAGTGCCCGCGGGAAGCGGGCGCTTGGAGCGTAGGCCGAAGGCACTACGCACGCCGAGGTAGGGAGGCGAGACCGCCGTTCCCCTACCTTCAAAAAGGAGTGCCCGCGGAGCGGGCGCTTGGAGCGTAGGCCGAAGGCACTACGCACGCCGAGGTAGGGAGGCGAGACCGCCGTTCCCCTACCTTCAAAGGAGTGCCCGCGGGGAGCGGGCGCTGGAGCGTAGGCCGAAGGCACTACGCACGCCGAGGTAGGGAGGCGAGACCACCGTTCCCCTACCTCCAAAAAGGAGTGCCCGCGGGGAGCGGGCGCTTGGAGCGTAGGCCGAAGGCACTACGCACGCCGAGGTAGGGAGGCGAGACTGCTGTTCCCCTACCTTCAAAAAGGCGTGCCCGCGGGGAGCGGGCGCTTGGAGCGTAGGCCGAAGGCACTACGCACGCCGAGGTAGGGAGGCGAGACCGCCGTTCCCCTACCTCCAAAAAGGAGTGCCCGCGGGGAGCGGGCGCTTGGAGCGTAGGCCGAAGGCACTACGCACGCCGAGGTAGGGAGGCGGGACCGCCGTTCCCCTACCTTCAAAAAGGAGTGCCCGCGTAGAGCGGGCGCTGGAGCGTAGGCGAAGGCGTCGCACGCCGAGGTAGGGAGGCGGGACCGCCGTTCCCCTACCTTCAAAAAGGAGTGCCCCGGAGCGGGCGGTTGGAGCGTAGGCCGAAGGCACTACGCACGCCGAGGTAGGGAGGCGCGACCGCCGTTCCCCTACCTTCAACAAGGAGTGCCGCGGGGCGGCGCTGAGCGTGGCGAAGGCACTATGCACGCCAAGGTAGGGAGGCGAGACCGCCGCCCCTACCTTCAAAAGGAGTGCCCGCGCGGCGGCGCGCTGGAGCGTAGGCGAAGGCACCACGCACGCCGAGGTAGGGAGGCGAGACCGCCGTTCTCCTACCTTCAAAGGAGTGCCGGGAGCGGGCGCTGGAGCGTAGGCGTGAAGGCACCACGCACGCCGAGGTAGGGAGGCGCGACCGCCGCCCCTACCTTCAAAGGAGTGCCCGCGGCGAGCGGCGCTGGAGCGTAGGCGAAGGCACTCGCATGCGGAGTAGGGAGGGAGGCGCGACCGCGTTCCCCTACCTTCAAAGGAGTGCCGCGGGAGCGGGCGCTGGCGTAGGCGAAGGCACTACGCACGCCGAGGTAGGGAGGCGAGACCGCGCTCCCTACCTTCAAAAGGAGTGCCCGTGGCGGCGGCGCTGGAGCGTAGGCCGAAGGGAATACGCACGCCGAGGTAGGGAGGCGAGACCGCCGTTCCCTACCTTCAAAGGAGTGCCGCGGGAGCGGGCGCTGGGCGTGGTCGAAGGCACTCGCAAGCCGAGGTAGGAGGCGAGACCGCCTTTCCCTACCTTCAAAGGAGTGCCCGCGCGCGGGCGCTGGAGCGTAGGCGAAGGCACTCGCATCGAGGTAGGAGGCGCGACCCCGCCCCTACCTTCAAAGGAGTGCCGCGGGAGCGGGCGCTAGAGCGTAGGCGAAGGCACTCGCACGCCGAGGTAGGGAGGCGAGACCGCGTTCCAATACCTTCAAAAGGAGTGCCCGTGGCGGCGGGCGCTGGAGCGTAGGCCGAAGGTACTACGCGCGCCGAGGTAGGGAGGCGAGACCGCGTTCCCTACCTTCAAAGGAGTGCCGCGGGAGCGGGCGCTGGAGCGTAGGTCGAAGGCACTACGCAAGCCGAGGTAGGGAGGCGAGACCGCCGTTCCCCTACCTTCAAAAAGGAGTGCCCGTGGCGGCGGCGCTGGAGCGTGGCGAAGGCACTCACGCACGCCGAGGTAGGGAGGCGATACCGTCGCCCCCTACCTTCAAAAGGAGTGCCGCGGGAGCGAAGCGCTGGAGCGTAGGCGAAGGCACTCGCACACCGAGGTAGGGAGGCGAGACCGCCGTTCCCTACCTTCAAAGGAGTGCCCGCGGCGGCGCGCGTGGCGTAGGCCGAAGGCACTCACGCACGCCGAGGTAGGAGGCGAGACCGTCCTTCCCTACCTTCAAAAGGAGTGCCCGCGGGTGCGGCCGCTGGAGCGTAGGCGAAGGCACTCACGCACGCCGAGGTAGGGAGGCGAGACCGCCGCCCCTACCTTCAAAGGAGTGCCCGCGGAGAGCGGGCGCTGGGGCGGGGACGAAGGCACCACGCACGCCGAGGTTGGGAGGCGACACCGCCGCCCCTACCTTCAAAGGACCGCCGCGGGAGCGGGCGCTGGAGCGTGGCGAAAGGCACGACGCCGCCGAGGTAGGGAGGCGTGACCGCCGCCCCTACCTTCAAAAGGAGTGCCGCGGGAGCGGCGCTTGGGCGTTGGCGAGGCACTCGCACGCCGAGGTAGGAAGGCGAGACCGCCGTTCCCCTACCTTCAAAGGAGTGCCCGCGCGAGCGGCGCTGAAGTGTAGGCCGAAGGCACTACGCACGCCGAGGTAGGGAGGCGAGACCGCTGCCCCTACCTTCAAAGGAGTGCCGCGGGAGCGCTGGAGCGTAGGCCAAGGCAAGATGCACGCCGAGGTAGGGAGACAGACCGCCGTTCCCTACCTTCAAAAGGAGTGCCCGCGAGAGCGGGCGCTGGAGCGTAGGCCGAAGGCACTCACGCACGCCGAGGTAGGGAGGCGCGACCGCCGTTCCCTACCTTCAAAGGAGTGCCGCGTGGGCGGCGCTGGAGCGTAGGCCGAAGGCACTCGCACGCCGAGGTAGGGAGGCGCGACCGCGTTCCCCTACCTTCAAAGGAGTGCCCGCGCGAAGGGCGCGAAGCGTGGGCCGAAGGCACTACGCACGCCGAGGTAGGGTGGCGAGACCGACGTTCCCCTACCTTCAAAAAGGAGTGCCCCCGGGGAGCGGGCGCTTGGAGCGTAGGTTGAAGGCACTACGCACGCCGAGGTAGGGAGGCGAGACCGCCGTTCCCCTACCTTCAAAAAGGAGTGCCCGCGGGGAGCGGGCGCTTGGAGCGTAGGCCGAAGGCACTACGCACGCCGAGGTAGGGAGGCGGGACCGCCGTTCCTCTACCTTCAAAAAGGAGTGCCCGCGAGAGCGGCGCTGGAGCGTAGGCGAAGGCACTCGCACGCCGAGGTAGGGAGGCGTGACCGCCGCCCCTACCTTCAAAAAGGAGTGCCCGCGTGGAGCGGGCGCTTGGAGCGTAGGCAGAAGGCACTACGCACGCCGAGGTTGGGAGGCGACACCGCCGTTCCCCTACCTTCAAAGGACTGCCGCGGGAGCGGCGCTGGAGCGAGGCGAAGGCACGACGCCGCCGAGGTAGGGAGGCGTGACCGCCGCCCCTACCTTCAAAAGGAGTGCCGCGGGAGCCGGCGCTGGGCGTTGGCGAAGGCACTCACGCACGCCGAGGTAGGAAGGCGAGACCGCCGTTCCCCTACCTTCAAAAGGAGTGCCCGCGCGAGCGGCGCTGAAGTGTAGGCCGAAGGCACTCGCGCGCCGAGGTAGGGAGGCGAGACCGCTTCCCCTACCTTCAAAGGAGTGCCGCGGGAGCGGCGCTGGAGCGTAGGCCGAAGGCACTCGCACGCCGAGGTAGGGAGACGGGACCGCCGCTCCCTACCTTCAAAGGAGTGCCCGCGGAGAGCGGGCGCTGGAGCGTAGGCCAAGGCACTCACGCCGCCGAGGTAGGGAGGCGCGACCGCGCCCCTACCTTCAAAGGAGTGCCCGCGTGAGCGGGCGCTGGAGCGTAGGCCGAAGGGACTACGCGCCGCCGGTAGGGAGGCGCGACCGCCCGTTCCCTACCTTCAAAAGGAGTGCCCGCGGCGGCGGGCGCTGAAGCGTAGGCGAAGGCACTCACGCACGCCGAGGTAGGGAGGCGAGACCGGCGTTCCCCTACCTTCAAAAAGGAGTGCCCACGGGGAGCGGACGCTTGGAGCGTAGGTTGAAGGCACTACGCACGCCGAGGTAGGGAGGCGAGACCGCCGTTCCCCTACCTTCAAAAAGGAGTGCCCGTGGAGAGCGGGCGCTTGGAGCGTAGGCCGAAGGCACTACGCACGCCGAGGTAGGGAGGCGCGACCGCCGTTCCCCTACCTTCAAAAAGGAGTGCCCGCGTGGAGCGGGCGCTTGGAGCGTAGGCCGAAGGCACTACGCACGCCGAGGTAGGGAGGCGCGACCGCCGTTCCCCTACCTTCAAAAAGGAGTGCCCGCGTGGAGCGGGCGCTTGGAGCGTAGGCAGAAGGCACTACGCACGCCGAGGTTGGGAGGCGACACCGCCGTTCCCCTACCTTCAAAAAGGACTGCCCGCGGGGAGCGGGCGCTTGGAGCGTAGGCAGAAGGCACGACGCTCGCCGAGGTAGGGAGGCGTGACCGCCGTTCCCCTACCTTCAAAAAGGAGTGCCCGCGCGCGGCGCTGGAGCGTAGGCCGAAGGCACTACGCACGCCGAGGTTGGGAGGCGAGACCGCCGTTCCCCTACCTTCACAAACAAGTGATACACTCCCTGGTGTAACGCGCTCGAAGGTGCGACATCCAGGTGCCGCATCACTATGGCGAGGCACTCCCTAGTGTCTCGGCCATCGCGCAATTTTTATACTCCGTAGAGTGCGTGAGGGTAACTGGTGCATGCGAAGGTGGACCTCGGCGCACGACTTGTTTATAGTCCGCGGACACTCGCGTGCGGAGGCAGACCTCGGCGCACGACTTAATTTATAGTCCGTAGACTAGTGCGTGCGGAGGCGCACCTCAGCGCACGACTTGATTTATAGTCCGCGGACTCTCGCGTGCGGAGGCAGACCTCAGCGCACGACTTAATTTATAGTCCGCAGACTGGTGCGTGCGGAGGCGGACCTCAGCGCACGACTTGATTTATAGTCCGCGGACTCTCGCGTGCGGAGGCAGACCTCGGCGCACGACTTAATTTATAGTCCGCGGGCTCTCGCGTGCGGAGGCAGACCTCGACGCACGACTTAATTTATAGTCCTTAGACTCTCGCGTGCGGAGGCAGACCTCGGCGCACGACTTAATTTATAGTCCGCGGACTGTCCCATGCGGAGGCAGATCTCGGCGCACAACTTAATTTATAGTCCTTGGACTCTCGCGTGCGGAGGCAGACCTCGGCGCACGACTTAATTTATAGTCCGCGGACTCTCGCATGCGGAGGCAGACCTCGGCTCACGACTTAATTTATAGTCCGCAGACTGGTGCGTGCGGAGGCGGACCTCAGCGCACGACTTGTTTAGAGTCCGTAGACTTGCGCAGGGACAACACCTGCGTCTTATTTATGCTCCGTAGAGAGCGTGGGATCAGCATCCCCGTCTTGTTTATACTCCGTAGAGTCGCGCGTGCGGAAGCCGAGCTCAACGCTACGCCTTATTTAAAGTCCGTGGACCGTGCGTGCGGAAGCCGAGCTCAACGCTACGCCTTATTTATAGTCCGTAGATCGCCGCGTGCGAGCGAGGCTCAACGCTACGCCTTATTTAAAGTCCGTAGATCGGTGTGTGCGGAGCTAGGCTCAACGCTACGCCTTATTTATACTCCGTGAGTGCGCGCGAGGCGTCCCCGTTGCGTCTTATTTAAAGTCCGTGATCGGCGTGCGGAGCTAGGCTCAACGCTACGTTTATTTAAAGTCCGTAGACTGGTGCGTGCGGAGCTAGGCTCAACGCTACGTCTTATTTAAAGTCCGTAGACTGGTGCGTGCGGAGCTAGGCTCAACGCTACGTCTTATTTATAATCCGTAGACTGTCGCGTGCGGAGCGAGGCTTAACGCTACGTCTTATTTAAAGTCCGTAGACTGGTGCGTGCGGAGCTAGGCTCAACACTACATCTTATTTATAGTCCGTAGACTCGCGCGTGCGGAGGCGGACCTCGACGCTACGTCTTATTTAAAGTCCGTAGACTATGCCGAGGCGCCAGGCCGTCGTGCGATTTAAATAAAAAACGAGGACCAAAGCAAAGGCATCAAAGAAATGGCCGAAGACTTGCGAGAACAAAATGCTCCAGAATGCGGTACTAGAAAAGCCTACGGTAACCCAAAACAGGCCAAAACCGTAGAAGCAAAAACGGCCAAATCGAGCGACAATATGCTGCGTAATCGTTTCCTTAAAGCCATATGCAGTACGTACCGAGCGGGACGGCTGTACGCTAGTGGAGGCCGAGGGCGAGGGGGCTCCGAGGCGGCCTTTTGCGGCTCGACAGACCGGTGACGCATGTGCCTGGGCCATTCATGCAGTGCTTGCAACAAAGCCTGGGTGCCTTCACGTGATGAATGCTTGTGCTATGCACACATGTGCCTGGACTCCGGAAGCTCGGCGAAGACGTCGGTGGGTTTGGCGAAGACCACTCCGGTCACACCGGAGTCTTCGAAGACATTGCGGGGACCTCGGGGACTGAGTCTTCAAAGCCGGCGAAGTGGCATTAGCGGGCCGCTCGGCTCCGCGTCGCCGAAGCCGTGCGTCGACCTCCGCCCGCCCTCGCGCGTGGTCGCGACTCGTCGCTGAAGCCGTGCTTCGACCCCCGCTTGTCTTCGCTACGTGGTTCATCGGAGACGAGGAGCCATACATAGGCCGTGCGGAGCGCGCTCGTAGTCTTGGCGCGACGTGGAGACGAGCGAGTGGAGGTCCTCCCGGGAAGCTGGTACTTCATGAGGCGAAGGCCGAAGACGTTTCGCGGAGGTGAGCGCAGTCCAGCGAGCTCGGCGAGACATGGCGCAGAGCAGGCGACAACGCGCGGTGTCGAGGCTTGTCGAAGTCGAGCTCGCTGAGGCTTGGCGAAGTCCAGCTCGCGAAGGCTTGACGAAGCCCAGCTCGCGGAGGCTTGGCGACTTCCAGCTCGCGGAGGCCACGTCCA
This sequence comes from Dendrocalamus sinicus, assembly GCA_036346575.1. Classification (NCBI taxonomy): domain Eukaryota; kingdom Viridiplantae; phylum Streptophyta; class Magnoliopsida; order Poales; family Poaceae; genus Dendrocalamus; species Dendrocalamus sinicus. The sequence continues at coordinate 19,011,499 of CM070645.1, forward strand.
GCGCGTAGACTCAGCGCAGCGGAGATGAGGCCCCACCGGATCTCTGCTGTGAACGCATGCATGGAACGCGGAGGCAGCGTCAGTGCGAAGACGAGGCTTCGCTCGACACGCGGAGACCCGTGGGCGACGAAGGTGGTCGGGGAGCTGCGAAGCCAACACGCGAGGAGCCGAAGTCGAGGACGACGACGTGGCGCCCGACGCAGCGCGTGCAAGCACACTGACCAGCCGCCGTCGCTGCCGTGCCATGGCAGCGTGCGTACGCGGGCGTGTACACACGCGTACGAGCTCCGCCGCACGCGGCCGCCGCCACCGCCGGGCCGACTGGTCGCCGTCGTTGGCCGGCACTCCTACTAACCTGCGGGTAGACAGGAAGAGAGAGAGACTTCGGGAGCCCCAAATGCATGCATGCAGACTTATGGATGAATATTTGGATGTATGGCTTAAACTGCATGCGCGCCCGAAAGAACGTGAACGAATAAGAATGCATGGTTGAATAGATGACGTGAATGGATAACTTCATGCATGGGGGTATTCACGTGAATGGTCTTGTTTTTTTTGTTTTTTTTGGTGCACGCATGGACGGAGCAGCAGCGCAGACTTCGACTGTACGCGAAGCCGGAGCACTTCGTCGCGAGACCGAGGATCATGTCGCGGAGGCCGGCGGAGTGCCTGTAGGGCTCGGAGGCGCTCGAGAGCGACATACGGAGCGACGCCACCCGGAGCCGGTTGCTTGTGGACTCTCGCGCCAAGTACACGATCGTCGCTGCGGAGTACCTGGGCGTAGACGCCATCGCCAGGCTGCAGCGGCTGTAGCTCATGCATGCAAAGCTATTGCGGACGGGTGCATGTAACGTGGAGAGAAAAAGAAGCTTTATGCCCGCATGGGTGGCTAACTCGCGTACGCAAGCATGTGTTGAGATTTTATGTATGTATGCTTGAGTAAATACTTGGCTGGATCATGCATGTATATGTAAAGGATGTTGGATCAGAGTGCCACAACCTGCAATCACACACTCACAGATGCAAAGTGGACAAGAAACACACGCGAGAATGGCCTCTGAAACTCAGAGATTTTTCCACTGAAACTCTGAATCGGTTCTCTGGACGTGCTACAGTGTCCCGAGCGAAAATGCAGGGGAATACCCAAAACAACACCACAGACTCAAAACTGATCTCCGAGAGAGATGCTACATGCAAACAACTACCTGGTCCATGATCCTTATAACTCGGATCACAACCTTACAACTTATGCATGACAAATAAAATGGACTTGACTTTTTAACACTCCCGAACGCAGACTGCTCTTCAGGTTTTCAGACTGCAATGCGCCTGAAACAGCAGCAACAAGCTTGCGCTGGCTGTTTATTTAAAACTGAAACTGACACTCTGACTCAATGCCATCAAAACAAGATTAGTGATAACATTCTCCCCCCTAATCTTGTTTCCCATTTGCTGTATCCACCATGCCAAGCTTCTCCCTCATTTCAAGAAATTTGACACGACCAAGTGACTTTGTTAGAATATCTGCCAACTGCTCTTCAGTTCGCACATGCTCCACTTCAATCTTCTCATTTTCCACACAATCACGAATGAAATGGTATCTTGTTTCAATGTGTTTGCTCCTATCATGGTGTACAGGGTTTTTGCACAATGATATGGTTGACTTGTTGTCAATCAATAACCTGAACTTCTTTTGTTCTTGATTCAACATATCACTCAGCAACCTTGCCATCCAGATCCTTGACAGGCAGACGTTGTCGCGCAATATACTCACTTCACATGACGATAAAGCCACCACTTTCTGCTTCTGTGACAGCCAAGCAATCAGATTTGAGCCCAAATAAAACACAGCACCAGAGGTACTTTTGCGATCATTTGCATCTCCGGCAAAGTCACTGTCGCTATACCCGATTAGATCCATATTACTGCTGAACCTTCTTCCATAGAAACATCCCAAACTGAGAGTGCCACTCACATACCTGAGAATCCTCTTCACTGCATTCATGTGTTCCACGGTGGGCCTTTCCATGAAACGGCTGACAATACCCATCGAAAATGCAATGTCGGTAGGTATTCACGGATACCTTAAGCTTCCAATGATACTTCTGTACAGTGTTGGATTAACTGGAGGACTTTTGCTTTCTTTGCTCAATTTTAATCTCTCTTCCATAGGAGTAACACAAGGATTGCACTTCTCCATACCTGCTGCCCGCAGCAACTTCTCAGCATATGTGGACTGACACAGTGTTATGCCATCACTTGTTTGCTTGACTTGAATCCCCAAATAGTAACTAAGCAAACCGAGATCACTCATTTTGAATAATTGCTGCATTTGAGTTTTGAATGCAGTAATCTCTGCCTTGCTTGACCCTGTAATAATCAAGTCGTCCACATATACACCAACCAACAAAATTGAGGAGTCCTCTACCCTTTTATAAACAGCATGTTCCAATGGGCTGCGAGTGAATCCAAGCTTTGTCAAACTTGAATCCAGCTTGATGTTCCATGCTCTTGGTGCTTGCCGGAGTCCATACAACGCCTTCTTCAATCTCAACACTTTGTGCTCTTGGCCTTTTACTTCGAAGCCGGGAGGTTGTGACACAAACACCTCTTCAGCTAATTCCCCGTTCAAGAATGCTGATTTTACGTCCATGTGATGGACTTGCCAACTCTGTTGTGCTGCCAAGCTCACAATCAACCGCACGGTCTCCATCCTTGCAACCGGCGCAAAAACTTCGTCGAAATCCACACCATGCTTCTGAACATAACCCTTCGCGACTAACCGAGCTTTGTACTTGACAATAGCACCGGTGGGATCTTTTTTCACTTTAAAGACCCACTTCAATCCTATGGGCTTTTGAGTGCCTGAGCTCTCCACCAGCTTCCATGTCTCATTCTCCTCAATAGAGCTCAATTCCTCTTGCATTGCCTCCCTCCAACACTTTTCTTTCACTGCCTCTTCAAAACAGGTTGGCTCTTCTGCTGTCAACATGCAGAATTCCAAGTCTTCAGGTTCCAGCTGAGTTGGTTCGGTGGCATCATATATTTCCTGGAGTGATCTAAACCGATGAGGGGCTTCACTTGATGACTCACTTGGCATTGCTGAAACTGAACCCGCCGGTGTGTTTGGAGACGAAACAGCCGGCGTGGATGGTGGACTGCTATGCTGCACATGCACAGGTTCTTCACTGCTGCTATCTCCACCGAAGTTTCCAGCAGCTCCTGCATTCCCAATGCTTGTATCTTCATAAACACCATCTGAAGTTGGCTCTTGTTGGTCTGAATTCTGCTCTTGACTTGCTTCACCAAACTGCTCAACATGGATTGTGAAAGAATCACCATGGTTTCCCTGCCTATCATCATGTGTGTATTCTTCCCAGGGCCATGAAGCTTCCTCATCAAATACAATGTCCCTACTAATACACACCTTGCTGTTATTTGGGTTGTAAAAGCGATAGGCTTTGGAACCAACTTCATAGCCTATGAATACCATACGAGTACTCCTATCTTGTAACTTACTGAGGTGAGGAGCTGCAGTTCTCACATGTGCCACACATCCAAAAGTTCTCAAGTGATGTACTTGAGGCTTTCTTTTGTAGAAAGCTTCATATGGTGTTTTCCCGGTAACACTCTTTGTCAGTGCTCTATTTAGCAAATATACAGCCGTAGTTGCAGCTTCACCCCAGAATTTGCGAGGCATTCTCTTGCTTTTCAACAGGCTTCTAGTCATACCGACAATAGTCTGATTTCTCCTCTCGGCTACTCCGTTTTGCTGGGGAGTGTAAGGTGCCGTGAGAAATCTTTTCAAACCCAATTCATCGCAGAAGTTGTGAAATACCTTTGAGGTGAACTCCCCACCTCTATCTGTCCTCAAGGCTTTAACTTTCAAACCAGTTTCCAGCTCAACCTTCGCTTTCACTGACTTGAACGCAGTCAGTGCTTCATCCTTGGTTTTGATGAGGACAAGCCACATGTATCTGGTACAATCATCCACAACCAGCAAGAAATACTTCTTCCCAGATGGTGTGGCTGGAGATATGGGTCCACACAAATCTGCATGAAGTAACTCCAGAGGTACTTGTGCCCGAAAGCTTGTAATTTGAGGAAATGGTAGTCTGTGTTGTTTGCCAACCAAACATCCCTCACAAAGCTGCTCTACATGATCAATCATTGGTAATCCTTCAACCATATGCTGCCTTGCCATGTCCCTCAGTGATCTGAAATTTAGATGACCATACCTTGCATGCCAAAGCCAATCTTTCTCCTTGAGTACCGACAACAGGCATACTGGTTTTGCCGGCTGAAGCTTCAGTAAATACAGTCTGTTGGTTGCTCTTTTAACTTTCACCAGCAGCTGCTTCTCTTGATCATAAATCTTCAGAGTCCCATCTTCAATAGTTGTCCCAAACTCAGAATGTTACTCTTCAACTGTGGTATGTAGTAGACTTCAGTCAGTGCCTTATGCTGCTCAGACTGACAATGGAACAAGGCTGTTCCTCGTCCACAGATTTCTGCAAGGGAACCGTCTCCAAATCTCACTGTCCCTGCCACTGTGGTATCCAGATCAGTGAACACTTCTCGATTTCCAGACATATGGTTGCTCGCACCTGAATCTAAATACCAAGTCAGACTCTTCAGGCCACACACATCACCCAGATTTGGAAGGACATTTTCTTCATTCAACAGCACAGTTGCAGCAGGGAGATTTGTCAGGTGCATTGGTCCATTGACTTGCATCATCAACAAAGCTGGCTCATCATCATTCTTTTCAACAAAATGTGCTTTCATCTCTTTCTTCTTTGACTTACATTCTGAAGAATAATGACCATAATTCTGACAATTATAACATCTCACCTTGGTCTTATCAAACTTGAACTCTTTGTCAGTTCTATTGTCAGACTTATGCTCTTTGTCGGTTTTGGGTGAGTTGCTCCAGTGACCGCGCCCTCGCCCACGTCCACGGCCTCGGCCGCGTCCAAAACCTCCTCTGCTGGAGTTGCCTCCTGAAGTCTCCCCTCCTTTTTTCTCTTCTTTGGCTTTCCACTGAGCCCTAGTGAGGAGAACATGCTCATCATCATCATCTTCAGCACTGCGCAGTCTCTCTTCATGAGCCTTCAACCTCCCAATTAACTCCTCCACAGTCATATTCTTCAGATCTGCGAATTGCTCAATTGAACTAACAATTTGCAAGAATCTGTTTGGAAGGGACCGCAACATTCTCTTGACAACATAAGAATCTTCCACCTTGTCACCAAGTTCCCTGATCTTGTTGACAATTGTCCCCACCTTGAAAGCATAATCTTCAATGGTTTCGGTGGACTTCATCTTGAGACCATCGAATTCCTCCTTCAGAGATTGAACCCGAGCCTCCTGCACACGCTCAGCTCCTAAGAACATGACTTTCAAGGCCTTCCATACCTCCTGCGCACTCTTCTTTTTCGCCACAAGAAAGAGTACATCTTCTGGTATAGCACTGAGGATTGCTGCCCGTGCAATCTTGTTCTTCTTTGCGTCCACCGGTTCTTTCGGATCTTCAGGTTCTACCACGTCCCAAAGATCATGAGCTTCCATCACCGCTTGCATCTTGATAGACCACGCCGAGAAATTCGATCGGTCAGGACGGGATATGACAGTCCGCCTGAAGCTTCTTTCCCGGATCCAGCCATGGTCGCCGCCGGCAGATTAGGACACTCACCGGCTCTTTTCTTCACCGGTCCAAGCTCTGATACCAAATGTTGGATCAGAGTGCCACAACCTGCAATCACACACTCACAGATGCAAAGTGGACAAGAAACACACGCGAGAATGGCCTCTGAAACTCAGAGATTTTTCCACTGAAACTCGAATCGGTTCTCGGGCGTGCTACGGTGTCCCGGCGAAAATGCGGGAATACCCAAAACAACACCACAGACTCAAAACTGATCTCCGAGAGAGATGCTACATGCAAACAACTACCTGGTCCATGATCCTTATAACTCGGATCACAACCTTACAACTTATGCATGACAAATAAAATGGACTTGACTTTTTAACACTCCCGAACGCAGATCGCTCTTGTGTTTTCAGATCGCAATGCGCTGAAACAAGAGCAACAAGCTTGCGCTGGCCGTTTATTTAAAACTGAAATCGACACTCGACTCAATGCCATCAAAACAAGATTAGTGATAACAAAGGATACGAGACGACCTCGCACTGAAGATCCTCCACACGCGACGAGGTCCGGAGCTGAGCCGCGCGCGGAGGCGGGTGCAGGCGGAGCCAAGCACGCGGGCGGAGGCCGAGAATGCGGAGACTCAACGTGAGGTGGCCACTGGCGGGACACCGTGCTCCATGGCGACCTCGGCGTCCACAGGCTATGGAGGTCCGTCACGAAGACGCCATGAATGCTCTACCGAGGCACCTGTCTTTACCTGCATGAGAACGAGAGAGAACATAGAACTCTTTGCATGCTCCGGCGCGGCGAAGACCTCAACTCACGGAGGCTCCGTAGACACGGAGATGTGCTAGGCGAGATGTCCCCTGCGCGGAGTCTAGCACAGACGAGCCGAAGGCGCATGGGCTAATCTGCACGGACACCGAGGCATCATTTTCCTGGGCGAAGACGCCGTCGCCGAGCTCATGCCTGTTGCGGGCGCATGCCTGGAACAAGGAGAAATAGAGAAAGCCACTCCCTGAAGGATAAACTTTGCTGGGCGCATGCCCGAACTTGGACGGATGGGAGTGCCTGCACGGACAAATGCGTGACGGCGCAGTCGCCGACGACGCGGAGGCCACCACCCGGGCAGACGCCGCCGGCGCTCGGCGCAGACTTTGAGGGCAGATGTTATAGTACGCACGATGGGATAAAGCAAGACGACGCTTCGTACAAATTGACCGAAAAGATCCAAATCTTTATCAACCTGTTACCTTTTCTTACCCTTTTGTTGAACGCTGAAGAAATCCCTTCCCTACGCAACTTCTTGTCGTCCCCACAGACGGCGCCATCTGTCGTAGCTACGGGCTAAACAGGGAAAGAGGGGACTGGTAGGAGAGGAAGAGGAGAGCCAGATCTGTGGAGAGGTGGTGAGAATGAGAGGAGGATGTCCCCCTTTGCCCCTCCTGGGGGCTTATATATATGTGAGTGGGCCCATTCTACCCCTTAGTATTTACAAAAGATGGGGGTACACTGGTATATTTACACTGTTATAATCTTCTACACTATTGGGCCTATTACATGTTGGACTAGTTGCACGGCCCAGTCACGGGGGGTTGGGCCACCCCTACAACAACTACAACAGCCTCTCTTACCATCCACTCAGACATTTAAGCAAGTTGGGGTTTTTGGGAGCATAAAATATTCATAAGAAAATATTTCAGCCATTTCCACCCATGACTTCCCAAATCAGTTTTTCTCAATTAAAAGTTATGCTTGGGGCATGTTGGCGCCCCCAAGTATCTAAGCCATACTAAGTATGGCGTGTAATTATAGACTTGTTTTTGAAAGGTTACCATCATAATTTCCCTAGGGTGACAAGGCTCAATGCTTAAATGTTCGAAAGAGTGTAATATTAACAAGTTAAATAATGGGCATGCAACTAGAATATTAAAAAGCATATATTTGCATATGAAATGACATCATGGAATTTGATAATTTAAAACAAAAATAATTTGCAGAAAGTGTAGGTTCAACATAATCAAAGTATTGACTTGCCTTAGTTACAGTTGGTTTGGTCTTGCTGGTCATCACTCGCTTCAGCTTCTACCTCTTCCTCTTATGCCTCGTACGCTATTTTATGTTGCGTGAAAATTTGAATAAAAATTAGTAAACCAAATAAATTCTCACAAAAATTCAAATGAGCTCCAAAATTTATGGTTTCGGTTCCATTGGATAGATATTGAATTTAGAAATTTGTTTCAATCAATTGGAGCTAAGATGAATAAGTTATGCCAATTGAAAGTTCTCAGTTTAAATTAATTGAAAAATTAAAAAGAAACAGAGAGAGAGAGCTTCTCACAGCTTGGACCCATGGTGTTTTTTTAAATTTTGTTTTATTTTCTTTTCATGCTCTTTGACATGTGGAACCAGTTACTATTTACTTAATGGGTATGGCCCATAGGTCAGTAGGGGGGCAATAGAGAGGCTCGCCGCTAGCGACAGAGGTGGTGGCTGGAGGTGAGCATCCACAAATTGGATTGCTCATGCCTGTGCCCACCCCTAGACAAAACCTCGTTGGCCAATTTGGCCAGAGCGATGGCTGGCGACAGCCATGGGCGGTGGCGAAACAAGGTAGGGTGGCTACAACGACTCAAAATGATTCAAAGCAATTCCTTACTTTGGGAGCATTTTGTGGAGGGCAAGAGGTTACCTTGGCGGTCTACGTGACCTAGGAGTTGCGGTGGTGGTCTGGCGGCTTGAGGCAGCAAGGAACAAAGGAGGCGCACGGTGTCGACGAGGTGCAGGCGATGAGGGGTCTGGCCGAGGGTGGGGATGGTATCGCCGTACTCCAAGGAGGCCCCGGCTTGGTGGAATCGGTCCGCGGTGGCTCTAATTGATAGTTTTTCTGTCGGTTGGTGCTGGAGAAGATGTGGCCATTGGAGCTCCAGTGGGCTATTTCAGGGTGATTCTCCACCGGATAGTTTTTGGATGAATCTCCCTTGGGGCCACTATGCCACTTGCTTTCTCTTGTGGTTAGCTTCCAAGTTCTTCCTTTCATTCTCTAGGATCAGTGTTTTGTTCACCAGTTGATGTTAACTAGAGAAGTCTTGAATGATCAGCTGCACACGTAGATCCTCATTCATACCCTCTAAGAACCTATAAATCTTTTCCTCCTCTTCCACCACGTCTTTTGAAGCATAGCGAGCGAGTTGGTTGAACTTGGTGAGGTATTCGCTAACAGACATGTTTCCCTATTTCAAGGTACGGAATTCATTCTTCTTTATCCTCATCACCCCTGTAGGGACAAAGTTGGCTTTGAAGGCTATCTTGAACTCCACCCACGGGATGGCTTGATGGGCACGCCGAGCTTGAGGGGCTTGGTTGGCTTGATTTGCTCCTCCTTCTCCTTCTACATTTCCTCCTGCAGCTGCTCCATGTCTTTCTGCTTCTCCCTTGGAGTCATCTTTAGTCATGGCACCTTTGTGGCCTCGGGCAAACAAGTAGTTCTCCCACTAGGCTGCTACTGCTCCCTTAAGTTGGTGGGCAGATCCGATCTTCCTCTGCACATCTAGCAAGTCGCAGTTTCCTTTTGGTATCTCAAAGCTAGTCTTCAGCCTCGAGGGGTTCATCTGCTAAGGAGAAGGTCAGGGGTCGAGTCCTTAAGAAGTCAGCCAACTTTGAACTGTGGTTGCTAACATTGGCTTGCTGACCGATATAGATGACATGTAGAATCTGTGTTTGTTGTGCCATGACTTGCACCATGGTGGGGTTGATCAATGGGGGTGGAAGATCGACTCCTTGGCCCTGGCCTCTACCCTGACCTGCAGGCAGCGTTCCTTGGTTGGCATCAACATCGGCCTGTATGTCTGGATTGGTGCTGGCTAGGGCTCGGGTAACTCTCTGAGTAGCCATCTTCAGATACCATTTTGCACTTAGCCACACATGCTAGACAAGTGAGTTATTGGCCCACAACATTTATGTAGAAACCACCTAAGTAAAATAAATGACAAAACAATTTTCAATACAAGGCCTATGCCTGGCCACATGTCATTCATATATAAGGGTTCACATAGCTTAGCATATATAGCACGTAGGCTAGGCTGAGCATCATATTTACACACAACACTTAAGGTTCATAACATACACGACTACTGTACTAGCACCTAACATAGCTTCTAACTATTACAGGGGATTAGTGCTCACTATCACCATACAACACATAGCAAGCACTATAATAGACTATCTACTCCATGAAGCTGGCTCCTGGGCAGGAGGGGCTATAATCTGGAGACTGGGAGTGGGAGCGACTGCCACTGAAGTCTGAGGAGTCTGAGTAGGAGTGACTATGGCCACGATGGGTTTCTCTGAGGTTGATAACTACCTGTGGACCAGGGGGTCACACGCTCTTGCAAGTGGTGAGTCTCGTGCAGGGCCCGTTGGCCCGCGACTGAGGTGGAATAGGATCTGTAGTAATGATAGCAGGTGCAGCGAGAGCTGGAGTGAGGATCACTATGGCAACTGTGGTCCGCTGTTGTTCAGCGAGGACGGCGGCCTTCTCCTTCTCTACCTCCGCAAGTGCCTTCTCACAGTTAGCGAGCTGCTCCTGAAGTGCCTCCAAACGGCGGTAGCTGGCGGGCCGAAGCTGGTGAAGGTCGGTGATCACCTTGAGCGCTGCAATATAGGTAGCCCCCATGGACCTGGTGAGGTGCACCTGATGGGTGAGCATTGGGTTGTCTTCTACCACCAGCATAAAGGTCTCATTGTGGTTGGCCCCTTCTTGGCAAGATGGGTAGTAGAAGAATGGAGACTTTAGTAGTGCAGATCCATGGATGTCGCATAGCCAAGTAGCGGCTAGGTGAGCGGTGTCTTGAAGAGTAGTGATTGCGATGCTGCTCCTATGCAGGCTCCTGAAGACATGGGGTGGCTCACTTTCGTCTAGAGCATAAATGAAGACCTCCATGATCCAAGACTCCCTAGCTCCTTCTACGGCCTTGCGCCCCCAATATATAGGCTGATCCTTATATCCTAGATAGCGCAGCAACTTGCGTAGGATACTTGCAAAGTCACCCTCGTACTGCCCATGGGTGAAGTAATCCCATGGACCATGAACCGTAGCTCCGGACATCTGTAAGTGAAAGCACTAGTGTCAGTATCTCTTTAAAATATTAAAGATAGGAGGTTAAGGTCAGATCTAAGAAGGGTAAGAAAGGAAGTAATATGCTATATTTTTAGAATTTTTTTACTAATTTTTAAAATTTAGTTCTAAGACCATATCTAGTAACCCTCCTAAGGTTTTTACCCTACAGTTGTATGCTTTGATACCAGCTCTGTCAGACCCAAATATTTTAACCCAGAAGCCTCTGTAATTTACTGCACTAGTACTTACGTATAGATTGCTACATCATTTCATACATCGCATGAAATATACTGAACCATAATATTACATATCAGAGTTGAAATACACCACGTTGGGTGATAGTTTACAAAAGGGACGATCAGGCCAAATATCTACAGTACAAAAGACATCAGCAAAAAACATAAACATAAGTAGGACCAACATCCATAGGCAAGTGGCTGAGGGGTAAATGTGTGCAATAGGTATTATCTAGGTCTAGATAATATATGTGCACGCAATATCCCTAGTCGTCCTAATTCCCTACGTAGGCTCCTCCATCCATGGCAGGTGTGTCATTGTAAGCGTAGTGGTCCTTATTTCCTGTTTCTGGTTTTGATAATGTAAGGGCGAGCACAAATTCATCGTGCTCTGTGAGGCAATACACAGTATACAAGTAAATAACATACAAGGCTTATCAAGGAAAGGCTCAGGTTGTTTTCTTTGCTAGAAATTGCCTTTAAATATTATGTTACATAGGAATTCCCTGTGACCTAGCAGTTGAAGTAAGACATGATATTTGGGTAAAAAGAATGTTGTAATAATAGTAGCACAAATTCCATCAACTATTACATGGCTCCTGCACCATATGCTAACCTTTCAGCACTATAACCACTTACCTATTAGAGGGACGATACCCAGGGCAACACATCTCAGGGCTTTTCACTGCCCACCACTTTTCCAATCCTACCACAAAATTTTTGAAATAGAAATAGAACTATATTTGGTTAAGTTCCCATGTTCACCCTTGACCATGGGCATGGCAATTCGAATAGTTTTCACTCTGTAGAGTTGTACACTTTCACCACAAAAGACAATCCGCCCATTGCTCCACATGATTCCTTAGTCATGCGGTTGAGTAAATCATCACAGTGACTTTTCAAAATATCTGACCCCTTTTGCCATCTCACCCTATGGCCAGCTCCCACTTGCGTGGGTCCCATACATTGCACGGGATGTTTACCATAGATACTAGCATATTTGAACTCCGCTCTCCACAATGCTAGCACAACATGCAAACTTCACCCTCCACTCGGTGTCTCTTTAGCCCCACATTGCCCTTGCACTATTCCACTCCTTTCCCCTACCTGTGAGATGAGTCCGGGGTTTTGATAGATTTACTTAGCCATGTTGCAATTTACATACTTGTGGTTGTACTGTTTTACATAGAGTTCATGATAAGATTCAGTCCTTCGAGTTATCTGGCAGTTCTACCACAATCCAAACTCTCGTACATCCACTGCACTAACCCTCTTACCATCCGCTTAGACATTGAAGCAAGTCGGGGTTTTGTGTGCATAAAATATTCATATCAAAATATATTAGCCATTTCCACCCATGCCTTCCCAAATCCGTTTCTCATGATTAAAAGTGATGCTTGGGGCATTTTGGTGTCCCCGAGTATCTAAGCAACACTAAGCATGGCGTGTAATTGTAGACTTATTTTTGAAAGTTACCATTATAATTTCCCTAGGGTGACAAGGCTCAATTGCTCAAATATTGCAAAAAGAGTGTAATACTAACAAGTTAAATAATGGGTATGTAACTAGAATCTTAAAATGAACATAGATTTGCATATGAAATAACATCATACAATTTAATAATTTAAAATGGAAATAATTTGCAAAAAGTGTAGGTTCAACATGATCAAAGTATTAGCTTGCTGTGGTTACAGTTGGTTTGGTCTTGTTGGTCGTGACTCACTTTAGCTTCTACCTCTTCCTCTTGTGCCACGTGCACTATTTTACATTGCGCAAAAAAAATTGAATAAAAATTAGTAAACCAAATAAATTCTCACAAAAATTCAAATGAGCTCCAAAATTTATGGTTTTGGTTCCATTGGACATATATTAAATTTAGAAATTTGTTTCACTCAATTTGGAGTTAAGATGAATAAGTTATGCCTATTGAAAGTTCTTAGTTTAAATTAATTCGAAAATTAAAAAGAAACACAGAGAGAGAGAGCCTCTAACAGCCGGGGCTTATGGCATTTTTTATTTTTCTTTTCATGCTCTATGACATGTGGGACTGGTTACTATTTTCTTCATGGGTATGGCCCACAGGTCAGTGGGGGGTTTAGGGCTAATTAACCCCATTAGTCCTAATTAATCACTGGATTAATACTTAATCACTGTGAACAGTGCGCCCGCCCTCCCTTCGCTGACAACAGAGAGGCTCGCCGTAGGTAGCAGAGCTAGTGGCCAGAAGTGAGCATCTGCAAAATGGATTGCCCATGCCCGTGCCCACCGCTAGACAAAACCTCATCGACCAATTTGGCTGGGGCAGCGACTCAAAACGATTCAAAGTAATTTCTCACTCTCGGAGCATTTTGTGGAGGGTAGGAGGTTACCTCGGCGGTCTACATGGCCTAGGAGTTGCAGTGGTGGTCTGGCAGCATGAGGCGGCGAGGAACAGAGGACGGTGTCAGCGAGGTACAGGTGGTAAGGGGTCCAGCTGAGGGTGGGGATGGTGCTAGCGTACTCCAAGGAGGCTCCAGCTCAGCGGAATCGGTCCGTGGTGGCTCCAATCGATGGTTTCCCATCGGCCGACGCTGGAGAAGATGGGGCCGTTGGAGCTCCTGTGGGCTATTTTAGGCGATTCTTCGCAGTGCGAGGGAGAGGGTGGTGGTGCAGTGTTGCGGGGGGCTCAACGAGGCTTTATAGCTGGCGGAGAGGGCTCGCGATGTGGGGGTGGTTGGCTGGTCACGGCAGTTGGCGTGGCGTCAGTGTGGCTATAGGGACTAGCTGTTTTAGGGTTGGCATCACGATAGTGACCAGCGGCAGGGTATGGTGGATAGCACGATCAGTGGGGTGCACACACCGAGAGGCATGGCAGTCGCACAATGAGGGGAAAAGATGGGGAGGAGCGGTCGGGGTGGGTACGGCAGTCAAGGTGACGCCCGCTTGATGCAAGACCTGAGCACGCTAGTGTAGGTGGCTGGTCGAGCAGTAGAGGGGCGCATTATGGCTGACCAGGACAAGCCTGGCACGGCGGTCCGAGCGGTGCCTCATCGTCCCTTCATCCCGACAGCTTGTCAAGAGGAGACGGCCTGATGCGACGGTGCTCCTAGGGTGACGTGGGAGCAGGGCTATGGCGGAGAAGACAGTTGACTCAGCAGCATGGGTACAGGAACACACCGGTGACTAGCGGTCCGAGGAAAGCGCGGCGGGGGAGAGCGGGCTACCGATGGTTGGCGACGGAGATAGAGCAACGAAGGAGCAGGCCCAATTTTGACCGGGCCAGGCCGAAAGGCCAAAAACTTTCAAATTGGGCCAAAGCACTATTTCAAATTTTTGTTTTAAATTCTTTTTCAACCTTTTTCATTTGCTCTAATTTTTCACATTCACTTTTACAAAGCCTAACTAACTTCAAGCCTAGGGTTGGTTAATTATTTATATTTTATTATACATATATATTTTTTGATTGTGTAGCCATACGCGGATAAAAGAATGATGATCAACTGCCAGCTTACTCTACGGGCTCAGCTCACGACCGTATTTCTTCTAATTGATTCTATGGGAGTTCTCCTACCATTATTGCTAAATCATCTTTTTAGATTCACCTTTAAATTAAATTTTCACTTGTATGAGTTATACCTTTCTTTCAGTATTAGGTTTCCATTATTTCTTTTTTGTTGGAATCTCAACCAAGATCCAAGGAAAAACCCATATAAATCCAAGTGCCAAAAAGATGCATTCCAAAATATTTCAACAGTTACACATTTTTCAGGATCCTAATTTTTAGGATGTCATAGGCAGCTAGTGCTAAAAGCACCCGAATTGTGGGTAAATGAGACACAGGAGAGTATGACTCAAAATAATCTTCTCCTTCCTTTTGCGTGAAACCTTTAGCAACTAAGCAGGCCTTGTACTTTTCAATAGCACCATCAGGTCTACACTTCCTTTTAAAGATCCATTTGTAGCCTATTGGCTTATGTCTAGGTGGAAGATCTGTAGTCTCCCATATTCCATTAGCTATGATAAAATCTATCTCGCTATGGATTGCCTTCTTCTAGTTATCCACATCCGGGGATGTGTATGCCTCTGAAAGGGTTCATGGTTCATCCTCCATAACATAGGTGACATAGTCATCGCTAAGTGACTTTTCAGTCTTCTACCTCTTACTCCTCCTCAACTCCAACTCTGGAGCAGTGTTATCCACACTAAGAAGAATAGAGTGTTCATTTGAACTAGTTTGGTCAATGACTTCATTTGGTCTCATAGGATACACATGTTCAAAGAATGTCGCATCACGACATTCTGTCACTATATTTGTAGCGATGTCACTCACCTCAGATTTGACCACTAGAAATCTATAAGCCATTCTATTTATAGCATACCCTAGAATGACACAATCAACGGTCTTAGGACCAAGCTTTCTTTTCTTCGGTAACAGCTCATGTAGTTTTGCAAGGCATCTCCACGTCCGAAAAAAATGATAAGTTAGGTTTTCTCCCCTT
Organism: Dendrocalamus sinicus; assembly: GCA_036346575.1. NCBI lineage: Eukaryota > Viridiplantae > Streptophyta > Magnoliopsida > Poales > Poaceae > Dendrocalamus > Dendrocalamus sinicus. Next base: position 19,026,985 of record CM070645.1, read on the forward strand.
CCATCCTTTATAGGTTGTTTCCTCCTAATTGCGAGGCGGAACCATATTCAGGACATAATTAGCTATGAGAACTATTTCACCTCACAAATAGTACGACATAACTGAACTTTGTAACATGGTAACCAAATCACAAAGAGTTCAATTCTTTCTTTCAGTTATTCCATTCGATTGGGATGAGTATTGTGGAGTAATTTCATGAATTTTTTACTTTCATCACGGAATTGAGAGAATTCATTTGAGATATATTCACCACCTTGGTCCAACCTTAATTTTTTGATTTCCTTTTATAGCTGATTTTCAACTTCGGCATTATAGACTTTAAAGTATTCTAGTGCTTCATATTTCAACTTAAGTAAATAACTAAAGCAATACTTAGTCTCATCATCTATAAGAGTCAAAAGTAATGTTTGCCACCCTTAGTTAATATTCCATTCATTTCACAAAGATTAGAATGAATTTGTTCAAGTGGAGAAGTGCTTCGCCCTTCGACGCTATGAAAAGGTTTCCGAGGTTGCTTCGCTTGCACACACACTTTAAACCTTGAACCCTTCTCATAATTATAGCTTGGAATTAAACTCATTTTTCTTAACCGCACAATAGCTTCAAAGCTAACATGACATAAATGAGAATGTCAAATATCATGAATTTTATTACAATAGAAAACATTATCAATGTTTACATCATTGAAATCAAGAATAGATAAGCAGAACATACCTCCGCTATCATAGCCTTTGCCCACAAAATTACCAAATTTGGTCAACATGACCTTATTAGATTCAAAAACATGCTTTATTCCTTGTCTACATAGCATCAACCTGCTTAGGAGGTTGCGAGTCATCGCAGGTACGTGCAGTACATCTTTGAGGATGAGTGTTTTACCTGAAGTGAGCTTCAAGCAAACCTTTCCAATCCCACATACTTGTCGCATCAGCTCCGTTCCCCCATTCGGACAGATCCACCACCTTCACCCTAAAATGAAGAAAAACAAGATCAATCAGCACACATATATCTAGTAGCACCTGTATCAATCCACTAATCAATTGATGGACTAGCCATAAAGGTCTGAGATACATACTCTTCTAAACTAGAGCTAGCCAGTGCGACATTTACTTCAGTCTTGCTGCCTTTATGCTGACCAGGGGAAGGAACCCTACCTTTACGATGGCGGTAATGGCTGGCCTTATGGCCAGCCGCACCACAGACAAAGTAGACAATCTCTTCTTTCTTTTTCTTCATTTTCTTGACTTTAAGCTTGTTTTAGGGCTGGTTCTTGAACTTTTGTTTCCCACTACCTGCATTGCTCCTGACCTCCACTTGATGAGCCTAGACTTGAGCCATTCTTGCACCATCACCGGCTCTAGCACGCTCTATGATATAAATAGATACAAATAACTCATTGAGAGTCAAGCGCTCTTTTATATGTCAGTGAGCGGTAACAAAGTCACGCCGTGAGGGCGGTAACTTAGCTAGCATGATGTTTACTTAGAACATCTCTAGTAGGATGCAACGTACTGACGTAAGTCACGTACATGAAGTTGTACCTTATGGAGTTGCACCATCACCGACCGTCCCTCAACCATCAAGTTTGTTTTAGAGTTGTTTGTTTTAGTATAGTTTAAGTATGAATGACTCATTTCCATTATCCCCTTCAAAATACTTCTCGTCAAGTTTGTTTTAGAGTTGTTTGGCATCTTTAAAGTTCACATACACGTCAAAAAGTCGGTTGGGATAAGATGGCTGACAAACAAGCTAAGACTGAGTTGTTCGCATCCTCCCATCGTATCATTTCAGGAATTTCCAATGGGAACACTAGAGGATTTGAAATGACCCAAAAGAGTTTGAGATCAGTCAGCCATAGCTTTATTTTAGCCTGCAAACGTTTAAAGTTGACACCGTCAAATACTTCCGGCTTAACGACATCAGATGAGGAAGCAATTTCTTTAATATTTGGTTTTCTAGATTGTTGTAATATATGTGGTATAAGTAAATATTTGGATTTAATTCCAGCATAATTATAAATAAAGGCATGATCACAGCAACATTCTAATAACTTAAGCAACATATACTCATGTAAAAACATTAAGCCATTCCACCAGAATACTAAGCTCAACATGTGATCAAAATCAGCATAAGACTATGGTTTAGCATGTTTCTTATTGCTCTCAAAAAGCAAGTTGCACAAGATTTGATCTTGGCCATCACAACATTGACTAAATATCTTGGCCATCATACTAATGACTAAATGTAATCTTGATATATATGAAAGCCTATAGATTAGATCTTGGGCATAAATCAATCCTTGCTTTTTAAATGAAACTACCTGATCACAAATATACCTTGCTGAACATAATCAATTCTCTCATTCAGTTAACATGAACATCTCTGATTATAGTAGCATAAGAGTATTCGGAAATCAACTATAGTGACTGAAATAAATCATAGAAATCTGAACCGAAACTACAATGAGCAACAAGTATTATCAAATAGCTTTAATGATCAGAGTATAACAATAGCAAGTCAACCGAATGATCAAGACTAATCTATACTAAATTTCACATGCAATTTTAGATGGTCATGTCATATCATTGAGCAATAGTGCTTAGCCAACAAGATCACTTTGCAATATCTTTAGAATGGTAATTTGACAAAAACAGAAGCAAAGTAAAATGAATGCCGAAATACTCACAACACCAATGGTGCTCAAAACCACCGAGTAGAAATCCGGGCAAGGCATGCCTCAAGGCGCTATCCCAAAAAACCAAACTCCTCGTAATGCTATGCAAGGAGACGAGGTTGACGGAGATACAATGCGGGCTTCGAATTTTAGCACACAAAGAAGAACGAAGTCGAGCAAAATCCCAAAATTGCTTGATGCCAAATCTCAAAGAGATATGGCACAAGAATCTGCACAGAGAACACCTAAGATGATCAATCTAGACCGCTATAACGTTGGTGCTGGTGAGAAAACACGACGGGACAACAGCCTCAAGGGTCAAACTGAGTCACAAACCAAGAGAAAAAAAGAGATCGAGAGGAGGATAGCTCACGGATTTCTTCAGGCGCCAAGAGAGGAGAGAAGTGCCATCTTATATAGGGAGGCAAGGAGGTGGCCAGCGGAGTACAGCCAACGGTCGGAGCCAAGGTGCACGGGCTAGTGGCGCCTCCCTCGCCGGCACCATCGATGTGAAACCTGGCCGCCATAGGACTCGGTCAGACTGAGCTCTCTCAGGCACACGCAAGAGAGCTGACACCTTATCCCCTCTGTTGTCCCACCGACAGGTAGAACCACCTTTTTATTTTTTTTCCTTTTCTCAAATTAAAAAATTACCGAAATGCCTTCAGAAATTCAACGTGAGCAACCACGACTGTTTATACTGACCTGAAAACAATCAGCTTCACACAATCACACTAGCCTCCACGAATCGGGGTTAGTTAGCCTTGAAGCAATCACAAGGGGCGCAACCGTCAACGTGCTTTGAGCCATTTTTTTTCTTTTCTTTCTGAGATCAGGGAGGTTTATAAATCAACATCAGAACTACAATCAACACGCAGAAAAATTCGACAGAAAATCCGATATTTGAAGCCATAGACACTGATGTCTTCTGGGACTGGGAGAGGTTTATTTTGCGACCAAGTCGGCCGCAAGATCGATCAACCTTCCTACATACATAACTACTTACAAAACGAAGTCGATATGCAGACATGCATGCAGCAAAGGTCCAGCTCTAAAACGAAGTGTTTCTCAACTTTGGTACGGAATATTGAATGGGACAAAGCGGTAGTTTAGTTCAGCTCTCTCCACATGTCGTGTTCCTATTGTTTTAGTCATATATGAATTGATCATCTACTGACTACTATTTTTTAGCAAAATTGGCTACATGACACTTTAAATCTAGTGTGTTTGCTCTAGGAAATTATCATTTTGTATGTTTGCTGAAAGTCACTAAACTTTGGTGGCTCTTTGTTGATAAACACTTTATCTATTAAAATATTATTTTTGGTTGAGAGTGAAGAAAGCAGTCAAATGAAAAGTCTATTTTGCCCATTAACTGCCAACCCACATTGAAAAGCCCTAAAAATTCAAACCAGAAAATTTTGTGATTTTTGCTGTATTTTTTAGTGAAATTCGGAAACTTTCCCTTTTGGGAAAGTCTCCCCGCGCCCGCTTTCCCTTTTCGGCGGCATGCCTTCCTCCTTTGCTTGGCGCCCTGCCCCTTTTCCGCCTTCCCCTCTCCCTGGCGCCTCCCTCGCTCTCCCTCTCTGCTGGCGCCACACTCCCCGTCTCCTCACCCCTCTGGCGCCTGCCCTTCCTCCCCCTCTCCGCTGGCGCCATCGCCCTCCCAGCCTCCACCCTCGCGCACGCATGCGTGCTGGCGCCCGCGGCCGCACCGCCTCTGCGCTCCCTCCGCGCCCACTGTTTTGGACCGCCCCGCCGCGCTGTCGCCGCCCGGTCTGAAGCCGGCAGAGCCCTCGCGCCACGCGTCTGCTCTGGCCCCACCTGGCAGCGGCAGCCTCCTCCCTCTCCCGCGCGCGGACGCGCCATCGCTCCCTGCCGCAGCCCAACTGCTCTCCTGTGCCGTCGCGTCGCCATTACGGCTGCCAGCGCCCGGTCACACCCCACTGCGCGGAGGAGACGCCCCCAACTGCTCCCGTCACTCCTGTTGACTCCAGCGCCCTCGCCGTTGCCTTCTTCCCTAAGGCTCCCTCTCCCTCCGCCGGGTATAAAAACCCCACCTCTGCCCCTCACTCCCCCTTTGCTTCCCGAGTGTCTCCACCGCTCCCATTCTCCTCCCAACACTCCAGAGCACCTCCCTGAGCCGCCGATTGGAGCCCCGCCACCCAGAGCGCCGCCATTCCTCTCCCCTAAGTCGGAGGCGCCCGTGAGCTGATCTTCCCCTCTCCGCCCCCATTCCTCGATTGATTTCGCCCAGAGCTCCTCCGCTGCTCCCTAATCCCTGTGGTGTGTTCCTCTGGCCAGGTGGAGCTTTGTGCTGCGCCGGCGTCGAAGCTTCTCTCGGGCCGTCGCACCTCGCCGTGGCCAGCTTTCCCGAAGACTTCTCCACCGAAACCGCCCCCGCACATGTGAGCTCCCAGCTTCCTTGACCGTGTAGCCGCCACCGATTGGGCTCTCTCGCCGCCGGTGGTCTCTCTCGCCGCCTTGGACCCGAACCTCCCCCTTCTGCCGCCAGCCTCCACCACTGATCCCCTTGCCTCCCAAACTCCAAAAATGAGCTCTCTGTGTTGAGATGCACTCGGTGGAACCCTCCCCGGCCACCGGGGGCCAATGCCGACGCCGAAGTGAAGCCGCTCCGCCGCACTGCCTCTCTGTCGCAAACTCACGGCGGGAGGTAGACGAAGGGGGACGTGGCCCCATCCCCTCCGCCCGTTCCCTTGCCACCATATAGCGTCGGCTGTCGGATGTCGCCTAATCACCGCCACCCGATCTTCATAACCTCGCCTCCCCTCGTCCGTTCGATCCCACCGTACTGCTTCGCTCGCCCCGTTGCATCGCATCCGTCCGATCTCCACACCGCCGCATCCCCTCTGCCCACTCCGCGCGATCTCCACCCTTCCCTGAATCCACGCGTCGCTCATCCAGCCGTGCGGGCGCGCGTTGGGTGGGCGAGCCGCTGCCCGTCGCCCGCGCGCGTGCTCGCGGGCGCGTGTCGCCGCCGTGGGCGCGATGGCCGTTCGACCACGCGGCCGCCTGATGCCGAGCGCGCTGTAGCTCGGGCCGGCCCGTCACTGTTCATGCCGATTTTCCAGTGATTTCCCAATTTCTAAATTCCAGAAAAATCCAAATACATCCTAGAAAATAACAGAAAATCCCAAAAATTCCCAAATTTCACCACTTTGCTCCAAATAATATCCTGGACCCATTTTTGGCCTCCACTTCCACAGATTCATCCCAGATAAATTCCTAAAATTCCCCGTTTGAGGATTTATGCATTTTGCTCCTTTTTGAATAGTTTATTTTCCCTCGCTTGATTAGGCTCAAGCTGGACTTAATTATTTTATGTGTTTGCGCTAGTCTCGGAGAACCCGGAAGCCCAGGTGCAGGCTCAGGATCCAGACGCTTCTTTGTTCGAGCTAGTTGAGATCGTCCAGATTAACGGCAAGTCACAAGTCCTTGATCATGTTGTATCCCATGCCATCTAATTATGTTATTATGCTATTTGCATTAAATTAGTTCTGAAATGTTAGTTCAAGTAAAATAAAATGTTTAGAATGACATGTTATGTAGTTAACCCTACCACCGATAAATGCCATGTTAAACTTGTAGCCATGCCTTTGTAACCCTAGAAATAAATTACTTGAGAATCTAGATAACTGTAGGTTATTATTATCATGCAAAGTCTTTACACTAATAAGGTTGTGGCTGCGAGCCAATAGAATTTAGAAAACCCGACTCTAGGGTAGGGTGGTATGGGACACCGTACCCTAGAGCGAAGAGTGCCGGCGTGCACAAGGTAGGGTAAGGGTTGGGAAAGAATCGCGAGACGGTCTTCGCCCACCTCTTACCCTAGGATCGGAGTTGGGGTAAGGGTGTTGTGGGGTGCCGCGAGACGGCTTTCGCCCACCGCTTACCCTAGGTTGGGTCGCGGACCTAGCGAGGTTGCGGACCATGTGAAAATATAAGGATTGAAATCCTTACGTTGAGCAAATGTCATAGTGATCGCTCAACCACAGGAGTTGACTTGTCAACACTGGTTTGGTAGCTGCTCAACTCGATTGAAACTCTACAGGTGTGGAGGAGGAGGAGTTTAAGCAGTGAGGTTAGGTAAGCTGTACTGCGGATGCCTAACAACGGTAGAATTCACTCGAAGCGGACATTTGTTTTCTTGTTTTCTTGTGCCAGACCCGAGTGGATTCTACCGGGTAGAGCCTATATAAAGAGTCGAGCAGTGAAACGACCTGGCTTTCTTAACTCTGTCGCGGGAGTTAAGGGATCATGTGGGTAAAACTGAGCAAACTCTGCAGAGTCAATTAAATGGTATTCGAATACGTCGTGCTCCCGGTTATTGGAGCTGTGTCACTTGGGTGATTCCAGTAGCGAAGCTTAAGTAGTTTTGTACATGCTTTAACTTGATTAGTTGGTTAATTAACTTTTGTCGAAAAACCCCTGAGATCTTAAGAAGTAGTTTTGGGTCCGTTTTATCAAAATGTTTGCAAATAAAACTGCATCCACTCAAAGTTAATAAACCAAGTATACTCCCTTCCTTTGTTGATCCGTGCAAGTAGTAAGTTAGGGTTTCCCTTGTGATTTGCTGAGTACGGGGTTGGAGTACTCAGACTTGCAAAATTTCCAGACACTAGAAGAAAAGAAGGCAATTCAAGATTTCGTGTTAGGAAGGTCTCCCCGTCGAGGACGTCCCGGAGGATCTCTTCTTCGACGAGGACCCGTGGCTTTAGGTCTTCGCCGCGCTCAAGCGGATCTTGGAGTCTTTTGTGATGTAATTATACTTTGGGGTTGCACACCCCGCTGTCAAAACTGGATGTTAGTCCTTATGTAAAATATATGCTGGAATTTTTGTTGTAAGCATGCAATGGTATACTCTTGCGTGACACTCCATAACTGTTCATGTGTGAATAGTTGCGGAATACCGTGTCCGTACGCGCCCCTAGAAACGGGGGCGTTACACACATGCCCTGTCAGCCCCACTGAGAGCCTCCACTCTCTCCCTTCGTATCTTGCTCTCCTCCTTCCGGGTCCTCCCACATGAGCACAACTCCAGCGAAGGGCTTGCCGACAGCACCCACGATGAAAGGAAGGAGATTGGTTAAGTAGCCATTTTAGTTTGTTTCTCTCTCCTAGTTAGTTGGATATTATATTTTACTGGTTAGAGTGTCCAAGACAAAATTACCCTCGATTCCTTATAACGTCTAATTAAAAAAAGGGCATGCGACAACCCAGTCTATTAACCATCTATGTGCATACAAGTGTGCATGGTTTTTTTTGGAGAAACATGTGCATGTGTTGGAATAATGGGCCTTAGTCCATTGTTTTATCAATAATTCCAAGAAAAATTCCAAAGGCCCACTCATACATGGTGGCATATGGAAAACTTTAGTACTACATTGCTAGCTAAGGTGGAGAGACACCATCTTGTAAGTGGAGCTTGTCTAGCCTTGGTGAAGCAAGAGAAAGAAAGATTACACGCATGTGCTCGCTCGCCTCGCCAGACCAGGCTTCGCGGTTGCGTGACATGCGCGTGAATGGTGCGGCTATTTCGGGATCGATCATGGGTCCAACATAGCTTTCATTTGTTTTTTCCATGCACTTGTGTCAGAATAGAAGGATACGACATTTAAAAATGTTCTAGGAGACGATGTTTAAAAATGTTCTAGTATTAATTATGATTAATGCATCTTTTGTTCTGAAAAATGCAATTGATGTTTCCATTTGAAGTCTATAAGAGGGAAACTCTACGTATACTTCCGCATCTAAATCTGAGTGTGTTCTGTGTTCCATTGCCTCTGCGCTATTCTGGCTACTTCTGAAAAATGCAATTGATGTTTCCATCTAAAGTCTATAATAGGGAAACTCTACGTATACTTTCGCATCTGAATCTGAGTGTGTTCTGTGTTCCATTGCCTCTGCGTTGTTCTGGCTACTCCGTCTCTTCACCGGCGTGCACCGGTCGTGGGGAGAGTAGGTCTCCGAAGCCATTGTCCTTGGGATCCTGCATGGGAGAGGGTGAATCAGGTTTTTGGAAAGCGATTTGCGCATCGACTGCTTTTGCATCTTCTCTACAATGATCTCTTTTTCTTCACCGCAACATTCTTCACATCGGTAGCATCTAGTAGTTTGTAGTTTTATTTAATTGCCAATAAGAATATATATGTTTTGTTATTTATAATACTTATCATGCTAGTTTATGCTCATGAAAGACATATGTGCACAATCCAGTTTATGCTTTTACCCATGTTTAGCATTTATATTGTTCTTGTAGTCGTGATTTATTTTCAGAACTACTTAATCACTAAAGTGCTAAATATTCCAATAATCCAAAAACTTGATGATGAATTGGATAGGCACTTTTTGATGAAAATGACTGATTTTGCCGAGGTAATGAAACTAAAGAAGTTCTGTGGTATGAACATCAAAAGATGGCAAACGAGAGTCAATCTGTGGCTCTCATCTTTGAACGTGTTTTGGGTTACCTCCGGGAGACCTGGGGGAGATCTTACTCCCGAAAAGGAAAAGGAGTTTAAAGTAGGCACCATAATATTTTGTGGGATGCATTCTTAGCATTCTTTCCAATCGTTTATGTGATATGTATATGCACATGATAGATGCAAAGGAGCTATGGGAGGCATTTGAACATAAGTTCGCTGCCTTGAATGTTGGCAGTGAATTGTATACCATAGAGCAATATCTTGACTACACGATGGTTGAAAACTGTTCTGTAGTCAAGTCTCATAAAATACAATTCATTGCAATGGAACTCGATCACTTCAAATGCACATTACCTGACAAATTTGTGGCTAGAGGCATCATTGCCATATTGCCTTCTTCATGGAGGAATTTTGCGATATCTCCGAAACACAAGAGATAAAATATTTCCATTGAGGATCTGATTGCGTCTTTTGATGTTGAAGAGAAAGCTTGGGCGAAGGATGTGCATCCTAAGGAGGCGAGGGACAATCCAGTGTCAATGTCGTGCAACACCATAGTAACGGAAAGTTCAAAAGAAAAGCCAAGGTCGTACAAACCACCAACTTCAAGAACAATAAGGAGGCAAACAAAGAAAAATGTGTCTGCTATGTTTGCGGTAAGGACGGGCACTAGGCTAACAAATGCCCTAACTGTAAAGGTAGAAAGAATGGGCATGGTCAGACTAAGTCTGTAAATGTGACTATTGGTGATACCGGAGTAGGGACATCTAGATATGATAATTTACCTACTATTCTTTTGATCTATTAGTCTATAAACTAGCGGATTGAGATAGGGGCTAGTATTCACATATGTGCTAATGTATCCTTGTTTTCTTCTTATAAGGTCGTGCGGGCTTCCTTTGTCTTGATGGGGAATTGTTCGGATGTCTCTGTTCTTGGTGTTGGCATGGTAGATTTGAAGTTTACTTCGAGAAAAATCGTGTACCTGAAGAATGTGCAGCATGTCCCCTCAATAAATAAAAATCTTGTTAGCAGCTCCCTTCTCTGTAGAGATGGGTATCAGTAGCCATTTCTAAATTTGGACTCCTTATTGGAAAAAGGCTATGATTGTGGAGACTTGTTTCGCTTTTCCCTTTCATATTTTTGTAATAAGGTTGTGAACCATATTTGTGATCCAATTAATGGTGATTAGGCCAACATTTGTGTAAGAACGAGTAGACTAACTAGAGGGGCCATGAATAGGTGGTTTTAAAATTCTCTTCTAATTTATTTGGCTAGCACCAAGTTTATGATGTGAAAGCATAAATCAATTTGGTTAAGCACAAATAAGGCCTAAATCAATTAGGTTCACCTAAGTGTACCAACAACCTAAGTTTATATCAAAGTTTGCAATCCTGGGATGGCAAGCAATCAATTTGTTTCTATGAATTAAATTGTTTGAATGTAAATTGAGCACAAAAAAATGAACCACAAAGGCACGGTTCCTTTCTACCGTGGTGTTTGGAGACTTACCGGTCTCCCCTATTCCACATTAAGGTATGCCTAAACTAATTGGACCGGCTCCATGAATTAAGCCAAACACCTCAATTCCACTAGTGGTAGCTCTTCCCTACTCTGGGTAGATGAGCTCCAACCTTCACAACACGCCAGATTTTCTCACAACATTCGTTGAGAAGATCAACACACATGACGCCTCTAACGCCGTCTGGAAGTCAACAACCTCTAAAAGTAACAAGTCAAGCCCCTTGCTTGACTCTCATGACGTGCAATGAATGCACAAGTTCAAGTGGATACAAAATCCATCTTTAAATGCAACACATGCAATCTAGAGCATTTCTCCTTACTCACAAGGTGCAACACATGCACAATAAAGAGGAGAATCTCAGACTAGCTTAAGAGAGTGAAATAGAGTGCTAAAGATTATCTTCCAACTTGCCAAGGGGGTATTTATAGACCATACCACAAAAACTAGCTGTTGGAAGCAGGACTCCTGAAAAATCAGGGAAATTGGTAGTACTACCGGCTTAGGGCTGGTACTATCACTCCTCTCATAACGAACAGAAAACTAGATGTTAGGCTAGAATCAGTAGTCGTTACAGACTGAATCAGTAGTACCGCCAACCATTTGCCAGTACTACCGCGACACGGTAGTACTGCTCCACACATACAGAACTACCGATCTCCTTCGAAGACAAAAGCTTCCAAAAGGTGTCTATCTGGAAAAACCATACCACTACATAAGTGGTCGTACCGCAACACCTGTAGTACTGCTCACACGGAGCTGGTAGTACCACAACAAGTCAGACTGCTCACACAAAGCTAGTACTACCGATTATCGACCACACTGGTCTTCGATCGTGTTGTCTGATTCGACTACATAGGTCTTAGACCACACTGGTCTCTAACCACATTGGTTTTGACCATACAGGTCTCTGACCATGCTAGTTCGACCATGCTAGTTGTTCGGTCACATTGGTTCGATCACGTAGATCTTGACCACGCAGGTCCTCGACCATGTTGGTTCAATCACGTTAGTCTTCGACACACAGGTCTTCAACCACCACATCAATTTTCAACCATGTCAATCTTTGACCACACAGGTCCTTGACCACCACGTCGATCTTCGATCACATAAGTCTTCGACCACATTGATTTTCGACCACATTGGTCTTCATCCACTAACAAACATGAGAGTATCGTGATCCTGATGGTGGTAGTTCCGCCCAGAATTAGTACCACATGACACAGTAATAGTTTTGATTATTCTGAAAGGTGCATATACTTCAACAGACTTTGTAAAAAACATTTACAAATTATACTACCATGCACGAAAGGATCAAACATGGTACCTAAGAAGCTACAAAACACATTCGCATACTTTTAGAGTCATGACACAAGGTATAGGTAAATGGACTCAATATCTTTGCAAAACAAATTTGTAAACCTAAGTCACATGCTACAATTATTACATATGAGCTTCAACCGTTTGCAAAACATATTTGCAAACATAAACTTTATACCACAAGGAGTAGGAAACATGGACTTCAAACACTTACAAAATACATTCGCAATGTATAGTCCCATACTATAAGGATTCAACACATGAGTTTCAACCATTTGCAAAACACATTCGCAAATATAAGCATCATGCTACAGAGAGCTAGAGCAAGTTAGGTTGAGCTATCAACACATGATGGGACTCAAGCTACTAGATATGACCCCTCTTAAAGTACGACAATCTATACTAGCAATCCGGTCTTCCAACCAAACACTAAGACCAGTAAAAGACTAGTAACACATTCTTAGCCCTACCTAGTCGTACCTTTGCCTTGAGCATCCTTGTGAAGCTTGATGACGCATATCTTTACTTCAAATCCATGTCATTGTTTTGATATGCATCAACCCATGATGCATCTTTCACTTGAACTCCATCAACACATGATGGGTCTTCTCTTGACTTGATAATCAACTCATAATCATCTCATCTTGGACATGCATCAACTCATGATGTATTCTCCGCTTAATGGCCCTCAATTCATGAAGTCATCTTCCATCCCACATCTTGACTTGATAATCTTCAACACATGAAGTCATTCCAAATTATTCTAATTTGTGAAATATAATCTATCTATCCAATTCATGAAAAATGTTAGTCCACAAATCAATTGCCATCAATTACCAAAACTTCACCATTAACGCATAATGGAAGGACTAAATTCTACAACTTTTCTTTTTGGTAATTCATAACAATCTCAACAAATAATGAGATAAAAGATTCATTGTGAGTATACAGCATGTACACAACAATTATATACTCTAGAATAAGCTTTTTATACAATTAACTCATTTCAATGAAAGTGTTTATTTTTAAGATTAATTGCTAGCAAAGCTTAAATATCTGGTTGTCATTAATCATCCAACCATTAACACATAATGGAGAAACTAGATGACAACCCAATTACAAATAATTGTGTTTAAATCAATCAAGAGTGTATATGAACTACATAAGTTTTATATACTCAAAGGATATATTTCAAAGTATAGATCCTAATATGTGTTGAAAGGAAAACATGGATCAATACTTAATAAAACCTCAAAACATAGAGTGAAATCCCTCTAAATATGTGCATACAAGAATATATAATTTAGAATATAGGCACATATTCATCTTAGACTTTTGGTTGGGTTCAACCTATATTTTAGATCTGAGGAATGTAATAGGATATAGAAATGTGATGTTGAATGCTTACTTCTTATGATTTTTCAACTTTTTATCAAAATGAGACCTAAAAAAATATCATAATCATAAATGAGTTAGTCTCGCATTTACATTTATCATAATCACATCCAAGTCTCACGTTTACATTTATTATTGATCACATCCAAATGATACTTAGGCAATATCATAATTAATAAACAAGTAGCAAAACCAATTTAATGGAGCTTGAACTTACAATTTGCCATTCACGTTTGTGTCACATAAATTTTGGTTACATGTCTCGGCTATCCAGTTTAATTTAATTCCAAAATTTTTCATAGTCAAAAGTTCTAAATGCCAAACTTGTGTGCAAGCAAAGCAACCTCATAAACCTCATAAAGGTATGGAGAAAAGAAATTTGGCACCCTTAGAATGCATACATTTTCAGATCTCTATGAAATGAATGGTGTATTGACAAAAAGAGGGAAAAGATATTTCATGACTTTAATTAATGATGCTACTAGATATTGTTATGTGTAGCTATTGAAAACAATAGATGAGGCTTTAGACTGCTTTAAAACTTATAATGCTAAAGTTGAGAACCAACTAGAAAGAAAAAAATCAAAACATTAAGGTCGAATCATGGTGGAGAGTATTTCTCAAATGAGTTCTCACAATTCTGTGTAGAGCATAGAATTATACATGAGAGGACGCCTCCCTATTCGCCTCAATCCAATGGGATTGTTGAAAGAAAGAACATCACATTGAGAGACTTGGTTAATACCATGTTAGACACTGCGGGTTTATCTAAGGCATGGTGGGGGATGCTGTATTGACCTCGAATCATGTTCTAAATAGAGTTCTCACTAAGAACAATGAGATTACCCCATATGATGGATGGAAAGGGAGAAAACTATCACTTGGGGGTGTTTAGCAAAAGTCAACGTACTGATAATTAAAAATCACAAACTTTGACCTAAAACTGTGGATTGCGTCTTTCTAGGCTTGCTCATTGCAGTAGTGCCTATAGGTTTCTAGTAGTTAAATCCGATGTATCTAACATACATGTCGATACAATAATGGAGTCTCAAGATGCTACATTCTTTGATAATATATTCCCCATAAAGGATATGCATAACTCTACTAGTCAAGCAAATGATTTAACTCCTAAATCCATAATTCCCATTTATCATTCTAAACACACACACAAACAAATCCTTGAGAAGGGTGATAGTGTTGCTCCTAGAATGAGTAAAACATAAATGATTGAAAAAATTTTTGGAGATGATTTCACTGTGCACCTTGTGGATAATGTTCCCAAATCCATTTCAGAGGCATATGCATCTCCTGATGCAGAGTACTGGAATAATGTGGTCCATAGTGAATTGGATTCCATGCTCGCTAATGGAACTTGGGAAATCATTGATCATCCAATGGTTGTAGGCCAGTTGGATGTAAGTGGATGTTCAAGAAAAAACTTAGGCCTGATGGTACTATTGAAAGTACAAGGCACAACTTGTAGCCAAAGGTTATACTCAAAAGGAAGGTGATGATTTCTTTGATACATATTCACCCATTGCTAGATTGACCACTGTACGAGTACTGTTATCTTTGGCTACTTCACATGGTCTTATTATCCATTAAATGGATGTTAAGACAACTTTCCTTAATGCAGAGCTAGATAAGAAAATCTACATGGAACAGTCTAATGGTTTTGTGGTAACTGGTTAAGATGGCAAGATTTGTAGGCATTTGAAGTTCGATAGAACTTTAACATCTGTAGGCTTTACAGTAAACAAAGCCAACAGATGTGTGTACTACCACTATAATGGGGGTGAAGGGGTTATATTTTGTCTATATGTTGATGACATACTCATATTTGGAACAAATCTTAACATGCTTAATGAGGTTAAGTCCTTTTTGTCCTAAAATTTTAACATGAAAGATCTGGGAGAAGCTGATGTAATTCTAAACATCAAGCTGATCAAGGGTGAGGATGGGATTACACTTTTGCAATCCCATTATGTAGAAAAAGTCTTGAGCCATTTTGGCTATATAGATGCAAGCCTTCTCTAACACCTTATGATCCTAGTCTAATACTTCAAATAAATCAAGGACTAGGAAAGGATCAATTGAGATATTCTTAGATTATTGGTTCACTCATATACTTAGATAGTGCTACTCAGCCTGACACCTCATTTGCTGTAAACAAATTAAGCCAATTTACCTCTAATCCGAGAGATGATCATTGGTGTGCACTCGAGTGAGTTATGCGCTACTTGATAGGTATTATGAGTTATGGAATTAATTATATTGGATACCTAGCGCACTCGAAGGGTATAGTGATTCCAATTGGATATCTGATGCTAATGAGGTTAAGGCTATAAGTGGATATATTTTCACTCTAAGCGGCGTTGCTGCCTCATGAAAGTCTTATAAACAGGTAATATTGATGAGGTTAACTATGAAAGCAGAACTCACAGCATTGGATATAGCCACTGTTGAAGTAGAATGTTTGCGTGAACTCTTGATGGACTTATCGTTGGTTGAAAAACCGATTCTGGCTATCCTGATGTACTTTGATAATCAAACAGTTCTCATTAAAGAATAGTGCAAAGGATAACATGAAATCGTCCAGGCACATGGAAAGATGATTGAAATCTGTTAGAAAATTGAAAAACTCTGGAGTAATAGCCATGGATTATATCCCAACAGCTAAGAATTTGGCAGATCCCTTTACAAAGGGTTTATCATGGAATGTGATAGATCATGCATCAAAGGAGATGGGAATAGGTCCTATGTGAGTTACACCACAGTGGAAACCTAACCTATATGATTGGAGATCTCATGTAGTAGCACTTGTGAAAAACAAACTATTTGGTTAACTGAAGGAGAGTCTATTCTATAACATACTCCACTAAAGATGCCATACTCTCAAATCTGTATGGTAGGGTGACTTTGTCTTAATGTGTTCTATGACTTTAAATAGCAAAGATGCTGTCCTACAGAGTATTCTTGAAAGAACACACTTATGTGAGCCCGATTAATAGTCACAATCTGTGAGAAATAGGTACTCTTTAAGAAGCTCATAAAGAGACACCGGAGTATGTCTTATACGCTCCATCTGAGTGGTAGCCTATTTGTAGCCTAGTATCAGTCAAGGCTTTACGTGAAGCTCATTCACACAAAACTACCAATTTAAGGCCTGGTCTATTGTGTAGTTGTGACTGAATGTAGTTTGAAGCTCTAGGTGGATGTTCAACCCTAACAGATCTCTATTGGAAAACTGGTATATTAACAGTACTTTGGAACAGCAAGCAAACTTTGTGAGCCTCTAGGATCTGGTGGGGGATTGTTGGAATAATGGGCCTTGGCCCATTCTTTTATCAATAATTCCAAGGAAAATCCCAAAGACCCACTCATGCATAGTGGCATGTGAGAAACTTTAGTACTATAGTACTAGTCAAGGTGGAGAGACGCCACCTTATAAGGTTGAGCTTTGTCTAGACTTGGTCAAGCAAGATAAATAAGGACTACACGTGCACCCACTCCAACATCATGATGGGTCAATCCAACATCATGTTCTCTAATGCGTGTCCACATTATTAATTTGATATCTCATATCCATGATCCGTGAAACATGATCATCAATCAATACATGTACTGATCTATAAATCATAATCGTCCCAAATAATGATATAAGATAAGGGATAATTTAGCATAACATCAAAACGTGAATAAAGAGTTTCACGAACAAGTCACATACTTGTTGATTAATACGAAAGATATTTATTCAAGGGACAAAATAACATTTTCTTCAAATGTTTATAAATATAGAAGTGATACAATTATCTTTATAATTGCTTTTAGGGTATATCACTAACAAATAGCCAGTAGGTATTCTTCTACCGGATCTAACCCACGAACGTGACAAACCGGACCCACCCGCAGCTGCCACTGGGAAATTTAACTTTTTGCCACCCTTAAGAATGCCACCTATCCAAATGTCATCCTCTTCGTTGCATTCAACAATTTGCCACTCTTAACATGTGGTTGACTAATGTTTTGCCACTTTCGAGCCCACGAAGCGCCATGTTAGCGCCTCCCCGCCCTGCTGGCCCGCCATGTCGGCGCCTCCCCATCCCGCTCGCGCGCGCTCCCGCTCACGGCGCCTCGCCTCCGTCCCGCGCCTCCCGCTCGCCGCGCCGCCTCGCCTCCGTCCCGCGCCTCGCCGCTCGCGGCGCGCCTCCGCCCCGCGCGCTCGCCTCGTCCCGCGCACGAGGCGCGCGGCGCGCGGCGCGGGACGGAGGCGAGGCGGCGCGACGAGCGGGAGGCGCGGGACGGAGGCGAGGCGGGCCGCGAGCGGGAGGCGCGGGACGGAGGCGAGGCGGCGCGGCGAGCGGGAGGCGGCGCGGGACGGAGGCGAGGCGCGCCGTGAGCGGGAGGCGCGGGACAGAGGCGAGGCGGCGCCGGCGAGGGAGGCGCGGGACGGAGGCGAGGCGCGCGCCAGCGAGCGGGAGGTGCGGGGACGACGGCGAGGCGGCGCCGACGAGCGGGAGCGCGTGGCGCAGCGCGCGCGCCGCGCCGCGCGAGCGGGCGGAGGCGCTGACATGGCGCTTCGTGGGCTCGAAAGTGGCAAAAAATTAGTCAACCACATGTTAAGAGTGGCAAATTGTTGAATGCAACGAAGAGGATAGCATTTGGATAGGTGGCATTCTTAAGGGTGGCAAAAAGTTAAATTTCCCGCTGCCACTTGCGCGATGTGGCCCTACCCATCTGCTAAACCATCTTAACATGAAGAAGAGGTGGAGGCGAATTGGAAAGAAGAGACAATACATACATCTAAATCAAAACAGAGGATTTCGCGTCATCTGTAAACGATTTCAGCTTTTGATTTTTCTAGCTTTTAATTTATTTAAATCATAAACTACTTAGAACATATCCGCTTCAATTTTTGGCTTATTTTGTTTTTTTGGCTTTTTTGCATTTTCTTTTTTCTCTTTATTCCTTTTCATTGTACGTGACGATATAACATGTGTCGTAGGGGTGGCCCCCACCTAAACCCAGCAGGCCTGGCAGGAGATTATAAGGCCCAGAATAGGCCATGTGTAATGACATAAGCGCTCTGAAGGATAACCGGATGTAAGGGTATAACCGTAAAGCACTCCTCATGTGCATATATATATGAGTGCAAGCCATGGGAGGACCTGTGCCATCACACTTATCTTCATCACTTTCCACTACCATCTCTCTCTGTTTGGTGCAGAGCCACAACACCGGCGCCGTCCGTGGGGAGGACGAAGACAAGCTCAAGACCGAAGAAAAGATGGCACCAAAAGCTTCCTCGCGCGCGAAGGAAAGAAGGCGGCGGCCGGCGTCGTATGGGTACGAGCCGGCATCGGCAGCGGCGACGCGGTGGCGAGGCGGCGCGGTGGCGGAGACGTCGACGTTCGCGGTGACGACCAACTCCGTCACCGCACAACGACGACCAACCCCGCCACCGGCGTTGCGAGGACGGACCCGGCGGTCGAAGACGTCGACACGGGTGCGGCGACAACCGACCCCGCCGACGCGACGACAGCCGACCTCGCCGCTCCCACTGCAACCCTCGCCGGCGGTGCGGACCGGGCGGTCCGAGGTAGCCACGACGGAGCGACCGGCAGCTCGGGACCCCGCGATGCGGTCGTCCCCGCGCCGACCCGCCCGTCGGAAGCACCGGCGACCCCGCCCGCACCGGGATGGAAAGCGCCCTGCTGGCGGCTCTCAACGCGTTCCAGCGGGAGCTGGGGGACCTTCGCGGAGCCGTCAGAGATATACAAGAGGCTCGGAGTCAGCCGGCTGCGCCAAAGAACGCGTCCGAGCCCGCGCGAAGGGCGGGCGATCGCGGCCCCCACGTCCAGCCGCGTGCCATGCGACGCGTGGATCCGAGTCCCCGCTCGGCGGGCTGCAGCAGCGGCATGGCCCGAAGACTTCAAGTTCCCTAGCGCCATCGACTCGTTTAAAGGCGACACGGACCCCCGTGAGTTCGTGCGCGTATACGAAACCGCGATTGAAGCCGCGGGCGGAGATGACACCACGAAGGCAAAGGGACTCCCCCTCGTGCTACACGGAGTGGCGCTCTCTTGGTTTTTTTACCATAGAGCCGGGCTCCATCTACGCGTGGGAGTAGCTCCGCCTCCGCCTCCACAACAACTTCCAAGGAAACTACGTCGACCGGGTCGATGCGGACCAGCTCTTTGCCGTGAAGCAAAAACCCTCGGAGAAGCTCCGGGACTACTTCAAACGCTTCGCCAAGATTCGATGTCAAGTGAAGGACGTCAACGAGACCACCATCGTCAATGCAGCCATACAGGGCCTTCGTCCGGGCCCGATGGCTGAGTACAATGCGCGGAAGCCGATCAAGACGGTGGCGAAGCTTTTCGACAAGATGGAAGAATATGCCAGGGCGGAGGAAGACGCGCGCGAAGGCAAGGTGACGACTCCGACACTAACCGTGCCGTAACCTCGGCAAAACCGAAGATCCGTCGGGCGGCTCTTGAAGGGAAAGCGTAGCGAGTCGCCCGTGGACGCGCCCGCCGCAGGACAACTCGCATAGGAGTCGCCGGATCAGCCCAGCGCGGCCAGCAAAGGTCGAGGCGAAACCGCACGTCCTCGACATCGGCGGGTCCGACGAGGTGCTCCGATGGGCCGCGGCGGCGGCGCGGCCGTGGCGGGGGCGCGACGATAAGGGTCGTGGAGACTACGACGACCAGCATCGTGGATCGTGGTGCTTAGTCCACGGCGCGGCGATCCACGATACCCGAATCGCACCTCCATCGCGGCGCTCGCGACAGCGTCGCTAGGACAGAACCGAGGCGCGCGCGCTGCGGTGGCCCACGTCCGCCTCCCATACGAGGCCCCATGCGTGCAGCGCGCGGATGCGGTGCAGCGCAGGAATGCAACCCCAGGAAGGCACCTTGCGGATCCAAGCTCACGTACAGCAGCCTCGGGAGGGCCGCCTGTCGTTGCAGGCCCCGGACGCAACCTACCGCAGGGTCATTAATGTCATATCCGGCGGCTCTGCGCTGGAATTCGCCTCGGCGCGGCAGCAGAAGGCCTACGCGCGAAGACTACATCACGTGGCGGCATACCCAACGCAAGCACCGCCGGAATGGGCGCGGCACGAGGTTACATTCACACCTGATGACGCCCAAGGTGTGGACTTCCCTCATCAGGACCCCCTGGTCATTCGGGTCACCATCGCGGGATGCGATGTGGGGCGCGCCTTGGTGGACGGGGGTAGTTCCGCGAACGTATTGTTTGCGGCGGCCTTCGACCAAATGGGGATCCCTCGAAGCCGCCTGGGGCCCTCGGGAATCCCACTGCAGGGCTTCGGGGGACAGCCCCTGCGGGCGCTGGGCCAGATCGGCCTTCAAGTCTCCTTCGGCCGAGATGACAATGTGCGAACCGAAGATGCCACCTTCGACGTGGTCGACCTCCCGTATCCTTACAATGCCATACTGGGGCGTCCCATCCTCAACTCCTTCGGCGCAGTACCACATCACGGCTATTTATGCATGAAGATCCCAGGTCCCCGGGCCATCATCACCGTCCGCGGTGACCAAGACATGGCCCGGCGCATCGAGCCTGGTACCAGGTGCCCGCGACGCGAAGCCCAACGGCGCTCCTAGAGCCGGAGTCTCAACGCGAAGGTCCAGTGACCAGAGGCTTCGGCCTCACCAAGGGGCAAACGGTTAGTACACCCACTCCTTGTAATTGTTTGCCCGCGCAAACGGGGATGTAATGAAGATCGCCGTTTGCCGCTAATCTTTCTTCATCATGCAAATTTGGCGGCGGCGCGCAGCCGCCCGCCCGCGCGCGCGCCCGCCGCATAAACCAAAGACGACGTTCGCGTGTGCACTCGCCGCCGCCGAGGAGGGCGGATCGAGTATAAACCAAAGACGCGTTCGCGTGTGCACTCGCCGTCGCCGGAGGGCGGGATCGAGTATAAACCAAAGACGACGCGTTCGCGTGTGCACTCGCCGTCGCCGGGAGGCGGGACTGAGTATAAACCAAAGACGCACGTTCGCGTGTGCACTCGCCGTCGCCAGGGAGGGCGGGACTGAGTATAAACCAAAGACGCACGTTAGCGTTTTTCCTCATTTTTCTCACAGCTGCTATAGTGCAATTTTAACCAAAAGCCAAAAATCAAAGCCAAAAACTTAAACCAAAACCTAGTTGGAGTGCTACCTTAGGCCGGCGTCGAAAAGGAAGCGGCACGCGTGATGTCGAAGTAGAGAACACTTGAACATGTGTGTGGCCGTGAGTATCCTCTGTATGTAGGGGGTGGGAAATAGATACGAATGATCTATATTATCCGGTTACCAAATTTGATAGGATTAGGTAAGCGAAATGGTAAAATATGATCCATTTTATCCGATATTCATATGCAAGAGAACGCGAATGAGGTAAGTAAAATATGTATTCGAGAATGTTCATATTTGTATTCGAGAATATTTGTATCTGTATTCGAGAATATTCGTATTCGTATTCGAGAATGTTCATATTCGAGACTATTCGATCGTTTCAATCCCTGTCGACCTCCCTGGCGTTGATTATAGGAATCAATTTTCTGACGAACCAATATTCACAGGCAAAAAAGTGAAAATTACTTTGCATAATTTTCAACTCTATGCGCTACATTGCTAACTTGTGTAGACGTGTAGTCATGTTACATAAATTTATTCTACCGAGATTTGTTACAAAAGTTTTTTGATATTCGCATTCAACCAAATTAAGTACATATTCCATTGGAATTTGTATTCGTTACAACATTCAATTCATATTTGTATTCATTTTAAAAATATGAATTTGTATTCATATTCATTTTAAAAATATGGATTCATATTCGTATTTGAGACTATTCGATTCGTATTTGATCCATTTCCATCGTTAGATAGGATGCAAATATAGTATAGATTTTCCCACCCGATTAACAATTTATATCATATTTATATTCGAATTCGCATAAAAAAATATGGATGCAAATATGATATAGATTTTTACTATCCGAAATGTTATTTTATCCGGACTATCCGTATTCATATTTGTCAAATCTATATACATATTTTATTATAATACGACTAATTAGTTGGAGAAGTTTTTTAATTGAAAGTGAACTCGTGTTTTTTAGGTGAAGTAAATAAATTAGAATAATTAAGCGTGATTGTATGAGAATAAAATATTATTAATGTCTTCATACTACATAAATTATAAGGATATCCGGATTCGACCGAATTGAATAGATATTCAATTCGAATTTGTTATAATATTCAATTCATAGTCGTATTCAAAAATATTTGAATCTATATTTATATTTATTATAAAATACGATTACGAATGTGATAAAGATACTATTCAATTTTTCTTCGATCCGTTTCCACCCGTATGTGTACGTAGTTGGCCACGTCGATGGGGCTTTTGCCCGCCGCGTACGTCGCCTCGGCTAGCCGCTGATTCAGGAATATCACCTCGCGGACCGGCCATCATCGCGATCTAGTGCCGCTGCTGCCTCGAGGACGAGCCGCCACGATTGGAGGCAACGAACCCCAATCTCAGTGCATATGAATGCATCCACTATCTGAAGAGGAAAATGGGTAAATGAGGGTTGTGTGCGATCACACTCGACATGGCGAAGTCATATAACTGAGTGGAGGGTTGTATCTGAAAGAGCTGATCCGACCGTCAAGGGGAATCTGCTAGAGTTCAAAAAAAAGGTGGGGAATCTGCTAGGAGACCCATTATCGCCGTATCTTTTTCTGCATTGTGCAGAAGGTCTGTCATGTCTGCTTAAGTCAGTGGCACCGGGATACATTTCAAAAGGAGTACGTGTAAGTGTTCATGCACCATGGATCTCGCATTTACTTTTTGCGGATGATTGCACTGTATAAGGATGGATGTCAGCCAATCAAAAGGGGTAAATAATTGTTTAAACTTTTTCTCTTATGATATTTGAAATTTTCACTCAAATGTCTATAATAATCATCAAATTCAGATTACACTAATTATGCTTTATAAAACAAGACTGAAGATCTAAAGCAATAAAATCAGCCACCAACAACACAAGGTCGGTCACACCATCATGGATTAGCTCACCAAAATCGGCTTGAAGGCAAGTGAAACGGCGGTTTGACTGCTGAGGCTAGTCTGACCAATCTCCTCTTTCTAAACATGAAAACCTTTCGAGACAAAACTTAAATATCAAGAACTTGTTCAAATCTCATCCAAATACTTCCAAATTTTACCTGAGACTTGTTCAAGACAATAGGAATCTAAACTAATCAAGAATCATAAGGTCACAAGAACATCAGAAATCTTAAAACTCAAACAACTTCTTGCTTGTAAGGATCTAAGATATGAGGTCTTCTAGATTCATTCTCACATATCCAAATAAGATAATTTATTCAAGAGATCAAGCTCGAACTCCTATGAACATGAAATCACAAATCTAGCTTAAGAACAACCAAAACCAAATAAGAGCGCAAACAAGAATATGATTGAGGCAGAACTTTATCTATTTTAGTGGATGATGAAGTTTATATTCTCATAGATGATTATAAGGTGCAGCCAAAACATTTTTCTTTTCTATCTCAAGTTCTCATTCTCACGATCATAGAATGAGACAAGATAGTAGAACAGAAATCTAGAATCCTTGAAATCTACCTCCTCTCCTCTTCTTTAATAACCAGCAATAATCCTAATGGGTCGAACTCGTTAAACCTACCCAGGAAATTCGACAACCCCACTAATATGGATTTTATACACATACGTACGGTTCTCAAAGAGTTTACAAGACTCAACTCGCTAACCCTTTAGGGATTGATCTGCTTGTCAATTCTAACTATCATTGGCCTAAACCACTTCTCCTTTGTGCCTCCCCGCATTGCAGCTTTGATCAAGGTACAAACTCGGTATTTGGCCAACTACCAAAATGCCATTGATGAAACTTTTAGGGATTTTCCCTTCACTATCTTTAGTTTCACCTTAAAACATCTCAACATACTTTGATACGTAGCTCGTAGTATCCAATGACAAACTGTCATGTCTTTACACATTTAGTCTCCCCCCGAACCATCTCTATCTGCATCAGCCTCATAACTTGCGTACCACATGCACCAACTCGTCTCTTCACGATCTTTGTCTTCTTTGTAATTCCTGATTGAGTCATGTAGCCTCACTTAGACTTACATGACTGTTCGGACCTCAGCTCCTTTGCCTAGTCCCGGTCCGTTTTCGTTGCCCGCTAACATTCTCCAAGTTACCCGCACAGCCAAAAATCAAGCAACCATCTCGAGCATAAGTTCCATCCACTTGATTCACATTAGTCAAAACCATACATTATGTAACATCACATAATCAAGCAACGACACCTATGTCATGCACATAGTCTTCCAACTCAAAAACCATTCTCACTGTTCATTGGCCATATCGCCAACCAGACCGCTAGCTATTGTTCGGTCTGACCACTTGACAACACTAGAAAACACCATCTCTAGAATTTCGATTAAACACTATCTAGTTTCAGCTCCAGTTTCTAATTCAGTGGCACCAAGTGTAAACTCATTCCCAAACAAAGCTACATAACCATTTGGTGTTCAATTTGACAAAAGTCCATTCACATCTAACTGTTCACCCCAAGGCGGTTAAATCGCCAATCGTTGTCGGTCAGATCACCAACCTCATGGCAGTCGGACCGCTTGAACTCTAACAGCACAAACTAAAAATTGAAATTTCTAAAACATTTGCAAAATTCTAATTCAACTTAATTAAAGTGCCAATTGTTCATCACGAACATATACTAGACCTTCTACATGGTCTCTTAATCTCTCCCTTGATACATACATTGGCAATTCTCTCAAAAATGTAAAGTTGAGTTAGTTTTAGAAATTATAAGAGAATTTTGCAAAAGAGAACTCGTTTTAAGAAGTGAATAGAAGTAAAAAATGACCAAGTGAGCTAGAAAATGGAGTGAAGAAACTAGAAAGAGCAAGTTTTCAATATAAACGCTCCAAAGCCATTTAAACTTAGAAAATTCTTACTCTAGGTCTATATGAAAAGAAAAATTGTTCATTTTGACATTAATCATATTGAGAAGAAGCTAAACAATTCAAGAATTTGCAACAACGCTCAAGAATCCAAAGCTCCCCCCCCCCCCCGCAAGACTAATTTCTATATTTTTGCTATAATTCCTCCCCCTTTGATAATGAATTCATTAAGTAAGGAAAATGACCAAGTGAGCTAGAAAATGGAGTGAAGAAACTAGAAAGAACGATTTTCAACATAAGCACTCCAAAGCCATTTAAACTTAGAAAATTCTTACTCTAGGTCTATATGAAAAGAACAATTGTTTATTTTGATCTTGACCATAGCGAGAAGAAGCTAAGCAATTCAAGAATTTGCAATAAAAACTCAAGAATCCAAAGCTACCCCATCCCCCCAACCTAATTTCTATATTTTTGCAATAATTTCTTTCCTTTGATAATGAATTCATCAAATAACGAAAGTAAGGATTAAATGAAGACTAAGAGACAAACATGACTATTTTTAATTTTTCATATTTTAGTTGGATTGGAAGCTTTGAAAATTATCCAAGTCAAGTAAAAAGTATTTCACCAAGCCATGCTAATTAGCTTGCAGAATCATATGAGAATATATTATTTTTCCCGATCTGCGCATGCGCACACACTGCGTGCCAGTTTGCACGCCGGAAAGTTACATCATATGTGAGAACAGTTACTGTCAAATACATATAGAGCTACTACCCAGTTGTGTACTGGCAGTAAATCTA
Source organism: Dendrocalamus sinicus (assembly GCA_036346575.1). Taxonomy (NCBI): domain Eukaryota; kingdom Viridiplantae; phylum Streptophyta; class Magnoliopsida; order Poales; family Poaceae; genus Dendrocalamus; species Dendrocalamus sinicus. Next base: position 19,053,129 of record CM070645.1, read on the forward strand.
CATGTATTTAATACTAATTTCACTCACAAACGATAGTAACTTCCAGACGCGCATTTTACACCTGTGCACCGAATAGTGTGTGTGTGTGTGTATGGCTGCGCTATTCTCCGCCTGCACGCATTGTGAGTGCTAAAAAGTTACTGTTGTTTGTGTGTGAAATTGCTGCAAAACACATATCGAGTTACTGTCAATTGTAATACTACACAACTGGTAGTAACTCTACATGTATCTGATAATAACTTTTTGGCGCACGTAGGCACAGAATAGCATAGCTGTGTGTGTGTATATACATACATACATATATATGTATAGTATATGTATATATATGTGTGTGTGTGTGTATATTTGTGTATATATGTATGTGTATATGTAATCTAACCCAAAGGCTGTGGGAGTAGATGATATCCAAAGAATCTGAGGGCAACTACTAGCAACAGGTACATACCCAACCTCATCTGTGGATTGTGCAATAGAAGACTGCTTTCTAGAAGACAAAGAGACAAGAGATGTACCAAAGAAATGACAGATGCTCGAGGTACTCTTTCTATCTATTCTACAACCCAAAATCAGCATATAAGAAAGCACGAAGAGATATGCAGGAGAAATAAGAAAACCAAAGTTTGAACTAAAGGGTGAACTGGAGGTACCTAAAAATATGTTTTATCACTTGGCAGTAAGGTGCACATGGGGAAACTTGAAATCAAGTACACAGACATATTGAGAAGTGTATATCTGGGCTTGACATTATGAGGTAGAGAAAGGAATCGATCATGTTGCGGTACTCACTACAAGATAACCTAGATTTATAGGCATTTAATTAACCTAGCGTACAGCCTAAATGCCCTTTAAAACAGTCTAAACCAGCATTCAATTTAATTCGGGGCATTTAATTTCTATGGTGCGTATATATGCTATCTTATAGTGTACTGTGATGCATATATATGCGGCCTAGGCATTATAATCTGGGGCATTTATAAATGTCGGCTTACACCCTGCCACAACATGTATATACGCTGAGGACCTTTTGTCTAGTGGGGCATTTATGAATGCCTTTATTAGCATCTACCATGGTGTTTATAAATGCCAGAGAAAATAATCATGCATGCTAGTGTGAGTTCTCTGTTTTATTCATATTGTGTTTATTTGGCATAATAGAAACAAGGGAAAACTAAGGAAAATAGAAAAGAGAAGAAAAAGAAACGAATCTTGGTTGATCATTCATTTTCTGCTGAAGGGATTTATCTATCTATCTATTATTTTTGGTGTGTCTGTGATGGTAGAGCGAGTAATGAGTATGGTTTGAAGAAATGAATAAATAAATAATGAAACCCAAGCCTTCGGCCTGAGCCGGCCTGGCCAGCTGGCCCCCGTCTGGCGCAATCCAGCACCTAACCCTAACCCCTTATCCCCTCCCCTCAGGCCCTCACCCTCTCCTTCCACTCCTATTTCTTTTTCAGCCGCCATAGCTATCCCGATCTGTCTTCCTCCATCAGATTCATCGCCACCACAGGCTGCCTCCTCTGCTCTCCCCCTCTCCATTTCTCTCTGACAGACTCTCTTCTCCTCCCTCTATTCTTCTTCTCTCCGTTCTGCTCCCGATTCGCCACCCCTGGTGGCCTTGGTTGCCGCCGGTTCACCACCCGCCTTGGCTTTCTCCCCTTCTTCCCAACACGGCGGCGCCAACGTCGGATCCACCGCCGCCACCTAATCCTAGCACACACCGCCGTCGAGGACCAGTCACCTCCACTGTCCCCGACGACAACAGCCAGCACCGACGTGGCGGGCTTCTACCCCTTCCCTCTCCCTTAGCGCACCCGCGTGCGGCCGGCCCATCGGCTATCGTTGTTGGGTCCAACGCCGATGCTGGCTCCTGCGACATCGCTGACATCGCCACCATCGCGGCGTCGCACGCACTGGAGCACGGCGGCCATCCCATGCCGGTCACTGCGTTGTTGGCTACAGCTACGTCTAGTTCCCTCCACATGCTTCTAGCCCCTTCTACCAGATAAGTGCTACACATACTCCCCTCCTTTCTATCTCAACTGGCTCCTACCCGGTTAGTCTTTCAACAAGCAATTTAATCACAGGATGCAAAGTATCTTGTTTCATGGTGATACTATGGTTCAGGTGCATTAGTTTCAGTTGGAAATAAGTTCATGAATATGGTTCTTGAATGCGTGTATGTGCTATGAACTCCCCCTGGCAGGAACCAGTAATTGTATGAGACTGAGAATAGTATACATGTATTCTGGGATTATGCGTGCATGCCAGAACAGAGAATGCACTAAGGGGTTTAGGACATAAACACCTACCTATGTAGTAAGTTCAAGATTAAGTAGTGTGCTTCTGTTTAACCCAAGTTCCTTTGATTCTTAACCCGACTGAGACATGTGACAATTATGATCTTGTTCTAGCATATATTCATTTTGGGTTGACAAATTAGAATGCATGTATATCCATGAATCACTAGCGTGTCAACCGATCTTATTTAATCAATTGGGGGAAAGGATGAGCATTGCCATGCCATGCATCATTTATCTATGACAATTAGAGCATGTTAACCTATACCAGAAGTGAATGTATGTGTGTTTTAAATCCAAAGGTGAGCCTTTAGGTGGCAGACATGCAGGCCATGGCAAGCATGCAGCTTGCCACCTCCCCTAGTGGCCCTTCAGTTGGCAGATGAAGAAGGGAGACATATTGGGTGTCCTGCTGGTTATCTACTAGCATTTTCTTCTTGATGAAGCTAAGGTTCTATAAGAAAATTGTTTGACTGATCTGCAATCATCTTTCTTTGCTGGTAGCTATGCTTATTATGCAGCTTGCTAGTACTTGTTGATGTTTAATTAGGAACTGGATGTTTAACTCATTGTAAGTTTATTATGAACACTTGTTATGGCTACGATGAAAGTACAAACTTTGCGGAAAATTGTAGTGTTTATATGTTTGTGTGTGATTTTAGACAGTCATCTTTACATGTGTGAAGTATAATATTTCTGGCCTGCATATGCGAATATACACATTGTGGAGCAACATCTTCAAACGCCATGGTACTAAGATACCTAAATCTTTATTGTCTAACCCTAGAACTAAGGTACCGACGATTGCTCGTGCTCTGTAGGCTCGTCACAAGAGAAAGGAGAACATATGGTTCATTGACTTTGATTGCGCTCGCCACATGTCCGGAGACTCACAATGTTCTCCTCCCTCACTCGTGCCCTAATAATGAGATGATCACTTTTGGACTCTCAAGGATGAGTTCTTACTAAAGGTATCGTGCGCGTCAACGACATATTCATCTTAAAAGATATCGCTTTCGTCAGTAGGTTATGCTATAACTTGCTTTCAGTTTCACAGTTGGTAGACGATAATCAAAGCATTCATAATGAATTTTGGATTTATCTGGTGATCTTGCATGCAAAATTAATCAAGTTGATTGCTTGTTCAATGGTGATTTTTCGTATTCAGCTTCCTTTGATCTTAGGTCGCTTATTTCTTCGAACTTTAAAATTTTGTTCTTCTGGCACTGTAGATTAGGTTATATTTGTTTTGATCATCGTGCTCAGCTTAGTAATATAAATTTGGTTAGAAGAATTCCTAGTGTTCACCCTGTCGACATGGTAAGATGGTCTCATTGTCACATTCTCGACTCACACTTCTCATGACTGATTCTCTCGGTCAATTGTTACATATGGACACAGTAGGTTCTGCTAGAGTTCAGTCAGTTGGAGGTAAATGGTATGTTATTGTTATTGTTGACGATTACTCTAAATACTCTTAGGTGTATTTTGTGCCCCCCTAAGGACAAAGCTTTCGGTCACTTTCGAAAGCTAGCTCTTAAAATTGCTAATGAACTTCCAAGAGCACTTAGAGCAATTAGAAGTGATAATGGTACTGAATTTAAGAACGCATCATTTATTTCTTTTTGTACTGAAAAGGGTAAATAGACCATCACTTTTTGTTAGCCCCAGTGACTCAACAGAACGGTGTGGTTGAACGCAAAAATAGAACTCTGGTCAAGATGGCTAGAATAATGTTGAATGAACATGCTACTCCTAGCAAGTATTGGGCTGAAGCTATTTCAACTGTCTATCACATTTCGAATAGAGTATTCTTGCGAGCTAAACTTGATAAGGCCTCCTACGAGCTTCAGTTTGGTCATTCTTCTACTGTTTCTCACTTGAGGATGTTTGGATGTCGATGTTTCATACTTAAACATGGCAATCTTGATAAATATTAATCTAGATCCTTAGATAGCATCTTTCTTGGTTATGCAGTTTACACTCGAGGCTATCGTGTACTCAACTTATAAACTAATAAAATCGTTGAGACCTATGAGGTCACTTTTGATGAGACTAGTCCTAGTATTAGACCCGACAATGTAGGTATACAGGTCTCTAACGCACTCGAGGACATCTTCTATGACTTCGACAACGATAACAAGGAGTTCCCGAGTCACACTACGACACATATGACTACCTCTACGAACAATCTTACGACCACTCATGAGGTAGAGGCCACTACAACCGCTATAACCTCTTCAACTACATCTACGACAACTCCTATGACCACTTCATAGGCTCCTCTATATATTCAATGAAGTCACCCCCTGAACAAATGATCGATGGGCTAAGTGAAAGAGTTATTCGCAGTAGGTATAACTCCAATACGTCATATGCTTATTTTGCTTTTGTCTCCTCTTTTGAATCTCAAGATATAAGTCACACTTTATTTGATAAGTCTCTGATTAATGTCATGAATGAGGAATTTAAAAACTTTGAGCATAATAAAGTATGGACCTTGGTTTCCTCTCCTTATGGTCATAATGTAATTGGAAGTAAATGAGTCTTTAAGAATAAACAAAGTGAGGATAGTGTTGTTATTTGTAATAAGGTTAGACTTGTGGCTTAAGGATTCACCCAGGTAGAAGGACTTGATTTTGGTGAAATATTTGCACTTGTTGCTCAATTAGAAGCTATTAGAATTCTGTTAGCATTTGCTGCATCAAAGAGTTTTATACTTTATCAAATAGACGTGAAAAGTGCTTTTCTTAATGGCTATATTAAGGAGGAAGTTTATGATAGACAACCGGAATACTCTAGCAACAAGAGTGCATCGACCAGAATATTCGCAAATGTAAATTCCAATGAAACACAAATATCAATTATTCATCATCACTAAGCTCATGACTACCACATGGTCTAACAATCATTCAACCCTCTCTGATTGCAATATTTGATCATACACAAAGAGAATCTAGAAGAAGTAGATTCAACTAGACCAGAAGAACTCTTAACGGAATCAATCACAAGATCTCTTGAGTTCTCAACTTTGAATAAAGTTTATCCAAGATGAGCTTGCTCATGACATCAAGTGTTATTGATAGAAGTGGTTTTCATCTCTTAAACTGACATGTCCAAGACTCCAAGAACTTCACATGCATTTTCAGAGTCGAGATAGACCACACCGATAATACACAAGTTACTGAGGATATTGTAAAAGCGAGCAAAGAACTCATAATTCTCGCCAGGTCTCATTTCAAACTTTTGATATTATTTCTTGAATTGGTTTTAACGCATCTCTTTGATAGTTGTATAGCCTTATGGTAATCAATTAGCATGTGTCCACCTGAATCAATTTGTTAAAACACCTTAATCCTATATCATGTGTCGACCTTTGGTACCCAATGATTTTGCGTTAGTTTAGCAAAGAACATACAATCACTAATCTGATCCCCACCCATATGCTGTCCCCATCGCAGCCTCTTCAGATTCACGTGCTTTTTAGAGAGAGAATCAAGAGATCACATCTCTATCTGGGTCCCTTCCTACTGAAAAAAATAGAACCGGTGAATCCTGCGGCTCGGTTTAGTTGAAATCCCATTCATGCAAATGGATAGCTAAAATTCGTTGAATCAGGTGGTTTTTGTCAAAACCATGAACTGAGCTGATTTTTCCCGAACCATCTGGCCTGAAAATAAATAACGAAAAGGAGGAGAGGGGCAAGTTGGGCCAGCCCAGCTAGCCTTCCTCACACGCATTATGAAGCTGCCGATGACGGAGTAGGCACCTTGGGCTGCCAATGTAACTTCTTTGGCCCAAAATTCACTTAAAGCTTAGTTCCTTGTAAGGTGGATCCACACATACATAGCACTCCAATAGACATTATATGCTATTACAACTCACTCACACCACATACACAGCAAATACCCATAACCACCCCTTGGTGCACCTCCAGTTGATACTCTGATACCAACTATAATACTCTAGCCCAAAATCCGCTCAAAGCTTAGCCCATCATAGGGCAGACCATCTCATGTATAGCCTTGCCCACCGTGGGGGCAGACCCATGCAAGCATAGTAATCCATTTACAGTTTCGTCTTCACTTCGTGTAAAAGGGTTAATCCAGAGGAGTTATGCTTGGACCTAGCAGGCAATATATGCTACTACAACTCACTTTATATAAGCAATAAGGGACTAATGCCACCACCACAACTCCACAACTCTACATAGGGCATGTAGGCTACCAAAATAATCCGACCGATGTACTACAGCCAGCCTCTGCCTCCGTGATTTGTGTTAGAAATTAGGCCCATACAAGTTTGAGACTAATTTCCTATAATTCCAAAGTATGTATGGTTTTGTATCATATTGCCAAGCTAAATGGGGGCAAGAAATTTATAACATGGAGTCCTTGCTACTCCTTAAAACATTTGACACATGGAATGCATATGACATAAGGAGGATTTTGGCTAAACACATACATGTGCACCCACGCGTGCAAGCGTATTGGCGTATTTTTGCATGGTAAACTTGCGACATGCGAACACACCGTAATGTGGCGCGCCACTTGGCAGACTAGGTCTACTTTATTTTTGGTGAATTGTGCATGTCTCTCTATATGAATGAGATTCGAACGTTTGAATTTGATGCTTTATTGGGTACTGATAATCGGCAGTTTCAGTGGGTAAATAGCTGCTTAATTGTGTTAGTTACCAGTGAGTAAATGGATGGTTAATCATGTTATTTAATAGCCTAAATCTATATATATGCATGGAGTTTTCCAGAGTTGGGAGCCCCAAATCACTACCTCCTCCGTTTCTTTTCCTTACTCCTGCAAACTTGTGTTGTTGTGTTGTGCCACCTGAACCCCATCAACTCTTCTTGCTGGCGTGCACCGTAAAGGAGGGAAGCAGTATCTCCAAGCCGTTGTTGTCACGAAGACCTACACGGGGGTGGAAATAAGGTTTCTGTAGCACACATCTACGTAACTCGTTGCTTCATCTACATTCTGATTACACCATGCTTGTGTTGTTTCCTATTATTTATCAGATGCCATTGTAAGTCATTTGTGTAACCAATCAACTCTGATATAATTATGTTCTTGTTTTTATTTGAAGTACAATATGATTTTCTTTCTACTGTTAGTTATGAGCTTTGCATCATTAGTTATTTATGATATTTGCTTCCTAGCAAAATATGGAATTAAATTATTGCACATATTTCCAACAATCTAGAAACCTTATTGTGTATTTTATTGCAATTTAGCAATGGTTGGTGTTTCTGATGCTATGAAACCAGAGAGGTTTTTTGTCAGAACTTTCGTAGATGACAGACTAGAGCTAAGTTTTGTCATATGTCTTTAGGACTGTGGTGGGTTATCCACCAGTAGTATCCATTTACGATTGAACAGCACATGCAGTTTGACAATGCGAACAACAACATTCTTAGGTGCATTCTGACCATTTTGGTAGATGAACTCTATGGTGTATACATGAACTACAAGTCCACCACAAGTTGTTTGATACACTAGAGCATAAACATGTAGAGGCAAAAGCCGGTCACTGGCTGTATATATGTGGGCAATTCTTTGATTTTAGCATGAATGAGGTTAAGTCGATAGTTGGACAACCTCATGACCTCCGGCTACTAGTTGGTGAGACTGCACACTTAGGCTGTGTGTTTCCTTCTAAGTTTTTGGTTATAGGTATTGTTACTAAACTTTCTGCTTCTTGGTTGGATGTTATCACTAGCTTGAAGCGCAAGGAGGAAGAAATTTATGTTGTGAATCTCATTGCTGCCCTTGATGTGGAAGAAAAAGGAAAGAGCAAAACATCACCAAACACTTCTGGTTTGAACAATGCAAATTTTATGGAGAAAAAGACCGCTACAAAGAACTACAAATCTAACAAACTAAACAAGCCAACTAGGTTTAAGAAGAAGAAAACTGAGAAAAAGGACTTGAGGGACGTCACCTACTCCGTGTGCAAAAAAGAAGGTCATATGGTAAAAGATTATCGCTTCCGCAAGAGTTGGGATGGTGAACAGCCAAAGAAGAAGGCTGTCAATGTGATCATAGGTGAGCCCTCGACTTTAGAAGGGTATGGTAATTCACCTATTGTCATTTTAGCATGTCAATCTACTCATTGGTGGGTTGATACTAGTGCAAATGTTCACATATGTTCTAATATTTTCTTATTTTCTTCTTATTAAGCGGCAAAGGCTTCCTCCACCATAATAAGAAATGGGTGGAATGCTTCTATTCTTGATATTAGTATGATGGATCTGAAACTTACTTCAAGAAAGATTGTTCACTTGAAGAATGTGCATCATGTCCCAACAATAAACAAGAATCTCATTAGTGGTTCTCTCTCTTATGCAGGGATAGTTATAAGCTAGTATTTGAGACAAATAAAATTGTAATGTCTAAGTTTGAGAATTTTGTTTGTAAAGGCTGTGAGAGCGGAGACTTGTTTTACCTAAGTACTTTAGAGTCTTGTTATAATCTAAATGTTGCAACTGGTTCAAATAAATGTGAGACCAATATTTGGCATTTTTGTTTCTATCATATTGGTTTTGATAGTATTGCTAGAATGTCCAGATTAGATTTAATTTCAAAATGTAAAATTGTAAAAAGATCAAAGTGTCAATCATGTATGCAAGTAAAGCAGCATAAAAAACCTTTAAGGTATTAGAGAACGAAAAGAACTTAGCACCATTAGATTTTGTTCATTTAGACTTGTGTGAAATAAATGGATTGTTGAATAAAGGAGGCAAAAGTTATTTTTTTACTTTTATTGATGATGGAGCACACTACTGCTATGTGTATTTGCTAAAAACTAACGACAAAGCTTTAAACTACTTGAAGACTTATAAAGCCAAGGATGAGAACCAACTAGAAAAGAAAATAAAAAGATTGAGGTCGGATCATGAAGGAAAGTGCATCTCTCATGAATTCTTCCAATTCTGTTCTGAGCATGGAATAGTCCATGAATTTACACAACCATATTCACCCCAATCAAGTGGGCGTAGCTGAGAGGAAAAATCGAACGCTAATAGATTTGGTTAATGCCATGTTAGGGAGTGTCGGCATGCCTAGGTCATGGTGATGAGGCACTAAGTACCAAAGCTACTTTGATTTGTGATTACAAGTTATAATCTAAAATTACATCTCAAATTGGTGTTGTTTTGCAAGAAGGAGAAACTCTTGTATTAGTTGTAGCGAAGAGGGAGGTGAGGGAGGCTGGGCAAGGGAGGGAAATTGAATCCCTAACACATGATCGGGTACCACGCGGAAAGGCTGGTGTGCGTTAGGGGGAGCTCCATGCATTCGGTCATATGACTATTCATGTGTGAAGAGGGGGCCGCATGAGATCGTGAGCTGTGTGAGTCTCAGGCACAGTAGAGATCATGCATAGAGAAGAAGGAAGGAAAGGGGAGACAGTTTGGAAAGAATCCCAGAAAAGGTGGACACATTCAGTTGGAATTTGCTTGGATGCATGGGCCACATGGGCTCTGCGTGTATATACCGAGTAGGAGCCATGCCAAGCCAAAAAGAGATGGACATCCAAGACAGGAGTGCATGCGTACCATAAGGAAAGGGATCAGCTAAGAGAAAGAAAAGAAGAGTTGCCTTGGAAAGAAAGAAAGAGGGATCAACCAGCTGATCAATCTGAATCCATGTGTTGTACTCATGAAGAATCCAAGTGTGACTCCAGGTTCTTGCCATGTGAAGCAAGGAAATTGAGCCAGTTGCAAGGAGAAGATCTTGAGCCATGAAACGAGTCGGGAGGGAAGCCAGGAGCGTGCAACGCCAAGCTAGGAAAAGGAGGTTGAGCTAGGCATGAGCTTTCAAGTAGGATCACTCCCAAATAAAGATTTGAAATGGATTCTAATCTGAATTATCCTTATCTCTTGCCGTTTCCTTTTAAATGAGTCTGAATTATACACAACTTGTTCATTGTTTTGTCTGTTGGCTGAACCAATTGTGGTCCGTTTGTATCCGGTTTTGGGGAGTTCCTTTCAAAGACTAATTTTGGTTTTTAGGAGTAGAGTCAGTTTTCTTAGGGAGTTGTGTTCTACACATTTTCTAGGTTGGAGTCGGTTTCAGCCTTAGGTCATGCATGTGTGCTAAGTTTGTATGTGAGTTTGGCCGTGCCCTTGGGGTGCCAATATAAGGCAAGGGTGTGCCCCATTGTATGAGACTAGACCATTATATTTAGATTATGAAATAAAATAGACAAACCACTTGGCACCATGTTTGGGTGTTCGTGAGTTGGGAAAGGAGAGATTGCCATGAGGGAGAGTAGAGAGTTCATGATTTTCATCAAGAGAGAAAGATCAAGTCTTGTGTGCAAGTTGATAATACCTTATTCTCATATTGTATCGAAAGTGTTTTTCTTGCAATTCGATCATCTCAGATCGGTTTGCGAGGTTTCATGGGTGGGCTCTTCGCACATCAATCGGCATTTATCGCTGGTTGGTCCATACCATCTTGGTATCAGAGCTATCATTGCTCACGGTACCTTGTTGCGAAGATCATCAATGGAGGACATGTAAAAGATAGAGCTGATCATCCAATTCGATTATGAATTGGAGACGTACGAGAAGTACCCACTGTAAGAGTTGAGCCAATGGGGTTTGTTCTTCCACCGATGCCGAGTCAGGAACACTGATTGCGCCATGATGATAGATCGAGGAAGCTTCATCAACGTAGCAAGAAAAACGCTTGTGGATAGATTGGGGTTAAGGACAACACCACACCCGAAGCCCTATCAGTAATCGTGGTTGTATCAACACATCCTAATTACGCAACAAGGGGAGACGCAAATTTTCTTTGAAGTTGTTACATATGATGTAATTCCTATACATATGTAAGCATGTTCGTTGGTGTTGGGTGTATATTGGCTACTAGCACAGGTTGTACATCAAGTTGCTTCAAGTTCGGTCATGTGCTTCTCTTTTTCGTGGAGAGGAACATGTTGGAAGATCGATGCATGGACGGGTCATCAATACTTAGGATCAACAATAACATATGCTAGGTAGCAAAATACAGCCATCATACATTAGCGTCTTAGTGCCTTTATATTTCCAAAAGCAACTCACATATGCTTCTTAAGGTGAGCTTCTTACTACGATCTAATTTGATGGTCTAGCTCTAGGTGCTGGGTGCACTGGGGCGATAGGGGCAGCTGGCTCCTCCTGACATCCAGCGTGGAGAGGATGGTGGGGCTGCACGAAAGGCCATCACTCGATGGCGGCTTCCAACCACTGACATGCGAGGACGTCACGTAGGTGGCTTGATGACATAGGTGGGCTCAGGCAGCTCCTCTACAAGCGCAAGTACAACATCCTCCCTGTACAACAGCTCACGTGTTAAAAGGTCTTGACCCACAAATGGGGCAATATGGTCCTCGAGCGTAGCGATCCTTTGGCGTGCTTCCAGGAGCTCGTAGGTCAAACGATGGAGATATCCATCAAGTGACCTCACCATGCCCACGAGATGAAGCAGAGGGGTATTAAATCCTGTGACAGGCACTTGATAGGCATTATTCTCATTATTTCTCGGCTAAGAGGGGAAATAATAGAACATGCCCTCCATCTCAGGGAGGCTATGGTGAACATAGGTGATGGTGGTGTAAGCCGCATTGAAGATTGACATCATTAGCTTGATCCTCATCTGTAGTAGCGTAGTGGCTGGTCTCCGGGATATCATCCACGGATAAGCACCTCTGCAAGTACTCCTTGGACGCCGGGCAGGAAGGAGTGTTGTACATGGTGTACTCAAGTGCTCAGGTGATGCGAAGATGCTGCAACATCACCCATAGGGTATGCAGCAGGGTGCCCTCTTCGAATGCACTAGTCTAGTATTGGGGTGTCCAGTGAACAGGCATCTGCAAATTTTAAAAAGTGCCTATGATTAGTTATGGATGTATAAAAGGCTTAATGAAGGGCTAGAATAGGAAAGGTCATTAGATAGGATAAGATTTTTGCATAGGTTCGTGTCCATTTTCTTTCAAACTAGAGTTATTTGAATAAGGTGAGGACCATTGGTAATAAAGACACTTTAGGTAAGAGGAGAAGGTTAGGAAAAGAATACAGGAACATTTGCCATTTTCGCCTTTCGCATTTTAAAAATAAGTTGTATTTGAAAAATAACTCTTTAATCTAATAGCTATTCTACCTGGGGCTTAACCTACAGTCAGTATGGTTCTGATACCAATGCTATGGGGACCCCAGGTGCGGGAGCGCCAGTTGTCACCGCATGTGTTCTGTACTAGTCTCATGATTAGTAGCTAGTACACACATTCACATCATTGTGATCACATCCATACACAAAGCACATAATTAGCTTACATAAAAGGGATGATATTATTTATGCGAGGCATAAAAGAGTATATACACAAAAGGCCGACCAGCCATAAGGCCAATAGAGTCTCAAACAAAAACAGCGCAAGTCTAACAAACAAAAGTATCCAGTGATGTGCCATTACAACCCATGGGTAACTGACTGGAGTCAAACCTTAGAAGGATCCCTCGTCAAATTCCCCGGTGCCAGGGGCGAAATATGCATCGTCGAGCAAAAGATCTTTAATCTCTGATCAACAATAATTTAAGCAAGGTTGAGCACTGCATACTCAGCAAGACTTGTAGTGTATCGCAAAATTTTACATATATGCAAGGCTATCAATGGATGAGGTTCTATACTAAGTTATTTTTAGCATGAGGTAGGTTTCATTTTATAATAATATTAAGTAATAATTTGCAAGCGAAGTTGTAAAGAACATTTGACATGTAATGAAATAACATTTGCATAAATTCCATAACAGTAGATCCAAACTATTCGCAGCCCTCCTCGGCTATGAACATTCGCATCATTCCTAACCTTGGGCATGTCACACGATTAGATGTTCATGCCATCCTATAAGTTCAGTGAAGCAGTTTTGAAAAGGAAAACTATACCCTTTGTAGCTACATCCAAGCTTGCTCATGACTGCAAGCACGTCAAGTCAAATAGTTTTTAACACTCTACAGAGATTGTATAGCTTTACCCACATGAGATAATCAATTTCTACTGTCGGCAACTTCACGCTCCATTTGGCATGTGACGAAAGTTGAATATCTTATAGCCTTTAGGACCTTTGCACCAGCTTGAATGAACATCAAACCTCTCTTAGGTACACCCCCTAAGAAAGCATTCAAATCTTCCTTAGGTAAATCCCCTAAGCGAAGACCCTCACTTAGGTCTGTCCCCTAAGTTGGCATTCATCGTTGCTCTTGACCCGAACACCTTGGTGTCAGGGGCCCCTATGAGCAAACCTAACCGGAGTGCCCTTACTACTTTTGTGTCTACCACAATGTAAGGCTAGACCTAGATAACTTAATGAGCTAAATGCCAGAGCCCATATAGCACATGTGGTCGTACGGTGTGACTTACATGTGCAGTAATAGCGTTCAATCCTTAATTGACTCAGGCGAGAATCTCCCCTTATATACATACGAGATTCCCTCTCACATTTGACAGATTATCATATAGCTTGCCTGCGTCCAAAAACTAGGTTTTTCATTCTATTTGATACCAAAGTAATAGAGGTTCCCCCTTTGGTCCAATATTTTTCAAATCATCATTCGCACGTGAAGATTTTGTTCAAATTTCAAACTTAGTAGAAAATAGTGCTTATCTAAGAATCTAGACCATATATGCAAGTAGTATTCCCAATTGACTGTATACATTGTCTAAACCATATCCCGGAGGTTACAACAATGAGGGTATCAAGTTTTCAAGGATGTTCAATGCATACGAGTAGTTGTAACTACCATTACCCACAGTATAGCAGCTTAACAGAACATACACGTATGCATAGTAGATTTTGCAACCAATATACAATAATTGAAATACTGAACATGGTCAAAGGGGGTGATTGCCTTGTTCCTATTGCTTAGAGAATGTTTCAGATGCGTTCTCAGCATCGTCTGGTGTGGAGTCGTCTAACCGGTAAATAAATCCAGATAAAAGCAAATAAGAGCCAGATAAATAGAGGCAAGACTCAAATATTTTTGTAAATTCAGAAAGATCTCATTTTTATAAAAATTTAGAAACAAAGATCACTAAATTAGAGCTTGTATGCAAAGGTTATAAGCGTTTGAGTTTTAGCTTGTTTGAGTTATTTCTTCTCAGTGAGTACAGAGCTATTTATGACTACAAACGCCAGACACTTCGAGTACCATTCCACCGACCATGGCATTTTGACTAAAAGGGTCTTTGTCCTACCGCAACTTCGGTCGTACTGATCACACAGTCAAAGCTACCGATCTTAGACCACGAAGGTTTTCGGAGCGCCGAGTGGGTGCTATTACTTATGACTATCGATTATCGACTAGGTTCTATAGATGTTTGACTACTGACCAGGTACTTTTAACTTATGACTGTGACCGGGTACTGTAAATTATGATTGGGTTCTGTAGATTTCGTCCTTAACCACTATGGTTCTATCCTCATGTTTGACTACTACGGTTCCCTTTTAGAGTTCGACTACTTCAGTTCTTTCCTCGACTATTATTGCTTTTAGTTCTCCTTTCGACTATGATTACTTTAGTTCTCTTCTCAATTATTCTAGTTTTCTTTTTGACTATGGTCACTTTAGTTCTCTTGTCGACTTTGATTACCATAATTCTCTTTTCGACTATGATTATTTCTTTTTAACTTGCATACTCTACGAGGGAGGTGGAGCTCACCGAAGACGACGACGGTTCACGACAGGAAGAATGGTTCACAAGGAGAAGTGGATGGAGCTAGTGTTGGAGACCTCATCGGTGGCGAAGGGGTCCGTGGCGATAGCGGTTTATGTGGCAGTGATGAAGCTACAAAAAGAGGTGCGCATGAGCTTGCATACGTGCATGCGAAAGTACGGGTGATAGGAATAGAGGCTTGGCTCATTGGAGAGAGAAAGTCTTACAGTGGCGTCTGGTCGGAGATGAAGAAGAAGGTTTGGCTTGAGTGATCCTCTGTATGAAAGGCCAAACAAATAAGTATGGTACTCAAAGGAGAGGTAAGCCACATTGAGGCTGGGTTGAGGAGAGAAGCTCACCGGTGATGCTAGAGCACGGTGGCGTGCTCACCGAAGTCGCGTACGACTTCGATTTCTCGACGTTCCAGAGAGCAGAATGCTCAAGGAATGCACGCAAGAGACCAAGCGGGCGAGCTGAGGGGAAAATGGTATGTTCGGAGGGGTTTTATAGGCACGGTCTTGGGCTCTCGCCGTGGAGCGCGATGTGAAGTCGACGACAACGGGGAAGTGACCTGTTGCGTTGGAGCGACGAGTTAGGCAGGAGTGGGCAGTAGCAGACAGAGAACTGTGGACGTATCGTCTAAAATCGAGGGCAGCTTGGGCCACGACCATGGTGGAGCTAGTGCTTGTGCGCGAGGTGGAAGACAATTGTTGCCAGCGGGCCCATTGCATCAGCGAGCGAAGTGAGATGGCCTGACGGGATTGTTTGGGTATACTCTAGACATGCAAAGTGTTTAGGAGCTATGTTCGAGTACTCGTCTGTAATAGTCAGAGCACTTGAGTGGTCGTAAGACTATGTTGTCGTAGAAGGAGTTGTGCGTGTGTGGCCGTAAGAGTTTGTAGCCTGTAGATAGCATAGAGCAAAGGGGAGGATGATGAGGACATCCCTACCATTGATATAGCCATGCCTAGTGCACAGCAAGGACCTTTGACTCGAGCTCGCGCACGACAACTTAATTATCAGGTAAAGTCGTTCCTTGCTGTCTCAACAAGTTCTCTGAATTGGGAGCTACTAACGTCTTGTGATGATTTTCTTATGCTTAGGAACTTGGGGGTTGAGCCGGCTAAATGTAGAAGCAATCAAGATAACAATCACATGGATATTGGAGCACACAAGAAGAAGATCGGACCAAACGTTCGGATTGAACGTTCGGACCTACAGGAAGCGCCAACTTGATTTGGCCATAACTTTTGATTCCAGAGTGCGTTGGAGGCTTATGAGTACTCGTTGGAAAGATCTCGATGTCTACTGTCTAATGGATCCAAAATCACCATCAGATTCCAGTGGAGCTGTCGAGAAATTACAGAAGAACGTTTGGACTTCCAACCGGAGTTCTGGGCCTTATTTCCAGTAGAGCCCATTATGGGAGCATCCAAGTTAGGGTCTCCCACGTCCCTGGCTGTTTTTCCCCTATTTAAACTAGCATTAGCCGCCAGGGAGGGGTTGGGTTTTGATTAGATGCAAGTTTAGCTTTTGCTACTTCCTTGTAAACGCGTGTGTTGGCTAGATCACCCGATTTACTTGTTTCAGAACCCCACCTTTGTATCTCAGTCTCATCTTTTGAGCAGAATCCGTGAGTTTTACTGGTTCATCTTGTTCTTGCTTTGTTCTCGATTGCTAGCAGGTTCAAGGTTGTTCTTAGCACGGCAAGAACAGCAACAATTTGGTTTCGGTGTAACTGTCGCTAAGGTGCATCAACCCTGTGGTCGTTGTAGTCGGGCAGCACATCATCGAACTTCCACCAAATTGAGTTATCTCCACTCTCATCGAAAGATCGGGAACCATTCCCAGGTTACGTCTCCATCAATTGGTATCAGAGCTCAAGGTTGCTCGGTGAGAGATTTATTATTTCTTTGCATTTACCTACAGTTCAGAAAATCCCAAAAACAGGTTAGAACCGAAATTTTCCAAGAAAACAAGTTGAGCCTTTGCTTGTTCCACTTAGTCTTGCATGTTGAGTTTTCAGTTGCACCATCGGTTGAGTTGCTGGTTCTAGTTGTCTAATCCTTTAGAGTTTCGGGTTCTATTCACTTTTTAGTCACCACTTTCTCCACCAGATCCGCCGTTGCCATCTTTTACCATCTCCACAAATAACTTCCCCTATTTTCATTTCAGCCGCCACCTCCAAACGCCTGTTCGTATGCTTTGGAGTTTTCAGACCATTCCGAACAACCACTCAAGACCGGTCCGAACATCCACTCGATCTAAACAACCCTTGCCACTACCACCGCATTCTTTTCCCTGCCACCGCAAGCACCTATTCGTTTTAGGTGTTTTTGGACTAGTCCGAACACCCCTTCTTTTAATTACCTTTCTACCCCTGGTAAAAAAAGTTGTGTGTTGGTAATATCCTTGTGAAAAGTCTCAGAATGGTGCTAGTTGTGCGAAAAAAACGAAAAACGAAAAAAAGAAGAGAGACAAAAAAAAGGAAGAAGAGAGGAAAGAAGAAGGGGTTCTCGCTGTTGTTTTCCTTGTGCTCTTTGGGTACTTTTGGTGCGTGTCAACGCTTGTGTCTAGGCTCGCATCTCTAGCATGTTTTAGCCTAGGACCAGCACAGTACCATTGTTGAGCGATTATTCAACTTTCATTGACTAACGTGGTTCCAGCTGTACCTTGATTTATATTGCAGCCACCTATAGCTCCACAAATTTATCTGCCACGTCACAGGTTGTGCTTGTGACCACCATTTGTTGCTATTCTTGCTGGTTGCCAACACCCCCTGCATAGCGTGGTAAGAACAAGTAAGAGCTTGGTTGCACAGGTCTGAGAGAATTGGAATTCGTTGTCACATAGTCCTACTATCCGAAAGACCATAAATTTTCTTGCGATTTTCTTGTTGTGTACTAACCATGTCAGAAGGTACGGGTGACACACCTCCCCATTCACCACGGACGAAGGCCTTGATACAACATTTTGAACGTAAAGTAAGGCTGCATGCCGAAGGCCTTGATGAGGATGTTCGGGTCACCAATGACCACCTTGGTCAATTGGAGTCGGCCCAGATTGACACCAACTCCAAGCTAACCGCATTAGAGAGCTCCCTTGGGGCTGTTAACACCTCTCTTGCAGGCATTTTGGATCGGTTGGAGAGGATGGACCAAGTTGCTCGTGATGGTTCGGGTCGGCGCAACAACAACAGCCGCTACAACATGGGCAGCGCTGTGGGAGAGGATGAAGTCGAATATTCTGCGGACACCGAACTCAATGATGAAGTAAATGATCCTTCACGAAGACAACAACAACGCAGCCGCCGAGGTACGGGTACCCGCCTACCACGGCGAGAGGTATGTGATGTTGATGATTCTTTAGGCAAGATCAAGTTTAGCATGCCCTCTTTCGATGGAAAGTATAATCCTGATGCATACCTTACTTGGGAATTAGCTGTTGATCAAAAATTTATTTGCCATGATTTTTCTGAGGAGAAACGTGTCAGGGCTGCCACTAGTGAGTTTACTGATTTTGCTTCTGTTTGGTGGAGCGAGTACCATCGTAAGAGACCAAACAATACTCCTCAAACTTGGGACGCCTTGAAACAAGTCATGCGGGCCAGATTTGTTCCTTCCTATCATGCTCGTGATTTGTTAAATAAATTGCAGCAATTGAGGCAGGGCACTAAATCTGTAGAAGAGTATTATCAAGAGCTACAAATAGGAATGCTTCGCTGTGGCTTAGAAGAGAATGAGGACGCTGCTATGGCAAGATTTATGGGTGGGCTGAACCAGGATATTCAGGACATTTTAGCTTACAAAGAATACATTTCAGTCACTCGTTTATTTCATCTTGCTTGTAAAGCTGAAAGGGAAGTGCAGGGACGAAGAGCCAGCATGAGAACTAATATTTTTGCAGGACGTGCTAGTGCTTGGACACCTTTAACCGCTGCTGTACCATCGACTCGAATAGCTGCACTATCTTCCTCGAGCAGCAAACCGCGTCCCTCCACATCAAATTCAGCACCTTGGACAACTGAGGCAACAAAGGGGGCAGTAGCTACACCTACTAAGAGTTCCTCATCAGTTGCATCCTCGGGTCGAACCAGGGACATTCAATGCCTACGGTGCAAAGGCTATGGACATGTACGCAAGGATTGCCCGAGCGCACGTGTGCTAATTGTACGACCAGATGGTGGGTACTCTTCTGCTAGTGATTTCGATGAAGAAACATATGCTTTGCTTGCGGCTAACAATGCAGGGAAAGATGATGTGAACAATCAAGATGAAGAGCACATTGGACCAGAAGATGCAGAGCGCTATGAGAGCCTTGTGGTGCAGCGAGTGCTAAGCGCACAAATGGAGAGGGTGGAACAAAATCAGCGCCACATCTTGTTTCAAACCAAGTGTGTGATCAAGGAGCGTTCCTGCCGCGTGATCATTGATGGAGGAAGCTGCAACAACTTGGCAAGCGCTGAAATGGTGGAAAAACTTGCATTGGACACACAACCACACCCGCAGCCTTACTACATTCAATGGCTTAATAGCAGCAGCAAGGTAAAGGTAACACGGTTGGTAAGAGTTAACTTTACCATCGGTTCTTATCATGATTCCATTGACTGCGATGTTGTGCCTATGCAAGCATGTTCGATGTTATTAGGTAGACCATGGCAGCATGATAAAGATTCCATGCATTTTGGCAAATCAAATCAGTACTCATTTGTGCATAATGGTAAAAAAATTGTGTTGCATCCTATGACTCCTGAAGCCATTTTGAAAGATGAACTTGCTAGAGTTAGCAAACTCAAAAGTTAGGAGCAAGCTAAGAGCGAAAATCAGATTGTGGCACATGAACATGTGAAACATAAAAAGAAGAACACCAAATCTGTCCATGATAATAAAAATGAGATCAAGTTGAAAGGATCATGTTGCATTGCTACTAAATCTGATCTGGAAGAGATTGATGATACCACTACTGTTTGCTATGCTTTGGTCTGCAAAGAAACCTTGTTTCCACTTAAAGATACGCCATCTTCTTTGCCTCCTGCTGTCCTTAACCTTTTGCAGGAGTATACTGATGTGTTCCCAAAGGAGGTACCATCGGGGCTGCCACCAATTCGAGGGATTGAACACCAGATTGACCTCATTCCCGAGGCTTCCTTGCCAAACCGTGCGCCATACAGGACCGACCCTGAAGAAACTAAGGAGATACAGCGCCAAGTGCAAGAATTGCTTGACAAAGGATATGTACGTGTCCCTTAGCCCTTGTGCTGTTCCAGTGCTCTTAGTTCCTAAGAAGGATGGAACATGGCGCATGTGTGTAGATTGCCGAGCGATTAATAACATTACCATCAGATATCGTCATCCCATCCCTAGGTTAGATGATATGCTTGATGAACTAAGTGGCTCCATCTTGTTCTCTAAGATTGATTTGCGTAGTGGATACCACCAGATTCGCATGAAGTTAGGAGATGAATGGAAAACAGCTTTCAAAACTAAGTTCGGTCTATATGAATGGCTAGTCATGCCTTTTGGTCTTACTAATGCACCTAGCACTTTCATGAGACTAATGAACGAAGTTTTACAAACTTTCATTGGCAAATTTGTGGTGGTATACTTTGATGACATACTGATATATAGCAGATCACCAGAGAAACATCTTGAACATTTGCGTGCTATTTTCGATGCCCTACATGATGCCCGTTTATTTGGTAACCTTGAGAAGTGCACCTTCTGCACGGATCGAGTCTCTTTTCTTGGATATGTTGTGATCCCGCAGGGAATTGAAGTTGATCAAGCCAAGTTGAAGCAATACACAGCTGGCCGGTTCCCACGACGGTCACACAAGTGCGAAGTTTCCTCGGTCTTGCTGGGTTCTACCGTCGTTTTGTGAAGGACTTCAGCACCCTAGCTGCACCGTTACATGAACTTACCAAAAAAGGGGTGGCATTTACTTGGGCTCCAGCACAAAAGAATGCCTTCGACACACTGAAAGATAAGTTAACACATGCCCCTTTGCTCCAGCTTCCTGATTTCGATAAGACCTTTGAGCTTGAATGCGATGCTAGTGGCATTGGTTTGGGTGGTGTGCTGTTACAAAAAGGAAAACATGTGGCATATTTCAGTGAGAAGTTGAGTGGGCGTAGTTTGAACTATTCTACCTATGATAAGGAATTACTTGCTCTAGTTCGAACTTTAGAAACATGGCAACATTATTTATGGCCCAAAGAGTTTGTTATACATTCAGATCATGAGTCTTTGAAACACATCCGAAGTCAAGTCAAACTAAATCGTAGGCACGCCAAGTGGGTTGAATTTATCGAGTCTTTTCCTTATGTCATCAAACACAAAAAAGGGAAGGAAAATATCATTGCTGATGCTTTGTCTAGGCGTCACACCATGCTTTCCCAACTTGACTTCAAAATATTTGGATTGGAAACAATTAAAGAACGGTATGCTCATGATGATGATTTCAAAGAGGTATTGCTGCATTGCAAGGAGGGAAAAGCATGGAACAAATTCATTCTCACTGAAGGGTTTGTGTTTAGAGCTAACAAGCTATGCATTCCAGCTAGCTCCGTGCGTATGTTATTGTTGCAGGAAGCTCATGGAGGCGGGCTGACGGGACACTTTGGTGTAAAGAAGACGGAGGATATCCTTGCTGGCCATTTCATTTGGCCAAAGATGAGGAGAGATGTGGAGCGATTCGTTTCTCGCTGCACGACATGCCAAAAACCTAAGTCCCGACTTAATCCTCATGGTTTCTATATGCCTCTACCTGTTCCTAGTGCACCTTGGGAGGATATTTCTATGGACTTTGTTTTAGGATTACCTAGAACCAAGAAGGGGAGGGATAGCGTCTTTGTTGTGGTCGATAGATTTTCTAAGATGGCACATTTCATACCATGTCATAAGGCCAATGATGCTACCCATGTTGCTGATTTGTTCTTTCGTGAAATTGTTCGATTGCATGGTGTGCCAAATACCATAGTTCATTTTTGGAGAACCTTGTGGGCTAAGTTGGGAACTAAACTTTTATTTTCCACTACTTGTCATCCCCAAACTGATGGACAAACAGAGGTTGTGAATAGAACTTTGTCTACCATGCTTAGGGCTGTTTTGAAAAAAAACATCAAAATGTGGGAAGAATGTTTGCCTCATGTTGAGTTTGCTTATAACCGCTCACAGCATTCTACTACTAAGAAGTGCCCATTTGAGATTGTTTATGGTTTTATACCTCATGCACCTATTGACTTGCTCCCTCTTCCATCTTCAGAGAGATTGAATTTTGATGCTAAACAACGTGCTGAACTAATGTTAAAAATGCATGAAACCACAAAGGAAAACATAGAGTGCATAAATGCTAAGTATAAGCTTGCTGGTAGTAAAGGAAAGAAACATGTCCTTTTTGAACCAGGTGATTTGGTTTGGCTACATTTAAGAAAAGATAGGTTTCCTGAACTGAGAAAATCTAAGTTGCTACCAAGAGCTGATGGCCCTTTCAAAGTGCTAGAACGGATTAATGATAATGCATACAAGCTTGAGCTACCTGCAGATTTTGGGGTTAGTCCCACATTTAATATTACAGATTTGAAGCCCTATTTGGGAGAAGAGAATGAACTTGAGTCGAGGACGACTCAAATGCAAGAAAGGGAGGATGATGAGGACATCCATACCATTGATATAGCCATGCCTAGTACACAACAAGGACCTTTGACTCGAGCTCGCGCACGACAACTTAATTATTAGGTAAAGTCGTTCCTTGCTGTCCCAACAAGTTCTCTGAATTGGGTGCTACTAACGTCTTGTGATGATTTTGTTATGCTTAGGAACTTGGGGGTTGAGCCGGCTAAATGTAGAAGCAATCAAGATAACAATCACATGGATATTGGAGCACACAAGAAGAAGATCGGACCAAACGTTCGGACTGAACGTTCGGACCTACAGGAAGCGCCAACTTGATTGGGCCATAACTTTTGATTCCGGAGTGCGTTGGAGGCTTATGAGCACTCGTTGGAAAGATCTCGATGTCTACTATCTAATGGATCCAAAATCACCATCAGATTCCAGTGGAGCTGTCGAGAAATTACAGAAGAACGTTTGGACTTCCAACCGGAGTTCTGGGCCTTATTTCCAGTAGAGCCCATTATGGGAGCATCCAAGTTAGGGTCTCCCACGTCCCTGGCTGTTTTTCCCCTATTTAAACTAGCATTAGCCGCCAGGGAGGGGTTGGGTTTTGATTAGATGCAAGTTTAGCTTTTGCTACTTCCTTGTAAACGCGTGTGTTGGCTAGACCACCCGATTTACTTGTTTCAGAACCCCACCTTTGTATCTCAGTCTCATCTTTTGAGCAGAATCCGTGAGTTTTGCTTGTTCATCTTGTTCTTGCTTTGTTCTCGATTGCTAGCAGGTTCAAGGTTGTTCTTAGCACGGCAAGAACAGCAACAATTTGGTTTCGGTGTAACTGTCGCTAAGGCGCAGCAACCATGTGGTCGTTGTAGTCGGGCAGAACAACGTTGAACTTCCACCAAATTGAGTTATCTCCACTCTCATCGAAAGATCGGGAACCATTCCCAGGTTATGTCTCCATCAGGAGGCGCGGGGCTGAGCCACTTCAGTGCAGTGCAGGTGGTGGACATGATGAGACGGGAGCACAGGGCAGGGGCTTTCAGTAAGAGAGGAGAAACTATGGGTGTGGTATTCAAAATGATGAGTATGGCATCAAAACAGTGGCCTATGCTCATGCAGGCTGGAGGTGGAACAAGGTCTCTATGCTCGGCCCCCACATGGTAGGGAGAGGGAAAAAGAGGTAAGGTGAGCTAAGGTTTGGGCATTTTAGTCACTTGCCAGATGCACTCGAAAGATTTGGGAAAAATCTTTTCGAATGGTCTGGATGATTAGGTAGATTTTCAGAGTTTTATTTCCCTTGATTTGTCTAGAAAGAATCTGGGAAGATTTTTTTCACTGAGATTAAGTATACTTATTTGATTCGTATTTGATCTGATTTATATTTTATGCACTTTTATTTCCAAAAATCAAATTTTTCCAAAGAAACCAATGAAAACCATGGAAGAACGAATGCATGCAAAAAAATTTATGTTACCCTTATTTTTACATTCCTTAGGATTTTCAGGATGTTACATAATCATTGATGGTTGAAGCTACAACATCATTAGCAAGGACTTGGTTTGACTACATGGTGGCATCCGGAACCGTATTATGTGCAATGGTTGCATAATGTTGGTATGCTAAAATTACTCATGATGTCAAAGTTTCTTTTTCAGTGGGAGACTATCACGATAAGGTAGAGTGTGACGTTATGCCAATGCACGCAAGTCACTTGTTGGGACATCCATAGCAGTATGATCACAATGCTATGCACCACAAGTGGTCCAACAAGTACTCTTGGATGCATGAGGGCAGATCGTACACATTGTGTCCTATGCCAGAGAGTGTTATCCATGCTAAAACATCATCGCCAAAGAGAAGGCTATGAAGAATACCCCGAAACCGATGATGGTTTCGCTTGAAGGGGGAGGGGATGATGCAGCACCAAGTACCAAAGCTACTTTGATTTGTGATTCCAAGTTACAATCTGAAATTACGTCTCAAATTGGTGCTATTTTGCAACAAGGAGAAACTCAGGTGTCCATTTTGGCCAAGAGGGAGGTGAGGGAGGCTGGCCTAGGGAGGGAGATTGGATACCTAACACATGATTGGGTAGCATGTGGAAAGTTTGGCGTGCGTGAGGGGGGAGCTCCGCATATTCGGCTGTATGACTGTGCGCACATGAAGGGGAGGTGCATGGGAGTGTGAGTTACGTGAGTCTCGGGCGCAGTGGAGACCATGTAGAGAGAAGGAAGGAAAGGGATGACGGTCGGAAGGAAAGGGAGGATGGTTTGGAAAGAATCCAGAAAAAGGAGGATGCATTCGGTTGGAATCCGCTTGGATGCATGGGCTGCATGGGCTCTACATGTATATACCGAGTGGGAACCATGCCAAGCCAAAAACAGATGGACATCCAAACCAGGATTGTGTGTGTTCCATAAGGAAAGGGATCAGCCAAGAGAAAGGAAAGAAGAGTTGTCTTAGAAAGAACGAAAGAGGGATCGGCCAGCTAATCAATCCAAGTTCATGTGTTGCGCTCGTGAAGAATCCAAGTGGTACTCCAGGTTCTTGCCGTGTGAAGCCAGGAAACTGAGCCAATTGCAAGGACGAGATTTTGAGCCAATAAAGGTGTCAAAAGGGAAGGAAGCCAAGAGTGTGCAATGCCAAGCCAGAAAAGGAGGTTGAGCCAGGCATGAGCTTTCATGTAGGGTCACTCCAAATAATGATTTGAAATGGATTCTCATTCAAATTATTCTTATCTCTTGCCCTTTCCTTTTAAATGAGTTTGAGTTGTACACAACATGTGCGTTGTTTTCTTTGTTGGCCGAACCAATTGTGGTATGTTTGTATCCTATTTTTGGGAGTTCCTTTCAAAGACCAGTTTTGGTTTTTAGGAGTAGAGTCAGATTATTCAAGGTGTTATGCTCTACACGTTTTCTAGGTTGGAGTCGGTTTTACCCTTAGACCGTGTGTTTGTGTTGTTGTGCGTGAGTTTCGTTGTGTCCTTGGGGTGCTAATATAGGGCTAGGGGTGTACCCTATTGTAGACCATTATGTTTAGATTATGAAATAAAAACAGAAAAGCCACTTGGCACCATGTTTGGGTGTTCGTGAGTTGGGAGAGGAGAGTTCGTGACTTTTAGCAAGAGAGAAAGATCGAGTCTTGTGTGCAAGTTGGGAATACCTTATTCTCGTATCATATCGGTTTGCATGGTTTCATGGGTTGTACCATGAAAGATCAGGCTATCTTGTAGGATCGGAAATGGCAACAGAGGGGGCGGGGTGAATGGTGCCTCTTTAAAAATTGCCCACGAAGTATCCACAAATGAGCTCTTCGCCGATAGTTATAAGAACTATGAAGAAGACATGCTTATGCACATTGGAAACTTAAACCACCAGAGAAAGAAGCAAGACATGGGACAAAAGCAAAGAGCACAAATTAAAGAAAAGCATCAGAGAAAACTAAAACCAGAACAAATTGCAGGGGCCGGTCAGACTGCCATATATGGGCCGGTCTGACCGCTCCTTAAGGGCTGGTCTGACCGCTCTTATACGGCCGGTCGACCGCCCAAGGACCGATCTAACCTCTGTGCAAGGTTGGTCGACCGCTCGGCTCGGGCGGTCGGATCGCCATTGCCCGACCGGTCGATCGGCTAATGAGCGGTCGACCGCTAGGGTTTAGCGATCCGACCGGGAAGCCCGAAAACAGAGCAGACTGAACCTCTGAAAATGCTGAAACTTGCTCAAATCAAGGAAATTTGTGATTTTCTTCTGTTCTCCTCAACCCAAAAGAGCAAGAACCTGTTCTAAACAGCAAGGAGACTCTAGGAGACAAGAGAACCCATCACAAGAGTAAGAACCAAGGATTTGAGCTGAAATTTGTCATTTCAACAGAAGATGAGACTAATTTTCAAATTACTCTTCATTCTCACATCTTTTGCTCATGAAACTTTGAAATCAGTTTAGCAATGACAAGAGGACATGAGAACTTACATCTGGGCACAACCTTTGAAGGGAAATCATAAGATGTCACAGTGCCCTGACATGAAACCCTAGCTACAGGGAAAAACAGAGGAAATGACCATGTGAGAAAAAGTGAGATTCTTTGATTCAGTCATTTTGCTCTGGGAATGAATTGACCAAATGGTCTTGAGACTTATTCCCAACACAGAGCAAAACTTTTTGCAGCTATCCAATCAAGAAATCATCTCCAAATCAAAAGAATCCAACATAGAGCAGCATAAACCAGAAAGGACTGAAGCTCATGAAGACTCAAATGGATTCATTGCAATGAATGATTACAAGAGGTTTACAACTCCTCACTACGTCCCCATACGCAGTTGGATAAAGAAAATACTACCTCCTCACTACATGCATGAGAGGAGGATACGCAACCACACTGAGCTCAACACAGCCAGGACACACCCATTGCTTGAGCTCACTCCCCATAATACACTCTCTCTACTGGAATGCATACTTCTCCAGGATACACACACCTCCTTTTATCTCCAAACTCACACACCAAAGGAAAAAATCAAGAAGTGTCATACCGTCTCCACTCCATGCCTCTGACACAATTGAGGCAATAAGTCAACAACCAGATTTTGGAGGGAAATCCACCCACTCCACTCCTTTGCTTGAGTCAATTTACCAAATTGCCCTCAAGCACCTTCCGGGAAGCTTCCGCATCCAGTACCTTGACCGTCTGGACCTCGACTCCTCCCTGAGTCTAGTCCCGGTCCACTCCACTGCACACGACCGCACCCGGCATCCTGACCGTCTGGACCTCCGACTCCTCCCTGAGCTTAGTCCTAATCCACTCGCCGCTGCCCGTCGTGTCCACCCGACACCGACTGAGACCTCCAACTCCACCTGAGTCTAGTCCTGGTCTGTTCCGTCGCGTACGACCGCAACTGACACCCAACCGTCTGGACCTCCGACTCCTCCCTGAGCCTAGTCCCGGTTCTCTCGTCGTCGCCTGTCGTGTTCGTCACCAGTAGCTCCAGCTCCGGCTCCTCGTCTCCCGACTCGCAACCACCTCACCAGCCTCGATCATCTTCGGCATCATTGACCGTTTGGACCTCAACACCTCCTGTGCCTAGTCCTAGTCTTCCTCGCCTCACCATGACCTAGCTCCAAAGTCCTGCAGTCACACAGACAAGCAAACCGTCATATAGCACCGCACGAAACAGCATAATCAATATTAGCACAAGTAAAGGTACTCAAACCTAGAATACCCAAAACAAACTCAAACTCACTAAACCAACCGTCAATTACGCATCACAAACATGGGGATACCTCCACATGGTCTCTCAATCTCCCCCTTGATGAGTATATTGACAAACACAGAAAAAGCACAAAGATTGAGTTTGTTTGAGAGTCAAACATGGTACAAGAGAAAGAAAATGATGCTAATGACTATGTTGATAAAGGAGCAAAAGAAAGAGCAAGTTTTCC
The DNA here is from genome assembly GCA_036346575.1 of Dendrocalamus sinicus. Taxonomy (NCBI): domain Eukaryota; kingdom Viridiplantae; phylum Streptophyta; class Magnoliopsida; order Poales; family Poaceae; genus Dendrocalamus; species Dendrocalamus sinicus. The sequence goes on from CM070645.1 coordinate 19,081,189, forward strand.
TCAAAAGCTCCCAAAGCTCCCAAAATGTGGTTTTTTCTCCAATATTCTCCCCCCTTTTGGCAATAGAATCATCAAGATGCAAAAGAGAGAATATAACATGGTGTGGCTGAAATTTATTCAATGCTAAGCAATTAAAGCCATGAAGATTATCCAAAATGACCATTAAGTATTACACCAAGTCATAACGCATGTGAAAGCTATCAATATCATAACAAGATATGCATAATCAAGCCAAGCCACATAAGTAACAATCTGAATATTAGATGAATTCTTTTAGCATGTCAAGCCATTCAAGATCAATGTCTAGCTAAAGGTATCCAAAGATGATGCAAGCCATGTCAATAATCTAAGTGGAACCTAGAAGCTAGAATTGAGTCAAATTAGAGTGCTACAAGTTCAAGAATGAATCATTTGTTCAAGCACTTTAGTCTTTTTGTAATCAAGCAAATTTAGCACAATGGACATATTTTTGTTTGAAACCCATGGTCATTTCCAACCAAAATTTTAGTCATGTGCTAGATCTCAAACCTTATGCGACCATTCCAAGTAAGAAGCTTAAGGAGATGATTTTGGTCATCCAAAACTCCCCCTGAGTTCATGCCTAGTGCAATGGCAAGCAGTCTCATGAGAAAGAATTGGTGAGATCGGTTCTTTCGCACATAAAAGAGATCTTTTTGCTTTTTTAAACAGTTGTACTAACTCATGATTTATCAAGAAACTAGCATAGTTCAATCTAAAGCTCAATCAAAGATTCTAGACTCAACTTAGCCTATTCGACATGGCATGAATCATAAAAGGATAACTAAAGACAGACTAGTCTCAAAAGCTAACATGCATGTCTTAATTCAAGTTGTGCATATTTAAATTAACTTATCAATGGCAAAGACTTGACGACACATATAAAGACATAATAAATCTAGCAATGAAGCACAAATCATGGCAAGATGTAAAGCATTGTAAACATGTCATATAAGGATAATAGTCAAGGCTCCATGCAGATATATTATAATGCAGAATGTTGAAATGAAATGCAGGAAATCCAGCTCCCCCTCAACATGTGATGCACTTTTAGTTCAAGTTAAGTTATGTCAATATTAAGCTCCAGAAGCTCCAAAATGAACTCCCCCTGAACCAAAGCAATAAACGAGAAGCTGGGAAGAAAACAAATAAGGCAGTCCTTAAAGCATAGATAAGATATAGAGGATACTATGACTCAGACTGACTCTCATCTACCCCATATGACACTAGGACTATCAACTGCCTGTCTAACACACTAAGGAGCAAACACGTTCCCTGTCTACCCAAGGGCGACCCAACCCTTGGTAGAACCTATAAGAAGTGAGTGAGCTCAACCTAGTGAGAAGAGAGATAGCTAATAAACAGCATCCTAGATCACAAGATGAGAGGAAGAAATCTAAGCAACTAGATAAGAGAAGTACTCTAATCTATGCTAGGAGGACTAACCCAAATACACCCGAATGCAATGCAACAACATGAGAACAGGAGCAAAATATATAAGATAAAGCAATAAAGCACAAAGCTCCCCCTCAGTACAGTCCATAAGGACAAACCACCCCAAGCTCTCCCCGCAAGGCTGAAAACCTAGAGCTATCCAAAGGCTTGGTGAAGATATCAGCCAACTGGTGGTCACTCTCCACAAACTGGAGCACTATATCACCCTTCTCCACATGGTCTCTAACGAAGTGATATCGGATATCAATATGCTTGGTCCGGGAGTGCTGCACTGGGTTCTTAGCAATGTTAATAGCAGAAGTGTTATCACAAAAAAGTGAAACATGTCTATAGCTAACCCAAAGTCCCGCAGGGTCGAAGCCATCCAAAGTACCGGTCAGTAGCAATCGGCTGCGCAACGTGCTCGGCCTCAGCGGATCGTGCAACACCGGATCGCTTCCTAGAAGACCAAGAGCCAAGAGAAGTGCCAATGAATTAGCAGTGCGAAGTGCTCTTCCTATCTATCCTCTGACCAAGAAAGTGCGTGGTGCGAATAGGCTCGAGGAAAGATAGGAAGAGGAAGAGTACCAGATACCATAGTCAATGGTAGCTCGAAGGTACCAAAGGATGCACTTCACCGCCTGGCGGTGAGATACGTGAGGAGAAGCCTGAAACCGAGTACAAAGACACACAGAGAAGTGTATGTCCGGTCTCGAGGCAGTGAGGTACAAGACTCTTTTTGATCGACTGGCTCGCCATCCTCATCTGGGACAAGTGAAGCTGTGGATGCCATGGGAGTCGACACTGGCTTCGTATCACTCATATCAAAGTGTCTCAGGAGGTTACGAGTGTAGTTGCCCTGATGCAAGAAAGTACCCTCCTGAGTCTGCTTGATCTGGAAGCCAAGGAAGAAAGTCAACTCGCCCATCATGCTCATCTCAAACTCGGTGCTCATGACATCCGAGAACTGTGAAACAAGAGCATGAGAGGAGCCGTCAAAGATGATGTCATCCACATAAATCTGGACGAGCAGAAGGTCAGTGCTATGCCTACGAATGAATAAGGTCTTATCTAATTTACCCATCTCAAACCCACGACTCAACAAATAGGACTTAAACCTCTCATACCAAGCTCTAGGGGCCTGCTTAAGTCCATACAATACTTTGGAAAGCTTGTAGATATGGTTTGGGTATTTGGGGTTCTCGAAACCTGGAGGCTATCTCACATAGACCTCTTCCTCAATAAACCCATTGAGGAAGGCACTCTTGACATCCATCTAGTAAAACTTGAAACCCTTAGAAGCTACGAAAGCAAGCAGGATTCTAATGGCCTCAAGTCTAGCTATAGGGGCAAAGTTCTCCTCAAAATCTAGACCCTCAACCTGAAAGAAGCCCTGAGCTACCAGTCTAGCCTTGTTTCGAATGACTACCCTATCCTCACTCTGCTTGTTTTTGAACACCCATTTGGTACCAATGACATTGTGACCTCTAGGGGGCTCAACAAGCGACCAAACCTTATTTCTCTCGAAATTCTCTAACTCCTCATGCATGGCATTGACCCAAGACTCATCAGAGGGTGCATGACTAACATCCTTGGGCTCAAATGAGGCAATGAAGGCAGAATGGAGACAGAATTGTGACAAGCCAGACTTTGAACGTGTGACATGCTCAAAGAAGTCTTCAATCATCTGCTCTGAAGGATAATCTTTCTGGATGTTTCGGGGAGGTCCTTGATGAGATGAAGAAGTGGCCTCTACCTCATGAGCTGATGAGGTAGGAACAGAGCCACTAGATCCAGAAGAAGCAGAAGGCATGGGCTGATCTCCTCGAGGTGCAGTGGTGGAAGCAGGCACCTCAAGGGGAGGAGGAGGAACTGGATCAGGTAGACAACCATCATCTCCATCCTCATCATCCACAAAGATGGTCTCGGACTACTCTAAATAACCTGAGATATCGGGTCTAGTCCCCGGATTGGCCTCATCGAAGGTCACCTCGCAGGTCTCTACCATTTTACTAGACTCGTAGTTCCAGACCCTATAAGCTCGCGAAGAAGTCGAGTAGCCTAGAAAGATCCTATCACAAGAACATGACTCGAACTTATCTAGGTTCCCAGATTTCAAGGTAAAATACTTGCAACCAATACACGAAAATGCGAGACGCTGGGCTTTCGCCCATATCTCAACTCATAAGAGGTGCGATGCAAGTGTGCCCTGAGAAAAACTCTATTTGAAACATGGCATGCGGTGGCTATAGCCTTAGCCCAAAACTTCCTCAGTGTAGAGTACTCATCAAGCATCATCTTGGCCATCTCGACCAAGGTAAGGTTCTTCCTCTCCACAACATCATTCTGTTGAGGGACGTATGGAGAAGAGAACTGGTGCTCTACACCTTTCTCACCGCAAAACCTCTCAAAGTAGGAATTCTTGAACTCCGTACCATTGTCACTGCGGATCGCTCGTAAGGCACCCGGGAGCTAAACAGAAAGCCTACTAAACAAACCCCGAAAATGGGTAAACGTCTCATCCTTCGAGGCTAAGAAAAACACCTAAGAAAACCTCGAGAAGTCATCGACCATGACAAGAACATACCACTTACCTCCTGCTGACTGCACTCGAGCTGGTCCAACTGTGTCCATATGGAGCAGTTATCCTGGTGCATCGGTCATAGTCACTGTGACCGGAGGGTGAGAAGCGGCAACCATCTTGCAGTGCCGGCATGGAGCACAAACTAGATCTTTGACCATCTTGAGTTTCGGCAGACCACGAATGAGATCGTGGCCGCTAACTCGAGTCAAATGGTCAAATCCAATGTGACCAAGTCTCCTATGCCAGAAAGTGAGGTCACAAGACTTAGAAGCAACTAAACACCTGAGAGAATCACCAGAAGACTCAACAAAATCAGCACGAAAAATCCTCTCATAACGAGAAATCCCGCAAACCAGACTACCCGAAGAATCAAGAATTTTGCAATTGTTTTTCTTACAGCTCACCTCGTCATCGCCATCGGTAAGCTGGGAAATAGAAAGCAAGTTGTACTGCAGCTTACTCACTAAGGCAACATCTTTTAAAATAAATGAGTCATTAACGCACACAGTACCTTTAGTGATGACGCGCACAGACGAAGCGTCTCCAAAGGTGATAGTCTCATCAGTACTGGGATAAATCAAAAGAGATTTTGGAACCCAATACTGAGTCACACGTCGAGCAGAAGAAGTAGCCACACACGATTGACCTCTAGCTACACTACGCTCTGTGTCGCTCAAAGAAGCAGAAGGTCTATGTGCAGACCTAAAGCTGTTGCTGGGTCCGACTGCTATGGGAGAGCGAGTCGGAGCACCAACAACACGCTGATCACGCCGCAGGTAGCCATCTCAATGGGGGAAATGAGATCTACCCTCAGAACGGCGAAAGTCACGACCAGAGGCATATCAAGGATGAAAATCAGGAAACTCAGAAAAACCAAGTCCTCGATGCTGCCCAAACCCATCAAGCTAAACAGTCCTAGACCTCGTGTTGGTCTTAGGTGCACTCAAGGTCTGGGGCTAACCCTGAATATGCCTAAGTACCTCAACATGGTCTCTACGCGCGATCTGGACGCACCTGAAGCATTTCCATCCTTCTGGCAGAAGGTGCAATGATACTTCACCTTCTGAGAGGTAGAAGTAACATGATGGGGCTTCGCCTTCTGAGAAGACGAAGCAACAGGTGGAGCCACCTTACTGTCAGAAATCCCTTGGACAAAGCCCGCTGATTTGAATTGAACTTTCTCAGTTCTGGGCTTGACCTCGATCACACCTGCTGCTATGGGTCTAAGAACAGCAGGTGGATGCTTCCTCACATTCTCAAGAAATCATATCCTAGACCTTGATTGAATTTGCAAATCTTGGATTAGTCTAGAATAAGATTTAGCTTCTTCTTGCCTCTTACAAATCTCTCAAGAGTGTTCATAAGATACTGACACTCTCGAAAGAGAGAGGTGCAAGAAGAGCAGGGGAAGAAGAGACAGCCGAAGGTAAGGGAGTAGAAGAAGAACCAACAGCAGAGGAACGAATGGCATGTGCACGCACAGCCACCTCAGAAGGGACAGTTCTACTGCTAGCCATTTGGTTCACGTCGCTAAGCGTCTCTACCTTACCCTTGGGCTCCTTCCCAACACCAGCACACACATTACAAGCAGATGGTGGCTTCTCTAGAAGGTCCTTAGTTAGCTTCACACATTTTTCATCCAATGCAATCAATCAGATTTTAGTTTGTCACAATTATTGCATGGTGAGCTAACAGGGTCCTTAGAAGCATATTGAGCCAATTTGTTATTGTGATCAATCATCTCTTGAAACTGTTTGGAAACAGATTCAAGCTCAGCAGTCAACTTGGGACAGTTCATACATGAAGCAATGGGCTCTAACAGAAAAGCTTGTAATTCAACAATTTTATGATCTGCCCTTTTTAGGTTCATCTTCAAATGATTACAACTTTCGCAAGTTTCAGGCAGATCGAGAAGCATGGTATAACGACCTCTAAATGCATTGTCCTTATCCTCACATGAGGTGTAAGATGTAGTCTCAACAACAGTAGATGAAAGAGTAACAGTCCTACTCATCTCTAGTTCAGCTAAAAGACTAACATCCTCCACCTTAAGCATATCAAGCTCAGAAGACAGACTATCATGAGAGGTCCTTAATTTCTCCATGTCACCAAGCAAAGCAGAGCATGTATCACATTCGTCACAGGAGGGAGCAGATATAAGTGAAGTAAGCTCCTGTGATAATCTATCTACTTCATTCTCCAACTCGCTACACCTAGCTCTAGATTTAGCATGAAATCTACCTAGCTTAAGAAAAGCATCATTAAGCTGGTCATAGGAGGGGTATACCTCATCGGAGTCGGAGTAAAGCTCGATGTCGCCCTCAAGGGCCATGAAGCACATGCCACTAAAGTGCTCGCCATCCTTGGGATCTTGGTCGTCCTTCCTATCGTCGTCGCTCCACCCCTCCACCTCGCTGAGGTCGAGGTCGTCGAAAGCGGTGAGGACTCGATGGAAGAGCTTCTTGGCTTTGCCAAGGTTGCGGAACTTCTTCTCTTTGTTGGAGGCTTCTTATTGCGGTTCTTGTCGGTGTAGACGTTCTTGCTCGAACCACCGTAGTCGTTTTTGCCCTCCAGCTTGGGGCAATTTGCTCGAATGTGGTTGGGGCCACCACACTCAAAGCAAATCACACGTCCTCCTCCTCTCTTTCTCTCCCTAACCCTCTTGTAAGCATGGGAGAATTTTCTGGCTAAGAGGGCTAGCTGGTTTTCTGGAAGCTATTCTAGTAGGTCATCACCCATCTCACAAACAGCAGCAAGAGAAAAACCAGAAACACCATCAGAGGAAAACTCAGAAGTCGAACTGGGATCAGTGACCAAAGCCATCGACTTCGACTTCGACTTACGAGAGACAATGTCAATCTTGTGAGTCTTGAGGCGTGAGTACAACGCATCAAGAGTCAAAGTCGAGAGGTCCGTCATGTCCTTGATGGTGGTCACTTTCATCTCCCACACACGCAAGTCCAAAGCCGCAAGCATCTGACGAGCGTTGTCCGAGTCGGGGTATGTGAGACCAACCGCTCGGAGGTTGCTCAAGATCTTGTGGAATCTCGCAAAGCATTCATCCAAGGACTCTCCAGCGAGCATTTTAAACTTGTTGTAATCTCGCTTGAATTGGTCCTGTCGAATCGTCTTAATTTGGGTGGTGCCCTCATGGTAAGCATCGAGGGTCTCCCAAATGTCGAAGGCCGACGAAAGATGAGAAATGCGATCAAACTCATTTCGGCTCAAACCTTGGATGATGATGTTCCTTGCCTTAGCATTCGCCTCAAATCAGCCATGTTTCCGGCATTGATGTTCTCATCGCAGGAACAACAAAGCGAAATTTGACCTTGCGCCAAATCGCATAGCCCTGAGTTTGTATGTAGGTCTCCATCCGACTCTTCCAAAAGGGATAGTCGATCCAATCGAAGATCGGGGGCTTGGTGGAATACTTATCCGTTGCCATGGCTCACAGACCGGTTAAAGATCTATCAAGAAGAGCTAACCGGCTCTGATACCAATTGTAGGATCGGAAATGGCAACAGAGGGGGGTGAATGGCGCCTCTTTAAAAATTGCCCCCGAAGTATCCACAATGAGCTCTTCACCGATAGTTATAAGAACTATGAAGAAGACATGCTTATGCACATTGGAAACTTAAACCACAAGAGAAAGAAGCAAGACATGGGACAAAAGCAAAGAGCACAAATTAAAGAAAAGCATCAGAGAAAACTAAAACCAGAACAAATTGCAGGGGCCGGTCAGACTGCCATATATGGGCCGGTCTGACCGCTCCTTAAGGGCTGGTCTGACCGCTCTTATACGGCCGGTCTAACCGCCCAAGGACCGGTCTAACCTCTGTGCAAGGTTCGGTCTGACCGCTCGGCTCGGACCGGTCAGACCGCCATTGCCCGACCGGTCTGATCGGCGGCTAATGAGCGGTCGACCGCTAGGGTTTAGCGGTCTGACCGGGAAGCCCAAAAACAGAGCAGACTGAACCTCTGAAAATGCTGAAACTTGCTCAAATCAAGGAAATTTGTGATTTTCTTCTGTTCTCCTCAACCCAAAAGAGCAAGAACCTGTTCTAAACAGCAAGGAGACTCTAGGAGACAAGAGAACCCATCACAAGAGTAAGAACCAAGGATTTGAGCTGAAATTTGTCATTTCAACAGAAGATGAGACTAATTTTCAAATTACTCTTCATTCTCACATCTTTTGCTCATGAAACTTTGAAATCAGTTTAGCAATGACAAGAGGACATGAGAACTTACATCTGGGCACAACCTTTGAAGGGAAATCATAAGATGTCACAAAGTGCTCGACATGAAACCCTAGCTACTGAGGAAAAACAGAGGAAATGACCATGTGAGAAAAAGTGAGATTCTTTGATTCATCATTTTGCTCGGGAATGAATTGACCAAATGGTCTTGAGACTTATTCCCAACACGAGCAAAACTTTTTGCAACTATCCAATCAAGAAATCATCTCCAAATCAAAAGAATCCAACATAGAGCAAGATAAACCGTAAAGGATCAAGCTCATGAAGACTCAAATGGATTCATTGCAATGAATGATTACAAGAGGTTTACAACTCCTCACTACGTCCCCATACGCAGCTTGGATAAAGAAAATACTACATCCTCACTACATGCATGAGAGGAGGATACGCAACCACACCGAGCTCAACACGGCCAGACACACCCATTGCTTGAGCTCACTCCCGAATACACTCTCTCTTTGGAATGCATACTTCTCCAGGATACACACACCTCCTTTTATCTCCAAACTCACACACCAAAGGAAAAAATCAAGAAGTGTCATACCGTCTCCACTCCATGCCTCTGACACAATTGAGGCAATAAGTCAACAACCAGATTTTGGAGGGAAATCCACCCACTCCACTCCTTTGCTTGAGTCAATTTACCAAATTGCCCTCAAGCACCTTCCGGGAAGCTTCCGCATCCAGTACCTTGACCGTCTGGACCTCGACTCCTCCCTGAGTCTAGTCCCGATCCGCTTCGCTGCACATGACTGCACCCGGTATCCTGACCGTCTAGACCTCCGACTTCTCCCTGAGCCTAGTCCTGATCCACTCGCTGCTGCCCGTCGTGTCCACCCGACACCGACCAAAACCTTCGACTCCACCAGAGTCTAGTCCTGGTCTGTTCCGTCGCATACGACCGCAACCGACACCCAACCATCTGGACCTCCGACTCCTCCCTGAGCCTAGTCATGATTCTCTCGTCGTCGTCCGTCGTGTCCGTCACCAGTAGCTCCAGCTCCGGTTCCTCATCTCCCGACTCGCAACCACCTCACCAGCCTCGATCATCTTCGGCATCATCGATCGTCTGGACCTCAACACCTCCTGTGCCTAGTCCCGGTCCTCCTCGCCTCACCATGACCTAGCTTCGAAGTTCTGCAGTCACACAGATAAGCAAATCGTGACATAGCACCGCACGAAACAGCATAATCAATATTAGCACAAGTAAAGGTACTCAACCCTAGAATACCCAAAACAAACTCAAACTCACTAAACCAACCATCAATTACTCATCACAAACATGGGGATACCTCCACATGGTCTCTCATATCTGTGCATCAATCGGCATTTACCGCTGGTTGGTTCATATCACATGGTGGGGAAAGCTATATTGACAACAACTTTTGTCCTAAACAGAGTGATCACTAAAAAGAGTGAGTTACTCTATATGAAGAATGGAATGGGAGAAAACCTAATGTCAATTTTTTTATGCGAACTAAATCAATATACAATTGCAGAAAAAGAGAAAGGTTGGACCTAAAACAGACGACTGTGTTTTCTGGGATATGCTCATAATAGCACATCCTATAGATTTTTAGTAGTCAAATATAAAACTCCTAAGATTATTGTTACCACAATAATGCAGTGTAGAGGTGCTTCATTCTTTGAGGATATTTATCCTGTGGGAGCTACACGCAATACTTCATGAATTGAAAATATTCAAACTGAAAATATTTAAAGTGATAATAATCAAACTTCTGAACTTTCCACCATTTTTGAACCAATATGTGATATCCCTGAGGAGGATAACAATCTAGTTGCAAAGGCTCCTCGCAGGAGCAAGAGACAAAGAGTTGATAAAAAACTTTGGTGACAACTTTATTATATATATCGTGGATGATGTGCCAAAGACTTTTTCAGAGGTTTATGCATCTCATGATGCTAAATATTAGAAAGAAGTGGTCCTTAGCGTGATAGACTCTATCATGGCTAACAAGACTTGGGAAATCACTAAATCGTCCTAGCGGGTGCAAACCTATAGTGTGTACGTGGGTCTTCAAAAAGAAATTAAGGCCTGATGTCACTATTAAGAAGTACATGGCAAGACTTATGGCCAAGGGTTACATGCAGAAAGAAAGAGGAGATTTCTTAGATACATATTCTCCTATCATCAAACTAACCACCATCAGAGTGTTCATTGTATTAGCATCTTCCTATGGTCTACATATCCATCAAATGCATGTGCAAGACAGCTTTCCACAATGGAGAGTTAGAGGAAGACATATATATATATATATATATATATATATATATATATATATATATATCAATCGGATGGTTTTGTGATTTTTGGATAGAAAAATCAAGTATGCAGATTATTGAAATCCTTGTATTGCCTAAAGCAAGCACCTAAACAATGACATGATAAATTTGATAAAATTTTGACATCCGTTGGCTTTGCTGTGAATTAAGCTGATAAATGTGCATACTACCATTATAATGTGGGTCAAGAAGTGATCTTGTATTTGTATGTGGATGACATAATTATATTTGGGACAAATACTACCTTAATTGATGAGGTCAAATCTTTATCTCAATGCTTTGATATGAAATACTTGGGAGAGATAGATGTGATTTTGAATATTAAATTGATCAAGAAGGATGGGATTACTTTGAATCAATCCCATTATGTTGAGAAAATATTTAGTCATTTTGGCTATGAGAATTATAAAATTTGTCCAACACCCTATGATGTAATCAATTGATATATTCACAAATTATTGAGCCACTTATGTATTTAGCTAGTGCCACAAGACCTAATATTTCATTTGGTATGAGCAAATTAAGTCAGTCTACATCTAACCTAGAAGATAATCACTAGGAGGCACTTAAAAGAGTGTTGCGTTACTTAAGAGGCATAACATCTTTTGGAATTCATTATACTGGATACCCATCTGTGTTAGAAGTATAGAGTAATTTTAATGGGATCTCTAATGTAGACGAGATCAAAGCTACAAGTGGCTATATATTTACTTTATCTAGTGCTACAGTTTCATGGAGGTTTTGCAATCAGATCATATTGACGAGGTTAACCATGGAAGCAAAACTCATAGCACTTAACATAGCCACTGTTTAGGCTGAATGACTGAAAGAGTTTCTGTTAGACATGCCATTGGTTGATAAAACAATACCAGCAGTCCTGATGTACTGCGGTAATCAAACAGTGTTGGCTAAAGTTATAAGTACTAAAGATAATATGATGTTCTCTAGACATGTGAAGCGTAGGCTTAAATCTATCAAAAAATTGAGAAACTTCGAAGTGATTGCTATGAATTATATTCACACTGAGAAAAGTATGGCAGACCCCTTCACAAAGGTGCTAGCATAAAAAAGATTTTTGTTGCATCTATGGACATAGATTGAAGCTCATTTGAGTTACACAACAATAGTAACACATACCTTCTTGATCGGAGATCCCGTGACTAGTAATGGGAAAACAAATTGATATTGTAACAAGAGAATATATATATTCATTATACATGTGTCCTAATAGATAAAGTACTCTTGATTGTATGGAAGGTTGGCATAAAGCCTTAATGAATTCTGTTGTTCAAATAAGAAAACTGTATTACCCTACAGGATACTTAGAAAAATACACCTACTTGAGCCTAACTGTGTGGTCGTAGTCCATGAGAACGGGGCATAGTCTAGAAAGCTCATGGGTAGATCAAGGAGCATGACCATATAACGTTCAATTTAGACATAGTTATTGGCAGCCTAATATCAGTTGAGATTTCAAGTGAAGTTTGATAATGAAACGCTGTGAATTCAAGGCATAGTCTATTCATCAACTGTGGAAAGATGAATCTTATCATTCTAGGTGTAACTTCAACCCATATGGAACTTACATTACAAGAGTGGTATATTAATAGTACTTCAGCACAATATTTTTGACATTTTTGCTACATGCTTTGGAATTGGTGTGGGATTGTTAGAAATTAGGTCCATATGGGTGTGAGGCCTATTTCCTATAGTTTCAAAGCATGCATGGTTTAGTACCATATTGCCTAGCCACGTAGAGAAAATGTAATGCATAAGGTTGTCACTTCTTAAAATTGTAGCACATAGAATGTGGATAGCATGAGGAGAACTTTAGCTAAATACACACACACATGTACACACGTGCACACTCATATTCACTTATTTTTGCGTAATAAATCACGTGACTTGTAACTTAAAACATGTAACCGCACCATGGCGTGGCACGCCACTTGGCAGACCAAGTGATTTGGCACCAAGGACCATTGCTACTTCTAAGTATGATGTCACAGTACAATCTGAAATTTTTTTGCCAATTGTTGCTATTGTGTGTAAAAAGGACGACCAACACGTGTTGGCCAAGATGAAGGAGATGGAAGCCAGCCAAGGAAGGCAAAAGGAGGTCTCATGCACTCAGCAGCAAGAGGAGGCGCATGATCCGAGGGGAACAACATGGGAGCATGAGCGCGTAAGGGGGCAAGCCGCATGGAGATGGTTGGTGCATGGGCATTGCATGCATAGGCCAAGTAAGCTGTTCCAAGCTAGGGAGAGATGGGCAACCAAGCTAGAAGTAAGAGAAAGGAAAGGGTAGCACTTGCCTTAATTGACTAGGGCGGCACAACCACAATACAAGATCTTGTGCTAAATTTGCACCAACCTAATCTTACCATCCGCCTAAGTCTAAAACCAATTTTCACTATTTTATTTTATTTTTAAAACAATAGCAATACCTATTGCCACTAAATTACTTGAATAAAAGATTAAAACAGACAATATCAATTTTTCACCCGAAGGGTTATACTGACCGACTAGCTTGTCTAAGCAATTACTACCATTCTAAAATTAATAAATATCTTAATAATCTCAATACTGGGACAAGGAAAGCCTAGGGTGACAAAGGTACATGGTTATCGATGTCAAATGAGGGTATAACAATTGTCGATTTAACTATTATCCTTAAAACAGAAGTTATCATTTTATGTAACATAGCAATACATTTAAATTTGAAATAATAAAAGGATTTTGGAAAACATAGGTTCAAGATGATCAAAGGAGATTTGCCTTCCTGCACATTGTCTGGACCTTCCTACTATGGATCGAAAAACTCATTGGCGACGTTGGGTTCTACGTGCAAAAAGGAAAACCCAAATAAATAAATACAAATAAAGTCACAAAAATACAAAATATATATACTAGAAGGATGTTTATGATTTTAGATGAATTTAGAAATTTTAACAAGTTCAAACAAGGCTAGGATGAAGAAATACGGGCTTCTAGAAGTGTTTGCTGTAGTCGGAGGGGTCAGAAGCTACTTAGTGGTCAGAAAAGCTTAACAACTGGTCAGAAGTTTAGAGAAAGGGTGGTCATGGTCGAAAGCGGCGGTGGTCTTAGCCTTAGAGTGACGACGATCAAAAGCTTAGAGCGAGAAGCGACAACGGTTGCAACAGCAAGTGGTTGGAGGTGATTGTAGTCAAAAGCGACTATGGACGAAATGATCAAAGGGTCTGGAGAGGTCAGAGAGATCGAATGGTTCGGAGTAGTCAAAGGAGTCGAACGGCTTGGGTGGTCAAACAGTTGTGATCAGATGGCTGAATGTGGTTAAAAATTTAGACGTGGTCGGTGGTTGAAGTAGTTGTGAGTGGTCGATGGTCGATACGTGGTCGGAAGGAGTGGTCAAAAAGTTTGAAGTGGTCGAAGTATGTAACGTGGTCAAAAGGTATATGTGGTTGAAAGGTTCGGAGAGGTCGGAACCATTGCAAATTGAACATCACAGGAACTGGTCCAAGAAGACTAGAACTAGTCGAAGACTTCAAAGTGATTGAATCTTAGTGATCAAAACCTAGTGGTCAAAGGTTTAGAGTGGTCGAAGGCTTCAGAGTGGTCAAATGCTTCAGAGTGGTCGAAGCCTACAAGAGTTGTCGGAACGCCGAGAGTGGTCGTAATCGATGAGGATGTTGAACCGACCAGGGCGATCATAATATTGATGGTGGTCAGGAGGCCAAGAGTAGTCGAAAACTATAAGGTGGTTGAAAACGAGGGTGGTCGAAAGCGGCCATGGTCGTCAGCGACTATGGTCAAAAGCAGCTATAGTTGTAAGCGACTGCGGTAGTGAGCAACCGAGGTCGAAAACAGCTATGGTTGTGAGCGACTGCGGTCGTGAGATAGAGACATTCAGACCATCTGGTCAACCGGAGAGATGAGGTGGCACGGAAAAGGTTTTGATATAAGGTTGCATTACTGGAGGTAGATCAGTGGCAAGGAAGGAGTGGCGGCGGAGGAGGGTTTCGACAGCAGATTTGCTTGACGGCGAGGCAGAAGACGGCGACGACAGAGTGCTCCGGCGGGGAAAGGCTTCGGCAGGGGTTTTGGATGGTGCAGTAGTCGGCGAGGTCGTCTCAGCTCAGCGAGGCCAATGGTGCCGGCGGTGGCCTCAGCGTTGCCTTGGGGACTTCTCTTGAGGAAGGAAGGTTGTGGCTAGATGAAAGGGAAGGCGACACGATGCTCTGATGTATAGCCTCGGCAAAGAAAGGAAACCAACGGAAGTTGTGGCACCGTGCGATCGTTTTGGTATTCAAAAATGCGCGAAAGGAATGGAAAGATTAATTGCTAGCACAAGTGGGCAGTTTACAAGTGAAGATGTTGAGGGGAAAAGGGAGGTGATACAGTCACAGAATTCCAATCTACAGCTCGGGTGAAGAAAGGAAACTAACGAAAGAGTGAAGGGGAATCAATGGCGTTGAGTTTGGACACTAAATTTGGAAACGGCTGAATACAAGGAGATGGCAGGATAAATGGAAAATGAACAGCTATGAATTGGTGGCTTGGGCGATGGGTGCTCCTTTCGGATTTTTCTTAATTAGAATTTGAATTTGGGAATTTGGATTGGAATTAGGACTTTGATATTTTCTTCCAGTAATACATAAATAATCCAAATAAAATCTAAACATTTTTAAAATAATTAATTTGAAATTATTTTTAAACAAAATAAATTTTAGGATGTTACATGGCCGTCCTCCCGCCGTTGCGCAGCGTCTGTGGCACCGGATGGGCGGCGGCAGAAGCTTGCAAGTTAGGCAGATTGGCATGCATGTTTTTGTTGTAAAACTATTGAGACAAGTGATTGTAATGAACTCATGCTTTTCATTAAACTCTGAGTCTGTACATGATACATATTTATAGATGAAGAGGGGTGGCAAGAATAGATGTCTTTTGCTGTAAAGGCATCTCTGTATGAACAAGCATCTATACATTGGGCACCCTTTACTTTTTGCTTGTAACACTCCCCCTTGACCAATGTATCTTCATATGATCATCTTGATTCATCATCTTGGAAAAACTCCTCAAAAACCTCAGAGGGAAAAATATGAGGAGAACTCAGTAGGGTAGATATGCCATGAAAACTCCTTTAAAACTCAAGTGGGAAAATTTAAGGAGAAAAATTGATATGGCATATATTTGATTATATCTCCTTAAAAACCCTCGTGGGAAAATAGAGATATAATATATTTATGATTACGTTGTCATATTGCCTCATTAAAAACCTTAATGAGAAATCTTAGAGGAAAACTCATAAAGGGAAAAGAGTACAATATTTATATTGAGCAGGTTAAGTCTTAGGAGATTTCTCCCCCTGACATCTGCAAATCACGTAGTCTTCGCATACCAATTCCATAAACACATTTTTGGAATGTGGAGGTTGGTAATGACTTAGTGAATAAGTCTGCGAGATTATCACAAGACGTAGTTTGCAGAATATTTATTTCCCCACTCTCTTGCAATTCATGTGGGTAAAATAGTTTAGGTGCAATATGTTTAGTGATATTGCTCTTTATGTAACCCGTTTGCATTTGAACAACGCAAGCAGCATTATCTTCTTAGATAATGGTAGGTGATGCAATGGCACCTATACCACATGATTGTTGTATGTGGTTAATCATTATGCGAAGCCATACACATTCGCGTGATGCTTCATATAATGCAATTATTTCAGAATGATTAGTGGATGTAGCCACTAGAGTCATTTCAAGACTTCAAGATATGGTGTTCCATCGTGTAAAAATACAAAGCTGTTTGAGATCTGGCATTATGGGGATCTGATAAATAGCCAGCATCTGTATATCCTATTAAATCCACATTTTTATTCTTCTGGAAGAATAGACCGAGATCTTTAGTGCCTTGAAGATATCTAAGGATATTCTTCACTCCTACCCAATGTCTTTTGGTTGGAGCAGCGCTATATCTAGCAAGTAGATTTACTGCAAATGCGATATCCGGCCGGGTGCAATTTGCAAGGTACATTAGCGCTCCTATAGCACTGAGATATGGAACCTCGGGTCCCAATAGCTCTTCATTGTCATCTCGGGGTTTAAATGGATTTTTGTCCCTGTCGAGAGTTCGAACAACCATGGGGGTTTTCGATGGATATGCTTTGTCCATATTGAATTTCTCCAACATTTTCTGGACATAGGCTGATTGATGCACTATGATGCATGTATGAAGGTGCTCAAGTTGTATACCTAAGCAAAATTTGGTTTTACCCAAATCCTTCATTTCAAATTCCGTCATAAGATGATTACGTGCTTCATCTATATCCTGTGTGTTGAGGATCTTTTGATGAATACGCATGGACAATCATCATTGTTGGAGTATCCCTTTTTGGTTAGGAACTCACTTAGTCGGTTGTACCAAATTCTACCCGACTGTTTCAAGCCGTATAAAGACTTGTTTAATTTTACACAATACATATTGCGATTTGCGTTCGGATTCGGACTTGAAATTCCATCGGGAACTTTCATATATATATCCGAATCAAGTGACCCATAAAGATATGTAGTCACTACATCCATCAACTGAAAAGATAGATGGTTTTTAACTGCCAATGAGATTAAGTATCGGAATGTTATTCCACTCATTACTGGAGAATAAATTTCATTGAAATCAATGTCGGGTCTCTGCGTGAACCCTTGTGCTACAAGCCTTGCTTTGTATCTCACCACCTCATTGTTTTCATTCCGTTTGCGGACGAAAACCCATTTGAAACCGACAGGGAATACTTTGGGAGGTGTATGTATCACATTGGTGAATACATCTCTTTTCTTGAGCGAGGCTAACTCCGCTTGAATTGCATCCTTTCATTGATTCCAGTCCGAGCGCTGTTTGCACTCTGCCATGGTCTTGGGATCTGGATCATTTTGAAGGTTGTTTGCAATTGTTGTGGAGAAATAAATGTCGACAATTGTAGTCTTACGATCGTATGATTCTCCAGAATCAGTATAGTTTGTGGAAATTTCTTGGACCCCTGATGACTCAATGTTATTTCCCAAAACATTTGAGTCGGGGTATTCCGATGTCCCAGGATCAGATATTGAGTGCACTGTTGATCTGGGTACAAGGATCCTTTGGTGTCTATCAACTTGAGGTTGATCTGCATTTACATTTTTTTTTGGTTTCCTTTGTCGCTTGTTAGAAGTCAGATCCGCCGCTTGTACCGTACTTCTCCCCTCTTATTTTGAATGGGAGTTGAGTGGTATTTTGCGGTACCTCCACTCTTTCAGTACATTTCGCAGGATTATAGGATTTTGTGACACCCTTATAATCGTAAATGCATCGCGAGTTATTTGCAATGTTTTGCAAATGAATGAGTTTCAACTTGAAGTTCAGTCTCTCTGCGTACGTGGAGTCCGAGGTAGGAATGCTTTGTACATTCCAATTAATTTCTGGCATTCATTTGGTACTTGTTGTCTCCCTAATGCCGGAAATGTTCCTCATTGAATATGCAATCAGCGTCTGGGCGTAAATGTGTCCCCGTGAGGGGCTCGAGGTATTTTATGATTGACGAGATTTATACCCAACATAGATCCCAAGTTTCCTGTGCGGTCCCATTGAGGTACGCTGCGGTGGTGAGATCGGTACGTATGTAGCGCAACCGAACTTTCGCAGATGGGAAATATCTGATGGATTTCCACGTAGTAATTGTAGCGGGGAAGTGCTATGATAAGCAGTTGGACGCAATTGGAGTAAGTCAGCAGCGTGTAAAACTGCATGACCCCAACATGATGTTGGTAAGTTGCAATTCTATAGTAATGGTCTTGCAATGAGCTTGATTCTCTTGATAAGAGATTCGGCTAAACCATTTGGTGTATGGATATATGGAGCAGTGTTGAACTTGTATACCAAGAGCCATACAATCGTCATTAAAGGCATGGTATGAAAATTCAGCAAGATTGTCCATTCGAATTGATTGAATTCGATATTCGAGGTAATATGCTCGTAATTGGATAATTTGACCAAGCAAATGCATGGTTTCGTGTGGATAAAGACACACATGTGACCATCTAGTAGATGCGTCAATGAGAACCATGAAATACCGAACGGTCCACACAATGGTTGTATAGGACCACATATATCTCCTTGAATGCGTTCAAGGAATTTAAGTGGTTCACTCTGATTTTAAGATAAGAGGGTCTTAAAATCAATTTTCCTGGCACATGAAGTACACACAAAATCGAGGATTCGGAAATTTTGTTTTGAAGTATGTATGACCAATTGAATTGCTAATAATTTTCCTCATCATTCCAATGCCTGGATGGCCAAGGCGATAATGCCATGTTTGGAATGTGTTAGTGTTTTAGAAAATTACTTAGTACGCAATATGTTAAACGGGTTTGATGTATGTATAGTACAATCCGGAGTTTAAAGATGGAATTTTCTCTAGTACTTGTTTGCCATATCCGTTATTTTTGGTTAAGAGGAGATATTCCTCTTTGTTGTCATTTTGGGTTTCAACATGGAAACCATTTTGACGGATATCTCTATAACTAAGTAGGGTACGTGTTGAATCGGGATACAAAAGTGCATCCTCAATTTCTAATTGTGTACCCATAGGGAGAGTGATAGAGGCGCGACTAGAGCCTACTATCGTTGCATCGCGTCAATGATTGTTAAAACATTTCCTTTCCTCCTAGTAAGAGTTAGGAAATATTTTGTGTCCCTATGTATAGAGTTTGTGGTACCACTATCCACAAGGCATAATTCCTCCTCCATTGGATTAACTCCAAAATCTATATACACAAAGAAGAATTTAATGAAATTCTTATAGTAGTATATAGAATACATACAAACTTCATTTTCAATACCAAATATGTTCGATATGAACAGCATGGTTGAACTCTCCCACGATTTAAAATCAGTATGCGGAGGTGGTTCCACTCATTGACACCTCCGTGGGATGACTGCTTCTCATTGTTCATACCGTGTTTGAAGAGCAAGCCACAGAGCGCGTGGGTCTTCTTCCATCAGATACTCAGCCTTGAGATCAAGATGGATGTGGTTCCTTATGATAAATAAGGCATTGTACTTGAGAGGCTCAGCCAAAGGAGCTATACCCTCTTGGGGGGCTGCAATTGCCTGGTACATTCCGCGCAACGATAGACTCACTTTGAGATCAATCGCCTATGTGGGGAAGTTGTGGCCGTCAAGAGCGAGAGCCTCAAACTCTTTAGCAGCCATTGTGCCTACCTATGTAGGACCACAGATTTGTTAAAATCTTTGGCAATGTTAAATAAGTAATGCGAAATGCAAGTAATCAAGGTAAACTTGACATACATAAAGGGACATTCTCCTATTGTGGAATAACATAGTTAATCACCAATGGTGTTAACTTTATTTAATTCATTTTTCAACATTGGGTACGCACTTTGAGGATGATAATCCCATAGTAGTACTATGGTATTACATGGTGTATGGTAAATGTGAAAAGAACCATGGTAATCACTTAGGTGTAGACCTTGAATAATTTATAATCAAATTGGGTGCATACGTTGAGAATGAAAATTCCACAGTAGTATTATGATACTACCTTGTGTATGGCCAATTTGAAAATAAATAAAGGCAGTCACCCAAAAGTGTAGACCAAATTGTTTCAAAACTTGATATTGGGTACACACGTTGAGGAATAAATCCATGATAGTACTATGGTACTACCTTGTGTATGGCCAAAATCAAAGTTAAGAAACTTTGTGTTATTCCAAAACGAGAGAAAATCAACCTAAAGCATTTGCATAAAAAAAATATTAAGTGCTTGGTAAGCTATTTAAAAACTTACATAAAAAGTACACCATAAATAATTAATTTACATGAGGTAAATTAATGTGTATGGTAATGTTGTAATAAAATGCAAAATATGTGGAAAACAATATGAGTATTGTAATCCGAATGAATATATATCCAAATTAAATATAACATGAGGTTATATTTATAATACCGTATAAATCACAATATTGGTGGTGAACACCAATTTATTGTATGGCATAGCGTACAAGCAAAGTGCCATAAATTGTGATTTTATGATATTTATGGTAGGTATAATATTTTGCAAAAAAATTCCAAATTATTAAGTACAATGGTACTTACTAAATGGGAATTTTAAATTTTAAATTTGCAAAAGATAGCAAATTTAAATATGATCGCAATTCATGTTGTAAATAAATTGCAATAAAATAATCCTAAATATGTAAAGTTATAGAAATGTGCATGCACATTTATTTGAACAATTACATAATTTTCAATTCTGTAGGGACTGAAATGCTAATTTATTTCAGCATAAGGACTATCTTGCAAAATATGTACAATAGGAATTTATTTGAACATGAAATTCTGCATTATCATGAAATGGAGGGGTTTTGCAAATATGCGAAAACTGGTTAAAGCCCATTCGGCCATTTGGCCCATGTGGGAGGTGGGAGATATTGGGCCAAAGCCCATTTAAGTGGCGACCATATAAAGGGAATGGGGAGGTTAGGGTTCCCAAACCCTAACCTGCCGCCCGCCATTTGCCATGGGCGCCGCCGCCGCCGGCCGACGGCGCCACCGCCGCGCGCCGCCGCCGCCGTGCCGTGGTGCCGCTTCCTCTCCGCGACACCGCTCTGGCGCCACCTCCTCCGGGCAAGCGCGCCGGCCGCTTCCACCTCCGGCCGCCTCCTCGGCCGGGCTGCGCCGCCGCGTGCGCCGGCCGCGCCATGTGGCGCCGCGAGGCTCGGCGCCTCCTCGGGCGCCGGGCATGCCGTCGCCGCCACGGCGCCACCCTCGCTGCGGCGTCGCGCCGCCGGTTCTTGGCGCGCCTCGGAAGCCGCCTCGTGAGGCGCGCGCGCAGGGCCGCCCGGCGCCGCCTTCCACCGGCTCGAACGCGCCGGCCTTGTGCGGCCTCCGCGCCGCCGGCCGTGGTGCCGCTTCGCCTCGGGTGGTGCCGCCGCCACGCGCGCCGCGCCATGGCGCTGCCGCTGGTGAGAGCGCGGCGTCGCCGGCCGCAGGCCGCCGATCGGCGTCGCCGCCTCAACCGGCCGGCGCCGTCGCCGCCGGCTTAGCGCCGTCGCCACCTCGGGCGTTGCCGCGCCATGAGGACGCTCCACTCGCTGCCGAAGCGCCGCCGTCTTGCCGCCGGCCGCGCGAGCGCCGCCACGGGCGTGGCCACGTCGGCCTCTGAGCCGCCTCGCCGTGGGCATCGCGCGCCTCCACGCCCGCCTCGTCGCGTCGCCGGCGCTCCGATCGCCGCGCGGCCTCGCCGCTCGGGATCCACCGCTTGCGCGCTGCCGCCGGACCGCACCGAAGCGGGCCGTCGGCCGCGCCGCCACCTCGGGCTCGGCGCTGCGGCCAGCGCATGCGCCGCGCCGTCGCCGGGCCGCGCGCGCGCGCCGCCGCCGGCCGCGTCGGGCTCGAGTGCCGCCTCGCCGCCATGCTGGGCCGTGGCTAGCCGGCCGCTTTGCCGCTGGACTCATGCCCGGGCCGTGCGCCGATCACACCGTGAAGAGGGTAAGCAAGGCACACGCGCGTGTGCGAACATCCATGCGCGAATGTGTAATCGGCGTGGTTCTCACCTTGTCTTCTTTTACATTACTTTGTCTCTGCAGAGCGTCGCGATAACGTGTTGTAAAACTATTGAGACAAGTGATTGTAATGAACTCATGCTTTTCATTAAACTCTGAGTCTGTACATGATACATATTTATAGATGAAGAGGGGTGGCAAGAATAGATGTCTTTTGCTGTAAAGGCATCTTTGTATGAACAAGCATCTATACATTGGGCACCCTTTACTTTTTGCTTGTAACAGTTTTTACGCTAGGTGATGATTAGGAACTCATGCAGGTCGTTGTCTTGTTTGCGTCCAGATCAGAGTTTGCGCGGCTTGGTTTTATGCTGGAATCGCATTGGGTTGGGCATATCTATAAAACACTAGTGTGTGCTATAACCTATAATCGTAATTCATTTAGTTTTTGAATCCATTGTTTCTTTATGTCTTCAACTTTTGGCACATTATATTTTTCTGTTTCTCCCCAAAATAATTATCAAAAGAATTAAATATAAGTATTTGCAGACCGCCGGTTCAACAGTTGGACCGGGCGATTTGACCGGTGAACCGTTGGTCTCTCCGGTTCGGCGACCGGGCGGGTTTCAATAACGAAAGTTTATCACAAATCCATTAGAAAATGCCAAGCCGAACAGCATGTCGCATCCCATCCCATCCCATCACGAGAAACCGAGACGAAAGCCCTCTACAGTCTCCACACAATTAATTATTAATCCATCAGAATCCTCCCCCTGATCTAGCAATTGTCCAAGCGGATTCCCCGAATTCCCCCAATTCGCCGTCCGCACCCCGCACCGAGATCTCAAAGTGCCAGAGGCAAAATTTTCCCATTGGTAAGCACGCTTGATTTGTCGATTTGTTTAGGTTTCTTGCACGCTCTTGGAACAGCGTTCTGGCCATTCTTAATTATGGAATTATTCTTGGATCCGTAGCTTTATTCGAATGGATTTGTTAGTTCGATATACCTTTGCGCTCTGATTTGATATTACAGTTGGACGATTGTACTACCTTCTTCCATGCACATGTCCTTGCTCGATTTGTTCTTACCTGCTATTCCCATCTCGTATCCCCCATTCCTGAATCCTCTTCTTTTCTTGGTATGCAGAAATATTAGCGTTTTCTATGCGATTGGGAACAAACCCCTTTTGAATAGGCGCAAGAAAGACAATTAATTGGTTGGACAGGCAAAAAGGGGAGTGTAATCTTGAGAAGCCAGAGAAAAGAGCCCAGCTTTAGCAGCGGCAATGGTTTGGTCAATGGATCCACAAGTGACCATCCATGGCGACTGGGTGTCGGCCGTTGTGCCGCTGATGAAGCTGCTGTGCTTGACGGTCATCGGCCTGATCCTCGCCAACCCGAGGACGCAGATCGTGCCCAAGGCCACCTTCAAGCTCCTGAGCAAGCTCGTGTTCGCGCTCTTCCTCCCCTGCCTGATCTTCGTCCACCTCGGCCAGTCGGTGACCATCGACAATGTCCTGCACTGGTGGTTCATCCCAGTCAACGTGCTCATCAGCACGGCCATTGGGTGTGTTCTTGGGTACATCGTGGCGCTGATCTGCCGCCCACCTCCACAGTTTTTCCGGTTCACGGTGATCATGACTGGGTTTGGCAACACGGGGAACCTTCCTATCGCAATCATCGGGTCAGTTTGCCATACTGCGGATCACCCGTTCGGTCCTGGATGCCACCGCAAGGGTATTGCTTATGTCTCGTTCGCTCAGTGGGTTGCTGTTATTCTTGTCTACACCTTGGTCTACCACATGATGGAGCCGCCGATGCAGTTTTATGAGATTGTAGGTGAAGAAAACGAGATTGTGGAAGAGCTACAGGTCAGCAACTTCAGTAGGCCTCTGCTTCAAGAAGCAGAATGGCCAGGGATGGCTGATAAAGAAACGGAGCACTCGAAGACGCCATTCATCGCAAGGGTTTTCATGAGCATTTCAGGCTCCTCGCAGAATATGTTTCCTGATATTGATTTTACTGAAGAGGGAACTTCTGGTGCTGGACCTAGCAGCCCAAAGTCACTTAGGTGTTTGGCAGAGCCAAAAGTGGTCAGGAGGATCAGGGTTGTAGCTGAAAAGACTCCAATTCAGCATGTTCTTCAGCCTCCAACTATTGCCTCCTTGCTTGCCATTATCATTGGCATGGTTCCTGTATTCAATGATTTTGTGTTTGGGGCTGATGCACCGCTCTCATTCTTCACCGATAGTTTGGAAATCCTAGCTGCCGCCGTGGTTCCCTCGGTGATGTTAATTCTGGGAGGCATGCTTGCAGAAGGCCCAAACGATAATGCCTTGGGTATCCGGACTATCATTGGTATAACTGTGGCAAGGCTTCTGGTGCTCCCATGCATTGGTATTGGTGTCGTGACGCTAGCAGACAGGTTGCATCTACTTGTTGAGCAAGACCACATGTACCGCTTTGTGCTCTCACTGCAATACTCCACCCCTAGTGCCATCCTGCTCGGAGCAATTGCGAGTCTGAGAGGCTACGGTGTTAAGGAAGCATCTGCCCTCCTATTCTGGCAACACATTTGTGCAGTGCTATCCCTTTCCATCTACTTGATCATATATTTCAAGTTGCTGTCTTACATTTGAAAGATGATGGCCTGCTTTCCAAATTTGGTTTATAGCATTTATCTCGGGCAGGATTGGCTAGGAAAAGAGTACTTCAATGGATTTTCATCCACATCTTCTTATGGTTAAGTAGAAAATGAGTACTTGAATGGATTTTCAACCACATCTCCGTAAGTGTATTTATAATTTGCTAGTGATTTGTATTTCTGTTGCATGTATTATTTGAGAACAGGAGATGAATGCATTATTTGAGAACAGGAGATATGCTTCTTGTTGTTCATTATTTGTTTGAATAACGTGAGTCAAATGCACAAAATCTATGTTCCATATGGTTGATTGATTTTTGGATGTGCAAGTGGTTTAGATAACGTAGTGGTCGGCGGCAATATACCGTGGCTAGGCGGGAGAGCTGAGGTCCGGAGTGGTTATGTATGCTTGGATGAGGCTGTGGCTTAACTGGGAGCACAGAGAACAAAAATCATAGTGAGACAAATTGGTACATATGATGCGCCACGTGACGAAGCCGATTCACATAGAGATGGTTCGAGATAGACCAAATGCGTGAAGACGTGATGACTAGTTGTTGGGAACTATGGGCTACGTGTCAAAGCATACGAACATACTTTGAGATGAAGGTAACGATGGTGTCATGGGAAGGAGTCCAAAAGTTTCGTCGAGGATATTTTGGTAGTTAACCATATATCGAATTTGTGACTTGACCAAAACCGTAGCGTGAGGAGGCACAAGGGAGAAGCAGTTTAGGTCAAGGAGAATTGGAATTATAAGTGGATCAATCACTAAGGTGTTAGCGGATTAAGTCTTATAAGCATTTTGAGAAGCGTATGTAAGTGTGTAAAACACGTATTAGTTGGAGTTGATGGGTTGCCCTGGTTTTTTAAATTGGTTAGACCTATTAGGGTGTGTATTGGTTATTTAGTGGGGAGGAGAGGAGGTGTCTAGATTCAAGGATTCTAGGGTTAGGGTTTTTCTTCCACCTTGTCTCCTTCTATAGTTGGAAGAGAAAGTTTGAGAGAGTGAAGAGTGGTGTTGTGGCTGTACCTTGTAAATATCTATGAGCATATAAACATCCTCCTCTACTGAGAATCAATCAAAACTTTTATCTCAATCATATACTTGTTTGTGTTCTTACTTGATTTTGGTTGTTCTTGAGCTTAATTTGTGATTCTATTGTTGCAGTTGTTCCAGCTCGATTTCTTGCTTGATTTATCTTGCTAGGACATATGAAAATAGATCTGGAAGTCATCATGCTTTAGATCTTCACGAGCAAGAAGTAATTTAGAATTTAGAGTTTTAGGTGTTCTTGTGACCTAGATTTGATTCGCCTTGATTCGGTGGGTTTAAACCTGTTGATTTAGGTTCCTGATGGCTTGAACAAGTCCTATACAAGGAAAGTTCATGAGATTTGGGTTTGTCCCAAGAGTATTGCAGACAGGGATTAGGGGACCGGTCAGACCTACCCTGGTCTAGCAGTCAAATCAGCCATATCTCGATGGTCTAACCAGCCTTGATTGAAGAGTGTTGATTTTGTTGGCTCAGGATTCTGGCTTTATCTTGCTAAGTCCAAGTGGTGTAATCGGAAGTTTTGAACTTGGTGACCTCATAGTCATTTGATATTTGAATACCTGAAGAGGAAAAAGTTTTGGAAATCATTCACCCCCTCTGATTGCCAGCATCAGTTCTATAGTTTTCAACAAAAGTGATACATTTGAATGACAATTAATTTTCAGTTATTCGCTCACTGTGATCATGGTGAAATGGCCAAAAAGCATATATATGGATCCTTTCCTTTGAGAGGGTCAAAAAATACATTTTTCTTCTTTAGATTGAACGTGGGAGTAATGAGTTTAATATATTCGTCCATTAGAATTGCTGGTTAGCCATCTTCCGAAACTGCAAGTTACCTTCTGAATTGCAACAGAAATGTACTTGTAAGAGCAACTCCAGCAGTAGCCCCAAAACAGGGCCCCTACTTTTTATTTGAGGGCTCTCCCTACTTTTGAGGGTTCTGTTTTTTGGGCTACACTCCAGCAGGAGCCCTCAAAATAGGACCTCAAATTCATTCTTAGAGGGGATGACACATAGGACCCACTCTCATCCTCATCCTACTTTTGAGGGCCGAGGGGCAAAAAACTCACTCCAGCAGGACCCTTACTTGAGCCCTCAAAAGTAGGGGCTCCCTCCAGACCCCAGGAATGAGGGCTCAAGGGGAAGATTTGAAGGCCCCCTACTTTTGAGGGCTCAAGTAGGGGCCCTGCTGAAGTGAGAGCAACTCCAACCGGTTCTTTATCCTACTCTTCATTGTATATTTACCTAATATGACTCAAGAAATGGACTCCAACCGATTCTTTATACTCCTCTTCATTTTTATCGAGTCGCTATTTTCTCCCGGCCGCTAGCTAGATTTGGCGAGCGCCTCCTCACTCGCTTCTCAAATAGCTAGGCCATTGGAATGCTAACTCAAATAGAGAGCTGAAAATAATAGCTAGCCTCTTCATCCTAGGAAATAGAGAGGAAGAAATGACTAATGGGATGGAGTTGCTCTGAGTTTTTTACCCCTCGGCCCTCAAAAGTATGATGAGTGCTCAAGTAGGGGCCCTATTGGAGTTACTCTAAGAAATTACAGGGCACTATGTTTTCGGTTACTGCCAGTAACACGAGGTGCAGTGCTACTAGGTTTCTCCTTTGTGTCATCTAGCATTAGCCCTGTAAAATAGCAAGCATTGCTATCATTTTTCTTAGGTTGTAGAAGTAAACTTGGTAGACTGTCCATGTTTCAACAAAACACCTAGACTGGCAAAATACTATGAAAATATCGTTAGCCTTCATTATTACCTTTCCCTTGAGTTAAATTAGTTTTCCATGCCACTTTTCATTTCCGGGACATTTTTCTTCGATTCAGATCATGCATCTCTGTCTTGTCATGTGCGTCGGCTCCATGCCACCCCCGCCGAAATGCGGGCTCGGGTGATTCCTCCGGAGGCACAGCCCTTCGGCTGTGCTCGAGACACCGGCGGCAGGTATTCATGGAACCACGAGTCCTATCTGCGCTGCGGTCTGAGCACATCTGAACTCTGCGATGTTTCATCCATGGACGTAGTACTCTCTCCGTTTCAGAATACTTGATATTATTTACTTAGATCCATCAAACTTATTTAACCAATAACATTTTTCTAAATAGTTAGATTGGTTGTAGTAAGATGGTATTGTTATACTTATCGTAGGAAATACTTTTACAACGCCATACTTCCACAATATTTTTTGCATTCGTATAAAATTTGCAGTTAAAGCTTTCCCCATGCATTGCGGATTGATTATTTGTCGGCAAGGGTTTAGCTTATGAGATTTTGGGGATCATGGAAAATCAAAAGTGACATGTTTTTGAAACGGAGAGGGTAATATTGTTGCAGGACGGGGTGAGATTGCATTACGGCTAGGATATCAAAAGATTCATCGATTGCATGTGCTGCTGTTCTGTGAAGGCAGTTAGGAGACCATTGCATTTGAATGTAATAGTAAAATATGTTTCAGTCTGAATCTCATCCCCTAGTGGACAGCATGTGCGCCTCAATAAAGCATCCCTACTGTTGCAGAAAATTAAGGAAGCAGGACAGGTAATGGAATTTACAAAATCAGATGATTTTTCTTTGGTGTAAAAGCTGCACAGTTTGCCCATATCTGAATCTGCTGCGAATTTTTTGTCCATTTTTAGATCAAATTAAGTAAAGGGCGTTCTTTTGAGGAGGAACTAAGCACATTGTCTTATATTGGGTTAATATGCGTTAGATTGGTAATTAAATTGGTTAGCATTACCAACTGAACAATATCATATCCAATTTGATGAGAACGGAGCGTTGGCTCAGTGGCTGAGGTTGCAGTCGAGCAATCAGCCCATCTGGGTTCTATCCTTTGGATCGGCTTGGTGCGTTTCATCTCACATACGCATGTGTAATCAGTGGGAAAACACATACTCGCGCCACGTGAGGTACTTGATAAATACATAATTTATCGAACGATTTTCGTTTTAGACCTAACGTGTGTTTTAGTAGGACGCACATGTGTATGTGCATGTGGAGTGCATGTGTGTGCGCCCTCCCTTATAATCTAAAAATCCAATTTAACCACAAAAGCAAACTGACAGTCTAAGGCTCGGAGCCAAACAAGAGCAATGAATAGTGCCTCCAACAGAGGAGGGAGTTCCCATCACATCTAACCTCAAACTCCTAATGAATGTCCTCATAATGAACACTAGAGGGATGAACAATTTTGAGAAGCAGAGGGAAAGACGGGAGTTTATACGTACAATTACAGCTCATCTTACTTCTGTCTGATCTTTCTAGGGAAGGCTAGTTTGATCGAGGATTGGAGAGGAGAGGTGGAATAAAAAGCTCGGGAATGGTATATACATCCCATATACTGGATCAAATAAAGACTCTGGGCTTTCATCAAGCCACTACTACATCGATTTCATTAGGAATCGAGGATCTTTTAACAATACCCTCTAAGGAATGGTTAGTCCAAGACGCGGAACAACAGAGTTTTCTTTTGGAGAAACACTATTATTATGGGTGGTTGTACCTGCTTGCCGATTCCTATTCAGAATACGAGAGTGACAAAGCGGAAAGGCAAGTTAATAAGCTAGAAGAAGAGTAAGAGAAGGTCAAAGGAATGGGATCAACAGCTTCCAGTGAAGACAAAATGAGTCGGGCAGGAAGAGGAAGATCAGGCAGGGAAAACGAGGTTCGAGAAGGATTTGTGTTTAGCAAGACAGAGAATTGAATAAGTAAAAAAACACAAGTGTGTACCCTTTACCAAAAAGCAAATATGACAGATAGGGTACGACATATTGCTTATTCCTGATTGATCTAGTTGATGACAGTTAACTTGTTGGACCGATTATCAACCACTTCCCTCATAACTCTTCAAAGGAAAAGGCATAGGAACGGATGAAACGATTTGCTAAAAAGAACCATTCAGAAAGGAAATTGAAGGAGTGAGATTTTATACCGGCAATGGCACGAGATCGAAGGTCTCAAAAACAGGAACCGGAGTTGGAAAGTTTTCTAGAAGAAGTTCGAATCCGTTTCGTTCGAATATTGATCGGTCTTGGTTTGACATGGTTTATGGGTTACTGGTTCCCGAAAAGAAAAGTGTTTAGTCCAGGCGCATTATAGTACGACTAAGACTGAGTTGGGCAGGAGCAAGCGGTTGGATTGGCCTGACTCTGCAAGAGCAAAGATACTCGGCTTCCTCTTGATTGGATCTCGGGAACATTTTCACACCCATCCTTTACGGCATCCGATCTAGGGTTTTCTAGATAAAGGATTCAGTCAAATCAAGTTTGATATATATATATATATATATATATATATATATATATATATATATATATATATATATATATATATATATATATATATGTGTGTGTGTGTGTGTGTGTGTGTGTGTGTGTGTGAATCACTCCGTATTCTTTTCTGTCTTGAATTTGTTTCAAGAGCATTCTACCACTTTTGGCAACTTTCACTTTCAACCCGATTCACCGCCTACATGCCCTTTATGCCCAGTCATTCCAAAGAACACTTACAAGAAATCTCTTAACTCCCATTTTCCCAAAAAAAAATATTTGATCAGTTCTTTATAAAGGGGTCTCCCCCTCCTGAGCATTTTCTTTTGCAAATAATAGAACTCTGCCCCCTGTTTTTTGAGACCTTTCTTACTAGGTTAATGCTCCATACCTGTGTGCCCCTTCGCGGATCCTTTTGGGATCCTGGAAAGGAAATTGGGCCTTTTTCTCATTTGGCAGAGTGAGAGCACTCGACGAGGCCTCTACGACAGAAGAGATTCTCCCCCTTTTTGGCCGGACAATTCCATCAAATTGATCACACCGTTGACAGCCCACCAGAGAATAAGATGGAGGAGTTTAGAAATCATGGGATTTGGGGGATTTTCTAAATTCATTGACAATGCGTTCACATTCCTCTAGGTTCTCCAGTGAGGTTTGGAGAATTTTTAGTTCTTTCTGCTGTTAGTGAAGAAGAAGAAAACAGTCGATCGTCACTACCAATGCTTTCATCTAGAGGAAGTCGGGCTGTGATTGAGTGGCTTTCCCTTTCTACTCCAAGATTCAGGGTGCGAAAAAGAAAGTGGACGGAAGAGGGATAGAACCCCTTTTAGTGACCAAGGCTACCAAGAAAACTTTCTCATCATTCTCTGTCTTGTTCAACAGATTGGGCGTTCTATCTGATGGATGAATGAGGAGCCTTGGATGGAATAGTTGGTAGCATCGCTTCTAACTTAGTTGTGGGAATAGGGGGATTGCTTCTCTTTCTCTAGAGCCTGCTAAAGTCAGAGGCTGTCGATTCGTCTCGTGTGTCCTGACGGTACCCTACAACCCAATTCCGTAGAGGAAGAACAACTGCCGAGACTAGTGAAGTGGTGGAGGAAGGGGAAATTTCATACTACCTGTAGAACAGAATAGCGTAGCTATTTTGGCTCGTAATAAAGCTAGGGTCTTGATCGATCAAGACTACGTCATATCTCAGTCCCTCTCAAAGACACCAGCAGGTATTTTTGTACATGACTGGAGGAAACCTGTAGTTGACTCATAGGTTTAGTACAACAGATAACTTATATGTTGTTCTATATCTCCATGAATCTAGGAACTTTTTCTTGCATTGTATTATTTGGTCTACGTACCGGAACTGATAATATTCGAGATTATGTAGGCAAGAATGGCTCAAACTAAGTCGTGACAAACGTTTCAAAAAAGTTTGTACGACAGTAGATGAAGAATAAGGGAAAAGAACATAAAGAGCAAAATAAGTCAAATTTCTATCTCATTCACACTGACAAGTTGTTTGAAGTTCTTATGTCCTTTGGAGCTCTCGAGTTGCCTGACTTCGATTAAAAACCTTTTTCAGGTGCTGAAAACAATTCCTACTACTGTTAGTGTCACAGGAGGATGGGTCACGGCACAGGCTATTGTGGACCACTACTTGATATTATTCAAGATTAGATTGCTAAATAAGAATTAGACTAGTGTACTGAAGGATTAAAAACAGATCCATTGCCAAATCTAAAAGAGTACAGTCCAGAGACAAGCAAAGCTGTCCAATTGAATGAAGCATAGCACATCTTTCATTAAGTGGGATTACAATTCCATCTGTTACGCCTAGGAAGTGGATGAGTGGCCATATTCAATCACCTCTTTATCTTACGGCTAGTTCCTTGAGATTCGGGAAAGTTTTCCATTAGATTAGGGGAACGTTCAAATCATTTCCTCTTCTGCTTCTTCCGTATCTGTTTATGCTTGCCTTCCTTATCCATTTTTTCAACCAAAAGTATAGTGAACTACCTGAAAGGTTTATAGCCCGTACTCCCCTTATACATCTCGCAGAAAGTAATATTCGTTATAGCCCTATCTCTTCTTTTATCTTCTGGCATACATTACAAAAGAGAGCAAGTTGATCAGGGTCCTCTCCCTGGTCCTATCGAACTAGTGACTTCTCTCTTGGGATTGAATATGTTTTGCCTTTCCCCGATGATTCCGCATTCCAATGTGGGTAGGATTCACCACGGATGAGCGGCTTCGACAGTCAAAGGAACCACTACAGGGGATGGAGTGGGAGTGGATGGTTCGGATGTAGAATTATCTCCCAATAGAAATTGGTGGATTTCGTGATGCTACCAAAATAGTGGGATCCCGAAGCCGACCCTTCAGCTGCCCACCCTTGCCCTTGCGGGTGGAGTAAATCCTGAGCCCCCTGCAGGTGGGGTAAATCCTGAGTAGCTTGAGTTGCATTGCCTGTGAAAGGATTGAGATACATATTGATATCTAGCTGGGCAAAAGAGCACAAAAGGGAGTGGTTTCTATATAAGTTGCAATAAAAACTACTATAACTACATTGAACTATGCCCGCTTTGGTTATCTTATCCTTACATTGAGAACTTTCTCGATTGGAGGTCTAGGTTTAGGTCAGAGGAAAGGAGTGAAAGTGCTATCCTGAGGGGACAAGATAACAACATTTCTGAGCTAAACCTAGACCTTATTAGTGGAGCTCGAAATCCCATTGCAGGGGTTAAGTTTGTCATAGAATTAGTTTATGGATTGTAATATCGATAACTACTTCATAAGTCGTTAAAGTATTTTCTTGAACTAATTTAGTTATTAATGATGGATCATGAAAACCTATTGGATCGTACTTATACAACCTGTATAATCATCCTCATCCACAAAATCAATCTTATGTTTTAATTCATTAGACTATCTCTTGATAGAAGAGATAGATTATCTACTGATAGAAGAGATAGATTAATTCCATCCTTCGGATATAATCCAATATTTTGCGGGGTTGCTCTCACAAAAAGATCGTATTAGAGAAAGCTAGAAAGCCCAATTCCAAGCAAGCAACCTCCGTACGAGAAAACGAGTCTCAGTCGCTGAGGATGTTCTGAAGGACGCCCCAATACTTCACATTCTTTATGAACAATCTCGTAGCTTCCTCTGCTGAGTAGTAAAGCGGAGCAAGAATGAAGGTGGCATACTTGCCTTCTTTTAGGCAGGCAACAACTGTTTTAGTAGCTACAAGCACCATACCTGTAAGTATCAAATGAATTTCCATTCTTTAGTTGGTTTTCCAGGCCCCTTTGTCTAGATCTTTCTATAGATAGATCCTTTGAGAAATTTCTATTGATCCACTTTCAAGATCTATGAACAAGAGAGATATGACTTGATTATTTTTATTGAACAAAAATTGCAACTGTTCCTACCACTGCAATTACCTGAAATGGCCCATAGTACCTATACGAGTCAAATATCTGCTTCCTAATGCGGTCTTCTAGGATTTGACATGAACCTACTTACTGTACTAACTGCATAGCAATGTTAGTCAGCTACAAACTTTGCGTTTGTGGATGAATCCCCAAAAAGCCATTGAATTAACTAAAAAAAGCATATGTAAGGGGAGTAAAAGTAAAAATTGCAGGTCGTCTCATAGGGAAAGAAATTGCACGTGCTGAGCACAACGATGATATTGGGCGTGCCCTCTAGGATATTCATTTTTTGTTCATAATTTTGTTATTTTTCTTATTTTCTTAAAAGAGGGTTCACTTAAGGGGAAGCAGGTTTGGGAGGGCGATCCTGTCCGTCCATTCACAAGGCGGCGCAAGGTTGGGCTGATCAGGCACTTCATGATGCTTCTGTGCCTGTGTCGATTACCCGTGCCTGCATCAACAGCAAAGCAAACTCTCACTGATGAGAAGAACAACTCTTAGGGAAGTTGCAAGGAAACTATGAGCTATTTATTGTTTCTTTCTTATACAGCGCTTGCAAAGCTCGATGATAGCCCGCCGGAGAATGAGATGGAGGAGTTCAAAATTCAAGGGATTGGGGATTTTCTAAATTCATCAACAATGTGTTCACATTCCTCTGGGTTCTCCAGTGACTCCCAAGAGCCAAAAGTATTAAAGGAATGGCCATAGGAATGGGCACATCACGACATCGTAATCTGTCTCACTCAAATGAATTAGTTGGTACTAGAAATGTTAGAAATAGAAAACAACAGATCAAAGAGCTAGAACCAACACCTGCAAAGCTCGATGACAACCCAGCAGGTGGGTGGGCCTGAATTCTACAATGGAGCTTCCAACAAAATTCGTTCCCGAGTAAATTTCCCCTGCCCGAAAGGAAGAATTTTTGTACGGATAATCCATTTTTATTCGAAATTACAGAAATATACCTGTCATAGGGGTGGCCCCCACCTAAGCCCAGCAGGCCTGTCAGGAGGTTATAAGAACCAGAGTAACATGTGCAATGACATAAGTGCCCCCAATGAGGAGATATGGGTGTAAGGGCATAATTGTAAAAACATACTTCATGTGAATATATATATATATACAGGATGAGGGGGAGGGTAAAGGGGAACACTCCCACCTCTCCACTACCATCTCTCTCTCTCTGTTTGGTCTGTAACCACAACAGTTGGCACCGTCCGTGGGGAGGACGAGGACAAGCCTGAAGACCGAAGAAGAAGGATGGCACCGAAAAAAGCTTCACCAGCGGCGGCGAAGGAAAGACGACGGCTGGGCGGCGCGCGCGTGAATGCCGAGGCCGGCATCGGCGCCGAAGGAGTCGGCGGCGTAAGCGCGATGGTCGCGAGCATCGGCGCCGCGCTACAACGGCCGACCCGCGGCGCCGCTACAACGACATCAACCCGTCGCGGCATCTGCGGCGACGACCCCGCCACCCTCGCCGGCGCATGCTGATCGACGGCGGGGTAGCCGCAACGAACCACCCGGCGGATCGGAGTTCGCGGCGATGGCCCTGCACCGACCGTCCGCTGGGCGTTCGGCGAACCCGACAAAGCACTGTGGTGGAAAGCGCCCTACTAGCAGCCCTCAACGCGTTCGGCGGGAACTAGGGGACCTTCGCGGGCCGTCCGCGATATATAAGAGGCTCGGGCCGCGAGCGCGCCCGATGTCGCGCCGAGCCCGCGCCGGAGAAAGCGGACAGCCGCGGCCCCACGTCCAGCCGCGTGCCGTTGAGGCGCGTAGATCCGAGTCCCCGCTTTCGGCGGAGCTGCAGCAGGCGGCGTGGCCCGCAGACTTCAAGTTTCCTAGCGTCACCAACCCGTACAAAGGCGACATGGATCCTCGCGAGTTCGTGCGGCGTGTACGAAACGCGATCGAGGCCGCGGGCGGAGATGACACTCGGCGAAGGACTCCCCTCGCGCTGCAAGGAGTGGCACTCTCTTGGTTTTTACCATAGAGCGGGCTCCATCTACGCGTGGGAGCAGCTTCGCGACCGCCTTCACAAACAACTTCCAAGGAAACTATGTCGGCGAGTCGATGCGGACCAACTCTTGTTGTGAAGCAAGGACCCTCGGAAGCTCGGGACTATTTCAGTAACCGCCAAGATTTGATGCGGTGAAAGACATCAATGAAACCACCGTCGTTAATGCAGCCATACGGGGCCTTCGTCCGCCCGATGGCCAAGTACAACGCGCGGAGGCCAATCAAGACGATCGTCAAACTCTTGACAAAATGGGCGAGTATGCGCGGGCGGAGGAGGATGCGCGAAGACGCAGCATCACCGCCTCGACCTCGCCAGAGGCGCGCCCGCGGGCGGGGCGGGTGGTCCCTCCTCGAGCGGGCGCGGCGCGAGCCTCGCGGAGGCCCTCCCGAGGCGGCGACACCGAGATCTGAAGGCTCTTCAAGGAGCGGGCGTAAGCCTCGGCGCCGCCAGCCAGGGACACAAAGCGCCCATCATGTCCGCGACACCGAGGGCACCCGCCAAGGACCCGACCCCGCCTCATGGAGGGGAGACCGGGCATCGGAAGGCGGACTACATTACGGCGGCCAACCCCATGCAGAACAAGAGCTCCTGCACTATGGCAAGTGGTGCGAGGTACACGGCTACGGTGATCATTACACAAGGGCATGCGCTGTAGTTATGGAGCTGCGGAGGGTGACGGCCGGGTCTCGGGCTCCGCCCCCAACGGAGGGCGCGCAGCATCGCACCGTCAGCGTCATCACCGGAGGCTCCTCCTTAAAAGCTCCGGGAGCAGCCGCAGCGTGGATGCCGCCCGCAACATCACCTTCGACTTGAGCAGCGCCGGGTGTGGAGTACCCTCACCAAGACCCCTAGTCATCCGGCCCACATAGCACGCCGTGGCGTCGGCGCGTCCTTGTCGACGGGGAAGCTCGCGAATATCTTGTTCGCGAGGCCCTCGGCCGTATGGGGATCCCCGGCCGGCTAGAGCAGCCAGAGCTCCACTTCAAGGCTTCGGGGTCAACCGCTGCGAGCCTTGGGGCACATGTCCTTCCGTCACTTTACATCGGGAGGGCAACAAGGGTAACATCCGGACCGAGCATGTCATTTTCGGCGTCGTCGATATCTCGCATCCTACAACGCCATACTGGGTCGGCCCGCCATCAACTCTTTCGGCGATCCCACACTATGCGTTTTGTGTGTGAAGCTCCGGGCCCAGAGGGTGTTATCACCGTCTTGGCGATCGGGACTGCCGACGGGCGAGGTCGGCGGCCGCGTTCCGCGATCGCCGGTGCATGCCCTCTTCCAAGACGCGCGGTGGCGGGCCCTCCGCCGGATGGGCGCCCAAGCCTCGGCCGGGGCGGAGTCAGAGGGTGCCACTCCAAGCGGAGCGGCGGTTTGTGTCCATCGGCGAGGGCTCCCACCGGGGTCGAGCGGGATCTGCTCCGAGTGCTTGAAACAACGTTGACATTTCGCATGGTCCCGGAGGACATCAAGGCGTGGATCGGCGATGTCGAGCATCGCTTGGCGGTCGCCCGACGCCAAGCCGGTCAAGCAAAGGCTTGGCGTATGTCAGCGGATCGGCGCAGCGGCCAAAGCAGTCGTCGAAGCTTCTTGGCGCGGGGTCATCCGCGAGTCCACCACCCGAGTGGCTCGCTAACCCGGTGCTCGTCAAAAGGCGGGGGCTGGCGTATGTGCATCGACTTCACAAAGCACTCAACAAGGCGTGCACGAAGGACAATTACCCTTGCCGCGCATCGATCGGTGGTCGACGCCATCTGCTGGTGCGAACTCATGAGTTTCTGGGCGCCTATTCGGCTATCACCGGTATACATGGCGAAGGCGGCGAGGAGAAGACCGGTTTCATCACACCACTTGGGACGTTACGCCGTCGAATGCCATTTGGCTTGAAGAACGCCGCGCTACCTTCACCCGCCTCGTCGCTATTGCCCCGCCGCCCGGCTCGGGAGGAACGTCGAAGCTTATGTCGATGGCGTGGTGGTCAAAACTTCGGCAGCTTGCTCGCATGGCGGGACCTCCGGAGACTTTCGACAACCTCGGAAGCGGGCATCAAACTCAACCCGACAAATGTGTCTTGAGTGCAGCGGCAAGCTCACGGGTTTCCTCGTCTCGGCGGGGCATCGGCGAACCCGACAAAGTAGACGCCATCACGGTATGGAGCCGCCCAAGACTACGAGGAGGTCCAGAGGCTTGCGGGCGCATGGCAAAGCACTAAGCCGCTTCCTATCGAGCGGCAGGCAGGGCTTGCCATTTTTCAAGACACTCCGCGGGTGCGATGTATTTCGTTGGGACGGAGATTGCGCGAAGGCCTTCAACGAGCTCAAGGAGCACCTGGCCAGCCTCCCCACGCTGGTCGCCCCAGCACCAGAGGCTCCCCTCCTGCTCTATCTGGCCGCGTTAGCCACCGCGGTCAGCGCCGTCCTCGTCTTAGAGGAAGGCGCCATGCAGCGGCCTGTCTACTTTGTCTCCAAAGCCCTCCAAGGCGCCAAGACAAGATACACGGAGCTTGAGAAGCTCGCCTACGCGCTGGTCATGGCCTCCAGGAAGCTTCGACATTATTTCCTGGCCCACCCGATCACAGTGCCTTCCTCATTCCCCCTGGCAGAGATGCTGCACAATAAGGAGTCCACAGGGCACATCGGCAAATGGGCTGCCGAGCTCGCTCCCTTCTCCTTGACGTATGCTTCGCGAACGGCAATCAAATCCCAAGTCCTTGCGGATTTTCTCGCCGAATGGACCCCGCCGGCCCAATCCGTCCAGACGCACGATGACCCCGTCTGGACGCTCGCGATCGACGGCGCTTACGGCGTCGCCGGCGCGGGCGTAGGGGTGGTGGTCGTCACGCCCGAGGGGCAGCGTTTGCTATACTCGGCGCGCCTTGCCTTCCCCGCCACCAATAACACGGCTGAATACGAGGCGCTGCTCT
The DNA here is from genome assembly GCA_036346575.1 of Dendrocalamus sinicus. Lineage (NCBI taxonomy): Eukaryota > Viridiplantae > Streptophyta > Magnoliopsida > Poales > Poaceae > Dendrocalamus > Dendrocalamus sinicus. The sequence continues at coordinate 19,119,673 of CM070645.1, forward strand.
TCGCTGGCGGCGGCTCAAGGCGATTAGCGCGAGGCGGTGCTAGTCCGCACCGACTCGCGCTTGGTGGTGGTCATGTGGACAAGTCATATCGGGCCAAGGACCACGAGTTGGCCAATTACATCGCGGCGGTGAGGGCGAGGGAAAGGCACTTTTTGGGCGTCACCGTCAAGGCCATCCCCCGCGTGGAGAACGAGCAGGCCGACGCCCTCGCTAAGGCGGCCAGCCGACAATCGCCCCACGAGGGCGTTTCACGAGTACTAGCGTGGCGGCCATCGCAAAAACAACCGGGGCGCGCACTCGTCCACCGCATTGACCGGCGGTGATTGGCGAGCCCATCTTCAATTTCTTACAAGGCATCACCGAGCCCGCGACCCGCCGAGCTTCGCGCTGCAAAGACCACGCAAGGTCCTTCCAGTGTTCGAAGGATACTCTACAAGAGGGGTTTGCGCCGCGCTCTGCGCGCTCTCGGCGGAGGAAAGGAGCTCTGGCGGAGATCCACGCGGCGTGTGCGGATCCCACCGCGCCGAGGTCGTTGGTCGGCAAGCGTTCGAGCAAGGGTTCTCTTGGCCAACCGCCACCACCGACGCCAGACCTCGTCCGTCGGTGCCAAGGTGCCGATGGATGTCGCGCATCATCCGCGAGCCCCGACGAGCCTCAACCCCATTCCCCGGTGTGGCCATCGCACGCTGGGGCCTCGACATAGTAGGACCACTTGCCCGAGCTCGGGGACCTCGGTTCGTGGTAGTCGCTACTGAGTATTTCGCCGGATGGCGGCGGTTGCCACAGCCAAAGTAACCTGCGACCATACAACGCTTCCTATGGCAAAACATTATATGTCGCCGGCGTGCCGGGAGCTCACGGTTGACAATGGCTGCGGTTTGACGCCACCCTTTTCAAAGATTATTGTGACAGATGGGCATCACCCTCGATTTGCCTCGGTAGGGCATCCCGATCCAACGGGCGGTCGAGCGGCGAATGGCGCCATCTCGCCGCCATCAAAAGCGCTGGTCGAATTGCCGAAGGGCAAGTGGCCAGCGAGCTTCACACGCGTTTCGTGGTCGCCGCTGTGATAACGTGCCGGCGGGATTCACGCTGCTCGAGCTCCTTTCGGTGATGAGGCGGTGGCGCCGAGGAAATCAAGGCCGGCTCGCGGAGGGTCCTCGTCCAAGCACCCGAAGAGGAGCGCCGTGTGTCCTTGGACCTCCTCGACGGGATACGGGCAGATGCAGCCCACCATGTTGAGAAGTACGCGCGACAGACAATGCGTACTCGGGACCGCTCTATATGCCCGCGGGGGTTCAAGCCTAGGGATCTCGTTCTCAGAGTAGCGCTCCAGGCAGAGACCGTTGGCAAGCTGGAGTCCATGTGGGAAGGCCCGTACATCGTGAGGGAGGCATTGCCGAAGGGGGCGTACCGCCTCGCCACACTCGAGGGACAAGCCCTCCGGCACACATGGAACGCGGACAGGTTGCGGCGATACTACGCCTAGAAGCGGGACCGCAAGCGTGAGCCACCACCCCTTGTTTTATGATGCGCGCGTGCAAGCGGAGTTTAATAAAGGTTGCTATTCCCAAACCATCCCCTGTCCGCGCTGAGCAGAACAAAGTCCACGGACTTTAAATAAGACATAGCGTTGAGCTCAGCTTCCGCACGCGAGAGTCTACGGACTATAAATAAGACGTAGCGTTGAGCCTAGCTCCGCACGCACCAGTCCACGGACTTTAAATAAGGCGTGGCGTTGAGCTCGGCTTCCGCGCGCGAGTCTACGGACTATAAATAAGGCGTGGCGTTGAGCCTAGCTCGCGCGCGCACGATCCACGGACTTTAAATAAGGCGTGGCGTTGAGCCTAGCTCGCACGCACGATCTGGACTTTAAATAAGGCGTAGCGTTGAGCCTAGCTCGCGCGCACCATCCACGGACTTTAAATAAGGCGTAGCGTTGAGCCTAGCTCCGCACGCACGATCTACGGACTTTAAATAAGGCGTGGCGTTGAGCCTAGCTCCGCACGCACGATCTACGGACTATAAATAAGGCGTAGCATTGAGCCTAGCTCGCACGCACGATCCACGGACTTTAAATAAGGCGTGGCGTTGAGCCTAGCTCCGCACGCACGATCTACGGACTTTAAATAAGGCGTGGCGTCGAGTCGCCTCCGCACGCACGATCTACGGACTTTAAATAAGGCGCAATGGGGACGCCGCGCGCACGATCCACGGACTTTAAACAAGGCGTGGCGTCGAGTCGCCTCGCCGCGCGAGTCTCGGACTATAAAGAAAGTCATAGCGTCGAGGTCCGCCTCGCGCGCACGATCCACGACTTTAAACAAGGCGTGGCGTCGAGGTCGCCTCGCGCGCGAGTCTCCGGACTATAAAGGAAGTCGTAGGCGTCGAGTCCGCCTCGCGCGCACCGATCCACGGACTTTAAACAAGGCGTGGCGTCGAGTCGCCTCGCACGCGCGAGTCTCCGGACTATAAAGGAAGTCGTAGCGTCGAGGTCCACCTCCGCGCGCACCAGTCCACGGACTTTAAACAAGACGTAGCGTCGAGGTCCGCCTCCGCACGCGCGAGTCTCCGAACTATAAAGGAAGTCACAGCACCGAGGTCCGCCTCCGCACGCGCCAGTCCTTGGACTTTAAATAAGACGTAGCGTCGAGGTTCGCCTCCGCACGCGCCACTCCGCGGAGTATAAACAAGAGGCTCAGATCTTCCCTTCGCGTTCGGCGGCAGGTAACACCAAGTATGAGGTATTACTTGGTTTCGTTATAAAACCAAAGGGGTTACATGCTTACAAGCATAAGAACCAGTACATCACCCCCCCGACCTACTCGACCAACTGCTCAACCTTGGCCCGGTGCGGACGAACCCGTGCCGTCGTCGCCGTGACGCTGAAAGACTCCTTCGAGCCACTGGAGGAGGTCCCCCTCCCCATGCAGCGTCTGCTGAACGGCGACCCTCGCTGCATCTTCCCCGAAGCGACCCCAGATCCGTTGATGGAAGTTCTGCAGGCTAGGCCCGATGGAGCGAATGGCGTCCGACATGACCTCCAGTCGGCGGGTGGATCGATTGAGTCGCCACTCATGGGTATGTCTACACCCACGAGTGTGAAGCGGGCGGCGAAGCACGCACCAAGATAGCGCGATGTTCACCAAACGTTCGGCGCCACGAAGAGCAACGCCCCCTCCTCGATCAACGGCGTCTCGATAGAGCCTCCGGCCCGTGCGTAGGGTCCGGCACTCTGACGCACAGATCTCGGAGGGCCTGGTTCAGAGACTCCATGGCCCGCCACGCCGACACGGACGCATTTTCCAAGACGCGGCTGTTCTCGGCGAACTCCGCCACCGGCGTTCTCCCCTTCTAGGACGGCGATCTGCTGCACGAAGGCGGCGCGCTCCTCAGCCGCGGCGCACTTGGCTTCCGTGGCCTCGAGTTGTGCGGCCGCCATGGCGCCCTCCAGCGCGCGAAGTTCTTCATCCTTCGCAGCGAGAGCATTGTTTGCTTCACGGTGGCTTCGAGCCCTCGCTCTCGAACGCGGGCCTCGTCAAAGGATTGGCTGAGGGCAAGCGTCTGGCAAAAATAACAAATCAGTAGGCGTCCAACAGTACCTTACAAGCTGAAGCGCACATATTTACCCTCATCTCGGAGGCCTGCAGCGCGAGCGCTAGGAGTTCCCCCTCGCATGATGACAACATCTCTCGGTTGAGGCCGTGGTTGGCACGGTCTGCGGCTGCGGTAAGGTCGCAAAATATCTCCGAGCGAGGGAGGAAGTCCGAGCGAGCGAGCCTCGGTCCCAACGTGCCAGGATGCACCGAGGCCACGTCCACGTCAACAGCAGCGGACACCTGCGGGGCACCCTGCGCAAGGCTTCGGACTTCGCGCATACCTCCGCTGCTCGATCCTTCGCCACGTCCGGAGACTTCGCTCGCCGATGTCGCGAGAATGGCGGCGGTCGGAGAGTCTCGCGAAGTCAAGTGAAGAAAGGGACTCACGCCTACCTCCTGCGCCCCTCGTCGCGGTAAGAAGTGGCGCCGGTTCGACTGCCAAAGCGGAGGCGGGCGCCTCCGTGGTCGGTAAGGAGGTCTTCTCGGCCGCGCCAGACGCCGTAATCGAGCAAGGCCCGCAGCGGCGTGCTCGACCCCTCGCGGCGGCGGGGCCGAGTCCGAGGCGTTTCGCTGCGCGGCATGAGCGATTCTTCCGTGGTGACACCAGCTACGGTTACCGTCGCCCCCACGGTTTCCTCTGTAGGGGGCGCGCCCTCGTCGGCCGCTGCGGTGGTTTCCTCGCCAGGAACGACGCCATCCCCCGGGTTGGCGAGTTCCAGCTCAACGAGGGCCGCAAGGGCGGGCTCGTGGCGTTAGCGAAGGTGCCGGGATCGAGGCGCACGCTCCTCCGGCGATATGGCGGGCCCACCGCCGGCCGCACGCCTGTCTCACCGTGTTAGCTGCCGAAGGCCGGGTCGATCGGCGGCAGCCGGGGAATGGGCCCGGCGTCGCGAGGATAACACCCCCGCAGGCTATCACCCTCCTCCAACGCGCTTTCGAGTCCCGGTGAAAGCTCCCCGGCACCGCGCACTCGGGCACAATAATGCCTGACCTCGCATGTGCGATTTACCCACCCTTGCTTAGCCGCTTGATCGCGGCCTCGCGAGCTGGTGCTCCTTAGCGTGTACGGGCCGAGGAGCGCGCAGCTGCGCACTCCGCATCTTCTAGCCGAGCCATCGCGGAGATCACGTCGGTCAGGCGGAGACCAAACAGATACAATAGCACGTGTGAAACGCGCTGAGTGACTTACAAGGAGCGGAGGCGGAGCGGCGAGATACGATGGTGAACCGTCCTCGCGGGGCGTTACGTCAACATACTTCCCCCGGGAGGAGAGTGGCGCCGCCCCATACATTGTGAACTCCTCGGCTAGGTCGCGCAGGCTCATTCGACGGGCGACACCGACAAGACTCTGTAGCTTTCGCGTGTCGTCAATCTCCGCCTTCAGACTCGGCGTACTGTTAAACGCGATCGGCCCACCTCGGCATTGCATCCTGCTCTTGTCGGTCACAGTGTAGTAGAACCACTGCCGAGTCCAGCCGGACTCCCATTGCCCCGATGAGGCTGGCGCGGGGAACAACGTTGCGCACGACGCCCGGAGCACAAAGTCCACACCGCCCCGCCAACCTTTCGGGGTCGACAGTGCGCGTCGTGTAGTGTGGTGAATAAGCTCACGCTAGGACTCCACCCCTCTATCCGCATCGCCCATGTGAAGACAACTAGGCGGAGTATTGCGTGGGGCATCAATTGGGCTAGCTCCAACTTGTAGGCCTGCAGGACTTCGCCCACGAACAACGTGGAGGGCATTCGAAGGCCAGCGTCGAAGAACGCGGCAAAAACAATCGCCTCCATTGCCCGGGGCTTCAGCTCCGTCTCGTCCCGACGGGGTAGGCGAGCCCCATCGCGATCCACGATCTTCCTCTCATCCACGAGACGCTGCAGCATCCCTTCGGTCATGTGGCTCTTCCCCAACACACGGAACAAAGACCTCCCGAGTGCTCCATGGTGTCCCACCACTTCTTGGCGCGCGAGCTCCCCCGCGGCACCAGCTTGTACTCCTTGGAAGGATGGGACACCTCGCCCTGGCTAGGCAAGGAACCACTGCGGGGATGGTAGGTGGCGTCGTCATGGCTAGCCATCGCTCTTCGTGACCAGGGAGGAAGAAGCAAGGAAAGGAGCAACTGGCGTGACAATTAGCACCTTATAAAGTCCGCTCGCCTCTCATATGGTTCGAAGCGCAGACAGATCAAACTCGCTGCGATTCGGCTGCCCAAGATTTGGAAAGAGGAACCGCCAGGACCTAGAGGGCCGTGCCGGGTAGGTGATCAAGCAGCACACAACGCCTGCACGCCTTCAACATGCGTACAACTTCCCTAGGGAAAAGGCGAACGACCGCGGTCACGCAACCGCCCACATCCCACGACGCACCAGTCATGAGGCGCCATGTGTCCCACCTCCAGAATAGCAGACTGCACGACGCGACAACGACTTACGCCGGGCGGCGTCGGCGCGATTCCACTGCCATTAAAGCGCACTACCAGCCGCAAGGTCACAACGGCTACGGCGCCACAATATCGGCGCCAAGCTTCAATCTTAGCGCGGGGGCGCAGCGCGCGCGTCTACTGACTAGGCGCCACCTCGCGCCACCCGTTCGAAGGGTAGGGGCGGAGTGCGCGCGCGTCTACCGATTAGGCGCCACCTCGCGCCACCCGTTCGAAGGAGGGGACGGAGTGCGGCGCGTCTTTCGATGGCGCGCCGGCCTCGCGCCACCCGTTCGAAGGCGGGGGACGGAGCGCGCGCGCTGTCTTTCGACTGGCGCCGGCCTCGCGCCACCGTTCGGCGCGGGACGGAGCGCGCGCGCGCTTTCGACTAGGCGCCCGGCCTCGCGCCACCCGTTCGAAGGGCGGGGGACGGAGCGCGCGCGCGCTCGCCGACTAGGCGCCGGCCTCCGCGCCACCCGTTCGAAGGCGGGGACGGAGCGCGCGCCACCGACTGGCGCCAGCCTCGCGCCACCCGTTCGAAGGGTAGGGGCGGAGCGCGCGCGCCTCGTCGACTAGGCGCCGACCTCGCGCCACCCGTTCGAAGGTAGGGGCGGAGAGCGCGCGTCTACCTCGAGGAGCCGGCCTCGCGCCACCCGTTCGAGGGTAGGGGCGGAGAGCGCGCGTCTACCTCGACCGAGCACCGGCCTCGCGCCACCCGTTCGAAGGTAGGGGCGGAGCGCGCGCGCCGATTACAGACGCCCGACCTCGCCGCCACCCATTCGGCGGCGGGGGACGGAGCGCGCGCGCCATTCCGACTGGCGCCCGGCCTCGCGCCACCGTTCGAAGGGTAGGGGCGGCGGGCACGCGCCTGCCCGACTAGGCGCCGCCTCGCGCCACCCGTTCGAAGGGTAGGGGCGGAGAGCGCGCGCCTGCCAGTAGGCGCCGGCCTCGCGCCACCCGTTCGAAGGGTAGGGGCGAGTGGCGCGCGCCTGCCCGACTGGCGCCGGCCTCGCGCCACCCGTTCGAAGGGTAGGGGCGGAGTGCGCGCGCCTTTGACTAGGCGCCGACCTCGCGCCACCCGTTCGAAGGGTAGGGGCGGAGTGCGCGCGCGCCTGACCACTGGCGCCCGACCTCGCGCCACCCGTTCGAAGGGTAGGGGACGGAGTGTGCGCGCGTCTACTTCGATTAGGCGCCAGCCTCCGCTGCCACCCGTTCGAAGGGTAGGGGACGGAGCGCGCGCGTGTCTGCTTCAGCAAGCCACCTTCCATCCCAAACCTCGGGCTCCCCAACCACGAGCCTGGAGAAGTTCACAGGCCGCAGGGGACAGAGGGGGCAAAAGGACTCGGCGACATGGCTTCGGCCCTGTGAAGCCCTTCACCATGAGAGGCTCCTATCGTAGGGGTGGCCCCCACCTAAGCCCAGCAGGCCTGTCAGGAGGTTATAAGAACCAGAGTAACATGTGCAATGACATAAGTGCCCCCAATGAGGAGATATGGGTGTAAGGGCATAATTGTAAAAGCATACTTCATGTGAATATATATATACAGGATGAGGGGGAGAGTAAAGGGGAACACTCCCACCTCTCCACTACCATCTCTCTCTGTTTGGTCTGTAACCACAACAATACCCGCAGAAATTTTTTTTACAAAAATAGGCTCCAGTCGCCCAATGGTTGGGTGACTGGAGCCTTTCGCCCAACTCAACAGCGACAACTATAAAATCTCCCAACCGTTGGGCGATTAATTGCAGTCGCCCCACCGTTGAGCGACTTTCCTGCAGTCGCCCTCCCAATGGGCGACTTTCATGCAGTCGCCCAATGGTTGGGAGACTGCACTCAGGTCCCCCGTGAATGTTTTAAATTTTTTCAATTTTGTAGTTTTAAACTGGTAAAAAATTTGCTGGAGTTGTAATAAAAGTTTATGTTCATTATATGTTGTAGGCGTATAAAAATTTTGGAAAATTTTTTTAGGAACGATTGACCGTAGAACGATCGATACATACGATGGTAAGTGATATATCGATACAGTATAAACAACTAGTCTCAAAAGATAAAATAGCAAAGTTTTATATGGCTTATATATACTCATTTGAAAGGTTTCGATTAGATCTACAACTTTTCAGTTGAAGCAAAATCCAAATTCCAAAGGGAAGACCAAGAGAAAAGGCAAAAACAGAAACCAAAAACTTCGACACGGGTTTAGGTCCAAAGATGACCGATTTTTGGGGTCTTGGTGGGTGACTAGCATAAGCAGGTCATTTGTTTGGACCGGGCTCGTCGTTAGCTTTCCAATGAGTACAAGAACGTCAAAAACGGACACCGTATGCAAAAGTTATGCCCGCCCGTTTTACTGAAGATGTGTCGGAAACAGACTCGAATTCGTTTCGGCCTCAATTGAAACTGCTATAACTTTTGATCCCATGGCCGAAATTACTCAAATTTTTTGAAGGCTTTTGGATGTATGAAGAACAGCTCCACCAATTTTCACTATTTTTGGCAAAGATTTGATGCACTTTCCAATTTACGGTAAAGATGGACTCTTTCCTCTCTTTCTTCTCTCTCTTTTTTCTCTTTTTCTCTCTCTTTTTTTCTCCGCGTAGAACTCCAGCAGATTTTTTACCAGTTTAAAACTACAAAATTGTCAAAAATTTAAAATATTCACAGGGCCTGAGTGCAGTCGCCCAACTATTGGGTGATTTCATGAAAGTCGCCCAATGGGAGGGCGACTGGAGGAAAATCGCCCAACGGTGGGGCGACTGCAATTAATCGCCCAACAGTTGGGAGATTTTCTAGTTGTCGCTGCTGAGTTAGGCGAAAGGCTCCAGTCGTCCAACCATTGGGCGACTGGAGCCTATTTTTGTAAAACAAATTTCTCGCGGGTATATTTCTGTAATTTTGAATAAAAAATGGATTACTATATGGACAACTATTGGTCGCTTGGCCTTTGCTTTGCTTATTCATCATTCTTTCTTTGCTTTTGAATGACTTGATGGGTCTGGATAATAACAAGAAGAGGCAAGCTAGTGAAAGTAGCTATACTCTAGTAGCTGGCGAAACATCCCATATCAGATGCCTACATTGTTCAAGTCAATTGCCAGATAATCCTTTTCTATCATTCAAATTAGATATGTGTAAGACTTTAAAGGGTGAACCCAAGACAAATAGGAAGATGATCTAATGATTGCTAGCAGTGGAGGAAAACTCTAGCTTTGTTGAAGTGGTTATGAGATTTTTAGTGTGGAGAAAAAATACAGATGCAAATCTATAGGTCTACCTCAAGGCTCCTCTATCTCCCAAGTTCTAATTACTTTATCTTCATCAGATGCCAAAAAGAGTGAAAGTAAAATCCATTAGCGCCCAGAGGCAAAGCAAAGAGATTTGGAGATAGAAGAGAGTAGGACCACTTCGAAGATGGGGTTCTATGCTTTCTAGCCCCCATTTGACAAAAGTTTGCTTCCCCTATCACTTTTGTAGGAATTAGATAGCAATGCTCATTCATAAATAGCATTTCATGCTTCCGCTACTTCATCGGAGAGATCCGTGGAAACTCAAAAAAGAAAAGCGGAGGCATTGTTCATACGATAGCCGGAAAAGTAAGTTCTCCCGTCGGCTATTCATAAAAGAAAGACATACTTATTCATAAACTTCCTTTTATCGAGCAATAGTAAAAGCTACAACTCGTCTACTATTCTGATCTTCCTCTGATTCATGTGCTAGCAGCTCTTTCTTCGATTCCCAGCCTAGCAAGTTCCAACAAGCTATATCCATCAAAGCAAAAGTTAAAACATAATAAATCATAATATTACATAACCAGGTTTGAAATACACCGCGCTAGGTGACAGTTTACATAAAGGCCTATCAAGCCAAATGTCTACATCACAAAGAAACAGCGGAAGCAAAGCAAAAGTAAGACCATCATCTATAGACAGGCGACTGAGGGGTAATGTGTACAACATATTCTATCTAATCCCAGATAATATATTCGCACATAATCTCCATCAAGCCAACTTGTTAAGGACCCAAAAACTTAGAAGTCGCCCTAATTTCCTTCATTATTTCCTCCATCAGTGGTAGGGGCATCCAAGCATAGTGGTCTTGGGTTCCTGTTTCTGATTTGGTAATGCGAGTGTGAGCACAAATCCACCGTGCTCAGTGAGCCAACACACAGTATGCAATAGATAACATGCATGGCTTATCAAAGAAAGGCTCGAGTTATTTTAGTTTCCATAAATTGCTTTTAAATAGACTACTAGAAAATCCCTATGACCTAGCTGTTTGAACTTAAATCGTAATGTGTGAAATAAGGCAACAATAGTAGTGATCCAGAAACCATCCACCGTTACATGGCTTCTGCACCTTATGCTATTCTTTAGCGTTATAGCTGCTTACCTTATTGCTGGGACACATCAGGGCAACACAAATTAGGGCTTGCCACTGCCCTTCACTTTTCCAATATCCACCCACAACGACTTTGAAACAGAACTATATCTAGTTAAGTTCCCATGTTCGCTCTTGACCGCGAGCACGGCTATTCAAATAGTTTTCACTCTGCAGAGTTGGTACACTTTACCCATAAGAGACAACCTGCTCGTTGCCCCACACGATTCCCTCGTTGTGTGGTTGAGTAGATCATCACAAAGCTGTTACAATGCATTTTTCCTAGCAGAGTCACATCCGCTAAGGTTTCACTCCCTTTGGGGTACGACCACCCTTCTAGGAGCCCCCTTTTGCATCGTCACGACGGAAGATGTGGCCATCCTCTGCCCGCCCGTGGTCACACCGGTGCAACCCTTACTAAGTCGATGCAAATTAGTTAGCCATGCCTACAATTTGCTAGCTTGTGGTTGTACTGTTATACATCGGGAGGCTATTACAAGATTCAGTTCTTAGGGTTATCTAGGCGGTGCTACCACTAGCCACTCTTGTGCACCACTGCACCACACCCCAAACCATCCGCCTAGATATTTAAGCAAGTTGGGGTTTTTGGAAACATAAAATATCCACATCAAATATGCCAAACATTTCCACCATAACCTCCCAAATCAGTTTCTCATATTTTAAAGGTAAAGTTTTGGGGCATTTTTATGCCCCCGAATATCTAAGCAATACTAAGCATGGTGAATAGCTGTAGACTTATGTTTGAAAGTTTTAACATTATAATTTCGCTAAGGTGGCCCATATATCCAAGGGTTTCAAGGAGAGTAATATTAACAAGTGCAATAATGGGTGTTTAACTAGCAACTTGAAATCGAACATAAATTGACACATAAAATAACAGCATGTAAATTGATAATTTAAAATGGAAATAAATTTGCATAAACGTAGGTTCAATATGATCAAAGTATTGACTCGCCATGGTCACATTGGTCTTGGTCTTGATCGTCGAGGGATGTTTCAGCTTCGGCTTCTTCCTCCTGGGCCTTGTACGCTATTTTTACGATGCACAAAAATTTGGATAAAAATTAGCAATCCAAACAAATTATCACCAAAAATTCAAATAAGCTTCAAAAATTATGGTTTCGGTCCCATCGGATATAGGTTGAATTTAGAAACTTGTTTCACTCAATTTGGAGTAAAATGAATAAATTATGCCCTTTTAAAGTTCTCAATTTAAATAAATCCGAAAAATAATAAAAATCTGACAGGTGGAACCCACATCCGATTTTTAAACATTTCTTTTATTTTTATTATCTTTTCTCTGTGTGTATGAAGGTGGGTCCGATTACTGTTTTGATTAAGGGGCTTGGCCCACACATCAGTGGGTGATCGGTATTAACTAACCATACTTAGCATTAATGACATGTCTTAACATTAATTAATGATGTCTTAATGTAATTAATTCATCTTCCCCCTTCGCTATAGTGGCCCTTCCTCTGGCTGAAGAACGGCGAGCTCACCAGCGGTGGAGGAAGCGACAGCCAGCCATGAGCATTCCAAAAATGGGATGCTCATGCCTGTGCACTCGCCTGGGCTCGGTCCCACGGGCCAATGTGGCGGCGGCGGTGGCCGGCGACGACCAAGGGCGGCGGTGGAATAGGAGAGAAGGAAATACGGAGGCGCACAGCACGAGAATCCAATTAACTCATAGGAGAGCACCACGGTGAGCTCAGGAAGCTACCTTGGGGGTCAGAGAAGCTCAGGGATGGCTGTGGCGGTCTGGCAGTGTGCGACGGCGGCGAACGGAGGGGGTGCACAACGCCGGTGAAGAGGAGCTAGAGAGAAGCTCGGCCGAGGGCAGCGATGGCTTCGTGATGTCCTAAAGGTGCTCTGGCTCGGCGGAATCGACCTGTAGCAGCTCCAATTGACTGCTAGTTTGATGGCCAGAGTTGGAGAAGAATGGGTTCGTCGGTGAGCTACGAGGGGTGGAATCCCGATTCGGGGGTGTGGGAGATGGAGGGGAACGGTGCAGTGCTACTGGAGGGTCGTATGGGCTTTATAGGCGGTGGAAAGAGGCCGGCAACGGGTAGGCCAGCCGTGCGGTCATTTCGGTGTCAGGCGGCGGCGTTAGGGCGGTGCTACTGTGGCTCCCGTGACTGGGTGTGCCTGCCCATGGCAGAGGTAGTAGAACTTTTGCGCTACTCGGTCTGGGCGACACGACGTGGGCGGGGCAACAGAGACCACGGGCGACGGTGGTCGGCGAGGTTTGTAGGCGCGGCGAGCCAGTGGTCAGCGACGAAGCAACGAGCTCTACTCTGACTCGCTGAGGCGAGGCGAACGAGAAGGAGTAGCGGGCTGGGCCGACTTAGCCAGGCCAAATGCGCTTTCATTTCATTTCATTTTATATGTGTACACGTATAGTTTCATATTTTGTTCCTTTGCTTTCTCACTTATTTCCCTACCTTTATTTCCTCATTACTAAGCTCATCATGGTATATGTTTAGTATGCTGCATATATTTGTTTATATATATGTGTGTGTGTGTGTGTGTGTGTGTCTATATATATATATATATATATATATATATATATATATATATATATATATATATATATATATATATATATATATATATATATTTTGTATTTTATTCATCTACGTTTATTGTTTTTTTACTCCTATGCCCAAAGTGAAATTTTAAATTTTTAATTCAAGTTACACCTCTCCTTTTGATGGATCATCTTTTCAGATTCGATTTTAAAATTATAGTTTCTATTATTTTCATATTTCCTTCATGACTCATTATTATTTGTTTTATTTTTCATAAGTTTCTTCAATTATTGGAACCACAACCAAAATTCAGAAGAACACCGAAAGCTGGAAATAGGATTTAGATCTGGGAATTACTGGTTTTTGAGGGAAAGGAAACTCGCGGTTAAGAAGTAAAGCTGAGGAAAAACCGAAGGCCAGAAAACAAACTCGAGGATATTTCCATTATCTAAAAAAAAAGAAAACAAACTCGAGGATGCTGGGAACAATCTCTTGTTTTCCTTTTTGATAATCGAGTCATTAAGAAATGTCCTTAAGGTCCCTTTAAAATAGTTGATTCAAGTATCCGTGCACCAAGAACAGATGTCTATGTTAGCTAGGGAGCGGTCTTTCCCCTGTCATTTTTATGAGGTTTTAGATAATTCAATTTTCTGTGAGATTACTTTTATTTTGACTGAATCACTTGAATCAGTTAAAGGAGACGGGACTTCTAGCCCAGCCAAAGGGGCAGATTCTGCAACTGTATATAATCCTCTTTCATAACCGTTTACTACATGATTAATCAACCCCATCAGCGAGCTATTGTATTGTTGGTGTAAAAATTAATACTAATGTTCTAACATACTCCCAATGTAACATTATGACTCATCAACTTTTCATTAATTGCGTGGCGTTAGTTTTCCCATTATCTATTTGCCAAAGAAATACATACATTAATTTTTAACATATATCTTCTGTTTGCATTAAAATAAAATGGTGTTAGAAGAAAATAATTAATAATAAGAAGGGAAACTTTCGTTTAAGCCAAGCATTAGAAGAGATGCGTGTGGCTAAGAGAGGTATCCCTGTTCACATGCACTGAAACCATAGCCGTCAACCTACAAAGGCCTTGTTATGTATGCTGGTGCTAGCACACTGCACATGGCGTTCTTCCCTAGATGTGTAGACTTAGTAGAGATGCTACTACGACTGCGGTGCTGATCAGGATGATTGACTTTTGAGGATCGCCTTTCAAGAATGTTGGATGATCGACTACTTCTACTACACCGACACGCACTACGTTGAACCAAGCTGTTTCAATTGTTATTCTGTATTTCGTGTCTAGTGGTAACAATTCATAATCTCTTACTCGTATGACTTCTTGGTTTACACGATAAAATTTTTTATTTATTTTAGTGTAAGCTATCCGTACCCCTACAGCTAGAAGGCCACCCAAAGCCCTTCAACACCACCAAGGAACACCTGCACGCCGGGAAAGGAGTCGCCGGTGCTGGGGAAGAAACCTCAGAGAGAGGATGGCAGCTGAACCAACCAATATCTCCGTAAAAAGCAAAAGGAAGGAGGTAATATTCAACGGGTGGGACCCATCCCGCTCGCCGTCGGCGAAGATCGCCGCTGGGCAGAAGCTGCTGATGAAGTTACATATATAACCTTGTCACCACGAGGCAAGCAAGTAACTCACTGACAAGTGAGTCCTTTCTGTTTTCATATCGCCGTTACTTTGAGCTGGAATATGACAAGAGTCTCCTTCTCGAAAGGTAAAAAGAAAAATCTCTTGATTGCCTTACCATTTGGGCAAAGTAGGTTTTGAGTATCCTGCAATGAAAGAATATCGGGACCGACCGTTAAGGTTGTAATGATTCACCACAATAATAAAAAGACTGATGGACAGTGATAGTGGTGGAAACGGTTGAGGCTATGCATAAAGGCCCTGTTTTTTTTTTGACTTATGAAAGCGGTTTTTGCTTTTTATTACAGTATCTAACTTTTAAACGGAGTATTTTCTTAAAACGAGGTCTACAAATTAATTGTAGTACACATTAAAAGCCTAACATTTATATCAACCAAAATCCCAAGCGAGTACCTCTCTCTGTAATATCTGTCGCAAACAGTTTAAATTCAAAAATTTCAGTCAAAAGTTATAAGCCGTAGCCATTTCAAACAGGCCCAAAATTTGACGAGTGGCGACCACCTACAAAGCGCGTACTCGGTTTGTTTAGTTAGCTACTACTAATGCTTTGTAAATAAACTAATGCTCTATCATGCTACAGCTAATTAATTCGAAATGGTTAAGCTGCAGAGTTTCTTTGGCAATGTATCTAGTGGTACAGACCCATCATCAGTATACAAACTTGTATTCTCGTAAAAGGAATACATTTTAACCGGAAGCAGGCAAATTTTCTCCAATGAGGCAATCTAAGCTGGAGGGAAGCATGACAGGTGCTTTTTTGACTTGCTTTGGATTCAGAAAACATCCAAGGCATAGAGCCCTATGCCTGCGTGGTTCTTGGGGGTTTATAATAAGCAATCTATGCGCCCATTAGGCCAGAGGCGCTTGTGTTAAAGAGGTAGGTTTGAACTCCCTAGACAGAAAACAAGGCTCTACATAAGGGCATCTGTAGTGTATATAAACCAAAGAGATTTAAGGTGGGTCTCATCTAAATCTTAAGACCAACTCCATAGTGTATATAACCCAAGGGGTTTTAAGACGGTCCCACTTGGCAGATAAAGAAAAATTATATTTTAATGCTTGTGGCTAGGTCTTTAGCTTGAGGACCAGTCTTAAGTTTTTTTTGCTTAGGGTCTGTTTAAGATCACCCCTGTAATGTATAAAGTTGATCTTAAGATGACTTAAGACCTCCTCTTTTCATACACTACAGATGCCCTAAGCTGATGATGCTGTTCCCTCCCTTGATCTCAGCCCGAGAATTAATCAAGCAACCACCATGTTACTCCATAATGAGTGCCCTCTCCCCCTCACTAGATCCGAAACGCCCCACCATCCCGAGCTAAAAGCCCGCGCGACTAATGGAAACGCCAGCACGTGGCTCCTCCAGCCACGTCCCATCCATGATCGACAAACACCACTTGGGACCCAGTCACCTGGTAGCTGACTGGGATTCCACCATATGCCTGTCCTATGTTAACGAATCCCTGCAAATCTAAACCCTTGAGATAGTGACTTTGTCCAACTCTAAGCTCCAATGCTAATAACTACTCTGGCACGCAACGCACCACCGGTAGCCACTCTGTGGTAGAGGTATTACTGATGTGTTCTACCCCTGTTTTTTTTTTTTGTCTTTTAGGATGAGTTTTTTGTTTTGACTTTTCTACAAACAGTGGTTTCTTTAAACGGTTTCTCAAAACCGTTTCTAGAAATGACTTTTTAAACCGCTAATATGTACATTGTTTACATCAGTATTTTTATTGTCTACTATCATCTTAAAAAATATAATTAAAAATTATCTGTTATAGTCTAAAAAAATAGAGACAAAATAAGGATGACCTAGGTAAAAGCCTCGGAGAGTATGTGCAAATATTGTCAACTTGTCCTTCGAAATGTGTATTAAAATCCCACCTTTCGATCTGGCAAGTATTTGTATCTTGTACCTTCCACTAGTTGTATCTCAGCATTTTGCCATAACAAATTTCTTTTTTTCTACGCACTTTTCGGCACGGTATTTTGCTTAACCGCCCCTTCTTTTTTACTGTGATCCTCTGCCAATGCTGCCCAGAGGCAGAGATGACACAGATCCAACGGTCTAGATATGTTCAGTTGGCCCGCAGTAACAATGGTACTGCAGATAAGTACGTAAAAAACTCGAGGCTTACAGCTAACTTGGCTTGTTTTTAGCTCGACACGTGCTTGATTCGAATTTTAAATGAGCCAAACTCGAGCCCGCGAGCTTCAACAAGGCGATCACGAATAGTTTGTGAGCCTCGATTTGAACTTAAATAGTGATATATATTAACTCTTACCAAGTTTTCCCGAGTCGAACTCGAGATTTTCTTATGATTGAAAATTAGTGTATGTTTGAATTATTTTGACTGTTATCAAGCTTACTTAAGTTGAGTTCGAACTCGAACGTTTCTTATTGTTGAAAATTAGTGCATAATAAACTATTTTAATTATTATCGAGCTGCAACGAGTCGAGCTCGAGCCTACTCAAGCTTAGACCGAGCCGAGCTCGAGTCTAGGTTCAGACTTAGATCCTAAATCGAGCTTGGCTAAAGTTTTTATCAAACTCAAATTTAAAAAATCAAGCTTATTTAAGTTCAGCTTGTTTACAGGGCTAACTGCAGTGGTGCTGAATCCCACAGCGTATGGCATAGAAACAGCAGGGCATAAGAATATTCTGTCAGCTCTAGCACATCAAGAACTTTTTGGAACCGTTGGTACAAATAGCACTTACTTTTTTTCAAATTTACTCTGGCGCAGAATATAAATGGTGCTGAATCCAAATATAAAGCTCCAAGGCTAACTACTCTGGCACGCAACAGACCACGCTGTAGCCTGTATGGTTTCCTCTGCGGTAGAGGTATTACTGGATGTGTCTCCGATAGTCCAATCCAATATTAGAAAGAGCAGGGCGCACACCAAGACCTCTTCTTGTTCCTGCTTCTCTCTCTTCTTCGCGGTGCAGCACCACGAAGCAGGCGAAGACCAACAGGAAGAAGCTTGATAGACTGACTAGCACATCAAGACCAGAAGAAAAAAAGGAAACAGAGGAAGGGGGTTGGCATGGGGTCCCCTAAAGCGGCCAAGAGCGTGATGAAGCAGTGCATCTGGCGCCGCAGGATCGGCGCGCCGTTCGCCGTCGTCCTCGTCGCCGCCGTCCTCGTCGTCGTCGTCTTCTGCGGGCAGTTCGCGCGGGGCCCTAGTGGTTTGTTTGGATGGTTTCTTGATGCTTACGTGTAAAAATGCTTGTTTTTTCCCTTTTTTTGTTGCCATATTTGTGTTCTTATTAGAGGTTTGTTTAGCTTCCTCGCAATTCACTCCGGTACATGTGGACAACACCCTCCGGTCAGTGCGCGATAAGCCTGTCTCCACAGATCAAGGCAAGAAGGACAAATCCATATGGTTTCAAAGATTTTTGCAATTTTTCATCCTTCTTTTTCTTAAGATGGTTTCTTGTGCTGTTCAGACTTGGAAAGATCGGGTTCCTCGAAGCAAGAAGGGGAGGGCAGTGAGCAAAACATTGGTAAGATTAAAGAGAGGAAAGGGGCGATTTTCCTGTAATTAATGAAGCTCGTGGATTATAGAATCCAAACCGGATTAGTCGAATTTGATGATTTAGTTTTGGGGATGCAGAACTTGGTGAATCTCCCAACAAGGAGGCAATCGAAGAACAGAAACCATCTGGTGCGGCATGGTTCTTGTACTGCTGTTTCATGTTCCAATTTTACGGATCAGCTAGTTTTAAGTTCTGAATTTTTTGTGAATTGGGGACAAAGTGTAGAGCCCGAACGAGCTTCCCAAGACACAACACCAGTAAACGACTCAGTTCGCGAGGGAGAGACGGCGTCGCCGGTGCCAACCCAAGAAGAAGAAAGGAGCACAGGAGGATATGGTAATTCTTGCTATTTTCCTTGCTAGTAAGTTAGGAATTGTTTGTTCTTTAGCTATTCTTATTTACTTTGTTTTTACTCCCAATCAGAGTCTTTGGGGAAGGAATCTCCCCCGCAAGATCAGGAGGGAGGAGGCACTGCGAAAGCAGGTACTGTACAGATACATCCTTAATAGACTTGTCTGCTTGTGTGCTTCAGTGCTTGTGATACCCTGCTTGTGCTGGGTAGATACAAATGTGCTGTCCTGGAACTAGTACAACACAGACAGAGTGT
Source organism: Dendrocalamus sinicus (assembly GCA_036346575.1). NCBI lineage: Eukaryota > Viridiplantae > Streptophyta > Magnoliopsida > Poales > Poaceae > Dendrocalamus > Dendrocalamus sinicus. The sequence continues at coordinate 19,138,454 of CM070645.1, forward strand.
TCCAACTTCACCTACACAATCCAGGACAAACAGTTTGGCGAAGGTGATTAAGGAGGGAGTTTAAAGGGAGGGAAAGCTGTGTTGGTAGTAGTAAAGTTGATCCTTGCGGTGGACTAAAGCTAGCACTGAGTCCACATGGAAATGTTCATTTGTTATAGACTTTTCTATCAAGTAGGATCTCATTATTCATATAGTGGTCCACATTTGGAAGGCTTGTGCTGCACACTGACAAAAAGTTGTTTGCGTTGTTGGAGAATAGTAGAACTGACGTGCTCAACTGTGAAAATTAAGCAAGGCAAAAGTTTCACAGTTCTGGCTAATATCGTAGAATAAATGTCTAAAGATTTGGAGGGTATGACTGTGGCACAATTTTCCTTTTATCAATTTCACGTGCACTTTTGTTCTAGGCAGTTGGCTTGTTATCTGGTGGCAATAATTCAGTTGGGCTAGGATGTGAAGTGGGGCTAGGGTATAGTGGCCTATTGAGCAAGCCTGAACTTTTTTCCAAGTTATTGAGTTGTCCTGATTGAGGGCTTGATATGGTGACTACATTTCAATTTTTTTAGCTCACCAAGAATATACTGTTTGTCGATAGATTAATCAGAATTTAGAAACAAGCACAAGGAACCTCTAAATTATAGCAAAAATTGAGTTCTTTTATTTTCTTTGTTCACCTGTCACTTGTGAATTGCACAAAATAAAAAAAATTAGATAGACAACTAAATATTATTATTTATCGAATTGTCACAGAAAAATAAAATTTATTTCTTTTTTTAAAAAATAAGTAGAACAATTTTAACCTTGTTTTTGGATTAGAGAACTGCATTCAGAAACAACAGAACTTCCTGTTGTGCTATATAAGGGCACGGCGCCTCGTTAGAAGAAACAAAATTACATCATTCATTGTCAAGATAAAAATGCAATATGCTTATGTGACAATTCTGTCCAATCCGCGTCAAATCGCACATTCTCATTATATTTGGTTCTATTGTTCAATAGCACTACATTATGCTCTGTTCCTAATTTCATACTGTGCTTCACTGTAAAATATCACCATGCATTGTCAAATGTTATGATCCTACTGTGATTTGTTGACTATAAACTAACTACATGGAAACATTATGATGACACAAGTGACGGCTCATTTCACGAGAACTACAGAAAAATCCCATCCACACACAGGTTGTTTGTTGTCACAGCCTACCTACATGTCCTTTTTTAGATACAGCATTAGAGCTTATTCCATTTATTTCCTCTTCTGTTTCTAGATTTCTCCATGAGGTGGTGTTCTCCACATTTTTTTTCTTATAATTTGCACAAGGTTTAGTTTCAACAACTCTGTCAGTCAAATATCTCTCTGTGCTCCCATTTACAATTACAATTATTTCGCGCTTATGAAGTTATTTCACACTGACATGTACTGACAATTCAAATTGGTGGTCTCCTTTTTATGTCTAACAGGCGCAGCACTGTACACCAAGTGCACACCTTCATCTGGCACAATGGTCTGCAACTTCTCGAACCCACGCTTTGACATCTGTGAGCTGTGTGGCGATGCTCGCACCATTGGCCAGTCCTCCTCTGTCGTGTATGTCCCACAGACCCGTGCATCCAAGGATGAAGAGTGGAGTATCCGAGCCCAGTCCCGAAAGCACCTTCCCTGGATCAAGAAAGTGACCGTCAAATCCCTGAATGCTTCTCAACCAGAGCCAAGGTGCACCTCCAAGCATGCCATGCCAGCCATTGTCTTCGCACTCGGTGGGCTCACAGCGAATGTCTGGCATGACTTCAGTGATGTCCTTGTTCCGCTGTTCCTCACTGCCCGCCAGTTCGACCGAGATGTCCAGCTCCTCATCACCAACAATCAGCCCTGGTTCATCAAGAAGTACTCAGCAATCTTTAGCCACCTGACGCGGCATGCCATTATTGACTTTGATGCAGACAACCAGGTCAGGTGCTATCCGCATGTCATTGTTGGTCTCAGGAGCCACCGAGACCTTGGCATCGACCCAAGCTCTTCACCACAGAACTATACAATGGTGGACTTCCGGTTGTTTGTCCGGGAAGCCTATGGATTGCCAGCCGCTGAAGTGGACATACCTTACAAGGCCGACAAAGATGACGCTGACAAGAAGCCCAGGGTAATGCTCATTGACCGGGGCAAAACCCGGCGGTTCATCAATGCACCACATGTTGTACAAGGGCTGGACTGGTTTGGTTTCGAGGTGGTCAAGGCCGACACAAAGATCGACTCTAATCTTGATGAATTTGTCCGCCTCGTTGACTCATGCGATGCAATCATGGGCGTGCATGGTGCGGGCTTGACTAACATGGTGTTCCTGCGGTCGGGGGGAGTGGTGGTACACATTGTGCCATACGGGATCAAATACATGGCTCATGGGTTCTATGGTGCACCTGCACGGGACATGGGTCTCAAACATGTCCAGTACAGCATCAGTCCAGAGGAGAGCACATTGCTGGAGAAATACGGTTGGAACCATACTGTGATCAAAGATCCTGAAGCCATCAGGAACAGTGGATGGGAGAAGGTTGGGGAGTTCTATATGTCCAAACAGGACATTGTGCTCAACATGACAAGGTTTGGACCTAGCTTGTTGAAGGCAATAGAGTTCATCATGTAGGTGTGTGAGATGAGGTTGAGTGTATGTTAGCTACAGCATTTTGACAGTTTTACTAAAAAAAACAAATTTACACTACATTTTTTGGGGAATAGTGTTCATTGTTCTTTAGTGCTGCTTGTGTATAGGATTGGAGGTGTAAGATTTGATTAACCATGATGTGGATGTTACAGGAAAGATGACAATAAATCTGTGGTGGATTGCTGAGTTCGGTTTTACTTGATTAATCTTGTCTTCAGCGTGCCCTCTTCATTGTTGTATGTTCAAATTGTAGTCATATGCTTGCAGGTGAAATGAGATAGTGAACATGCTCAGAAAGATAGGTCTGATTTTAGTCCGTCTTTGATGTTTTCTTCGTAGGCATATTCTTCCAATTCTCAAATACTTCTGTTGTCATGAGAAAACTTTGTCTATATACATTCTTGTTTTGCTCCAGGATTGCACAAACCAAATAGTTGCTTTACGCCTTGCTGTGTATCTCAATCTGGCTGAAATAATTGATTAAGACTGAAGCGTATAAATTGTTCAAACATTCAATTAAATTCTATTATCATTTGTACAAATAGTGCCTGATTTTTTTTGTAGTCCATCATGCTTGCTGATATGTTCTTACTGGGGAGATGTTTGTTGATGGTTTATGATATCAACAATTTAGCCCTCTCGTAACCATCAGTGAACAACAAACACCATTTGCACTGTGTTGGGCCACCTGGTATAAAAGAAGCTCCATTATACCATGTAAAGTAACTCTTTGCATTCCTTGTTTGCCACGTGTGAGCCGCCCCATCAGCCCATCTGGTTATATATTTGACAAATATTGAAGTGTTCCACAGTCGAGAATTACATTAGAATCAACTGGGGACAACACAGCTCTCCGAGGCTGTAATATACTAGTTGCGGAAGTGCGGTGTGTATTAGCTATTACGTGGACCGAGGCAAAAGAGTCGATAATTCATAGAGGGGTTTTCTAAAAAAAATCAAGGACTCATACGTATTTCCTGAGAAAGCGAAGGACTTTTTGGAAAAAATAGAGGACTTGTATGTAATTCTGAGAAAAGCGTGGGGCTTTATCACGTAAAAAGACCGCTTCCTAAAAAATTGAGGACCTATACGTAATTGTAGAAAATGGAGAGGTTTTTCACAAAAGCGCTGATGTGGTGGGCCTTTATGGAAAAGTTGAGGACCCATACATAATTTCAAAAAACTGAAGGGCCATTTCTCAAAATCACTGACATTACGGTGCTACCCGAGGCGAAATCCCCGGGCTTAATATATGAGTATATCTTTTGTCATCAGTTTCCACTGTGAACTGATATCACCGATCAACTAAAAGCTCCAACACTTGTATGCAACGTATGTTTTGGCTTTAGCACGAAGTGCGCAAATAACATCAGGGACTGTTTAAACAAAAGTGTAACTACAATGAGCTTTTTACTTTTGGCTGTGTGTACCTACAGAACATATCTTTTTCTCCGCTTCCATTGTTCCTATTTATGACTGTCTCCATTTTGCAATATAAGTTAATTTTCTTAGAAAGCGTCATTCAACAATGTAAGTTAGAAAATCAAAGATATAGTTATTACAATATTTTAATTCTATACCTCTACTTTAATGCTAAAAAGTGTATGAGTGGATATAGTATACCATTTTATATGGGTAAGCATGATCCAATAACATTAATTTTTTCTTAAATGCTTACGTGTATGGTGGGTGTGAACTTATTTTGCTGCACTGATGGAGTATGTAAAAAGTAGGATGCCATTGCAAACATCATTGAATAGGAAAATACCGTCACAAAAGGCTCAAACTTTCTATGGATAATGCAAACACGAGAAATTTAAAAATACCATGCCCATCATCGAGGCCATCTGTTAGGGATGTAGGCGCTGTTTGGTTGCTAGCCACACTTTGCCAACAAAAATTACCACACTTGTCTAAGTTGAGGTGCTCAAATTCTTTGCCACACCTTAGCAAGCATAAGGGAATCTTGTCACACTTTTTTGAGTCATTGACGCGTGGGGCCTAGTTTGCTGGAAGGAAATCTTGCCACAACTGTGGCTGCAACCAAACAGCCCCCAAAGTTGGTCAAACTTGCCTAACCTTATGCGTGGTAAACTGTGGCTGGCAACCAAACACCTCCGTAAACTAAAATTTTTGCCCTTGCTCCATGTCTTCTTTGTCTTGTCCCATCGACCATCACCCAGCTCAGCCAAGTGCAGCTGATAAGAACATGTACCCTATGGATATAATCATATTTGCTATACTTGTTGTTCGAATTACAAGAGCTCCTACGCACCACTTAAATTATCAGGTGAGTTCGTTTCAAACAGGTTTCACTTTGTTTGACAAAGAACTTATGATATTACATAATGAGAGTTTGTTGCGTTTGTTATTATGTACCGACATTTATGATGAAGATCATGCAATACGTGAGGCTACACATATGCTAAAACCGAGGACGGTTTTCTATCAAGAAGGGGAGGATGATGTGACCACGCCACAAACACATACGATAATAGCGCCCAATATCAAGATTGAACTAAAGGTGAATTCGTTTCTTCAGCCTTCATATGTTACTAAGAATAGACCGCTACCTAATGCAAGTGATTTAATTGTGCTTAGGAACTTGGGAAAGGATGAAGGAAAGAGATATGGAGTCCTGGACATGCATGGAAGGAATAAGGGAGGTCACCACGTCACTTTGGGACCAAGTCAAGCACGAATTCGAGTTGGACACGTTTTGGAATCAGACTCGGACTGCTGCGATGGTACCAAGTTCAAACGGGCATAACTTCCTCATACAGACTCCGTTTGGGACGTTCTTGTACTTCATGGAAAGCTTATGAAGTCTACTTTCCAACGGATCCAACCACATCTTCAAATTCTATACGAGCCGGCCGCAATCGTTAAAAGAGTCCACATTGGTCACGTACTAGAATCGGATTCGGACTGCTGCAATGGTGCAAGTTTAAACGGACATAACTTCCTCATACGGACTCCGTTTGGGATGTTCTTGTACTTCATGGAAAGCTTATCAAGTCTACTTTCCAATGGATCCAACCTCATCTTCAAATTCCATCCGAGCCGGCCGGAATCATCAAAACAATCCACGTAGGTTTCTGAGTCCGAGTCAAAAGGGTGCTGCGCCACCTCCACTTGGGCCCATGGGCCTTGTAACCCTAGGGTGTACCCTTTGGGACGCCTCCCCTGGTTGTTTTCACTATATAGGAGCCGCCGCCTCTGTTTCTAGGACTTAGGTTTTGTTTAGATCAGTTTAGCCCTTGTGCAAACTCCACGTTCTCTTGTGTCGGCTAGACCAACAGATTCGTGTTACGAACCTCAACTATTCTTGTGCGACTTTTATATCTAGCAAGTTTCAGGTTGCTCACTATCCTTGTTCTTGCGTGTTCTTCGGTTGCATGCAGGAATAGACCTTCGTGGTCAGTCAACCGTGTTCTTGCACGGTTGATAACATCTTGGGGTTGGTTCAGCGATTGCTAAGGCGCACGTGACGTCTCGTGCGGTTGTAGTCGGATCGCAAGAGTCATCTCCACCAAATCGATAGTTGTCATTCTATCGGAAGATCGGGACCCCATCGCCTCATCGGTTGGTATCGAGCTTGAGTTGACCGGTAGGAATTCTTTGTATCCCTAGTTAGTAGATTGATTTTTATTTCCCATAGTCCGAAAAATTGCCCCACAAAAGAGTTAATTTCATTGTCCAAACCCGTTGTGCCTTTCAATCTGTTAGTTTTGGTTTGCTAAATTGAATTTGTGTCCGTTTTAGCTTTGTCTAGTTGCTGGTCATGTCCTTGATTCCATAAAAAAATCCAAACAAAAAAATTCCCTATCACAAACCCTAATTCCAATTTCGTGATTTTCCTTTCTCTGCAGCCGCCACCAAAAACGTCATAACTTTTGATTCCGAGATTATTTTTGAGTGAGACCACCGCCATTAGATTCAAATACAGCAAGGCAGTTAAGAGATATCTGCGGTGCAAGTTCACCTAAAAATCCAGATTGAATCTGCAACAGCCGGCATTTGTGAATTGTTTGCGAATTTTTCGGTCGGTTTCCAGAACTTGGCCCCAAAACAAAAGTTGTAGAAAAAGTCGTCAGGAAACGGAGAAAAAAAGAATCATTGAAAAAAAGGCAACTGACAAAAAGTTACAGCCGAAATACCGACGTGCTATCCAGTGGACAGAAATCTTCAGTTTCCAAGTTTTGGGTCAATCCTTGTGCCCTTCAATTCCAGATTGCATTCAATCGAATTATCTTGTATTTACCACTCCCATACATTGCCATACACTTATTTTAGCCTTCTTCCATCTTTGGTTGATCAGCAACACAGGCTAAGTGCTAGATATGAACTATAATTCAATTCATGCAATTTCTGAAATTAATTGATTGCTTTCCTTTGCTACAAAATACATAGCCTATCCAAGCTCCACTTTTCTACTAACCGAACTGGTCTCGCTGTACCTTGCAATCGCTTTACTCATCACTTGAGTTAGATTTATCACGAACCACCACCGGTTGCACCACCTGCTTATTTTGGTAAGAACTTGTAAGAATTTGGTAAGAGCTTGAGAGATGCGTGACTTGATTTGAGCCTCCATAACCTAGTAGTTGATAGGAACATTTACTTGTGATTTGTTTCCTTGTTTTCTACTAACAATGACAGGCTTGAGAAAATTGGTAGATTATGATGTCATCGCAGTGATTTGAACTTGAAGGGAAACAATTACGGTATATATCTTGCCACTCACCGCGAGAGTACGTCGTCGGACTACTTCTTGTGGGTTACTATGATGGATAGCTACTTTGAAAGACAAGATCTTGATCCTTATGAGAAGATGAGCATGGCAAGGACGGCGCGATTGGTGATGTTCAACATTGGTGGTCAAATCTCGAGTTCCATTATATATACACATGGGAGGAGATGAAAAAGAAATTGCGACATCGTTTTGTACCTCCAGCACCCAAGGTCACAAGCGAGGTGCAACCTGAGGTAACTGAAAATGTTGATATTGTTTTGGTTCCTACTCCATCTACAGATACCACCGAGATACTTGAAGAGGTGAAGGATGATCTAGTGCATCCTATGCCATTAGAGGAGAAGTTTGAGGTACCTACGATGTCGATGAGGACGATAAAAGCAAAGGTACTGATTTGGTGCTACAACAAGACATAGGGCAACCTTGTGAGTATATACCTGTGTAGTGCAATCTTTTGATATTCCTTGTGTTGACTTGGACGAATCATGTGCTGATCTAAATTCTCATAATTTTGCACATGTCGAATTAATTACACATAAGGAAGTATTTGATAGAATATCCCTGCTGATGCATTGTGCTATATCATGCTTAATGAGGCCGTTAGTTTGGATTGTGCTATGGAAAAAGTTTCTGAACTTGCATGTTCGAAATTCTTGTTTAGCGCCTACACCCCAGGTATAAGTTTAATTTGATTGGAGATTATGGTGTAGACAATCAATTTTTGTATATCGAATATGCATAACTTGTGATCACATGGATGAATTGAAGCTTGCTGTTTTAGACAACAATTCTTGTGTGTTGAATCTTGTTCAATATGAGAGGGAGTAAAATTTAGTATGCATCCAATGCCTATGTGTTCATCTCTTTTTGCATCATCTAGTATGGACAATCTGAATAAAGATGATGAATTATGGAAGAACACACAAATCTCTTCACCCTTGCTGGATAAATTTGCTATTGCTCCATTGGGATATGATTATATGGATGAACTATGCTTAATTCCAAAAGTTGTAGTTTTGCCCATATGTGCCACCACTACAAGTATACAACTTCAAAGATTTGAATTGCATAGATGCTTCACTTACATTTGCAAAACAAGTTGCAATAATTGCTGTGTGAGAAATTTTGATTTGCTCATTAACATATATGATTACTTTTGGGTTAATAATATAATGAGCTTTTATGATCACTGTTGTTTTATAACATTAATTGTGCAACAACGAAGAACTGTTAAAACGGATGACATATACATATACCATGCATACACCTTGGCTTCTCTGTTACCATACTTTCAGCTTATCAAAAGCCGAGGACGGCTTTACTTTCAAGAAGGGAGAATGATAAGAACATGTACCCTATGGATATAATCATATTTGCTATACTTGTTGTTCGAATTACAAGAGCTCCTACGCACCACTTAAATTATCAGTGAGTTCGTTTCAAACAGGTTTCACTTTGTTTGACAAAGAACTTATGATATTACATAATGAGAGTTTGTTGCGTTTGTTATTATGTACCGACATTTATGATGAAGATCATGCAATACGTGAGGCTACACATATGCTAAAACCGAGGACGGTTTTCTATCAAGAAGGGAGGATGATGTGACCACGCCACAAACACATACGATAATAGCGCCCAATATCAAGATTGAACTAAAGGTGAATTCGTTTCTTCAGCCTTCATATGTTACTAAGAATAGACCGCTACCTAATGCAAGTGATTTAATTGTGCTTAGGAACTTGGGAAAGGATGAAGGAAAGAGATATGGAGTCCTGGACATGCATGGAAGGAATAAGGGAGGTCACCACGTCACTTTGGGACCAAGTCAAGCACGAATTCGAGTTGGACACGTTTTGGAATCAGACTCGGACTGCTGCGATGGTACCAAGTTCAAACGGGCATAACTTCCTCATACAGACTCCGTTTGGGACGTTCTTGTACTTCATGGAAAGCTTATGAAGTCTACTTTCCAACGGATCCAACCACATCTTCAAATTCTATACGAGCCGGCCGCAATCGTTAAAAGAGTCCACATTGGTCACGTACTAGAATCGGATTCGGACTGCTGCAATGGTGCAAGTTTAAACGGACATAACTTCCTCATACGGACTCCGTTTGGGATGTTCTTGTACTTCATGGAAAGCTTATCAAGTCTACTTTCCAATGGATCCAACCTCATCTTCAAATTCCATCCGAGCCGGCCGGAATCATCAAAACAATCCACGTAGGTTTCTGAGTCCGAGTCAAAAGGGTGCTGCGCCACCTCCACTTGGGCCCATGGGCCTTGTAACCCTAGGGTGTACCCTTTGGGACGCCTCCTGGTTGTTTTCACTATATAGGAGCCGCGCCTCTGTTTCTAGGACTTAGGTTTTGTTTAGATCAGTTTAGCCCTTGTGCAAACTCCACGTTCTCTTGTGTCGGCTAGACCAACAGATTCGTGTTCTGAACCTCAACTATTCTTGTGCGACTTTTATATCTAGCAAGTTTCAGGTTGCTCACTATCCTTGTTCTTGCGTGTTCTTCGGTTGCATGCAGGAATAGACCTTCGTGGTCAGGTCAACCGTGTTCTTGGCACGGTTGATAACATCTTGGGGTTGGTTCAGCGATTGCTAAGGCGCACGTGACGTCTCGTACGGTTGTAGTCGGATCGCAAGAGTCATCTCCACCGAAATCGATAGTTATCATCCTATCGGAAGATCGGGACCCCATCGCCTCATCAGCAGCAGCGGAGAAGGGGTGACTGCGTCGCATCTAGGCAGCGTCTGCCTAGAGCAAGGCCCCACCATCTTCTCGAACACTTCACAAGAGATGAATTTTTCGACCACATATCTAGCCTTGGTGCCTAACACGTAGCAACAGGGAGACCTCGTCGCTGACAGCTGGCAGTTACCGAATTCAAATGTTGTTTTTGAATTTTGACCGGTTTTTTCTGGGTTTTCCGGTTACAGGACTGTTTTTTCGGTTACTGGTTTCAAAACATCCCAAAATTTAAATTTTGTTTTTCGAAGTTTAACCGGTTTTTTGGCCGGTTTTCCGGTTACCAGCCAGTTACCTTTACCAACTATTGGGCGGGTTTTCTCCTGGTTCCGATATTTGTATTCTTGACCAGGATAATTTGGAAACCTAGATGGACTTGACTATAGGCAATAAGCGCGAACAAGTTAATATATATCTATGGGATAAGCAAAGTTGATTACCACAATAGTTTTAAACTAAAAGCATGATCTGATACACATATTAATTGGATAGGTAAAAAGATAGTAAGATACTTATGATTTCATCTGGACTGAATTCCCTAGCAACATTGCCCCTATTAGATTGTGGTTGTGGACGCTCACTTTGTGCTTGTGAAGCTTACGATTTTGCTAAACTTGTGCTTCCATGAGTTCCATCATTCGTGAGTCTTTTCATATCAACCAAAAATCTCCTCATTTCTGAAAATTGATATTTCAATTAAATCATATCAAATGAGGATTAAGAAACAGAATAGCAATTAAGGTTCAATACTATTAGTGATTATTATTTGTTGAACACTAAATAAGGAAGTACCGAACAATATCGTGCAAACTATTATATCAATGCCTAACTTCATGTGATTTGATTAGGAGCTAGAAATTACTACAATGAGTAAGGATAAAGTACATTTCTTTTAGCTAGACATAGATATCAAATTAAAAAAAAAACCATGAATGCAAATGAATACTCTTGTTGTCTGCTGAGTAGCCATTTGATTAAGTGCAGAATTCACTCCTGAATAAAAAACATAATCTGAAATCTACAATCATGACATCTCCACTGAGGATGTTGATCTAAAATCCCCATATGATAAGCCACCTATTGCAGTCCCTCAGCCACCAAAGCAGCAATAATTGATTCAGCAATTGAAGTTGATTCGACATCACCTCTATGACCACGCCTCAATAGCTGAACTTGCAGCAGTAGACAAGGCGTTTTGGCCACCAGCTCATCTCCATGTTAAACAACCAACACAACCCATGCTACAACAGAAGCAGTAGTATTGATTGATACTATCAATTTGATAGCCCTTTTATGTGTTGATTCCACGCCAAAACAGCAGATGCCACAACAATGCAGCAACAACACTTGACCCTTGTCAGTGCGCAAGAACGATCTTAGGTACAGGAAAATCACCAAGTAGTAAACCAAGCCATAGGAAAGATAGTGGGTAATTCGGCTGGCCAGTAGTCCTGATGTAGATTAATCGGCAGCCAAAAAATTCTTCAGCACGTGTGCTTGATGTACACGAATTAGAAACGGGGATTCCCTGGGATTCATTTTGCACAATCCAAGATTTGATCTTGAGATCACGCAGTACAACAAGAAGCCCTATGTAGCTCCTCAAGAACTCGAAATGTAGAACCTAACCATCATGGCCTTTCACGATATCACGTGGAAAAAGATAACAATCCAATCTCCCCTTTACACGGCCATTAGCCAGCCCCTTATATAGGCACACACGCACAAACCGATTCCACCCTATTCTATCATGACTCAATGCCCTAATATACTACGTGCTTATAGCTGCACGTTTCACTACTACAGAAAACCGTATTACAGACGGTTCAGAAACGTCATCACAGACGGTTTTCTGAACCGTCTGAATTTATGGGTCAGTGATAATCGAAGGTTATCACAGACGGTTTTCGAACCGTTTGTGGTGTAAATATCACAGACAGTTTTTAACTAAAAACCGTATGTGATACCTGATAATCACAGACGGTTTTTAACCCAACGGCCGTTCTAAACTGAGAACCGTCTGTGATAAGCCTTTGCCCCCAGGCTGCAGTTATTAATATAAACACCAACCAGCATTCAAAATTCACCTACCTCACACAGTGTATTTCTTTACACATTTTCTCATTCTCAAAATTCACTACATTCACCTACCTCACACAGTGTATTTCTTCACACATTTTCACATATACATAAATGCAAATTCACAAATACATCACACACATGCATTGTTGTATACATAAATGCCAATTCACATATACATCACATACATGCATTGTTATATACATATATGCAAATGCCCACATATATGTCGTACATTCTCATTCTACTTGCTTATTTCCTTTAAAAATTAGCCCTTCATGATGATCAATGCATACGTAACTAGTTTCGTCACGTTGTTCGTCGTCGACTCTTATGCCATTTCCAAAATGAGGTAACTCGTCAAATTGATTGTATTCTTCCTCGTCCACTATATTCTCTACTCCGACAATTCTCCTTTTTCCATGAAGAACTTCATGGCGTTTCTTATTTGCCGGATCGGTTACATAGAAAGTTTGAACAACTTGGTTGGCGAGTACGAATGGTTCATCTTTGTACCCGACACGTTGGAGGTCCACGGTAGTGACACCGTACTTGTCAACCTTCACCTGTAGGAGATGCACCCAACGGCAGCGAAATAAGGGGATCTTGAAAACCACGTAGTCGAGCTCCCAAATCTCTTCTATGAACCCATAGTACGAGTTTCTCAACCCATCGGTACTGAACGCATCTATGTGGATACCGCTATTCTGATTAGTGCTCTTTACATCCTAAGACTGTGTATAGAATGTGTACCCATTTATGTCATATCCTTGCCATGTCACAACTGTAAATGTTGGCCCTTTTGCCAACCATGTCAGCATCTCACTTGGCGAGCTCCTAGCGATTTGCTCCTTCAACCATTGGTTGAACCGACTGTTGTGTTGCCTCATGATCTAAACATCCGGCCGCTTCGGATTCTGTTGCCGAAGCACATCCTTGTGCTGGTCGACATAAGGCGTCACTTCAGTCATGTGTTGCAAGACCGTGAAATGGGCTTGAGTATACGCGTCCATATCTGGAGTGATTGCTTTCCTTCCGATAATTCTAATACCCTTCAGCCTCCCCTCATGACGAGATTGAGGCACACCTATTAGTTGAATCTGAGCCATATAATCGACACAAAACTCAATGACCTCTTCGCTTGCATAATCTTCGACGATGCTGCCCTCCGGCCAAGATCGATTCCGTACGTAGGACTTGAGAATTCCCATGAACCTCTCAAATGGGTACATGCTACGTAGGAATATGGACCCGCACATTTTTAGCTCCCACACATTGTGAACAATGAGATGGACCATGATATCGAAAAATGAAGAAGGGAAATACATTTCAAGATGGCATAGAGTCATCACCACCTCGTCCTGCAGAGCATCTAGTCCTTCGGGATCGATGACCTTCTGAGCAATTGTGTTAAAGAAATAACATAGCCTCATGATTGTCTCTCGGATTTTGATCGGAAAATATTTCTAATTGCAATAGGGAGCATCTGTGTCATCAGCACATGACAGTCATGAGACTTCATACCATTTAACTTCAAATCTTGCATCGAAACAAGTTTCTTCACGTTGCCGGAGTAACCAGACGGAACTTTGACACCATGCAAGCACTGGCACAGTTCTGTTTTCTCGGTCTTGGACAGAGTGTAACATGTAGGGGGAAGATACGTTCGTCCATTATCTGTTTTTATCGGTGCTAACTCAGGCCTGATATCCATATCAGCCAAGTCATGCCGTGCATTGACGTCGTTCTTTGTTTTATCACGAATGTTCAGTAAGAGACCAATCAAACTGTCACATACATTCTTTTCTACGTGCATGACGTCGATGCAGTGTCAAACATCTAGGTACTCCCAATAAGGTAAGTCCCAAAATATTGATCTCTTCTTCCAGGTGTTCTTCTCATGAGCCCTCAATTTACGTCCCTTTCCGAGGACAACATCTAAATCCTTAACCATGTTATAAACCTCTTTTCCCCTTAAATGCTTTGGAGCTGAACCGTCTTCCTTCTCTCCGTCAAATTGTTTCTTCATCTTGCGGTATGGGTGAGCCATTCGAAGGAACCGACGGTGATGCATGTAGACGGTTTTGCGTGAGTGTTTCAGCTACACACTCTCGGTACTATCTAAACAGTGGGTACAAGCTTTGGCACCTTTTGTACTCTAGCCTAATAGGTTACCAAGGGCAGGATAATCATTTATGGTGCATAACAATAAGGAGTGCAAAGTGAGGTTCTCTCGTTTGTATGCATCCCACACCTGTACCCCTTCATTCCACAGTACTTTTAGATCTTCCACCAACGGTGCTAGGTACACATCAATATCATTCCCAGGTTGCTTTAGCCCTTGGATAAGTATCGACAGCAAAATATACTTTCGCTTCATACACAACCAAGGAGGAAGGTTATAGATGTAGAGAGTCACGGGCCACGTGCCATGTCGGCTGCTTATGCTACTGAAAGGATTCATTCCATCTGTACTCAGTCCAAACCTTATATTCCTTGGTTCTGCATCGAAGTTTGCAAAACTCCTATCGATGTTTCTCCATGGGAACCAAGGAGGTCCTTTCTTCACCTTTATTCCCTCGCTGTCATCTGATTGATTGTTACGTTTGTCTCGGGATGCGTTGCACACCGGACATACATGCATGTTTGCATACTCTTTACAGTAGAGATACAGTCATTCGGACATGCATGTATTCTTTCTACTTCCATTCCCAATGGACAAAGAACCTTCTTGGCTTTATGCGTGGTTTTAGGCAACTTATTTCCCTCCGGAAGCATGTCTGCTAAAAGACCTAGCAGCGCTGTGAAACTCTTGTCGGACCAACCGTTGCTTGCCTTCAATTTCAACAGTTCAAACACGGCTGGCAACCTCATGTACTTTGACCTACAACACATGAACAAAGATTTCTCTGAGTCCTCCATCAAACCCCGGAATTTAACATACTCTCTCTCATCATAGTTCTCTTCTACATCGCGAAGCATCTGATCCAGATTGTCATCGTGCAACCTATCCGAATCCGAATAACAATCGACATCATCCGGCAGCATGTCATTCACTTCACCGGTGATGTCATCCGGCGGCATATCATTCACTTCACCGGCGATGTCATCCGGCGGCATATGATCATTGACTTCGCTATGACTGGTCCAACACGTATAACCCTTTTTGACACCCCGCCGAATCAAGTGCGCTTCAATTTGCCCTCGGTTCTTAAACATCTTTAAATTCTTGCAATCAATGCATGGACAGTACATATATTCTACCCCCTTATTCAACATATCCTCCTCGGCATCTCTTGTAAAAGTAGACACGCCATTAATGTACTCTTCACTCACACGGTTCGTGGTATACATCCAGCTTCGGTCCTACATTATGTATATATATAACAACTTAGTATTAAAAATTAAATTAATTAATTATTACTACATATATACCACATGCATTGAGGCTTTGCTAGCTTAATTCATATTATGAACACGACAACTATTTCCCCAGCGATCGTTGAAGGTATATAACCAACAATTTTGACAAATTTGGCCTCCCACATGATGGGAACTGATCATGTATGGTCAAGTAGATGCAAACCATCTTCAATAACAATTGTAGGATTGGAAATGGCAACAGAGGAGGGGGGTGAATGGTGCCTTTTAAAATTTGCCCCCCAAAGTATTCACACAACATGCTTCTCCTCTCCGATAGCTACAAAAGCTATGAAGAATGAAGGCTCATGCTCACTGGAAACCCAGGCACACAAAGAAGAAAGCGAGGCAAACAAGACGACAAAGAGAAGCTGCAGCAGAAATGAACTCAGCGGAAACAGGCCTAGCCGGTCAGACCGCCACACATAGGTCGGTCAGACCGCCTAGCTACGGCCGGTCAGACCGCCGGTTCAAGACCAGTCTGACCGCCAGCTAGATGCCGGTCTGACCGCCATAACACCTCCGGTTCGACCGCCATTGTCTGGCCGGTCTGACCAACGGCAAACGAGCGGTCTAACCGCTAGGGTTAGCGGTCTGACCGGGGCCGCGAAAACAGAGCACCTAACTGAAGGCTTTTGCACAGATTATACTGAAAATTTAGAGAACAGGGAATCTGTCGAATTGCTGCTGATCTTTTCAAGCCATGAAAGCAAGACTTTGATCTAGACAGCACTGAGGCCTCAGGGAACAAGAGAATAGATCAAAATTACAAGAAACCAAATCTTTGACAGAAATCTGAAAACTTGAGCAGTGAGTAAGACTGATTTCCAGATTTCCTTCCGTTCTCAAGTCCTTTGCTCATAAGACTTTGAATCTCGGAAGGAAATGGTCTCATAGCAAGAAGGCATAAATCTGAACCCATCTTCTGAAGAGAAATCGAGAGCATCTATCAGGCTCTGCCTTCAAACCCTAGCATCTGAGAAACAGAGAGAATGAAGAGCCAGACTGAGGATGAAAAACACATTGAATCTTGCAAATGCTCTCGGGAATAAATTGGTCACTTGACCTTGAGACAAATTCCCATCACAGAGCAGGAAATAAATACTACTCTTTACAAGATTTCATCTTAGCATCAAAAGAAGCAACAGACAGCAGGAATTTGAGTAAACAGAAGAAACAAAGGAAATGAACTCATCACATCTCAGAATAGCTCAAAGATTGAAGCAAAGACATGAATGATTACACAGGGATTACAACCACTCAATACATCCCCATACGCAATTGAGAAGAAATGATACTACATGCTTGCTCACTGAGAAGCATACACACATAGGGCACTCATGCTGCCCTTGCTCTGGACACTTGCCCAGCACTACCAACTCCCTCACTTCAAATAGAGAGGCTCACATCCTCAAGAGGGAATTCAAGAAGTGTAGGCCAACATCCACTCCAACCTCACATACACATATGAGGCAATAGTCAACACAACCAGGATTTGGAGGGAAAACCCACATTCAATTCCAAACCCTAACCTCCTCCTCTTTTCCACTAACAGGTCTCCAACCCATTATCTTCAACCGAATCCGCTTCCGTTTGTAGCCTTGCGTATTTTACCGAAATGCCCCTACTGCACCTTCCCGGAAGCTTCCTATCGTCGCACGACCGCACCCGGCATCCTGACCGTCTGGACCTCAGCTCCTCCCTGAGCCTAGTCCCGGTCCACCTCGCCGCTACCCGTCGTGTCCACCCGACTCCGACCGACTGGACCTCCGACTCCACCTGAGTATAATCCTGGTCTGTTCCGTCATACACGACAGCAACCGACATCTAATCGTCTGGACCTCTGACTCCTCCTTGAGCCTAGTCCCGGTCCACTCGTCGTCACCCGTCGTGTCCTCCACCGGTAGCTCCAGCTCCGGTTCCTCGTCTCCCGGCTTGCAACCACCTTAGCAGCCTCGATCATCTTCGGCATCTCCGACCGTCTGGACCTCAACACCTCCTGTGCCTAGTCCCGGTCCTCCTCGCCTCACCATGACCTAGCTACAAAGTCCTGCAGCTACACAGACAAGCAAACCGTCACATATCACCGCACGAAACAGCATAATCAACAATAGCATTAGTAAAAGGTACTCAACCCTGGAATACCCAAAACAAACTCAAACTGTCTAACACAACCATCAATTACTCATCACAAACATGGGGATACCTCCCCATGGTCTCTCAATCTCCCCCTTGATGAGTATATTGACAAACACAGAAAAAGCGCATAAAGTTGAGTTTGTTTGAAAGTCATACATGGTCTAAAGGAAAAGCAAAAAGATGCAGGACCATGTCGACAAAGGAGCAAAAAAAGAGCAAGTTTTACTCAAAAGCTTTCCAAAGCTCCCAGAATTTGGCTTTTTCTCCAATATTCTCCCCCTTTTGGCAATAGAGTCATCAAGATGCTTGGAGGAAAATAAATCATGATATGGATGAAATGGCTGAATTTTATTAAAGCTAAGTAATTAGAGCCATGAAGATTATCCAAAATGACCACTGAGTGTTACACGAAGCCATAACTCATATGAACGCTATTAAGATCATGACAAGATATGCGTAATCAAGCCAAGCCACATAAGTAAGAATCTGAATATTAGATGAATTTCTTAGCATGTCAAGCCATTCAAGAGTATAGTATAGCTAAAGGTATCCAAAGATGATGCAAGCCATGTCAATAATCTAAGTGGAACCAAGAAGCTAGAATTGAGTCAATTTAGAGTGCTACAAGTTCAAGAATGAATCACTTGTTCAAGTACTTAGTTCTTTTTGTAGTTAAGCAAATTTAGTACAATGGACATATTTTTCTTTGAAACTCATGGTCGTTTCCAACCAAAATTTTTGTCATGTGCTAGATCTCAAGCCTTATGCAACCACTGCAAGCAAGAAACTTAAAGAGATGATCTTGGTCATCCAAAACTCCACCTGAGTTCATGCCTAGTGCAATGGTAAGCAGTCTCATGAGAAAGAATTGGTGAGATCAGTTCTTTCGCACAAAAGAGATCTTTTTGGTTTTATTGAATTTAGTTTAAGAACAAAAACTAGCATAGTTCAATCTAAGTCTCAATAAAGGTTCAAGACTCAACTCAGCCTATTTGACATGGCATGAATCATAAAAGGATAACTAAAGACGGACTAGCCTCAAGAGCTAACATGGCATGTCTTAATTCAAGTTGTGCATGTTTAATCAACTTATCAATGGCAAAGGCTTGACGACACATATAAAGTTATGATAAATCTAGCAATTAAGCACAGATCATGGCAAGATGTAAAGCATTGTAAACATGTCATATAAGGATAATAGTCAAGGCTCCATGTAGTTATTTTACAATGCAAAAAAAAAACTGAAATGCAAGAAAATCCAGCTCCCCCTCAACATGTGATGCACTTTTAGTTCAAGTTGAGTTAAGTCAATATTAAGATCCAGAAGCTCCCAAATGAACTCCCCCTGAACCAAAGCAATAAAAATGAGAAGTTGGGAAGAAAGACAGAAAAGACAGTCCTTAAAGCATAGACAAGATATAGAGGATACTATGGCTCAGACAGACTCTCATCTACCCCATATGACTCTAGGACTATCAGCAGATCATGTAACACACTAAAGAGCAAACACGTTCCCTGTCTACCTAAGGGTGGCCCAACCCTTACTAGAACCTATAAGAAGTGAGTGAGCTCAACCTAGTGAGAAGAGATGCAGCTAATAAACAGCATCCTAGAACCACAAGATGAGAGGAAGAAGTCTAAGCAACTAGACAAGAGAAATACTCTAATCTATACTAGGAGGACTAACCCAAATGCACCCATAGGCAATGCAACAAAATGATAACAGGAGCATAATAGATAGAATAAAACAGTAAAGCACAAAAAACTCCCCCTCACTACAGTCCATAAGGACAAACCACCCCAAGCTCTCCCTGCAAGGCTGAAAACCTAGAGCTATCGAACGGCTTGGTAAAAATATCGGCCAACTGATGGTCACTCTCCACAAACTGGAGCACTATGTCACCCCTCTCCACATGGTCTCTAAGGAAGTGATATCTAATATCAATGTGCTTGGTACGGGAATGTTGCACTGGGTTCTTGGCAATGTTAATAGCAGAAGTGTTATCACAAAAGAGTGGAACACTGTCTATAACTAACCCAAAGTCCCGCAGGGTTGAAGCCATCCAAAGTACCCGGCTGTAGCAACTGGCGGCAGCAACGTACTCGGCCTCTGCGGTGGACTGTGCAACACCGGACTACTTCCTAGAAGACCAAGAAACAAGAGAAGTGCCAATGAATTGGCAGGTGCCAGAAGTGCTCTTCCTATCTATCCTACAGCCAGCAAAGTCTACGTCCGAGTAGGCTCTAAGGGAAAGACAAGAAGAGGAAGAGTACCAGATACCATAGTCAATGGTAGCTTGAAGGTACAGAAGAATGCACTTCACCGCCTGGCGGTGAGATACGCGAGGAGAAGCCTGAAATCGAGCACATAGACACACAGAGAAATGTATGTCCGGTCTCGAGGCAGTGAGGTATAAGAGAGAGCCGATCATGCTTCTGTACTCTTTTTGATCAACTGGCTCGCCATCCTCATCTGGGTCAAGTGAAGCTGTTGATGCCATTAGAGTTGACACCGGCTTGCCATCACTCAGTCAAAGCGTCTCAGAAGGTCACGAGTGTACTTGCCCTGATGCAAGAAAGTACCCTCCCGAGTCTGCTTGATCTGGAAGCCAAGGAAGAAGGTCAACTCGCCCATCATTCTCATCTCAAACTCGGTGCTCATGGCATCCGAGAACTATGGAACGAGAGCATGAGAGGAGCCACCAAAAATGATGTCATCCACATAAATCTGGACGAGTAGAAGGTCATTGCCATGCCTGCGAATGAACAAGGTTTTGTCTACCTTACCCATCTCAAACTCATGACTCAACAAATAGGACTTAAGCCTCTCATACCAAGCTCTAGAGGCTTGCTTAAGTCCATACATGGCTTTGGAAAGCTTGTAGACATAGTTTGGGTATTTGGGGTTCTCGAAACCTGGAGGCTGTCTAACATAGACCTCTTCCTCAATAAACCCATTGAGGAAGGCACTCTTGACATCCATCTGGCACAGCTTGAAGCCCTTAGACGCTGCGAATGCAAGCAAGATCCTAATGGCTTCTAGCCTAGCTACAGGGGCAAAGGTCTCCTCAAAATCTAGACCCTCAATCTGGGAGAAACTCTAAGCTACCAATCTAGCCTTGTTTTGAATGACTACCCCATCCTCACTCTGCATGTTTTTGAACACCCACTTCGTACCAATGACATCGTGACCTCTAGGGGGCTCAACAAGCGACCAGACCTTGTTTCTCTCAAAGTTTTCCAACTCCTCATGCATGGCAATGACCCAAGACTCATCAGAAAGAGCATAACTAACATCCTTGGGCTCAAAGGTGGCAACAAAGGCAGAGTGGAGACAAAAATGTGACATGCCAGACTTTGAGCGAGTGACACGCTCAAGAGGTCTCCAATCATTTGCTCTGAAGGATGATCTTTTTGGATATTTCAGGGAGGTCCTGGATGAGATGAAGAAGTGGCCTCTACCTCATGAGCTGACGAGGTAGGAACAGAGCCACTAACTCCAGAAGATGTGGAAGGCATGGGCTGATCTCCTCGAGGTGCAGTGGTGGAGGCAGGCACCTCAAGGGGAGGAGGAACTGGATCAGGTGGATAACCCTCATCTCCATCCTCCTCATCATCCACAAAAAAAAGGCTCGGACTGCTCTACTGAACCTAAGATATCAGGCCTAGTCCCTGGACTGGCCTCATCGAAGGTCACCTCACAGGTCTCTACCATTTTACTAGACTCGCAGTTCCAGACCCTATAAGCCCGTGAAGAAGTCGAGTAGCCTAGAAAGATCCCATCACAAGATCATGACTCAAACTTATCTAGGTTTTCAGACTTCAGAATAAAACACTTGTAACCAAACACATGAAAATGAGATACACTGGGCTTTCGCCCATATCCCAACTTATAAGAGGTGCGATGCAAGTGTGCCCTGAGAAAGACTCTGTTCGAAACATGGCACACGGTGGCTATCGCCTCAACCCAAAACTTCCTAGGTGTAGAATACTCATCAAGCATCGTCCTGGCCATCTCGACCAAGGTACGGTTCTTCCTCTCCACAACGCCATTTTGCTGTGGGACGTATGGAGAAGAGAACTGGTGCTCTATACCTGTCTCATCGCAAAACCTCTCGAAGTAGAAATTCTTGAACTCCGTGCCATTGTCACTGCGGATTGCTCGTAAGGCACCTGGGAGCTCAACAGAAAGCCTACTAAAAAGACCCTGAAAATGGGTAAATGTCTAATCCTTCGAGGCTAAGAAAAATACCCAAGAGTACCTCGAGAAGTCATCGACCACGACAAGAACATACCACTTCCCTCCTGCTGACTGCACTTTAGCTGGTCCAACTGTGTTCATATGGAGCAGCTGTCCTGGTGCATCGGCCATAGTCACTGTGACCGGAGGATGAGAAGCAGCAACCATCTTGTCATGCTGGCAAGGAGCACAAACTAGATCTTTGACCATCTTGAGTTTAGGCAGATCACGAATGAGATCGTGGCCGCTAACTCGAGTCAAATGGTCAAATCCAATATGACCAAGTCTCCTATACCAGAAAGTAAGGTCACGGGACTCAGAAGCAACTAAACACCTGAGAAGATCATCAGAAGACTCAACAAAATTAGCACGAAAGATCCTCCCATATCTAGAAATCCCGCAAACCAGACTCCCCGAAGAATCAAGAATTTTGCAAGCATTTTTCTTAAAGCTTACCTCAAAACTGTCATCGTTAAGCTGAGAAACAGAAAGCAAATTGTACTGTAGCTTACTCACTAAGGCAACATCTTTTAAAATAAATGAATCATTAACGCGCACAGTACCTTTCACAATGACGCACCCAGACAAAGCATCTTCAAAGGTGATAGTCTCATGACCTGGAGCTCGGGCTAGCACAGAGAACCAATGGGAGTCTCCGGTCATGTGTCGAGAACAACCGGAGTCAACAAGCCAAACCTCTCTCTTTCCTACCCGGCGAACCTGAGTCAACAAGAGAGCAAAGGCTCAGTACTGGGATAAATCAAAAGAGATTTTGGAACCCAATACTGAGTCACGTGTCGAGCAGAAGAAGTAGTCATACACGACTGACCACTAACTACCCTACACTCTCCGTTGCTCAGAAAGCCAAAGGTCTACGAGGAGACCTAAAGCTGTTGTTGGGTTCGACTACTATGGGAGAGCGAGTCAGAGTACCAACAACACGCTGATCTCGCCGCGGGTAGCTATCTTGACAGGGGAAACGAGATCTACCCTCAAGACAGTGGAAGTCATGACCAGAGGCAAATCGAGGACAAAAATTAGAAAACTCAGAAAAGCCAAGTCCTCGATGCTACCTGTTGTAGGGATGGCCCCACCTAAGCCCAGCAGGCCTGTTAAGAGAGTGTAAGGCCCAGAATGGGACATGTATAGTGACAAAAGTACCCCTGAAGGAAGTACTCATGTGTAAGGGTATGACTGTAAAAGCACTCCCCATGTGGATGTATATATATAGGACATAGGCCATGGGGAAAGAGCTGAAGCCATTCACTTACTCAACTCTCCACTACCACACTCTCTCTCTGTTTGGTCTGTAACCACAACAGTTGGCGCCGTCCGTGGGGAGGACAAGAACAAGCCTCCAGGTCTGAAGGAGGATGGCACCAAAGAAAGCTTCATCGTGGGCGGCGAAGAAGAAGAGGGCGGAAGCGGCGAAGTCTCGCGTCAGCACTAGGGCTTCGGCTTTAGCAGCTGCAGGTAAGAGTGGTGGTGCAGGTGCGACCGGGAACCCCGCCATCGACGCGACGACCAACCCCACCACAGACGAAACGCCCAACCCCGCCACCGACGCAACGACCAACCCCGCCAGCGACACAACGCCTGACCCCACCAGCACTGCCCCGACGACCAACCCCGGCGATGGCAACGCAGGCGCATCCATTTTTCCACCCGGTGCAGAAGCGGTGAACGGCCCCAGCGGCGACGTGAACCTCATCATCGGCTCCAGGGTCCTCCAGGACAACACGACGGGCAGCCTGGGCGCGCAGGCCATGATCACCACCGTGCCGATAGCACCGCCAAGCGCACCGATGGCCCCGGCCACGCCCGCGGTGGAGACTGCCCTGCTGGCGGCCCTCAGCGCGTTTCAGCGGGAGCTAACAGACCTCCGCGGAGCTGTGCGGGACATGCAAGAGGCTCGGAGCCAACACGCCCCCCCGGCGGTGGCATCTGAACCTGCTCCGAAGAGGGCGGATAGCCGCGACGCCCCTACGTCTAGTCGTGTCCCATTACGGCGCGTAGACCCGGAGTCCCCGCTCTCTGCGGGCCTCCAGCAGGCGGCATGGCTTGAAGATTTCAAGTTCCTGAGCGTCATCGAGGCCTACAAAGGCGACTCTGACCCGCGAGAGTTCGTGCGCGTGTATGAGACCGCTATCGAAGCCGCTGGCGGAGACGACACCACGAAGGCAAAAGGACTCCCTCTCGCGTTACAAGGGGTGGCGCTGTCCTGGTTCTTCACCATCGAACCACAGTCCATCTACGCGTGGGAACAGATCCGCGACCGTCTCTACAACAACTTTCAGGGAAACTACGTCGAGCGTGTCGATGCGGACCAGCTCTTCGCAGTAAAGCAAAAACCCGAGGAAATGCTCTGGGACTACTTCAAGCGCTTCGCGAAAGTACGCTGCCAGGTCAAGGACGTCAACGAAACAACCGTCATCAACGCAGCAATACAAGGCCTCCGATCGGGACCAATGGCCGAATAGAACGCGCGCAAGCCCATTAAGACGGTCGTGAAGCTCTTCGACAAAAATGGAAGAGTACGCCAGAGCGGAGGAGGACGCGCAGAGGCGACACGGTGATGACTCCGACACCAACAAGGCGGAAGGCTCGGCAAAGAGCGAAGGCTCGCCGAAGCGGGCTCTTCGAAAGGCAAGCGCAAGCAAGAGTAGCCGAAGGGCGCCTCCGAACGCAAGGACCCCCAACACAATGACCAGCCAGGCGATAGGCCCAAGCGCGACCAACGTAAGTCCAGGAAACCTCGTTACGTCTTTGACATCGAAGGCGGCTCCAAAGACAATGCCTCCGCAGGACACGGAGGCAAAGGGTGCCGAGGACGGGGACGTGGCCGGGGTCGCGACGACAGAACCCGCGAAGAGTACAGTGACCAGCACCACGGGCAGTGGTGCGAAATCCATGGCCGAGGCAACCATGACACGTGTGCTTGCGCCACTATCGCAGCACTACGGCAGAGCGTCGCCAGGGACAAAAACCCGGATACACGCGCGCCCGTTGTGGCCCACGTCCAACACCCCCAGTACCAAGGAATGCAGCCCCAGGAAGGCCTCCTGTGAATTCAGGCACATGTGCAACAACCTCGGGAGGGCCTCCTACAGTTACAAGCCCCGGAAGGAGCCCAGCGCAGGATCATCAATGTCATTTCCGGTGGCTCCTCGCTGGAGTTCGCCTCGGCGCGGCAACGGAAGGCTTACGCGAGGAGGCTGCACCACATCGCAGCATACCTGGCGCAGGCACCGCCGGAATGGGCACAACACGAAGTCACATTCACGCCCGCTGACGCCGAGGGCGTGGAGTTTCCCCACCAAGACCCTTTGGTCGTCCGGGTCCTTGTAGCCGGATGCGAAGTCAGGCGCGTCCTAGTCGATGGAGGAAGCTCCGAGAACATCCTGTTCGCCGCGGCCTTCGACCAAATGGGGATCCCTCGGAGTCGATTGGGCCCGTCAGGCATCCCGCTGCAAGGATTTGGAGGGCAGCCTTTGCGCGCCTTGGGCCAGATATGCCTCCAAGTCTCCTTCGGCCAAAACGACAACGTGAGGAGCGAAGACGCCATCTTCGACGTAGTCGACATTGCATACCCTTACAACGCCATATTAGGGCGGCCGCTCCTAAATACTCACGGGGCAGTCCCGCATCACGGCTTCCTGTGCATGAAGCTTTTCGGACCGCGGGCCGTCATCATCGTCCATGGCGACCAGGACATGGCTTGGCGCATAAAGCTTGGCGCCAGAGGTCCATGCCACACGGCTCGCCAAGGCACCTAAGCCGGGTGTGCAGATGCGGAGCCCTCGGGCGGCCCCCGAGAGCGTCTCGCGTTTCTTGCGCACAAGATTGCCTCGGCAGCAGCGGCTCGCCAGCGGTCGCCCCGTCCTCATAGCGGTTAGTGGCCGGTATCCCCCCTCTTTTGTAATTGCTCACCCGCGCAAACAGGAATTTAATAAAGTTCACCGTTTGCACAAATTTTTGTTCTTCGCAACAAAGACACGCATTCGCGTGCGCACTCTCTGTCAAAGATACGGGCATGAGTATAAACAAAGACACGCGTTCACGCGCGCACTCTCCGTCAAAGATACGGGCATGAGTATAAATAAAGACACACGTTCGCGCGCGCACTCTCCGTCAAAGATACGGGTATGAGTATAAACCAAGACGAGCGGGGGACGCCTCCGCACACACTCTACGGAGTATAAATAAGACGTAGCGTCGAGGTCCGCCTCCGCACGCACTCTACGGAGTATAAATAAGCCGTAGTGTCGAGGTCCGCCTCCGCACGCACCTCACCGCCCGCAACGCGTGGAGGCTTGCCCCCGCGCACAGTCCACGGACTCTAAAAATAAGGCGTAGCGTCGAGGTCCACCTCCGCACGCACTCTCCGGAGTATAACAAAGACGCAGATGCTATCCCTGCGCACTCTACGGAGTATAAACAAGACGCGAACCCCGCGCACGCATGGGCGTTGCCCAGTGCGTACTCTTCGGAGTATAAATAAGACGTGGATGTCGATCTCACGCACTCTCCGGAGTATAAAAAAAGGCACGGATGCTATCCCTGCGCACTCTACGGAGTATAAACAAGACGCGAACCCCGCGCACGCATGGGCGTTGCCCCAGTGCGTACTATTCGGAGTATAAATAAGACGTGGATGTCGATCTCACGCACTCTGCGGAGTATAAACAAGACGTGGATGTTGGCCCCACGTACTTAGGGGACAGCTTACCCCGGTTACTTCTACGGAGTGCAAAGTGCACCACGGGGGCCCACTCCCACGCACACCACGCGATGTACCAAGGCGACGTGTCAAAGGCTAGCTTCCGCGCGAGCGAGAAACACCAGAGGCTGTTCTTGCATAATCTTGGGAAGGAGCGCTCGCGTGTCTACCTCAACTAGACGCCAGCTCCGCTGCCACCACTTCGAAGGGTGGGGGACGGAGCGCTCGCGCGTCTACTTCGACTAGGTGCCAGCTCCGCTGCCACCACTCTGAAGGATGGGGGGACGGAGCGCTTGCGCGTCTACTTCGACTAGGCGCCAGCTCCGCTGCCACAACTCCGAAGGATGGGGGGACGGAGCGCTTGCGCGTCTACTTCGACTAGGCGCCAGCTCCGCAGCCACCACTCCGAAGGATGGGGGGACGGAGCGCTGGCACGTCTACTTCGACTAGGCGCCAGCTCTGCTGCCACCCCTCCGAAGGATGGGGGGACGGAGCGCTCGCGCGTCTACTTCGACTAGGCGCCAGCTCCGCTACCACCACTTCAAAGGGTGGGGCACGGAGCGCTCGCGCGTCTACATCGACTAGGCGCCAGCTCCGCTGCCACCACTCTGAAGGATGGGGGTCGGAGCGTTTGCGCGTCTACTTCAACTAGGCGCCACCTCCGCCACCACATCGGAAGGTGGGGACGGAGCGCTGCGCGTCTGCCGACTGGCGCCACTCACCGCCACCACTCCGGGATGGGGACGGAGCGCCGCTCGTCTTTCCGACCAGGCGCCAGCCCGCGCCACCACTTGGGGTGGGGACGGAGCACTCGCGCGTCTACTTGGACTAGGCACCAGCTCTGCTGCCACCACTTCGAAGGTGCGGGGCGGGCGCTCGCGCGTCTACTTCGACTGGCGCCAACTCCGCCGCCACCACTTGAAGGGTGGGGACGGGCGCTCGCGCGCCACGTCGACTGGCGTCGCTCGCTGCCACCACTCCGAAGGTGGGGACAGAGCGCTGCGTGTCTGCCCACTGGCGCCAGGCTCGCTGCCACCACTCCGAGGATGGGGACGGGCGCCACGCGTCTGCCGACTGGCGCTAGCTGCGCAGCCACCACTTCAAAGGGAAGGGGACGGGCGCTCGCGCATCTGCCCGACCAGGCGCCACCTGCGCCGCCACCACTTGAAGGTAGGGGCGGGCGCCGCGCGTCTGCCTTCGACCAGGCGCCAGCTCCGCTGCCACCACTTCGAAGGGTGGGGGACGGAGCGCTCACGCGTCTACTTCGACTAGGCGCCAGCTCCGCTGCCACCACTTTGAAGGGTGGGGGACGGAGCGCTCGCGCGTCTACTTCGACAAGGCGCCAACTCCGCTGCCACCACTCCGAAGGATGGGGGGACGGAGCGCTTGCGCGTCTACTTCAACTAGGTGCCAACTCCGCTGCCACCACTCCGAAGGATGGGGGGACGGAGCGCTTGCGCGTCTACTTCGACAAGGCGCCAACTCCGCTGCCACCACTCCAAAGGATGGGGGACGGAGCGCTTGCGCGTCTGCTTCGACTAGGTGCCAGCTCCGCTGCCGCCGCTTCGAAGGGATATCGGACTGAGCGTGTGTGCGGTTATTGCAACTACGCGTCTACCTCGATCACACTGCCCCCGCAAGGCACAACTCATCGCATACGAGCGCGCGTAGTAACCCTCCAAGTTTACCATGGGACAGCGTAGCCGGAGGGCGGCGATGCACTTCGCAGGATCTTATCAAGACTGTTCTTTGCATTCGCTAAGGACGCTTACAAAGGCCCACAAACACCTCCGGCGCACCAGGCCGCTACTCGGCAGGCTCATCCTTAACATGCGTCCATGCCGAGGCTCCACTCGAAGACGCCCGACCCGCCCAGAAATCCAACGCTTCCTCGGCCCTTTGCCAGCCCCGAAGACACCGTCGGGTTGCAAGGTCAGAGATTAGCAGCCGGCCCCAGCTGTGTAGCTGCTCGGGACAAGGGGGCAGGAATCAGAATAGCGGGAAACAACTCTGTACTTTACCAACAAAAAAAAGACAACCCGGGCTTCGGTTACAATGCACACCAACACGCGACAACCTCCCGTCACACCTGTGGATTCGTGGTGTTCTCCGGGGCCGCGGCGCCATCCTCATCACACCGGGGACCTCGTCCAGAAACTGGCAAGGTTTCCCTCGCCGTGCAAGTTGTTCCGCAGCTCGACTATGGCTGCGGCCTCGCCGCAGTATTCCCATATCCGCTCATGGAAGAACTTCACGGCGCGGCGTACGGCTCGCACGGCGTCGGACATTACCCCGCCCCCGGCGGGCATATCCAGTCGGGGATCGACTAGCCCCGCAACGTGTTCACAACCACGGTGTCGCAGGAGCGCGCACGTCAGACACGACGCCATGTAGGCGCAGTGATTGCCGAAGATCGCCGCGGCGCCGCGTGCAACGCCGGCCGCTTCTCCAATCCACCGGAGTGACCACGACAGTCCTCGCCCGGCGAGCGCGCGCACTTCGCGACAAGCCCTTAAGGGTATCTTCCAGGCCACATGGCGCCCCAGCGCTACTCGCGCGCGCCCAAGGCTCGATCTCGCTCCGTGAGAGAGGCAGCAAGCTCGCTGTTTTTCCCCTCTAGAGCAGCGATTTGTTGCAGAAGGTCGTCCCGCTCTGCAGCAGCCTCTTGCCGCACCGCTTCCGTGGCCGACGCTCGCGCTGCGGCAACGCGCCCATCGGTGCGCGTCTTCATCTCCGCGCACTCCAACTCCAGGCAGTGTATACGAGCATCCTAGGCGGACCGTCCTCCTGCAGCTCCCTGCAGCTCCTCTTCGGTGGCCTGCAGCCTACTCCGTATCGCTGCTCCCTCGCGAACGTGAGCACTTCGCAGGGCCTGGGCCAGCACGAGTGTCTGCGCGACGCAGGAATTAGCAAACGCTAAACGGCTGCAAGTGGTCTAAAAGACAGACGCTTACCCTCACTCCCGACACCTCCAATGCATCTCCAAGGCGCCACGACCGTGAGGTGCGGCGCTGTTGACCGATGCTGGCGACCGCGTCCTCCACAATCCCGCGCCATGCCCTCAGAGCATCCGACGGAGGGACGAAGTCCGCCGGGCTCGGGCGCGCGACACCTGTGTCGCCAGCACCAGGACCCCCGTGCTCAAGGAACGGCTCCTCCTCCGGGATAAGTGTCGCTGCAAAGAGAAATTACACATTTGTCACGAGGCGTGCAAAAAAAACTTTGTCGAAGGAGTACCGTCATAACCTACCTTCGGTGGCGGACGGGGGACTTCGCGGAGACGTCTCCCTAGCCGCGGGTGGGACCGCTTCTACTTCGGCCCCAACGGACGGCGTTGTCTCGCAAGGCCTGGGGACCTCCGAGTCGGGACCTAGCGCCAACCGATCCTGCGTCACGGTCACCGTGGCCCGAGGGGCCGGGAGGGCGCGGGGTGGAGGGACCTCGGTGCTCGAAGCGGAGTCCCACAAGCTCCCAACACCGGTCGCCACAACGAACCCTCGCGAAGTCCGCGGAAGGGGGGATGGCAGGCATGGCCGCTTCGCTTGAGGGGAAGGTACCACCGCGGTACCCGCCACAAAAGGAGCCCTGGCGGCAGCAACACTCGCCGAAGGGGTCTCCACAGCTACAACGACAGAGGTCGGGGGCTTTGCCCCCACGACCCCTACGGGGGACACCCCCACCTCTGCGGAGGACACCCCCGCCTTCGCGGGGGACACTTCAGCCTCGGCCGCCGCTGTTAGCGAAGGCTGCGCTCCACACACTCCCTCGGAGGGCAGACCCGCCACAGCCATGGCCGGAGACAAGGACTCCGTGCCGGTGCCACCAGCCAGCACCACCACCTCGGCGACGGTCGCGGGTAGCGAGACCTCCGTGGCGCGCCCTCCGCCGCCGACGCCTTCGCCCTCAGTACCCGCGCCTTCTAAGTCTGAGTCGGCATACTTCGCCGAACCCGACTCCGGGCTCGCCGCGCCGGCAGGAACAGCGGCAACCGCCGTACTGGGCATGGTCGCAGTGCTCCGGGTCCTCTTGCGGGATGGCGCCTTCGCCTTCACGGCACCGTCATCCTCATGCTGCTGGTCCAGAGGGGCGCAATCCGGAACAGGAAGCCCTAAGGCCTCACACACGCGGTTTATTCGCAGTCGCAGCTGCGCGCTGCCCGTGCTCTCTGCCGGTGTATGGCCCGAGAAACACGCGCGCGACGCGCTTCGCGTCCTCAAGGCGAGTCCCTGCGCCGGACGAAGCACTTTTACACAATGCAATACGTACGAACGAAGAGGAAGACATGGTCGAGATTTACGAAGACCAGTCGGCACGGGCAGCGAGCACACGGATGTGCGAACGTTATCATCTCAATGTTCACCGGCTGTGAAGTGCCAATCGTGGGAAAGCGGCGTCGCACCGAGCATCATGTACTCCTCGGCGAGGTCGTGCATATTGAAGCGGGCGGCGACCCCCACAAGTCTTCGCGCCCTCAGCCTATCTTCTTGGTCAGGCGTTAAGCCGGGGGCGGTCTTGAATTTAATCGGCCCGCCTGCACACTCAAGGCAGCTGCCACCCGTCACACGATGGTAGAACCACTGCCTCGCCCAGTTGACCTCCCACTTCCCTCGGGTCGCGTTCGCGGGGAAAAGCTTCCCACATGACGCCTGCAGGACGAAGTTGACGCTGCCAAATTTCGACAAAGATACCGCCCTTCCGCTCCCGGTTGGCACCGGGCTTCATGCGATACGCCAACAGGACGCTACGCCGTTCAACACCCTCCGAGCGCAGGCCCACCAGACGCGGCGGCGGCGAGCCACCGCGTTCGAGTCGGTTGACAACTCCAGCTTGAAGGTCCACAAAGACGCCCCCAACAATTGCCGCGAACGGGATGCGAAGTCCGGCT
Source organism: Dendrocalamus sinicus (assembly GCA_036346575.1). Taxonomy (NCBI): domain Eukaryota; kingdom Viridiplantae; phylum Streptophyta; class Magnoliopsida; order Poales; family Poaceae; genus Dendrocalamus; species Dendrocalamus sinicus. The sequence continues at coordinate 19,170,113 of CM070645.1, forward strand.
TCGAAGTAGGCGACGAAGACGATCGCCTCCGACTTCTCAGAGCGCGGCTCCGTCTCGTCATCGGCGGGCAACCGCACCGCATGGCGGTCCGATAGCTTCCCCTCTCGCAGTAGTGACCGGATCATGTCCTCCATCACAAGCGTGCGGCCCAACTCGCGGGAGTACGGACCCTGACTCTTCTTCGCTGCCCACCACTTGTCTGCCGCCACCGGATCGCGCTCCTCCAACGCGTATTTCACCTCGAGCGGTGAGGACCGCCTGCGGATGGCGTAGCCGCCCACCTGAGTACGCTCGTCGCAAGTCGCCATCAGCATCCATGGGGAACTCGGCGGCAAAAAGGAGCGCAGGAACAGGGCGAGCGAATGCGGGGGGCGACGTGAACAACCAGAAAGCGTGAGGAGGCGCAGGCACAACGCCACAGGGGATACTTAAAGGCCCCCCGTCTCCCACCGTGGGTAAGCGCAAACGGCGAGCGACAACCGCTCACCTCCCCACATGCGGCTGGCGCGCGGCAAAGACACGAGCCGCATGCGACCGTGGTCGTACAGAGTCCTGTCACCACACGACGAGTCACCAGCGTCCCACCGCGTGTCGGTCCGCGCAAGGAATAAACGCAGGTCACGCGACCCGACATAGCCTTCGGCTCGCACCGGCGCGGCTCTTCGGACCCTAGACCGCGATAGTCCAAACAGGGTCACCGACCCCCCGACCCTGGCCACACCTGTCCGAAGGGCCAACCGCAAATCTGCGCGGCATGGGCAACCGAAGATTCGCAAGAAGCGCAACTGCTAGCAGCCGGTGACGCGCGTTGGAAGCGGGGCAGCCAGTGGGCAGCACGCCTACAGCGCCGCGCCACGTGCCCCGCCCCTATGGGGAAGGGGCTTGACCGCGGACGACCCATCGACATGCCAGTCATCGCCCGCCGCGTGTTCGTCTCAAATGGACAAGTGCGTACGGATACTGCAGCCCGCTCGTGCAAGCCCAGGGGTCGGCGCAATTCCCGGGGCCACTAAGGCGCACAACCGCGGGGTCGCGCTCACCCCAGGGAGTGCATTGCCACCACTTCAAAGCGTAGGGGACGGAGCGCTCGCGCGTCTACTTCGACTAGGCGACAGCTCCGCTGCCACCACTTCAAAGCATAGGGGACGGAGCGCTCGCGCGTCTACTTCGACTAGGCGCCAGGCTCGCCGCCACCACTCGGCGTAGGGGACGGGCGCCGCACGCGTCACTTCGACTAGGCGCCAACTCCGCTGCCACTACTTGGAAACGTGGGGGACGGAGCGCTCGCACGTCTACTTCGACTAGGCGCCAGCTCCGCTGCCACTACATGGAAACGTGGGGGACGAAGCGCTCGCGCGTCTACTTCGACTAGGCGCCAGCTCCGCTGCCACTACTTCGAAGCGTGGGGACGGAGCGCTCGCGCGTCTACTTCGACTAGGCGCCAGCTCCGCTGCCACCACTTCAAAGCGTAGGGGACGGAGCGCTTGCGCGTCTACTTCGACTAGGCGCCAGCTCCGCCGCCACCACGTCGGAGATTAGGGGACGAAGCGCCCGCGCGCTTACCCCCACGTGCGTAGCACCCCCGGACTACCCCGCAGGCGCTTGCTCTCCGCGGCTACTCTCCTTCAAGGCAGGAGACCAACGGCTTCGGAGCACCACCCTGCTGCCCGCCTTGTAGGCACCACCTCGGCGGAACGGCATGTCCAACGGCATTCGCCACACATTGCACCGGTGCAGGTTATGTCACACCAAGTTTTGGCTTGTTCTCATAAATAGGCCACCTTCAGTACATCAATATTCTTTTGAAAGACGGGCTTGATCAGAAGCCCCGACTGAAGGTGAGCCTGTCTAAGAGAACAGGGCAAACCTTGCCGTCATATGCAGAAATACGGAGCGAGCACAGCAGGTACGAGCAGTTGCCGTTAACAGACGCTAACCAAGCTCCCGAGAAAAATAGGCCTCCATCAGTACATCAACATTCCCCGAGCCGCGTAGTGCCGCCATGGAATGTGGATGCACTGAAGGGGCCATTTTAGGGGAGAAGCACCTATCCAAGCACACAATGCAGGTACAATGTTACACCAGCACGCTATATATACCCCATCAGTGGGGAAGCCAACTGGCAGAAGTCCAGCCGGCGGAAGCCCAACCGGCGCAAGTCCAACCGGCAGGAAGCCAACCGGCAGAAGTCCAGCCGGCGGAAGCCCAACCGGCGGAAGTCCAGCCGGCGAAAGCCCAACCGGCGCAAGTCCAACGGGCAGAAGTCCAACCGGCAGGAGTCCAACCGGCGGGGGAGCGTCGCAGCATCGTTCCACCGCGATGCTCCAAGATCCGCGCCAGGAGAAGAATGCCGTAGCATGGTATCACCGCGCCCCCTCAAGTCTCGCGCCGCATCAATCAAGCCCCGATGGGTAGGATGGCAACGACTTACGACCCGCTCCGCCCCCTATGCCGACGCATTTGACTCCGCCAACAACCCCAGTCCGGCCCCTCGGTGGCGAGGCCAACCTCGACTTCGATCTTCGCTCCGGACGACAACCCCGACCCCACGACGAAGTCCGTGGGTGACGAAGCCTTCGCCAAGCCGCCCGATGCCATACCTTCGCAATAAGGCGAACACTACACTTCGAACGCTGAAAAAGCTCACAGGCCGCAGGGACAGAGGGGGCCAAAGGGCTCGGCAACATGGCTTCGGCCCGTGAAGCCCTTCACCATGAGAGGCTCCTGTTGTAGGGGTGGCCCCCACCTAAGCCCAGCAGGCCTGTTAAGAGAGTGTAAGGCCCAGAATGGGACATGTATAGTGACAAAAGTACCCCTGAGGGAAGTACTCATGTGTAAGGGTATGACTGTAAAAGCACTCCCCATGTGGATGTATATATGTAGGACATAGGCCATGGGGAAAGAGCCGAAGCCATTCACTTACTCAACTCTCCACTACCACACACTCTCTCTCTGTTTGGTCTGTAACCACAACACTACCCAAAATACGTCTGGTGTTGGTCTTTGGTGCACTCAAGGTCTGGGGCTGACCCTGAATACGCCTGAGAGCCTGAACACGGTCTCTATGTGCGATCTTGGCACGCTTGAAGCATCTCTCGATCAAATTTCCATCCTTCTGACAGAAGATACAATGATACTTCACCTTCTGAGAGGTAGAAGTAGCATGATGGGGTTTCGCCTTCTGTGAGGTCGAAGTAACAGGTGGAACCACCTTACTGTCAGAAACTCCTTGGACAAAGCCCGCTGACTTGAACTCAACATTTTTGGTTCGGGGCTTGACCTCGATCACACCTGCTGCTATGGGTCTGAGAACAGCAGGTGGATGCTTCCTAACATCCTTAGAAAAATCATATCCTAGACCTTGATTGAATTTGCAAATCTTGGACTGGTCTAGAATAAGATTTAGCTTCTTCTTGCCTCCAACAAATCTCTCAAGAGTGTTCATAAAATACTGACACTCCTGAAAGAGAGAGGTGCAAGAAGAGCAGGGGGAAGACGAGACAGCAAAAGACAAGGGAGTAGAAGAAGAACCAACAGCAAAGGAACGGATGGCTTGTGCACGCACAGCCGCCTCAGGAGGGACAATCCTACTACTAGCCATATTTGGTCCATGTCGCAAGCGTCTCTACCAAACCCTCAGGCTTCTTCCCAACACCAGCACACACATCACAAGCAGATGGTGACTTCTCTAGAAGGTCTTTAGTTAGCTTCACACATTTTTCATCCAATGTAATCAAATCAGATTTTAGTTTTTCACAATTATTGCATGGTGAGCTGACAGGGTCCTTAGAAGCATAATGAGCCAATTTGTTACTGTGATCAATCATTTCTTAAAATTTTTTTGAGGCAGATTCAAGTTCAGTAGTTAATTTAGGACAGTTCATACATGAAGCAATGGGCTCTAGCAGAAAAGCTTGTAACTCAGCAATTTTATGATCTGCCTTCTTTAAGTTCATCTTCAAATTAATGCAGCTTTCACATGATTCAGGAAAATCGAGAAGCATGGTATAAAGACCTCTAAAAGCATTATCCTTATCCCCACATGAGGTGCAAGAAATAGTCTCAACAGTAGTAGATGAAAGAGCAGCTACCCTACTCATCTCTAGTTCAGCAAGAAGACTAACATTCTCCACCTTAAGCAAATCTAGCTCAGAAGACATACTATCATGAGAGGTTCTTAATTTCTCTATATCACCAACAAAGAGGAGCATACATCACATTCGTCACGGGAGGGAGCAAATATAAGTGAAGTAAGCTCCCGTGACAATCGCTCTACTTTCTTCTCCAACTCACTACACTTAGCTCTAGATCTAGCATGAAATTTTTCTAACTTAAGAAAAGCATCATTGAGCTGGTCATAGGAGGGATATACCTCATCGGAGTCGGAGTAGAACTCGCTGTCGCTGATGTCGCCCTCAAGGGCCATGAAGCACATGCCGGTGAAGTCGTCGCCATCCTTGGGATCTTGATCGTCCTTCCTATCGTCGTCACTCCACCCCTCCACCTCGCTGAGGTCGATGTCGTCGAAGGCGGTGAGGACACGGTGGAAGAGCTTCTTGGCTTTGCCAAGGTTGCGAAACTTCTTCTCTTTGCTTGGGGGCTTCTTGTTGCGGTTCTTGTTGGTGTAGTCGTTCTTGCTCGAACCACCTAGTTGTTTTTGCCCTCCAGCTTGGGGCAGTTGGTTCTCTGGGAGCTGCCCTAGATGATCATCATCAATTCACACAGAGCAGCTAGAGAGAAATTCGAAACAGTGTCACCAGAAGATCCAGAGGTAGGACTGGGATTGGTGACCAAAGCCATCGATTGAGACTTCAACTTGCGAGAGACAATGTCAATCTCGTGAGTCTTGAGGCGTGAATAGAACGCATCAAGAGTCAAAGTCGAAAGATCTGTCGTGTCCTTGATGGTGGTCACTTTCATCTCCCAAACACGCAAATCCAAGCCGCAAGCATCTGTCGAGCGTTGTCCAAGTCGGGGTATGCGAGACCGACCGCTCAGAGATTGCTCAAAATCTTATGAAACCTCGCAAAGCACTCATTAAGGACTCTTCAGCGAGCATTTCAAACTTGTTGTGACCTCGCTTGAACTAGTTCTGTCGTACCGTCTTGATTTGGGTGGTGCCCTCATGGTAAGCATCGAGAGTCACCCAAATGTCGAAGGCCGACAAAAGATGAGAGATGCGATCAAACTCGTTTCGGCTCAAACTTTGGATGATGATGTTCCTTTTCTTAGCATTCGCCTCAACATCGGGCATGTTTGCCACATTGATGTTCTCATCGGCAGGAACAACAAAGCGAGTTTTGACCTTTCGCCAAATCGCATAACCCTAAGCCTGTATGTAGCTCTCCATTCGACTCTTTCAGAAGGGATAGTCGATCCCATCGAAGATCGGGGGCTTGGTGGAATACTTGTCTGTTGCCATGGCTCACAGACCGGTTAAGATGTATCGAAAAGAGCTGACTGGCTCTGATACCAATTGTAGGATCAGAAATGGCAACAAATGGGGGGTGAATGGTGCCTTTTAAAATTTGCCCCCAAAGTATTCACACAACATGCTTCTCCTCTCCAATAGCTACAAAAGCAATGAAGAATGAAGGTCATGCTCACTGGAAACCCAGGCACACAAAAAAGAAAACGAGGCAAATAAGACGACAAAGAGAAGCTGCAGCAGAAATCAACTCACAAAACAGCTGGCGGTCGATCGCCATACATGCGCGGTCGGATCGCTTAGCTACGGCCGGTCGATCGCTGCGGTTCAAGACCGGTCTGACCACCGGCTAGATGCCAGTCTGACCGCCATAACACCTCCGATCCGACCGTCATTGTCTGGCCGGTCTGACCGCCAGCACAAGTCCGGTCTAACTGACGACAAACGAGCGGTTTGACCGCTAGGGTTAGCGGTCTGACCGGGGCCGCGAAAACAAAGCACCTAACTGAAGGCTTTTGCATAGATTATACTGAAAATGCAGAGAACAGGGAATCTGTCGAATTGCTACTGATCTTTTCAAGCCATGAAAGCAAGACTTTGATCTAGACAGCACTGAGGCCTCAGGGAACAAGAGAATAGATCAAAATTACAAGAAACCAAATCTTTGACAGAAATCTGAAAACTTGAGCAGTGAGTAAGACTGATTTCCAGATTTCCTTCCGTTCTCAAGTCCTTTGCTCATAAGACTTTGAATCTCGGAAGGAAATGGTCTCATAGCAAGAAGGCATAAATCTGAACCCATCTTCTGAAGAGAAATCGAGAGCATCCATCAGGCTCTGCCTTCAAACCCTAGCATCTGAGAAACAGAGAGAATGAAGAGCCAGACTGAGAGATGAAAAACACATTACATCCTGCAAACGCTCTCGGGAATAAATTGGTCACTTGACCTTGAGACAAATTCCCATCACAGAGCATGAAATAAAGACTACTCTTTACAAGATTTCATCTCAGCATCAAAAGAAACAACAGACAACAGGAATTTGAGCAAACAGAAGAAACAAAGGAAATGAACTCATCACATCTCGGAATAGCTCAAAGATTGAAGCAAAGACATGAATGATTACACAGGGATTACAACCACTCAATACATCCCCATACGCAATTGAGAAGAAATGATACTACATGCTTGCTCACTGAGAAGCATAACACACAGGGCACTCACGCTGCCCTTGCTCTGGACACTTGCCCAGCACTGCCAACTCCCTCACTTCAAATAGAGAGGCTCACATCCTCAAGAGGGAATTCAAGAAGTGCAGGCCAACATCCACTCCAACCTCACATACACATATGAGGCAATAGTCAACACAACCAGGATTTGGAGGGAAAACCACACATTCAACTCCAAACCCTAACCTCCTCCCCTTTTCCACTAACAGGTCTCCAACCCATTATCTTCAACCGAATCCGCTTCTGTTTTGTAGCCTTGCGTATTTTACCGAAATGCCCCTACTGCACCTTCCTGAAAGCTTCCTGTCGTCGCACGACGCACTCCAACATCTCTCGACGTGCCCGACCTCAGCTCCTCCCTGAGCCTAGTCCCGGTCCACCTCGCCGCTGCCCATCGTGTCCACCCAACTCCGACCGACTGGACCTCCGACTCCACCTGAGTCTAGTCCTAGTCTGTTCCGTCGCACACGACCGCAACCGACATCCAACTGTCTGGACCTCCGACTCCTCCCTGAGCCTAGTCCCGGTCCACTCGTCGTCACCCGTCGTGTCCTCCACCGGTAGCTTCAGCTCCGGTTCCTCGTCTCCTGGCTCACAACCACCTCAGCAGCCTCGATCATCTTCGGCATCTCCGACCGTCTGGACCTCAACACCTCCTGTGCCTAGTCCCGGTCCTCCTCGCCTCACCGTGACCTAACTCCAAAGTCCTGCAGCCACACAGATAAGCAAACTGTCACATAGCACCGCACAAAATAGCATAATCAACAATAGCATTAGTAAAAGGTACTCAACCCTGGAATACCCAAAACAAACTCAAACTCTCTAACACAACCGTCAATTACTCATCACAACATGGGGATACCTCCACATGGTCTCTCACAAACCATCTTCAATAACACTCACCAAAATTTAGATCTAAATTGTAATGCAAAGAAAAATAAATTTCATTACTAACCATATCTAGAGCAACCAGGAACGTATGAATCTTCTAAGCTCAATCTCTGCCTCCTCCCACCAAATTAATTGGCCGAAATCACCTAGCTTGCCTCCTGAGCGAAAGAGTGCAGCACCGGCTAGATCTGGATCGAAATGAAGACAAATGCGGTTCTGACCAACGCAATAAATGTCTAGCGGCATTATCACAGACGGTTTTTTATTACAAACCGTCTGTGATACTGAAATATCATAGACAGTTCATCGTTAAGAACCATCTGTGATACTCGTTTTCTCCGACGCCTTCAACACAGACGGTGTCCAAATTAAAACCATCTATGTTAGTGTCGGTCACAGACGGTTTTGTCAAATCATCTGTGATTTGGCGTCTAGTATTAGGCTTTCTATAGTAATGTTTACAACTTAGAAAATGACACGGACTCAAATAAAATAAGCAGAATCAGTATGAAAAGGAAACTTATTGGAAATCCCATCTGGTAGATGCATTGGGACCGACTTAAACGCTAAACTCAATACATATTGAACCAACATATACCCTAAGTTTTGGCTTGCTCTCACATGCCCTAGCTCATGTCTGGCTTAGATTTCTTCTTTGGCTTGGTCTCCTACCTTTCCTCGCGTGACCCATGCACACACGCGCTCACGCGGCCAATGCTACACACGCACCCATGCATGACTTCCACCCTAGGTCCATGCGCCCATACTTATCCATGCACTGCTTGTGCGCCCAGGCGACTATCTCCTCCTTGGCCTTCTTCCCTCTCCTCCCTCCTGGCCACCATGGATGTAGTAGTACTAGGTGCTGTATCATGCATAGCCTCTGTGATTCCAATTTCCAAAACATGGCCTCAGCCTTATGAACAAAAAGGGAACCAACATATTACAACGATAGCCTCAGGACATCACCTTCACACCATCAAAATCTACACTACCTCACCATAATCTACCAATTTAATTACCACTATCAAGTATGGTATCAGCTCACTTCCACAATTCATATAAATATCCATCAAATTCCAAATACTCCAGGAGCACCCAGGCATCAATTTTTGACATGAAGGGAAACTCCAAACTGAAACTAAAGCAATCTATTGGAGGAAATGGGAACTAGGTTTGCTCACCAATGGAGGAGGATGCGATGGCAGAGCCACACTTGAAGTCACTGCTACATTGCCGCCCCCTTGGGCCTTGGCCCTAACTGGCCTCCTGGCCCCTTGCCGTTGTCGGCTTGAAGCTCTTGGCCACTCGGCTGCCCCCTTGAGACCTTGACCACTACTGCTTCGCTGTCGACTATTGCCCCATCCGCCCTGCTACCGACGGTCGGCCTGTGAGTGAGTGAGGTCTGAGGGGGAGGGAAGCAGGGCTGCCTGCCGAATGGCGAATTAGGGATCGAAAGCTTTGGGATAGAGGGCATCGACCGTCGGGGGCATGATTCCATGATGAATGGGCCATTGGGAAAGGGTGGCCTGATCTTTCATGATAGATGGACGATCATAGGTAAATAGCTCTCGATTTACTAGATGCAAATCAAGAATAGGGATAACTAGTGTGGCACTACAATTTATTTAGCATATGCAAAAATGCACCAAAAGCTTCACCATCCAAAATCTGGATAGATTGAGCCGTGAAGATGAGGACGACCGCTAGGAGCAAAACCAAAGAAATATGTTGTTCTTCAACTTCGTGCACACACACACACACACACGTGAATTGTCATGCAACTTCGCACACACGAATTTCACATGGAATACAGGTACACATAAATAGGGATTCACCCCTAAAACCATCTTGGCAATTCTTTAATTCATGATAGATAGTCTCCCGTTACATGGCACATATACCTAGTGCTATAGGCGCTAGCTGCATGTCCGTGCGTTACTACGGATTAGAAAAATGACTATAATTACGTAAGTTAAAAGTTCTAAATAATCCAAAACCATCGTCACCATTGAGTTGTCAAACCATCTCTACTATCACATTTGCTTCGCTTGTCAAGCCTGGATAACACTATCCAGGCGCCACCAAGCCCCAATGTAGCTTTCATGCAATCACCTTTGTGTGTATTGTTGCTGTGTCGTGTACCACATCGGACTTGAGTTACAGCTAGCCATGAATGCCAAGGCGATGCACGCTGCCATTTTGGGTAGGTCACCACTCGCCAATCTCGTGGCCTGCTCGCATTACCACCTTGTCCTTATGCTAGATTAGTCCACCTCCACTGCCTACAGTGAATGTCCATTGCAATCCATTGCAATGGATTAAAAATATAGGTATTACATTACATGCTCTCTCAAAATGACAACTCACTCCTACCACTTATCTTTATTTTCCTGGTGGTTGGTATTTGATTCCTTTTTCTTCCTGACCTCTTCGACTCTTCTCGAAATGAAGGACATTCTAATTAATTTACCAGCTATTTGCAGTTGAAGAGTTGGAATTATACATTATGGAGAACCATGAAAACAAGGAGTATCTTGTTGGAGACAGTTTAGCACTGAAATTGAATTGATAATCATAGGTTACAAAAGAAAATTCTTCATTACAAATTGACTCTTGAAAGGTACAAATAAACATGAGAAATACCTATTGTTGGTGCCATAAAAGATGAAGTTATTTGCCACCAAATTCCTTGTAGAAGACAAAATGGTTAACTTGTTAGGCAATACATTCATACAATCTTGAGTATGTGTTCTACCACATCTACCTACACTCAAATGGGTGTAACAAATTTCCAAACTTCAAAATTACAGTTGCAAATTATTCCTAGTAGCCCAAGGAGGAAAGCTTCAAGAGAGGTGGTTGTATGAAAAATCTCTGCCACAATTCCACCAGTAGTAATTAAAAAGCTAAATGATTACAACATTTAAATACAGAAAAGTAGCATGAGCTATAGTTCTATATCAATTTTCCACACATGCAAATTATTCAGTGAAAGGCTTTTGGCACTTGGTAAGCTTCCAGAAAGACCATTGTTCCAATGAAACCTGAATTGAATACAATTCAAGATGACCAAAAAAACAAGTATCAACCTTATGAGGCCATTGTATACAGGAATAATGACATCCAGAAAGAATTCCCTACAAGAAGCCAAGCATGTTCAAATTCAGGATGGATTGAGGAACTTGGCCCGTGATATTGTTAAAGCTCCCGGTGCCAGTAAGGCAGTAATATTGTTGAAACAGATGCTTCACATTAAACTGACAAAAAGGTAAACAATGGTAAAGAAAATTCTTACAGTAAGGTTAATCCTGCAAGTTTAGAGGAAGTTCAATGTTGCAAGATCTTGCAGTTCCTCAATATTCTGTAAGAAAGATATTTAACTTCAATATCTTACCACTTTGTCAATATATAGCAATCATAAACTCTACAGTGAAAGCATGTCATCGTCTAGGATGCCTCGATACCTGATACGAGTACGGCGATACCGCGATACGATATATTGCAAAAACTATATACGTATTTAAACATTGAAGTGTATTGAAACCCGAGAAGAATGGAAGTGTGAGATAATGAGTGAAGGATGAAGCTTTACCTGAAATTCTCCAATGCCAGGGTACTATTTCTAGCGATGTTTTACTGGATAAGATGGGTATTAAACAGGGTAGTGGGTACTGTGAGATTTCTATTCCATCCTGACAATAAAATTTTAGAAAATTTCAGGAAATCTACAAGATGGGAGTCCATTTAACATCACACAAGAACGGTTAAGGAAATTTAAGTAATATGTATAATACTAACCTAAAGAGACGAGCTTTTTACTAAAACTGTTTGAGATGATGCAACAATGTTAGTGTCTGCACTTTGAGATCCTTGTGCAATTCTTGAGAGTGCACTAACCTAATAGGAGACATATGAGTATATGACCAATTAGATGTGTCACAAGTCCATAAATAAGAAGATATGCCAATTGCCTAATTCTATATAGTGTTAAAACAATCTTCCTTGTGCTTACCATGCGTTCAAAAAGGTTTAGTCCCTCAGTGCTCTGCTCACTCAGTGTGCTCATTGGATCAGTGCTCTGCTCACTGGAATAGTAGAGATGTACAGGATCATTTTACTATTTCAGTTATACAAGAATCAAATAATATAAGGGATATTATCAGTTTATCACACATACCTATTTAACAATTAACAGTCAACTTCAATGCATTTGAGAATTTTTCCAGTTTGTACTTCTTGCTTTCAAGCTTTCCACACAATATAGGCTTTCACAAAGGACTGCATAAATAAGTGGTTGAATGTCAAATGACAAAAAGCACCATCAGAATATAAGAATACAAAAAAATCATGGTCATTACTCATTAGAAGCAATACAACAGCAATCAGATTTCATCTGAACAAGATAGCAGGTTCTCTTCAAACAGGAGAAAGAAAGAGAGGCTGGAAAGAAACCTTCTCAAAAAGGCATTAGAGCATGAAGTATTTTGATTCAGAAGCCAAAAGTACAAATGTACAATACAACTAATGCTATGAAAAAATATTGAAATTTCATATGCATATGGGAATCATCTTTACTACATCTAAATAGATTTATGCAACTATGTTAAGTGTGTACTGAACAAGCACAACTCTATTCCTTGATTCAACAAGCAGAACCTTTCTCCACTATATCTGCACATATAGAGTTATAGACTGATCATATCATCCTACTGAATCTTTATAGTTCTTTCCCAAAATCCAACTAAATCTTTTCCTTCCATTTCAAGCCAACAAAAGGAAAAACATCAAGCATGTGATCTCACGTCATGTCACACAACAGAGCTCTATGTAGCATGAACTAAGAGTAACGTAGGAGCGAAGCAAACCACGCCTAAGAGCAAGAGGGGGTACCCTTGCGAAGTGAGATGTGAACGGGAGGGAAGGCAAGTCACCAATGTGGTCGAAACTAACAGATTGGGATGCAAGCAAATTGATTGCCCCATGCTTTATTGTGAGGACAAAAGTTGGTGTACTTGTATTCCTTGATGGTTTTACCCTTCTTTTTCCCTTTCCCTCTAGCTATTGTTCCAAGTTGATCCATAGGGAGTTCGTATTGGCTTTAGTTGATAGTTTTTAGCTGTGGCTGATGACTTTTGACTGAAAATAAATAATAGTGGGTGAAAGGAGTGGCTTTTAGAAGGAGGAGGCAAGTGGTACAAAAAATGAGGAAGAGATGCATACATGAGACGAAAATGAGAGAAATAGGGTATGTGAAGCACCTATGACCTCTAACTTATCCTCAAAGCGAAGAGTGGAGAAATCACTTCTAGAAACTATATGTTCACATTAACTTTTGGCTCCTCTCCGATACCAATCATCCCCCAAGGTCTCAGGGCTAAGTATGGCCCTTGGGTATAGTAGGGGTGGTGCCGTGGTGCCCAAGAAATAGCTGCCATGGCAATGAAAAACCGGCAGCCAATGGCACGGCCTTCTATAATTTTTCATGCGCAGCACGGATTGAAATCTGGAGGCAAATTCAAATGGCACATAAATGGTTAAAGTGAGAGTGTTATGGCAGATTTTCACGTCATTCAGACAAGAAATGCACCAGGGCAAATGATACAGCGTAATTGTAAGTGTTCATCACTTTCAAGTAACGAGTTCTCCAGGTTTTGAGTGGCAAACATGACACAGCAAACAACTGAACACAAGACAAGTCTAGGAATTTCGCCTTGTTGCACAAGGACAAAAGCGACAGACCCGCTTCTAAAAAGCTCTATGCAAAGGTAAACACCAACCCAATTCCGATTACCTCCCTCCGCTCGGAGTGTACATACTTGAGTCAAGGTACAATAAAGAGAAGGTCGAGCAAATAACTTAAAGGAAAAGACATATATCTTAATTACTCTTTCGTATATGTCTATCTCTATATTCATAAGCAGTGCCATCATCACCTCCTGTACCTACAACATCTAGTGCATCAGTTGGCGAGGTGCACGGGGACGCTCGGGAGTCTTTGATGGGCTTGCCCTAAAATATCAATAAGGCAAGACCACTTCTGGTTCCAAGACGTGATCTTGAAAGATCCACCTAGGCTGCAATGCAATGCTAGACATGACAAGTACATCCATTAAAGTAAAAATGAACAATGAAACTTGGACAAATATGTGGAGTCCTGAAATTTGGCTTATCCTAGGCAGAAATGTTGGATTGACTGGTGCAATGGTAGTGTTCGATGGCAGCACCCTAACTGGATAATATCCAAGCACAGTTCCTGACAGATTTAGAGCAGCCCTTGCATGCTCTACAAAATGGCAGTTTTTTAACCAATGGATAATTGGCCTAAGACTGTTTAGTTATCATTCAACCACGTACCCTCATCAGTAAACTGTATAAAAAGCAAAATGAGGAACTGAATTTGGGTCCCGACACATACGACAGTCCACTACCATCAAAAAGAAAAAAAATCAAGATTACGCACAGTGGCTTCAGAAAACATATAGGGAAATTAATAAATTGACATGCCCGCAATTGACAACTAGTGCCACCAATTGCTCTTCAGTGACCTGAACACCAAGAAAGATATAAGCCACTAACCACTACATACAATTGCCGGTTTGCAAATAGATGAAAGTAAAAAAGACCAGAAGATTGTTTCACACAATACAACAGCGGATAAACAACAAACAGCAGAAGCTAACATAAATATGGAGTTTAACAGGCTCCACAAGTTAGGTTTATAAGCATTATAAAATACAAAAGGCCGCAGCAGCCGGGTGGAAAATAAATAAATAAGTGCTGAATGTCAGATTAACCTTACAGTACACAGGAAAAAAGACATGCAAAGTCCTCAGCAGCACCCTAAAGCCATAGTAGAACACAGACACTGGAGGCAGCATCCTTACCAAAAACAAAAATCAAACCTGCCCTTGTTGCACAGTGTCTTCAAGGGAAGTTACAATCGGAAGACTTTGTCCGCACATCTTAATAAAGCCTCGACTTGCATACAGAGTAGTGATCAATTGACATCTTACTAACTGTACTAATGTGTCATAAACTTAATAAATATAATGTAGACCGCATTAAGGATTACACTACATACTCTAGTACAAAGCAAAATCATGTATCTTTGCCGTTAAAATAAAACAGGAAACTTCCAAATACCATTTAAGAACTCACAGTTGAAGGAGAGATGGAGAGTGAAATCGGCCTCCTTTGGCGTCGGCATGACGGCCTTCAACTGGATGCGCGGCCTCTTGTGTCGGATGAGGCCGACTCGCAGAGATTACAACCCATCGTCGGCAACGAGCGATGAGCAGCAGACGCGTTGAATGGGCCCAAATCGACGAGATAACCATAGCGCACATGACGGGAGGGCCAACGAGGATGAGGGGCACGGTTGCGGCGTGAGAGGACGACGATGGTGGCAAGTGAAAGTACGATTATGTCCCTATCCGATGGATGGTTGGATGCGGTGGAGGTGTCAGCACCTCCCACATCTCCAGATGGACCGAACCACTGCTCTTTTCTGTCACAGACGGTTCTAAACTAGAACCGTTTGTATTAAGCCCTTTCCTGCCACACACTGCAGTTATTACCTACACCAACCAGCATGCACTGTAATAAGACCAATTATCAGTATTTCTTTACAACAGCGCAATGAATAACTCTACATCAACTAGCAGGCACTGTAATAAGACCAATTATCAGTATTTCTTTACAACAGCCCAATGAACATAGAGATACATATGTATGACACTCATTCTCAAAATTCACCTATATATCACACATTTTCACATATACATAAATGTAAATTCACAAAATACATCACACATATGCATTGTTATATACATAAATGAAAATTTATAAATACATCACACGCATGCATTGTTATATACATAAATGCAAATGCACACATATACATCACATACATGCATTGTTATATACATAAACGCAAATGCCTACATATATATCGCACTTTCTCATTCCACTTGCTTATTTCCTTTAAAAATTAGCCCTTCATGATGATCAATGCGTATGTAACTAGTTTCGTCACGTTGTTCATCGTCGACCCTTATGCCATTTTCAAAAGGAGGTAACTCGTCAAATTGATTGTATTCGTCCTCATCCACTACATTCTCTACTCCAACAATTTTCCTTTTTCCATGAAGAACTACATGGCACTTCTTATTTGCCAGATCGGTTACATAGAACCAGAATGGTTCGAGCTAAATAAGCACGATAATGAGTCCAGGTCACTCACTTATGCTCGAATTCCATCCCATTTTGTTTGGCACTCAACTGAGAGGTGTTGAGCTAAGAGGAAACGTGGCAACCGAATAGGTCGGATTATGTATGTCCATCCCTCGGCTGATGAACGGTACTATCTACGAACTTGAACAACTTGGTTACCGAGTACGAATGATTTGTCTTTGTATCCGACATGTTGGAGGTCCATAGTAGTGACACCGTACTTGTCAACCTTCACCTGTGGGAGATGCACACTACGGCACCGAAATAAGGGGATCTTGAAAACCATTTAGTCGAGCTCCCAAATCTCTTTTATGAACCCATAGTACGAGTTTCACAACCCATCGGTACTGAGTGCATCTATGCAGACACCGCTGTTCTATTTAGTGCTCTTTACATCCTAAATCTGTGTATAGAATGTGTACACATTTATGTCATATCCTTGCCATGTCACAACTATAAATGTTGGCTCTTTTGCCAACCATGTTAGCATCTCACTTGGCGAGCTCATAGCAATTTGCTACTTCAACCATTGGTTGAACTGACTGTTGTGTTGCCTCATGATCCAAACATCCGGCCGCTCCGGATTCTGTTACCGAAGCACATCCTTATGCTAGTCGACATAAGGCGCCACTTCAGTCATGTGTTGCAAGACCGTGAAATGGGCTTGAGCATACGCGGCCATATCTGGAGTCATTACTTTCCTTCCGATAGTTCCGATACCCTTGAACCTCCCCTCATGACGAGATTGAGGCACACCTATCGGTTGAATCTGAGCCATATAATCGATATAAAACACAATGACCTCTTCGCTTGCATAACCTTTGACGATGCTGCCCTCCGACCGAGATCGATTCCGTACATAGGACTTGAGAATTCCCATGAACCTCTCAAATCGGTACATGCTACGTAAGAATACGGGCCCGCACATTTTTATCTCCCACACAACGTGAACAATGAGATGGACCATGATATCGAAAAACGAAGGAGGGAAATACATCTCAAAATAACATAGAGTCATCACCACCTCGTCCTGCGGAGCATCTAGTCCCTTGGGATCAATGACCTTCTCACCAATTGTGTTAAAGAAATAACATAGCCCATGATTGTCTCTTGGATTTTGATCGGTAAAATATTTCTAATTGCAATAGGGAGCATCTGTGTCATCAGCACATGACAATCATGAGACTTCATGCCATTTAACTTCAAATCTTGCATCGAAATAATTTTCTTCATGTTGCTGGAATAACCAAACGGAACTTTGAGACCATGTAAGCACTGGCACAATTATGTTTTCTTGGCCTTGGACAAAGTGTAACACGCAAGGGAAGGTACATTCTTCCATTATCTGTTTTTGTCGGTGCTAACTCAGGCCTGATGTCCATATCAGCCAAGTCAAGCTGTGCGTTGACGCTGTCCTTTGTTTTATCACGAATGTTCAGTAAGAGACCAATCAAGTTGTCACATACATTCGTTTCTACGTGCATGACGTCGATGCAATGTCGAACATCTAGGTACTCCCAATAAGGTAAGTCCCAAAATATTGATCTCTTCTTCCAGATGTTCTTCTCATGAGCCCTCAATTTACGTCCCTTTCTGAGGACAACATCTAAATCCTTGGAGCTTAAATGCCTTGGAGTTGAACCGTCCTCCTTCTCTCCGTCAAATTGTTTCTTCATCTTGCGGTATGGGTGAGCCCTCCGAAGGAACCGATACGGTTTTGCGTGAGTGTTTCAGCCACACACTCCCAGTACCATCTAAATAGTGAGTACAAGCTTTGGCACCTTTTGTACTTTGGCCGACAGGTTACCAAGGGCAATATAATCATTTATGGTGCAGAACAATAAGGAGCACAAAGTGAAGTTCTCTCGTTTGTATGCATCCCATACCTGTACCCCTTCGTTCCATAGTACTTTTAGATTTTCCACCAACGGTGCTAGGTACACATCAATATCATTCCCAAATTGCTTTGGCCCTTGGATAAGTATCGACAACAAAATATACTTTCGCTTCATACACAACCAAGGAGGAAGGTTATAGATGCAGAGAGTCTCGGGCCACGTGCTATGTCGGCTGCTCATGCTACTGAAAGGATTCATTTCATCTGTACTCAGTCCAAACGTTATATTCCTTGGTTTTGCACCGAAGTCTGCAAAACTCCTATCGATATTTTTCCACTGGGTGGAATCAGTAAGGTGTCTTAGCATTCCATCCTTCTTGCGCTCCTCCGAGTGCCAACGTAGCAGCTTTGCCTCCTTTGGATTTGCAAAAAACCTTTTCAAACGGGGAATTATTGGAAAATACCATGCCACCTTAGCAGGAAGTCCTTTCTTCACCTCTGTTGCCTCGCCGTCATCTGATTGATTGTTACGTTTGTATCAGGATGCGTTGCACACCGGACATACATGCATGTTCGCATACTTTTTATGGTAGAGGATACAGTCGTTCGGACATACATGTATTCTTTCTACTTCCATTCTCAATGGACAAAGAACCTTCTTGGCTTTATACGTGGTTTTAGGCAACTCATTTCCCTCCGGAAGTATGTTCGCTAAAAGACCTAGCAGCGCCGTGAAACTCTTGTCGGACCAACCATTGCTTGCCTTCAATTTCAACAGTTCAAGCACGGCTGACAATCTCGTGTATTTTGACCTGCAGCACGTGAACAAAGGTTTCTCCGAATCCTCCATCAAGCCCCAGAATTTAACATACTATCTCTCATCATAGTTCTCTTCTACATCGGGAAGCATCTGATCCAGATTGTCATCGTGCAACCTATCCGAATCTAAACAACAATCGACATCATCCGGCGGCATATCATCCACTTCACCGGCGATGTCATCCGGCGGCATATCATTCACTTCACCGGCGATGTCATCCGGCGGCATATCATTGACTTCGCCATGACTGGTCCAACACGTATAACCCTTTTTGAAACCCCTCCGAATCAAGTGCGCTTCAATTTGCTCTCGGTTCTTAAACATCTTTAAATTCTCGCAGTCATTGTATGGACAGTACATATATTTCACCCCCTTATTCAACATATCCTCCTCGGTAGCTCTTGTAAAAGCAGACACGCCATTAATGTACTCTTTACTCACACGGTTCGCGGCATAGATCCAGCTTCGGTCCTACGTTATATATATATATATAACAACTTAGTATTAAAAATTAAATTTATTAATTATTACTACATATTACCATATGCATTAAGGCTTTGCTAGCTTAATTCATATTATAAACACAACAGCTATTTCCCCAGCAATCATTGAAGATATATAACCAACAATTTTGACAAATTTGGCCTCCCACATGACGGGAACTGATCATGTATGGTCAAGTAGATACAAACCATCTTCAATAACACTCGCCAAAACTTAGATCTAAATTGTAATGTAAAGAAAAATAAATTTCATTGCTAACCATATCTAGAGCAACCATGAACGTATGAATCTTCAAAGCTGAATCTCTGCCTCGTCCCACCAAATGAATTGGCCTAAAATTGCCTAGCTTGCCTCCTGAGCGAAAGAGTGCAGCACCGGCTAGATCTGGATCGAAATGAAGACAGATATGGTTCTGAGTGGTGCAATAAATATGTAGTAGGATTATCACAGACAGTTTTTAATAAAAAAACCGTCTGTGATAATTCCAGATTATCACATATGGTTTTAAATAAAAACCGTCTATAATACTGGAATATCACAAACGGTTCATCGGTAAGAACTGTCTGTGATACTCCTTTTCTCCGACGCCATCAACACATATGGTGTCCAAATTAAAACCGTCTGTGTTAGTGTCAGTCACAGACGGTTTGACAAAACCGTCTGTGATTTGGCGTTTAGTATTAGGCTTCCTGTAGTAGTGGGTCATTGTAGATGGTTCGTAACCTATCAGAGATGGTTTCTCAACCATCTGATTTATTGTGTATGTGATAATAGGTGGTTATCACAGACAACACCCAAACCGTTTATGATAAGTCTCAACACGGACAGTTTTTTTTAAAAAAACATCTATAATAAGTTACAATACAACCAGTTTTATTTTGAACCATTTGTGATATGTTAGATATCATATATGGTTTTAGAAAATAACTGTCTGTGTTGTTAATTACCACAAAGGCTAATAAAAAATAGTCGTCTATGATGGTTTTTTGTATAGCTAAAAAAATTTTGTTTTCAGCTAGTCTCAAGACATCTTAGCCATGATCTTTGAAAACAAGCAAGCAGATCATAGATAATTGCAGATCTTATAACACACTATAATTATTACACATATCTCACAAATGAATTACAACTAAATACGTTACAATTGAATGAATTCCAATTGAATCAAATATTTGAACATCTATTAATTGTTGTCACCAGAGTTGAACTCTCTCTTCGGGTCAATGACTTCCGTTATCAAGAAGATAGAGCGCATCCCCAAACGTCAAAGAGTTTGTTAAGATTGAATGTACTTGATTTAATCGTCATGCCCGGTCGTTAGGAGGAGTAATCTCGTAAACTAAACAACATAAAGTCACAACTCATAATGTCTTTTTGATTTAGATGGATGATGCCCCATATTTCATGGTAACACTAATATAGTTTCGCACACCCCACAATTTAAATGAGTTAGAGACAAAATTAAATCCCATATCACACTTGATAGCTAGAACTATATCAATCAGAGTAGTAGTTTTAAAACACCCTTCCAATGAGGCCTTGTAGCATAATATATACCAAGATGAAAAAAAAGAGAACCAGTTATCCATAAATTCTTTTGGAAAGTAGTCAGTCTGCTCATGTTAGTATTTCTCAATAACTACAAGAGAAATATTAAAGCACTGTACACTTGGGCTTCAAAGGGAACGAAGCAAATCACACACTCCAGTGTGTCAGGTTCTATGAAGTAGGTCATAGCCGATGTCTCTTCCTCCTCATCATGCTGCGTGTTTGGCTTGATTGATATCTTAAGCATACTCGCTACTTTCTTCACGACTATCCGTCAATTTCTTTGCACTCTTTTTCTTCATCTCTAGTCCTAAGAAGCAGGTGGATAATCACAAAGAAGGCGGTGAAATACACACGTAAGACAGCAACAAAGCCCAACACGCAACATAATAAGGAGGAAGAGACAGTAGTCATGATTTACTTCATAGAACCTGACACACTGGAGTGTGTGATTTGCTTCATATCCTTTGAAGCACCAATGTAGTGCTTTAATATTCCTCTTGTAGTTGTTGAAAAATACCAACATGAGCAGTTCAACTGCTTTATAGAAGAATTTATAGATAACTGGTTCTCTTTTTCTCATCTTGGCATATATTATTACTATAAGATCTTATTAGAATGGTGTTTTAAAACAACTACTACTCCAACTGACAGTTTTAACTGTCAAGTGTGATATTAGATCTGACTTTGTCTCTAACTCATTTAAATTATGGGGTGTGCAAGACTATGTTCATGTTACCATGAAATATGTGGGCATCATCCATGTAAATAAAAAAAGTAAGTTGCGAGTTGTAACTTTATGTAGTGTAGTTTACTACCTCAGTGTCAAAGAGAAGTCTGTTCTCCGATCTCGAAGGACCTCTATGATGGTCATCGGGCACATTCGGCGAAGATTGTGTGGGCACCATCTCCAGTGTTAGTTGCACTCTATTTTCAACGAACATCATTTTCCTTAGAAACTATAAAGCATACATGCATGTATGCGCATACATTGGCATTAATTGAAAAACGACACTAATACTACAATCTAAGCATAGCAAATTGAATCACACTAGTATACTTCTATACTTAAAATTGATTAATCAATCATATAGAATTTCATAACTTGAAGGACATGCTGACATAAAGAAAACCCTATTCATACTAATGTTTATTGGCCTATGATTCTAGTTTAGGAAAACTAGTAAATTCATATAGAATTTCATTTATCAAGTTCTATTCTCTATGCATGTCAAATATTTCGTTTTTACTTGCCTTTTATTAACAAAGGAATCCTACATGAATTACCACATGGCAGTTTATTTGGATCACCTATGAAAATGTAGCATCACACTCATGCACATATCAACCATTCATACATGTCATGGTACTTACATAAGTATGGAAATGCACACCTTGAGCTACAGCGACGGGGAGCTGAGGAGGAGGCAATGGTGACGGGGAGCCGAGGAGGATGCGGCAGCGACTAGGAGCTTGGAGGAGGAGCAATGTGAAGGGGAGCCGAGGAGGAGGCAACGACGACGGGGAGCTGAGGAGGAGGCGGCGGTGTAGGAGGTGGAGAAAGGGGGAGATAAGAAGGCGCGTGGGTTGTTGGAAAACCTAAGTGTGTGTAGGAGTACAGTGAGTTAGGTTTTCGTCCCTATATATATAGAAGATTATCACATACGATTTTTAAAAATAATCATCTGTGATATGTAGGATATTACATATGATTTTTATTACGAACCGTCTGTTATGTATCACAGACGGTTTTTTATTAAGAACCGTCTGTGATAATTCGAGATATCACAAATGGTTTTTAATACGAACCGTCTGTGATACATCACAGATAGTTCTTAAGAAGACTGTCTGTGATAATTATGTATCACAGACAGTTTTAGACATCGCTAGTAACAAAGACAATCGTGCTTGTAAAACCGTCTGTAATAATTACAACACTGACAGATTTTGGGAAATTGTCTGTGATAAGGTGTCTAATAGTCTTCTCTGAGGTAGTGGTCCATCCTCGTGTGAAAATTTTGGGAGTTAAAAAGGAGCAGAACTAGGATGGATTTTTGTCCTCTTTTTCTTGTTTTCGTTTTTCTGCTTTCTTGTAACAAACCAGTGGATTCTAATAATAGAAATCGGAAGAGTTTCCCCTTTTGTTATTCAAAAAATATTTATAATTGTACTGAAGGAAAAAATCAAGTTGCTGATATTCAAAGTTTCCATCTTTATCCATGATTGAAAAAATCTGTTATAGACACTATGCAGTATATTCAACTTGTTGATATGTTTCTGCAGTCTTCTAAAAGTTTTGTGCTACTAACTAAACTTCAACTGATGTTAGGTTGGTTGCCATTGTAGATGGAAGTTGACTCATATTCAGCCTTTCAAGGTAAATTATGTGGATATAAGGATTATGCTGAACAAAACTGAAATGGATTGCCATTGTAGAAGTGTGTTCGACTTAGACATTTCGAAAGCTAAGCTCACATGAAGCGCTAAAATTAACTAACTAATTGGCTACTTAACTATCACGCACTAAGCTTAGGTGATAGCAAGACCGTGGTCAGGTCTTTATTTTTTTCTTTCCTTGGTGCCGCCTACATCTTCTTCTTCGCCTCTGGTCACCATTGCCATTGGATTCTGGCAGATCTAGAGCCTCTCTGCCGTCCTTGACCTTCTCCCTCTCTGGTTCCACCACAGTCCTCCTGAGCATCGCCATGCATTGCCAAATCTATCAGTTGTGGTTCGAGCTTGCTGCTGCTTTGTGGATGCTATTGCTTGGCCATCCCCTAACCACCCATGGGCCCCATCGGCGTGGCCGTCTGGGCCTAGTCATGGCCACGTGTGGTGCACACGACGGCCGTGTGGGGGCGAGCGGTTCGGTGAGCAACAAGTCAGTGTCTATGGTGGCATGGTAGTCATCCTCATCGGCATGGCTGGCTGGTCCTGGTCTCAGCAGCACATGGTGTACGCATGGCTGGCTGGGCCTGGCCACGGCCGCACGAGAGTGAACGGCTAGCTACTTGGTAGCGGCGCATGCCGACACAGGTTGGGTGTTATTGTCAACTCGACTGGACGCACTACAAGCTTAGTTCTTGTCACTTTGATGATGTGTGTCATGGTGAAGTCAGAGCAGTTGCGTCGCGGGTTTGTGATGGGTGGAAACGATGATATGCGGCACGTGTCACAGTGCTGTGTTTGGCTCCTAGGTGGTGATGGCATCAGTGGTTTGGTGGTCTTGGGTTAGCTCAGGCCCAGCCTGGCTTAGGTGTTGTTCTCAGTTCTCGTCATAGTTGAGGCTTCGCTTCAGGCATTTCCTTGGACGCTTCAATGATGTTTGTTGTGACGAAGTCGGAGCTACTGCGTCGGGGTGTGCAACGAGTGGCGACGAGCGTCGGGGCGCGTCGGTGGCAATGGCTTCAGACCTTCAGTGTTCTTGGGTGAGATCAAGCCCAGCCCGGGCTTGGGCATCACGGATGGCTTGGCTGAGGCATCACTTTAGGCGTTGCCTTAGACGCTTTAGCGATGCTTATTACGGCAAACTTGGAGCTACCGTGTCGTGGGTGCATGATGGGGCGACGATGATGACATGCGACGAGCGTTGTGGCAGGATTTCAGGCCACGCAGGTGACGACGGCTTTCACGGCTAGGGGCAATCTCGGGACCAACACGGTTGGCACGTCAAGTGGTGTGCCTTGTGTATCGGCTAGGCACAGGTCATAGCGTGGGCATGACAAGTGGAGATGATGACTCGTGACGTACAACATCAGTGGATGGCGCACGTTGGGCAGTTCTTGGTGGTGCTTGCGGAGTGGTGGTCACCGACGGCGTAAGTGGAGGAGCCACTCCCTCTCCCTATCTAAGGAGTGTCGTTGTTGTTGCTTCACAAGGTGCTTGCCTTTTGAATGCAGTAGATATATACTTGGTAAGAGTCTGTCATGATCCCAACTGGATGAACACAAATCAACACCGAGGGCAAGATCAAGGAAGCTAATCAGATGCAAAATACAAGTGCTTGTATGATACCTTTGGCCTCATCTGAATGCCAAGCATCGGCCGGTTGGAAACCACCTGAGCAGCACCACTACCTTGGAGATTGCCCGTGCATGTGCCAGTATCCCATGTTATTTGCAATCTCTTGATGCCCAATGCCAGTTGACCCTCCACAAGATTACTTAATTCATTTTATTCCAACTGAAAGCTATTCATTCCCACTACGCTTCTGCTGCACACTTCTGAATCTGATTTATTGAGGCAATGTAAAATCATCTTGTCGCATTCTGAAAACTGTATGTTGTGCACGACATAAGTTGATGCAGTTGGAGCCTTAGGGATAGCATCAAAAACAAATGCATGCCTTTTAGCAAGAGGAGATAAATTCTTCTTGATAATTTCTATGTCAACATTCGCAGGTCTGATATCCAAGAATACCATAATTAGACAAGCAGCCTTTGCACCTTCAACTTCGCATTGCTTAATGCATTCCTCTATCTCAGCAACTTCTTGTTTTCACCGGTAGAGTTGTGCCTATTTTTGATGTTTCTTCAGACTTCTCCACACAATCAGGAGCAGGAGCACTCATCTTTCTTTGCAAAGAACTTAGCATGCGCCGAAGAGAGTGAATTTCCTCATCTTTCATTGCATTGGAACTATTCAGTTCCTTCAGCTCTGACATTGCCTCAATATGATGCTCTTGATTTTTCTTCTGAATTTCTGAAAGTTGT
This sequence comes from Dendrocalamus sinicus, assembly GCA_036346575.1. Taxonomy (NCBI): domain Eukaryota; kingdom Viridiplantae; phylum Streptophyta; class Magnoliopsida; order Poales; family Poaceae; genus Dendrocalamus; species Dendrocalamus sinicus. The sequence continues at coordinate 19,195,315 of CM070645.1, forward strand.
TGCTCTGTATCTTTGTAGCTTGGAAGGACAGATGCATACTCTTCTAACAAAATATTCTCCTCGCCTTCAAATCCATTTGCTCCTAGTTGTTCCCGCACCATTCTGACTTGTTTGTTCTGAATCTTCTTCCTGAGAAGGAACGCCTTTAGACTCTTAGGATAAATCCACTACAACACAGTTTTGGGTCTCAAGAGCGTGCATTTTTTCTATGAACTTGGCAAGTTCGCTGTAGACTTCGGTCATTTCTTCAGCCAAGGCATCCTCTTCGATCACCATAGCCACTGCATTGCTACCTTGAGGAGGCTAGAGAGGAGGCATGTTCCTCTTCAGCTGAACGAGTGACTTGTAGTGTAGGCCTAGAGCTTCAATGTCTCTCGATGTGATATTCTGGCAGTTACTAATGTCCAACACTCCTAACACGAGAAGGCCTTCTACATACTTCTCCACAACCTGACCTGAAATCTCACTCATCGGAATTTGGACATTGAGCAACTTTCCAGAGTTCTGAATACGGAGGATAAAATCTTCCATTGCACCTGGGTCATCTCCCCGTGGCTTCATTCTACAACACGGTAGGATGGTCAATACTGTTGAGACATCTAGCTCTATCAATCGCTTGCTCAGCACTAAGAGAAGATTATATACCAGATCGCTTGGAACAACATCGAATATGCATAGATAACAGAACATTAAGGTAAGATTTCTCAGAGATAGACCATATTCTTTTGAGTACTCATCCTCAAATGACTTTGCAAGAGAAACAAGGATCTTAGCAATGAAGTCCATACCAACCAAGCATGCCATACCTGCAATAAGGGCTGCAAATGTAGAAGCATAGTGTTCACTGCCACGAGGTCCTCGAGAATAACTTGCCAAAACTTCATCACCAATTATCTAACAGCCAACATTTTGTGGAATTGAGTGGAAAAGTGCAGCAATTTCCTGAGTAATAGACTCCACATTTGACTCCGAGAGCCTGTTGAGAAGTCCTCTCACTCTCCGGCGCATCTGAAAGATCTCTTCTGATTATGAATGATACTTTGCTTTTGATTCTGTGGGTAGTTCAACCACGTTAGGCTCTCCATCCTCAGACTCATGAACTACTCCATCATTCTCTTCAGCCATTTCCACACCTCCATTGCTTCCCACGTCGGTGACCAAGGAGGGTGTCAGCATAGTCCCCAGCGGTGGCTTGTCTTCCGATAGAGTGTGCGTCTTCATTGACATTCATCAAACATCTACCATGCACTGGGCGGCTGCGCCTCCACTCACAATAGAGGAGCGGTAGTGGCCGTGCCAATAGTGGGCTGGTCCACCTCGGCGATGGTTGCATTGGAAGGTGTCGTAGAAGAGGTAGACCATCCAAGCATTTAGTTCAACATCTCAGTCGTCTTGGTCACCATCCTGATGCACCTCTCTAATCTCTGCTCATCGGACATGGCGTCCGATTCCCAGCCCATCGAAGGCAGTGAGCTTCGCTTTGGTACGAGCTCATTGACGCCAGTCGAGTGCGTGTTGGGCGGTGAGGAATCTGGAGCCGCGACGACAACCTCAGGGATGCACACGGTGGCCACCGCATCACGCCATGCAGTCATAATGGGAGCGGGCTCTGGTGTCGATTGCACCAACTGGATGTCAAGGACGCAGTAGCTGTCGTAGATGCACCAGCCATGCAAAGCATCTTGAGCTTGCACAGCTTTGTGCCATGATCGGAGCTAGACCACGGCCTCCACAAGTGCAACTCTCTGGGACAAGGTCATCTCCTCCACGCCATACACATCAAAGATCCGGTGTAGCAACTACTTCGTCACTGAATAGTGCACACGGCTCACGGTGACGCAAAGAACACCTCCGGAGAACACCTCTAGAGTGCTCCATATTTCATTGAACACTTGGTAGGCGGCCTTGCCCAAATCCGGCCGCTGGCTGCACCTACTACCACCAAGGATCTCTCACGCCATCTTCTTGCTAGGAACATCACGAATCGATTGCTCTGATATCATATTGTCACAATCCCAACTGGATGAACACAAATCAACACCAAGGGCAAGATCAAGGTAGCCAGTCAGACGCAAAATACAAGTGTTTGAGGGTATAAACTAAGAGAGATAGGAAGCAAGACTGGGAGGAGCAAATCTGGACTGGGAGTTGAAAGAAGAGGAGCTAGGAATCAGTGAAAAGGAATTAGGGGAAAGGCCGAAAGGGGAACAGCACTAAGGAGGAAGAAGAGCCAGACGAAGCCTTCGGTTCTTGGTTGTTCGATGCCCCTGATGCTACTGTGGATGCCTCATATATTGCGCATTGTTCCCTTTGGACTCGGCCCAATCGCCAAGGCCCAGGACTCAGCCCATAGCCAGTCCGTGACAGAGTCCCAGTTGGGGGCTCAGTGTTGGCATCCCTTCTACGTTGGAGTTGTTAGTGTTGGTATCCTGGTGTTTTTCCCCTTCAAGAGTCGGTATAATTCTCTTCTCCTTGCAATAAATAGCAGAGCTCCTGTCTTTGGTTTAAAAACATAATAAGACCGTGAAAGCAGAGAATTAACGAAGCTTGAGCATCGACAATAAGCATGTAGCATCAGCCACGGCGACATGCAACCACAATCAGCAAGCCGTTGCCAAGGCGATACGCACGAAAATCAGAAGAAGGCCTTGGTAATAAATGAAAGCCTCGAGTAGTATTTTTTTTAAAAAAAAACAAAGGTCAAAAGGCTTAACTAGGAACATGATGGCGAAACTATGAAAGGCATGGAGTCATTCCAGAATTCGATTGGCTTTGGCATAGCAACAGCCAGGGAGCGATGAGCACGTGTACTTCGGAAAAAGGAGAAAAGAAATAAGAGCGTGTAGAATTATGTTTGTTTCGTCGAGATGGGAGTTGAGATCTCCGGAACCTGCATTTGTTTCGACCTCTGGTAGTCAGGGTCACCGATCTTGGGTTTCAGCTAGGGCTGGATCCAAGAGCTCAGCATGGGCTTTAGATAACGGAATAAGTGGTTGACTGGATCACGCCTTGTCCACAAGACCACAACATGAACTCCGTTCGTAAGTCATCTGTTTCGAGCCCATACGGTTCTCCCAATTTTCTTCTATCCTAGTGTGAGCAAGGCATCAAATACCCCAAAGAAAACCAAGCACGAGAGAGCAAACTTGAGACGCTTGAACTTCGTCTCGACTTGGTGGATCCAAATAAAGCCTTTGCCTAAAGGAAATCCAGCGTCTGTAGAGTATCCAGCGTTGACATGTTGGACCTGTAAGCCACAACGAACTTGAATTGTTCACCCCATTCATTTCATCTTATTTTTCACTATTCATAAAATTTATCATTTTTTGAACTTTTGATTTTTTTGAGTTTTTTACCGATTCTTTTCTGTATTTATTTACATTGTCCGTGATGAGCTAACATATTTTTTTATTTTTAAATTTTTTAAATTTAACTACACCAAATAAGCCACCTTCCGCTACAGTGTAATTTCAACTATAAGCTATTATTTTTCAACCCAACCGAGCAGGGATAAAACGGTGTGCACGAAATATTCAGTGTTTCCTTTCAGAAAAAGGAAAAATATGCAGGGCTCAAATCAGACCGGCAAAGTTGAGCGACAGGAGGATAGAAAGAACTAAAGATCATAGTAACTCAAACTGAACCTCGAGAAAAACCAGAAAGAAACGGTGTAGAAAGTCCGTACTACACATCGCAGATATCACAACATCACACAGAATTGCGAATACTATGATAAAACCAAATAAGCTTCTGGCCTAATCCAGGTTTCCACCACAGAAACAATAGCATCACAAGCAGCACCTGCCCCATTCTGCCACCCCCAGTCCTTCCAACACACTTCATTCCAAGATGTAATTTTCTTGCTAATTGTCCACAATTCCACATAGTTCGACACGCAGTTTCCATGGTACGTAAGACACAAGAGACCATTACAGAATATCAAGAGATTGACAGGACAGAGGCGCACGACATGAAACGGATGACAGCGAGAACCTGCTAATATGGACAACTCTCCTAACGTCTCAGAGATTTCTCGGTTGGAAACAATAATTAGAGGACTAGTTTAGCAAGGTGCCTGCAAGCCTCCCCATGCACCGACAGTCTTTCTAAAGACCCAGCATAGCCCTGTTTGTTGCGGCTTCCCTCTCCGCTGAAACCACCGGCCCAGATGGTGTTGGAGATTTCATGGACAGTGGTACTACTACATTAGGAGTAGCTATAGCAGCTTGCCCGGCCGTCATCACACTCTTGGATGACAAGTCACGGTTTGAAACCATGGTTGCTACACGAAGAATGCCCATTTCTTGTGTGCTGCTACCAGCAATAGCTGCAGTGATGGTGACAGTCCCCTGGGAGGGCCCAGAGGGCTTGACAGCATTTTTGGGTTTCTTGGCCCGACGACGCTTTTCAGAAGGGACTGGCAAAGCTTCAGGGGTGGCATTGTCACCACTCAACAAACCCTTTCGATGCACAGAACAGAAATCCATCCCCCATTTTGCGCTCGTGTTGCATCCTTGGAACTGGCACCGACTGCCCCCACCATGCCTAATGCAGAAATCTGTCCGTCCTTGTGCACTCTTTGTACATCCTTCATATTTGCACCGCCTTCCCCCACCATGCCTGATGCAGAAGTCTGTGTTCCCTTGTGCACCCTTCCCACACCCTTCGAATTTGCATCTCTTGCCACCACCATGCCTAACACAGCAGTCACTGCGGCCTTCGCCACATGCCGCATTTGGGCATCCAGGAACAGTGCACCGCTTCCCTCCTCCATGGCCAATGCATAGAGGTGTGCCTCCATGTGCAGCCTTGGTACAGCCCCGTACCATGCAGCCCTTTGTACCACCACTATGTAACTTACAGTACAACGTCTTCCCCTGGGCCTGCCTGCTGCAGTTCTCGTGCTTGCAAAGTGTGTCTGCCCCACGGAAGATAAATTGCCCTGTCTCACCCTGAGCGTTCCCAGAACTATCCTTCCCAGGTTCATTACACTGGCTGCCTTTAACAGGGGACATGCATAAATCTGAGCTCTTACGTGCACTCTGGAGGTGACTAAGCTGTTGGCATGGACGCCCTCCGCTGTGCCTATTGCAGTACACTACCCTTCCATCAACAACCTCATTGCAACCAGGTTCCTGGCAACATTTCCTGTCTATTTTACAACAAAGCAACAAGAAAGATATAAATATAAATATGAAGAATGACGTACAAATAATAACTGATACCACAACACCAAGTCCTAAAAGACAAGTGATAATTATATTTTACGAACACATCAAATGTACAGGTAGATCCCACATAAAACAACAAATATCAGAAATTACCTTCACCCCTAGCTTGAGGCCGAGAATAATCTGAACAAAAAGGAAACTTGCACAACAGCGGCAATGTAGACTGAATACCAAAACAGTTTTGAACACAAAATACACGAACAGTTTCTCTATCTGGTATAAAGATGTATACTTGCAAAGTCACAGGCTTTGAGAGTATTAAGGAATGGAGAACATACCACCGAGAGAATCATCTACCATGCGCTTCTGTACCCAGAAAAAAACCACAAGAAATGTCAGAATATCATGATTATACCAGAAAATAGTACTTAGGACTGACAGTTACCTTTATATGAGCCATATGGCCATGACCCATTAAGATTGCATGTTTAGCTGCACCTGTACCAAGCATAACATAGTCAAATAATTAAACTGAGCTAGCATATAATCAAATTAGTAAATTATAAGATTGTGATTAGAGAAAATACCATGAGGAAAAGAAGGCTCCATAACATACACCTGCATGGAGTGTTAATATACATGTTAAAACAATTAAGAGGATCATGCTTCAAGATTAAGTGAGCTATGAAACAGCACAACTTAAATTATTGAGAATAGGGGAAAATTACCCCTTGCCAAGAAGCATGATCATGTCCAATCATTGAGATTGGTTGCTCTAAGTACAATATACATGGAGAATGAAAACCACATTATTTGCGGGCCACAAATTTCAATTTTAGTATTGCACAAATAAAAAGTTTGTTAGATAGTAATATTTGCTAACCTTTTTGTTCTTGGCTACCAGTTTGATAGAAAGTCTGTGGCGTTGAAAAACCAAGTGAATGAGATAAGCTGGTTCTTATGTTGTGAGCAATTAGAGGTTCGTTACTACACTCCTGTTGTTTTTGATTGTAACCAAATGCTGGTGTCTGTATTGTAAGCTCCAACCCAGTCTTCAAAGCTTGGGTATTCATCAAATCTATATACAGTATGTTCTTAGTTCTTACAATCAACAATTCGAACTAAAAAAAGGCTGCAAGTAGTTCCAACAGCAATTAAGTACATTAGAACAAACATGATCAGATTTTGATGAACCATTGCACATAACACCGCTTCAAGGACAGAGTGTTGCTTTTTCCCTTAAGTGTTCCTTCACTGCATAGAGAACAAGCTACACACTAAATTTAGTAACAGAACCAATACTGACATTTTAAACCATGCACTAGTATGAACAAAGTGCTTATACAGAGGTGCTTAGACATAATGGACCCATGGTGCATGTGTATAATAAATTCTTTTAGAGATGTCCCCGTGAGGTCAGTGATCTCCCAACAAGATTAAGGAATACTGTTCTGCAAACACTTTTCCATGTATTTGCAAAAAACAAGTAGGCTTCATGCAACAGTTTCTGCTATGTCTTACCTACGTTGTCCAAACTTCAATATTGCTCCCATGAATTTCAATTTCTACACTCAACTCCAACAAATCTGCCTCAATGATCAGCCCCAGATTTATCTCGAACTAGCTGGATTTCTTGGTCGTTTAATCTGATACCATAACCTGCATCTACATGGTTATGCTGCAAACTATCAGTTTGGTCCTATTTCATCTGCAGCAGTTTCCAGTCGGGTGTCATTGTTGAATCTATCTGTTCAATTGAGAGTAGTAGCTTTTTATACATTACACATCTTTTTTATGTTTATATTCTGTTTTTCCTATAATCCATTTTACTGATTTTCCTTTTTGTCTTTCTAATTCCTTTCATTGTCTGTAACTAGCAATTCAACAATTTCTCCCCTCTCACTATCATGTTATGCATCAATCATCATCTCCTCCCAAACAATTATATTAACACCTTAAAGTTAGGAAGTGAAACAGAAAATCAGGACAGGGAAGAATATATGAAAAAAATATAAGGCAAAGGAATCATAAGAAACATCTTCCGGTTAACATTTTTCTACTGTTAGTATTTTACAATAACAATCACCCAACTATGATGACTTTAAATAGTTATGTAGTAAAGTGTTGATCAAGAACTGACGACTACAAGAGAAATTTTGCTTAATAAATGCAGAAATTTTAATTAAATGAAGCATCAGTTATAAACCAAAAACCTCAGAACATCTAGGGTGCACACTTGGTCAACTGGTTATTTAAGACAAATCACAAAATTCGGTCTGATAAAATGTAGGAAGGAGTGAAAACAAACTAGTGCACAGATATGACATAAATATGGGTTATGTAAGGGGAGGGGGTTGCCAGTTTGCATTTGCATAAATGAACCGACCCACACATTTGACAAGAGCATAAATGACGTGCAAAACCACAAGCAAGAGTTACGAATGGCGGCAAGTGTTTTGCTTGCTCTTGGGAAAAATCACTACACACCTATGAGCAAAAATACTACTGCCTCAATGCTTCAAGTCAATAAGCATTTGTATGGTGTACAGCTATAGAAAATTGCCCAAGTATAAGCATCTGATTGACTTGTCACTTGATTATTTATAGGATGAATAGTCCCATGTGATGATTAAATAATTAAAAATGGAAAAGCGGAGTATCTAATTTTCTGGCTTAACAGTCTAATTAATATGCAATCAACAGACAGTTCTGCATAAGATCGTCAGCAATTCAGCATGAAATGAACTGGTTTCCATTCCATTCACTTTTCCTTAGAATGAAGATCAACTGCGATTACATAAAACTGATTTTTCTTATATTCGATAAAGAAACGAAAATTTGAGATTTCATTAAGCATAATGTCCAAAGAACATCGTGTGGATATTAAATCTTAAGTCTTGAGTGTTCAGAGCTCTGTATCCCATATTATAACCATGAATAAATGATATCTTTCTAAATACATGCTGAAACTAACGATCTTGCTTTAGCAGCAAAAAGAATAGTCAAAAGATGTTTGTACAGTTGTTCTAGTATGCAATAAAGAAACTGGCAGTTAAACCACCAACTTGCTTAGATGCTTAGAACACTGAGGGGTAACAAAGATACAAGTGATAGGAAACTAAAATGCATTTAGCCATACATAAAGGGACAACTCCAGCACAATAGGGTATTATTTCTTCTGCTGTCTGTACAGCAACTAACTGATTGATACTTGTTTAACCATAAACCTTTGATTATGCAAAGCAAATGAAATTTAAAGGTACGATAAAAGCAACACTGTTAAAGTATAATACGAATTTGTATATGTGTCCAATAGACACATACGCCGACCTTGTCTCAGTTTTGTAATCTCCTAGGACAAGAGTTACTTTCATCCAAATTTTCCTTTACAAGAGTAGTTTTCAACTATGTCATGGAATTCAGTTACTTTTAGAGTTAGCAGTGTCATGTACATAATGGTCACACGTGCAAGTTGCTCTTTAATAGATATTGTTTGTCGAGTTATGTGTTCCAGGTGAAGTATGTAAAAAACCCATGAGATGAGTTATTCACTATAGTTATCCAGCGCTACAGGAGAAACATATAGAAAAGACTAATTTAGTCTTACTCATTGATTAGTTATATGGACTTTCAACACACAAGGATCATTGATGATAAACTATGATTTGAGAAGATTTGATTTGTTTTGGTTACAGGAGCGAATTCACCTTAAGTTGGAGATTGTTGAGTGTGTGATCCGAATTCGTCTCAAGGTGGAGATTGTTAAAGCATGATACGAATTCGTATGTGTGTCCAAGTGGACACAAACGCCGACCTTGTCTCTTGTTCTTTTAATCATCTACTTTTTGGCATGTGTTTTATAACATGAAGATGCGCACTGCACCGGCTAGACCTCAAATAGCATTTGCACTTATCTTTCTCCCTGAAATTAATTATTTAAACTGTATTAAACGAAGAACCCACCACACGGCTAGCTACCTAAACATACTATGAACAACAACTAAAGCATCTATTGCATGAACCTCTACTGCTCTGCCATGATTAATTACGGTCCGCAATGTGATCTGCTAAGCTCCAGTTATTAGAACACGAAGCAATCACAAAACAGACAAACAAGCAAGCAAGAAACTGAAACAACATTATTCAACATCGAGACCTCTTCGACATCATCTAAGCATGACAACAAAACCTATCTACTAATCCCAAAAGAGGAAGTACAGAAAACAAAGAAACCTCAGCAGCATAAACCCCCCCGAACCCAAAATCCTAGCATCACCAATTCAGCACCACCGATCTGCTAACGCCAAGCCGAATCAAGAAACAGGGCATTCTAACCACTCCCGCCGCTCAGCTCAGATCTCCAAGAAAAAGTAGAAGCACGCACAAATACGACCACAGCAAGAAGTAGTAGCAACAGTACGAGTGATCAGAGGGTGTACCGAGCAAGAACGGAAGGTGGAGCGGCGGCGGCGGCGGCGGCGGCGGCGGCGGCGAGGGGTTGACGAAGGAGCGGATGGGCGAGGACTGCGAAGGGTAAAGGCAAGAATACCGAAGCAATTTCTAGATATCAGTAGTATTTTAGTATAAGGATTTGGAATGGGGTTTGAGGGCTGCAAGTTGCAGCGGAGGAGGCATAAAAAATTAGAGATAAATGGGAAGAAGGCAGCTGATTTTGATGGGGCTGGTAACCGGCCGAACTCGAGCGATCCTAGACACTGTCGGCTTGAGCTCGACCTTGGTTCAGTAAAAACATTTCGATTCTGAGCTCTAGCTCAAAATATCGACTTCATTGGCAGTATCTAATTTTTCGTTTGAATTCCATATTCTGCAAATTTGGTTTGAAGGAAACACACTTTTTTCTGTTTCAAAATAATGTCAAAAAATGAAAGCATTTATCTCAAAAGAGGAAACCTGATATATTTTCCTTGAGATAGGAGCACAAACAGAATAAAATATAGCATCATCTACCGTAGCAATTCTTTTTTTTTAATGCAATATAGCAATTCGAGTCTATCTAGTCACTGAAGCTAAGCACACCTTTGAATGCAAGTGTTATGATTTTGTGCAAGAACTATATATATTTTCGGTCATCATAAGGAAGATGCACAAGCACACAAGCTATCACTCGCGCGCACACACGGATGTGCCTAATAGGTGGGTAACAGAAATTAAACTTTAGTGGGTACAGTGGTACATATGTAACCCCATCACACTACCAAGAGATGATTGCCCAGCAAGAAGTATACCGAACCTTGAAATAGCTAGATATGCTTTGAATGATTGGTTATATTTTAATTTGAACCTTGATAAGTTCAATCAGTTTGGTTACCTTGTGATGAAGTGAGACGATACGTGTCATTACCAAGGGATAAGAATACTAGTCAATAAATTATTATTTGTTTATTCGGTAAAACACCACTTCAATAAATAATAAGTTCATCAGAGTTCTGCAACAAAACAATAGTTAGGGATGATGAAGTGAGACGATACGTGTCATTACCAAGGGGTAAGAATACTAGTCAATAAGTTATTATTTGTTTATTTGGTAAAACACCACTTCAATAAATAATAAATTCATCAGAGTTCTGCAACAAAACAATAGTTAGGGATGATGAAGTGAGACGATACGTGTCATTACCAAGGGGTAAGAATACTAGTCAATAAGTTATTATTTGTTTATTCGGTAAAACACCACTTCAATAAATAATAAGTCCATCAAAGTTCTGCAACAAAACAATAGTTAGGGATGGTACAATAATATTATAATATCATTGCCCGAATATTACAACACTTGAAAGAAATGATTCTAACTAATAATTATACAAATATGAAGACTAGTAGATAGCTACATACTAGTATACTTGGGTTCACGCTCTCGACCATCGCTTACTATCCCAATCCCTATACAGGGTGTCCGTCGCGTACTCACCGTACTTCGGGTCATCTGTACTTCATTCAACATGGTAGTTGCCCGCCGTGTAAACTTCGCGCAAACCGAGTAAGTCTCTAGATCGACCTACTTATAAATAAGAGAAAAATAACAACAAAGGTGAGTATAAAAAGTACTTCGTGTAATACCACTAAAAAAGTAAAGGAGAAAAAAAGCAAGAAATGAAACAATCCCAAGGAGAATAAAGGAAACAAAGTAGAATTTTACTGTCAGACCCATCGGCTTTTAGAATGCCGAATAAGTAGCGCTCATAGATGTTCCTAGACCGTTCAGGGACGGTCAACACCATCTCGCATTTTGGGTTCTCATTATCCGGCAGGACTTACCTTTCTACCATTCCACTTCCTAATCGAGAGCCAACATGCAGCCACACATGCTTAAAGACATGGCCACCCTTTGGACCAAAAGTCCAGAGAGCCCACAGTGACTTGAGAGTCATATAAAGAGAAGGAAGGGGTAGTTTGGTCAATGCACAGTGAGTCTCACGACCATGCCATAGTTAAGCCAACATACCCCTTCTCATTCCCACCTCATTTCCTCATTGTCTCCCTGGACTGAGAATAAGGCCAGTGGTGGGGAATCACCCTTCGACACTACCTACCTCGGCAAGTAACCAAGCAACCCACAGACCTAGTTCACCTCTCCACCGAGAGCAAGACCAGCCGAAAGCAAGCCATGCCCACTAGAAGGAAGGGAGCAAGGAGGAGAAGGCCAAGAAGATAGGAGGCCCCAAGGACTCAGGAAGGCAGGGCATAAGAATAGCGCTGATGACTACAGGGGACGTCGATGGCCGCCAAACCCACGCCAAGCCAACCATTGAGTATGCCACTTTCCCTCCACAACCCCATAGCATAACACAATAGCACAGCCAAAGTACCACAGTCGGTGTGGCTATAAGGCCATTGACGGTAAGCCGTGGGCATCATCGTGCGCCCTTGAAAGAGAGCACTTGCTCCCCCGGTGCAAGCACCCTCTCACAAGTCCTGTCACGATAGCCTATAGGCTTTCCCAACCAGGCACACATAAGAGTAAAGCAAACAAAAATAGAAGAAAAATCGAAAGTATATGAGTAGGGAGGAAGAGTAGCAAACCATCCCCGTAATAGGGGGTTGGTCGGCCTGCTGCAAGCCGTGGCTGACAAGCTCGAACCCACGGGGGAAGCGGTGTCAGGGCTGTGGTCGGTGCTAGGCGCCGATGGCTGGCGGCGACGACTGTGGGGGCAGGCCAATGGCCGGGAGGTCGGGGGAGGCCGAGCCACGGTGTCAGCAGCCAGGCCAGGGACGGCGCTGGGGAAGGGTGGCAGCGCCGATAGATCTAGCATTAGGGGCGCCACCGAAGGCAAGCCTGGGGGTGGCGCGGCCGAAGCCCAGAAGATGGCGGTGCCGGTCGGGTTGCACCGGACAGAGAAGGAGGCGGAGTGGCCGAAGGTAGGAGTAGCATCGGGCTCCCAGCCGGCGGCGTGCCGTGGGCGGTGAGCCTGAGGGAAGACCGGCAGTGGGACAGCACTGAATCTAGTCATGGCTGGCTGGATCTGGGAGTAAGAGAGAGGAAGAGAAAGTGAGAGGAAGGTGGAAGGCGGGGGCGTGCGGAGGTTAGCCGGTGGTGGGCCTAGGGCCAGCATGCCAAGCTTAACTGTGCGCCGTCGCATCGCCGGGAGCTAGGCCATTTGGCCAAACCGAATGGGAAGAAGGAGAGAGTGAAAAGAGAGAGCTCGGGTGGGGGGAAAGAAAAGAGCAAAGAAATAGTGAAAAAAGAGATAAGGCCAGCCAAGTGAAGAAAAAAAACAGAGAAAAAGAAAAAGGAAGGAAAAAAAGAAAGGGAAGAAAAGGAAGAGGAAAAAAGGGGAAGAAAAAGAAAAGGGGGAGAAACAAAAAAAGAATATGGTACCTGCGCGACGGGTCCTTAACCCCATGCGTTTTTATGCCAGTGTCGGGTCTTGCGCGTAGAGTCATCATTGCTCGCTTAAGCACTGGTTTTGATATATTGTGAGAGACCATGTGGTCGTGACTCTATGAGAGTGATGAGTAATTGACAAGGGTTTAGGTCAGTCGAGTTTGGTTTGGGTGGTTCGGACCTTGACGTTGCATGGCGCAATCGGGCTCGGTCGGACTTTGGTCAAACTTGGTCGTATGGGATTAGGTTGCATATTCTGATGATTCGACAGGTTTGGACTTCGTCGTGGTAAGCATGATGTGATTTACGCTTTCATGTATCGAGCGGTGCTATTTGATGTGTTTCGTGTCCGTGGTCGCAGCGCCGAGGCGAGTCGTGGCGAGACACGGTGGACCGGACTAGGCGCAGGTGGCACTGAGGTCAGAACGGTCGGGATGTGTCGAAGACGACGTGGACTCGAGGTGGTTGCGAGGCGTGCGAGGCAAGGAGCACGGAAGCTTCCCGGAAGGTGCACGAGGGGCGAAACGGGAATTTCGCAAGGCTGCACAAGTGGGAGCGGGCTCCGTTGGATTTAGCGGGCGTAACGGGACGGAAACCCGTTAGCTGGAGGCTATAAATAGAGGTTGGTGGCTGCATGTCCACTTGAACACTTGGAGAGAAAATTAGGGTTTGCTAGAGTCAAAAGAGGCTTTGATGGCTTGCTTTGGCTTTAGGCTTTAGTGGGTGAGAGTGGTTGGAGAGGCAGAGTGTGTTCCCTCTGTGTCTCCTTCTTTCTTCGATGCCTTCCAGTGTGTGTTCATCCTTCTCAAGCATGTATGGTTGAGGGTTCTTGAGTTTGAGAGGATGAGTTGAGAGCTTGTAATCATTCATCTTGTATCAATCATGTATCTCTCTTCCTCTTGATCAATATGAGATGGCTTTGGTTGAATTTAATTGAGTCTCCTGTTCTCTGTTGCATATTCCCTTCGATGTCCATTTGGATGATTTCTTGACTTTTTGATTTTCGAGTTCTTTGTCGTTGGGGAGTGTCAAAATGGGTTGCTATGACATGGGTAATGCTCAAAAGCCACTTGGCTAGTTAACTCCAAGAGCAAACCAAGTTTTAATCTCAGATTTCAGTATTGAGCCTCCTTTGTTCAGTTCTTGCAGTTCTAGGGTTTTTATGTTTCTTGAGTTTCCCTCCATAAGATGATCTGATTTTTGGTCTGGAGACTCTCTTTGCTATTGCTATCCTAGCTGCAAAGTCTCATTTCCAAAGAGTGAAGGATGGAGGAGTAATTTGACCCTTTTTGGTTCAGCTCGTACATATTTTCAGAATTGTGTCTTTTCTAGGGTTTTGAGTTAAATCTTGATTCCCTTTGCAAGTGAGAAAATTGGATTTTTGCCATCCGAAACATTGGGCTTCGCAGTTTTGCCATCCCAAACATTGGTTTCGCAAATATGCCAGCCAAAACATGTGCTTCTTGATTCCTTTGCCATTTCTGACTTTTCGGCCCCTAGAGCAGTGTGGCAAAATCAATGATTTGCCATCAATGAGGAGTTTGCTCTAGGGACAGAAAAGTCAGAAATGGCAAAGAAATCAAGAAGCACATGTTTTGGCTGGCATATTTGCGAAACCAATGTTTGGGATGGCAAAATTGCGAAGCCCAATGTTTCGGATGGCAAAAATCCAATTTTTTCTTTGCAAGTTGACTTGAAACTTGGTATCCAGAGTCTTAAGACTATCTATGAGATATCTGGAAAGTCTCATTAGCAAAGGATTTGAGACCATGGAGAAATTTGGGTTTTTGAGTGCTCCTCTCTGAATATTTTCAGATTTCAGACCTTTCTTCATTTTGGGGCTGTTCTTAATTCCCTTTTCAAAAATTGACGAAACTTGGCATGCAGATTCCTATGGCTATTGAGTAGCTATCCTCAAAGTTTCGTGGCCAAAGATTCAAGGATTGAGTGGGAATTTAAGTTTTTGTAGCTGCTGCCAGTAACTTTCAGTTTCTTGTGCAAATCTGAAATTCCTCTTGTTGAGTTGGATTTTTGTGGTCTTTTAGGTTCCTTGGGCTGGTATAATCATTTCCTTGTTATACTGGACCAAGAGAACAAATGGAAGTCTCAATTCCTTTGGTTTTGTGAAGCTTCAAGCCTTATCTTCTGAAAAATCAGGTTTTTGGAATGTTTGCCCGAGGGACGGTCTGATTTGTGCTTGTCATGGGTTGAGTTTTTCGAGAGTGTCGAGCGTCATTCACCCCCCCTCTGTCGCTATTTCGGTCCAACATATTGTGTTGAGTTGGGTTGACGTTTGTATAGGTGGAGGTCCTTAGTCGAAGCCGTTCATGCATCGTCCCCGAGGTTAACCAGGCAAGTGCATGGTAGAGCGGTAGACCGTAGAGTTTATGAAATATGTGATGTTTATATGATATGATGATCCTTATAGGGAATTGCAATGTTTACATGGCATGATGATGCTTATCTAATGATGACAATGGTAATGGAATGAGGTGAGCAGCGATATCACCCTACCAATAATAATATTGATGAGAATGACAGTGACAATGACAATGACAGTGAGAGTGACAATGACAATGACAATGGGTATATGCATTCGTATCATGTGCATTCATGAAATGAGAACTGCGATCCACCTGGGTGGATCCCGCACCCCGTGCCGATATGGGCGGGCCCAAGATTTTGGGTGAACATCGATGGGTGTTCACTCGGCAATACCAGTATATGCAATGAGATGAGCAAATGAGCATGTAGATTAGTGTTGCATTGCACTACGTGTAAAACAATGTTGGAATATATCAATGGAAGTATGAACATGATAATGCATGTGGAATATGTTATGGCTGGTAAAATTGCTTACATGATTGGGCAGTGTTTATCATTCTATTATGTACTTGTTGAGTCTTTGGACTCACACTTATTTTGTTGTTTTTAGGTGACCGTTGAGGACATCATGCACGGGCAGGAGTAGCACATGAATAACTTCACATACTTACATCACTTCTCATATCAGCTTTGTTAGTATGTTTAACTCCACTAGTAAGCTAGAATAGTTGCTTAAAATGGTATGGTGTAAGTGATCGCTGCTTTATGAATAAAGTAGAGTTTGCTTAAAATAATTAGCAGTTATTCAAAAATGGTATTATTATGCAATGATGGTAGCACTCTAGGCATTGAGGATGGGTGGGGTGCTACACTTCACAAGCAATTATAGCAAATGCAATTTCATGCCAACAATTCTTCATCTCAACAATTCTTTCTCATTCATCAACATTTTGAAAATATGTTTTTAGTGGTAAAAAGGTCCAATTATAGTTTATAAATCTACTAATGACTTGCATTCAAAGAAAAAGCCATCGATAGGCTCTCGTAGCCTCCAGTCTAGGAGACAGGTGTGAATCACGATTTAAACCTAAGCATGTTTATATCACTTTACCCATAGTTACTCTGACTTCAATTGCCATCGATTTCCTCGTATTTCCTTAGATGCGATACTCAAATCGAAGTACAGAGTTATTTCCCTTATTTCTGTATACTATACCTCCTCTCGGTTAATCATAGTCGTTGGCTCGAGGTGGTTTCTCACCCTCACCCAACACCTACCTAACTATGAGTTAGTCGTTGGTCAAGCCAGACTCGTCTTCATCCGACACTCCACCATGCTAATATATGTGCCTTGGGTCTTGCCATCTTTGGCCTTACCCTATCCCCACAATCATATACTCCTTATCCATGTAGAGTGTATAGTAATTTGATAAGGTAATTGAGCTCTACCTGTCTTCGATGAGACCATGACCGATACGATAAATATGGCCCATTACATGAGTGAAAATTGGTTTATCCTTATATAATATCCATATGTAGAGGACCTCACACCTGCCACTATCATTCCTTTCTAGGGCACTCTCTCCACCCACCTCTTATTTATCGATACGATAGTGGCTTCTCCAACTACCAACAATTTTCATATTTATCATGATTATTAATCTCATCCACATAATCATCATTATCATCATCAAGTACAAGATTTCTTTTAAAATTCATTTTATGCTTCCCTTCCATGGAAGTTCCGATCCGGAGAAGTACCTTTAATAGGTACAACATATGGAGTTGGCGCTTCAATCCCAAAAACTCTCCAATGCCAAAGAAGTGATATGAGCCACCATGGAATTTGAAGATTATGCTTACAATTGGTGGAGAAGATATCCTAAGAAGCACTATGTCACATCTTAGCAAACACTAAAGGAAGTCATGAGAATGAACTTTGTACCATCAGATTATGAGATGGAGTTACTTCATTATGTGAGGAGCATCCGACAATGATGATGATATGTCCAATCTTATTACGATGAGATGAATATTGCTACACCCAATGCAAGGGAATACCTCAAAATAGGTCTAAATTCTGATATCGCTGCTACTATTTGCTATGCTATGGAGGAGGAGAAGAGAATTAAGGAGCAGAATACACATCGGTTCAATTTGGGCCAAAACTTCACTCCATCTACTATATTAGCTAGGTTTACTCTTGTGTTACCTAGAGCTGATATGAAAGAAGCCCTTGCTAGTTTGCCATCCATGGAGAGTATGCATTCTGTTGAGCTGGAAGAAGAGGAAGCTCTAGTTATGAAGGAAATACCTCATGTTGTTGTTTCTTATTTCTGCATACAAAGTGCTCTTGTGTCACCAAAAGAGCATAGAGAAGAGAGCAAGGAGATAGTCAAGCATAGGACAGTCCCTTCAACCGATGCACCATCATGTAGTGCTGCCCTTGTGCCACATGTAACACATGAGCAGCTAGCAACCGGTGGGGCTGTTATGACTAGTCTAACATGCCACATATGATTTAGCTTGAAGATTAGACCATGACTAATGGCTCCGCTCTGGCCATTGCTGGCCCATGGTCATTGAAGAAGGTCATGGTTGATGGCAAGTACACCATTGCTGGCTATAAGACCCCGGATTTGGACATCCGGAATCCCCTGTGATTCCACCGCACTATTCCCTGGATCAGTAGATAGTGCTCACAGTTACATTGCCATATATCAAATCATATTATGCGGAAGCATAGATAATATAGTAACAACTTACTCATGGGCCGATCAGGCTGAAATAATAAAATGCAGCAGTGGAAACTTCACTCAGGTGGGACCCTCACGACTTGCCCACAGGCAACCAACTGGGGTTTGCGACCTAGCTGCTGGCCTCTTCATCTTCCAGCTCTTTTGATCTCCTTAAGACACCTTAGGCTTGTCCTTCTTTTCCTTATTGACTGAATGATCATAATTGAGCAACGGTGAGTACAATGGTACTCAGCAAGCCACCACACAGAATGCAAATAATAATAGATGCAAGGCTGTCAAGTGAGGCTTGAGGTTCTTTTATTTGCTAAAAGCAACATTTGCAATAATCATAATTAAAATTCCTATGACTTAGCATTTTACAAACACGCTTTATGGAGTTTGAAATTGTGTAACAATTATAGTGGTGTAGGTTCCATCCACCTATGTTAAATTTTTGATCAATAGGTTACTTCCATCTTATTGTCAACACTGGAGTGCATCCCTCCAGGAGGATTACCAAAGTCAGGTTACATCCGCCTGACAATTTTCTTCCCACCCTCAAAATTTTTGAAATAGAACTAACTCGAGGAAGATTTCCGTGTCTGCCCTTGACCGTGGGCACGGCTATTCGAATAGTTTGTACTCTGCAGAGTTTGTACATCTTTACACACAAGAGATAATCATCCCGATGGTTCTACATGATTCCTTAGTCATGCAGATCGAGAGAATATCACGAGGCCTTTACAATACCTTGCTCTCTAGCATCTCACTCCTATGGGGTTGCTCCCATAAGTTGTGCGGGATGTCTACCACAGGTTAGCGCAGTCGGACTCCACTCTCCACATACGCTAGCCTTGGCGACTTCACCTACATCCGATGTCCCATTCCACGTGGGGTTTCCATTACCCACCTATACACGTTCTCCGTGAAATGGCTAGAGAGTCTAATAAATTATTCAGCCAAGCCTACAATATGCCAGCTTGTGGTTGTACTGTTTTACACGGAGGGTCCACACAGGATTAAGTCCTTAGGTCGTCTGGGCGGTTCATTCCACATTCCCTGTGTTACATCCACACCCACCACTCTTACCATCCGCCCAAACAGGTTTAGCAGATTTTTAGGGTTTTGAGAAGCATAACACAAATTCACATAATTGTTCAACCATGTACCTCCCATGACTATCCCAATCTAGTGTTCATGATTAAAGAATGATCATCAGGGTTACTAGAACCCTGGACTCGACAAATGTAGCATGGCAATATTAAGACATATAACTACCATAACTAGCGTTTATATCTAGGGCGACAATGGTCAGGTGATTCAAGTATCAAGGAAAGGCATAGTAGTATTTAAAACATCAAATAATAATGTAACTACCTTAAGCTTTGACATACATTTGCATAATAAAGTAAGCATGCAATTTGATAATTTAAAGCATTTAAAATGTAGGATCAATATGATCAAAGTGATGACTTGCCTTGCTCGATTTACCATGGCCTCGATTTCATTCAAAGCCTTCTCAGTCGATCATTTGGATCATTGGTCTGCGTCTCTTTCCAATTCTTGATCTGGCTCGACTTGTCGTCTCTTCGTGGCTCCAGTGATTAATTGCACGTCTAACGACTAACAAATTCAACAAATCCAGCAAAAGTCCAAATAAGTCTAATTAAGTTTATTTATAATTCGCTTATGATTAAGGGTATGTAACGAGCTGCAGGATAGAGATGGAGTTGAACGAATTTTTGGGTGGAAGCGAAATGAAGGGGCAACTTCGCTGGGAAAAGATATAAAAGAAGGATCAGCGTTGAAGGAATATTCACAAGAACATTCCACTTTAGATAGGAGTATGGCTAGACATAGCCGATTGCAAGATACCGAATCTCGAGCTTGCTTCAATTAAATTTTATTTATTAAGGAGGTTCCATAGGTTGGACGAGGCATACGGATGGATGGGAGAGATTGACCGGGATACTGACAAAAGATTACTGATGTGCTAATTATATATATATATATATATATATATATATATATATATATATATATATATATATATATATATATATATATATATATATATATATATATATATATATATATATATATATATATATATATATATATATGAGAATATTTTAAATAAATATGAGGTGACACTTGATCTACCTTGGCATTTTATGGGAGAGTTTACCAAGATTATTTTAAATACTAATTATAGAAAGGTCTTATGATTTTTATAGATGAGCAGTTTCTTTTTATGATTTTATGTGGCACAAACTTGCTAAATTAATTTACTTAGTTTGTACTAATAGATTAGATTGAGATATGGAAGATACCATTTAGATCACCCAAGTGTTTAATAGAATGTGATATTAATGTTCGATTTGGTTGACGTCGAATTTGTGAGTATTAAAATTATCTTTATTAAGCTTTACATATGCAACTCTAATTATTTAGGATCAATGTCTATTACCTTCCATCATAAAAGATGATCTTCCAATTAGTTTCACCTTTTTGATTGCTAACATCAATGTCCATGGAAGCCATGCTGATTTCTTGCCATACGAAAATAGACCACGCATGACGCGTTTTGATTTTTCATGAGTATTAATATATTAATCTCGATTGGAAATATGGTTAATTTTTGTTTATTTAACTGCGTAAATCTTTTCAGTATGAATTCATAAATAATTGAATTATTTTTCTTATCCTTATGTACAATGTGTCTTTACATGTAATTAATCAAACTTAGATTTTTAATTTCATTTCATACCCCTGTTAATTAACTCCCACAATTAAGTTTTATTCTTATTTTATTTGCAATTTATATTTTGAGATGTCTGCTACCACTGAATTGGGAGGATGCATGTGATGCATATCACCAGGTGCTAACCTTTAGTGGGACCACATGTCATACAAAAAGGAGACAGAGAAGAAGGGGTTGGATTCGGCTGGAACAGCGCAGGGCAGAGGGGCCTCAGGCCGAACAGAGGAGGGGCGCCGTGGATGGGTGGCGATGCTGCTGGCGGGGAGCGGCCGGAGGCGCGGCGAAGACCGGCAAAACGGGACCATGGGGACATGAGGAAGCCCGAGGATGCGTCGGATCCGGCCGAAAGGCATCAAGGTGGGCCGGCGGCAGTGAGGAGCGGCGGGCGTGGGGAGGCCGTCAATGGCAGCGGTGGCCGGAGGGGGAATGGGGAGGAGTAGGGGGGCATGAGCAGGAGGGGGCCTCGAGGGACTCACCGGAAGAGGTACCTTGGTTGGGGAGATGGCGAGGCGCACCGGCAACGTGCGCGGGCGGCGGCAAGGGCGGGTCGCCGTGGCGGGAGGGCTCAGGCGGCGGAGGGCGTCGGTCGGCGGTTGGGGGTGCTTCGGGGACACATGAGGAGGCTCCATACCCGAGGAATTGAGCTTCTTCGCTCCAAGGTGGAGATGGCGGCGAGAAAGGCGGTATTGGCCGGCGGCGAGAAAAGTCAGCCGTGCGGCGAGCCGGAGGGGCCGGAGTTCAATTACTTACAGGAGAAGGTGGGAGGCTGCTCGGGGCGCGCTATGACACGGTCGAACCGGCGGGGACGTCGCTGGAGCGGCCGGGGCGGGGTGAGGCGGCGGGGGCCGGTGTGGCGCAGCGGGAGCTCAGTAGCGTTGGGGCTCCTTATAGCTGGCGGCTCGCAGCTCTACTGAGACGGGTTGGCAAGTAGCGCGCGAAGAACAACGTCTCACGGTTGCGTGTGGGTGTAAGCACGGCAGGGGGACAGTGGCGGCGAGATTCGCGGGATGCGACGGGGTCAGCGCCTCGAGCGTGCGCGTGATGCTAGAGTGTTGGGGCCGGATGTGCCAGAGAGGACGAGCTGCACACGGTTGAGGCGACGTGCGATGTGATGCGGGCGCAGGCGTGACTGACGGCGCTGATGGCGAGGCTAACGCCGCATTAACTCGCCGACGTGGGTTGGTGGAAGACGACGACGAGCGGCGGCAGAGACAGAGGAGGAGAGGGCGCTGCGGGCAAGAAGGAGGAGGGAGATGGAGTTGGGGAAAAGATGAGCGGCTGGGATTGAAAGGTTTTTATTTTTATTTTTTTCCTCTTTAAAAGATGAAAGCAAATTTCAGATTTTCAGATTTTGATAAATTGGCTAAATTAATTAGATGGGGAAATTTGTAATATTAACTTTTGATTTAAATTCCCCATCCTTGATCTTAAACTTTCCCATGTTAATCAGTTTAGATTTTAAGTATTATATCTTCGTTTCAGACTTTAGGGCTTGCAAAGAAAATTTGAAATTCCTCAATTTGATTTTTAGTTTTGATTCTTGATTAACATTTTATTAATTCGGATTTTTAGCAAGGGACCCAAAACAAGAAATTCGAATAAACACCAAAAACTTTAAACAGCACTGAAAAAAACAAATAAAAGATTTTAAACTTCTTCCCTAATTACAGTAAATCTCTTTTTGGGATGTTACACTGGCCCACGCTCCCATGGAGAAGGTATGCGTCAAATCCCATGTGAGGATGAGCCATATAGCCATATTAAGTGTGAGTTATAAAAAGAGTAAACTATGTTATTCCACTAAATGTGAGGTTGAGAGCATTCAAAATAAGAGTGTGAGAGATGCAACAAGAGGAATGAGAAAAGTAGGTGATAGCCAATGTGAGGATATTACTGAAACTAACCTAGATATCCTATTGAGTAAGAATGGTGCAAAGCTTGTATCAATGAAGATTAAGGACCTTATGCTTAAAATTAATCCAGGGATTCAATTTTGGATCAATTTAGATGTTACATTCTTATTTTTCTTTAGCTGCACTATTAAGGGGAGTTCAAGGCTAGTAGCTTGAGCTTAGTTAGGATGGGTAGCTAGGTGTGATGCACACTTGGTCCTACAACTTATATTCTAGCTCAAGAATGCCAAGTATCAAATCTTACTTGAGCGTTTCTCAAAATCTTGATCATTTTGAGCTAATTATTGAATTTTCAATGGAGGTGGATTATCCAGTCTAGGTGGAGCATAGGGGCGAATCACTGGATCAAAGAGTTTTTTTACTGTGCTTCTAAGTGTTGTACTAAGGTGGATAATCCAGGTCAAACAAAGCATTGACCCAGAGCATTGATCCAGAAGGGTTCAATTTTAGAGAAGTTGTGAGGCAGATTATCCAAGTCGAGGTGTACCATTGACCCGTACTGTTAGTCCGAAGAGCTTGTTTTTGGATTTCTGTTGAGGTGGATCATCCATGTTGAGGCGGGTCATTCATTAGCAAAGTTCAAATGTGAGTGTTTACATAAAGGCGAATGATCTGGGTGAGAGGTAGTTGATCCGGGTGTGTACAATGACTAGTTTTTTGACTATTGTGTCCAAGGCGAATTACAATAAGGTGGATGATCTAGGTTAGAAGCAGATGATCCTAGTGTGCAAACACCTTTCAGAAAAGTGTGTGTAACAGCTAGTTTCTTGAGTTAAGGCTATATATTTGAAGTGTGGGCTTTCAAAGAAGCACTCTTCACACCCAGGAAGGATAGACATATCAAGGGGGAGTTCAAGGACACTCATGAGCTTGGATTGAATATCTTGAGAGAGTAAGAGAGATTGAGAGGGAGTAGTTAGGCCTTAGTGTGCATCACTCTTAGTTGCTTGATCTTGTGAGGCTCGAGTGACAGCTTGGGCTTATTACTCTTGGAATTTAGTGATTTCTAGACAGCTTTGGAGGCATGCTCTTGGTGACCTTCTAAGGAGGAGCTATTGGAAGGCACTAGGGGTTGTGAAGGTTCAAACCCCACCAAAGGGCTATCATGAATAGAGAGCATGACTCCTTGCTCGGGTTCAAGTGCGAGCGAGATTCTTGTGATAGTACTCCAATGAGGAGTAAGGGAGATTACTGAATCTCTAAGATCTCAGTAAGAAATTGGTCGTGCTTCTTGTTTCTTTTACATTTCAGCATTTAGTTTATTGTTTTTCAATTCCTAGATCATTAAACTTGTGTAGGATTAGAACTTAGTTGCAAAACTTCACTAAACTTGTGTAGGAGTTGCTTGACCACAATAGAAGCATTAGGCACATAAGTTGGGCTACAAAAGATTAAGTTTTTAATTTGGCCATTAGTAAAAGGAATTTCAATTCATGCCCCCTCTTGGGCATCCAATCCACTTCACTTATCCAGGCTGTCCTAGCCCTAGCCTAGAAATGCAAGTAGTCTTGTTTGGTCACCTATTTTTATTTGGTCTAGCTCTGTTGAGAAGTTGTTTGGTTGGTTGCATTAAGGGGTGAGCGGGATGGCAGGATACAAGAGATTGCATATGGTTGGTTGCATGTGAGCTGAGTTTGACCACTACTTCCATGATGTGGTGAGTTTGTTGCCAGAATTTGGAATAGAAGTTGCAAAAATGTAGAATAGACAATTTCATTCCAGCTCATTGTTGGCGACTAATCATGGTAAGAAACACATAATCATTCAAAAGTGTGTCATGCATTTACAAACCTGATACTGCTGCCTAATACTATATCTTGTATACATGCACAAACACAGAGAAAGAAGCCACCAGATAGTGTAGCTGAATTGATAAAACACATGCTAAGTCATAATTCACATGATCATTTAGATAATATTACTAACATTCACAAACAAGTTATAAGATACCATCTAACTGATGGCAACTGACATGTTTCCTATTTCCATAGTAACACATAGAAGCATACATAGAACCATTTCAATACCAACAGTGCTGGACTCCCCTAAAACACCCCCTTACACCCATTTCAATATGTAGCTCAGGAACATTCTTCTGTTTTAAAACCAAAGAATCACTTCATCACTATATCCATCTCAGATAATACATGACAATCTAGAGGCTCATTTAGTAGCCAAGAAAACTACATATCAGTACACCAGAGAGCTTGCCTATCTAAATATATTGAATAAATTTGCTCTACATCATCACCTTTGTTGAGAAGTTGGAAACTACCATCACCAACAACATGAGCTTACAAATGCCATTGCGAAGGCCGTAGTCTCTTAGAAAAGCCCCTACCAAGAGCTTTTTCCATCTAAAGCTATCATCGGTGCCTGTTTTAGAGAGAGAGAAATCCATAAATACCAAAGATACCTTTCATCTATCTCCATAGTTTGTTCCCACCATTGGGAGAGAGAAGAAAAGACAGGTGAGTGGCAATGAAGATCAAGTGGTAGCAAAAATAGAACAAGGGGGTTGAGAAGAGACCGATGGTGGGAGAGACAGGCAACCATGGCAGTGACGCTATAGTGTGTAGAGGAAGATAGATGGGAGGAAAGGGAATAGGGTGATGAGTTAAGGCATCAGGTGCAAGCAATTAGTGAGATACTAACTGGAGGCAAAGAACAAGAGTGGTGGCCAAGTCACCAAAGTTGAGGAAGACAGTGACAACCACACAATAGAGAAGGGAAAATGTCATGAGGGTTTGCAGTGAACTCACACCTCCCTTGCCATCCATGGCGTCGCTACCACTAATGTCAACAATCATCCTAACGATGTTGAGCATCTTGGGCCTCCTGTCAAGCTTGATAGCGATGCATGACATCATGACCTCTGTGAGCTAGCCCAATTCATCTTGACATAGTGTAGCAACCCTATTTTCAAGAATAGGGCCGTCGTGTTTCCTGTAATAGTCCAGGGGTTCAGTTATGCAAAGAAATAGCATCATGACTACTCACGAACATTTTAAAAAGTTAGTTTGATTAAAATATGACCTAACGGCAAAAATACTATAGTTTTACGAGCGTCGAAGCCCAAAACTTAACTTACATTCAAAAGA
This sequence comes from Dendrocalamus sinicus, assembly GCA_036346575.1. Taxonomy (NCBI): domain Eukaryota; kingdom Viridiplantae; phylum Streptophyta; class Magnoliopsida; order Poales; family Poaceae; genus Dendrocalamus; species Dendrocalamus sinicus. The sequence goes on from CM070645.1 coordinate 19,221,170, forward strand.
TCCATAGAAATCCCACAGGAATGCTTGAGTGTGATCGTAACCCTAACACAAATGTTGAACCATCCTTTCTTCTTCTTGTGTCTGTTCTGATGAAATTAAGCAAGATTGAGTACACTAGGTACTCAGCAAGCCACATGGGAAGGCTATATAAATAGTATGCAAGGAGTTCAAATGGATGACTCACATGTTATAATATGATAATAATAGATGCAACTTTGCTAGTAAAGAACTTTGTATTTAAAATAGTAAAGCAATACTTAATTAATAAGAGGCTTGTCATCCACAATTTTTATATTAAACTCCTCTAAATTCTACATATCCTTTGTTGTTGGAATCACCCATGAAACATAACTCCATTAACTAGGAGCACGGCGTATTTAAATACCATTTATTATACTTCACAGAGTTGTCCAACTTTACCCACAAGATGTGTCAAATCTCAATGTCATGTAATAAACACGCAACAAATAGTGTGCGACTGAGTTGCGATAACAAGGATTTCACTGCTTTCTTCTTTCTAGCTTCTACCTGATAGGCTCTTGGACACCCATTATCAGTAATCCACTGGCCAAAGTAGAAACCGTGGATCGACTCTAAGTGTACCTACTGTTGTTAAATTTGGAAGATACCATGAACCGTGAGCCTTCGATCACTTCTTTGTAGGCTTTAGGTTTACACCATCCATTTTAATGCTCTGGTAGCTTTTCCATTGGCCAACTAGTTGAATTTCCTGCTTTGTAGAATGCAAGCTAGGAGGAAAATGCAATAAAATATCCAAAAAAGATATAAAAGAAAGTGAGTCTGGGTGGATAGGGTTTAAGCCGTGTCTAATTGGGTTAAATGGAGTTGAAAATGGGTTAGACAGGCTCAAAATAGTTGAAATAGGTATAAACATGTTTAATGTTTTTGGATGAATAGTAATAGGCTGGGTAAATAGTAATAGGTTGGTACTATTCATAATGGGTTGGGTTCATGAATAGTAATGGATCTGGGCTAGTTGTTGGGCTGAATAGTAATGGGCTCAAGTCTGAACTGTGCTAGAATGGCTTTGAACAATATAGGGCCTTATTGTTGGGCTCGACCCAACTAGGCTAGCTGGGCCGACTTGGCCGGCCCAGGGGAACGGCCTAACATGCCTAGCTTGGCTGTGCACCAATGGTGCCTGAACAAGGGATTACAGCAATGAGCTTGCACATGTGCCAGTGGTGGATGCTGATGGCGAGTGAGGGCACGGATGGGATCAGTGAGGCTGGGGGATTCCATTTTTGGCTTGCGCAAGGGCGGAGAGCCATCGGAGTTGGCTAGCAACAAGGAGGGCCCACCATAGCAATTCCATAGCACGACGGAGCTCTGGTGGAGTTCAAGCATGGTTGTGGGTGTTTTGACCATCTATGGCAAGCTAGGAAGCTAAGGGCAGAAGTGGTTGGGGTTGGTTTTGGTTGGAGTATGGCTGTACACGGTGGTTGGGCTTGAATGGCGATGACACATGGTGCTGGTAGTCCAGAAGCTAAGGGAGAGGTCGACAAGGTTGCGATGAGGTTTGTGATGGTCATACAGTGCTAATGCTACAGTTAATTAGACTATAGTTTGCTATGGCTTAGGAATGGGTTAAAGAGCTCACTGGCGGAAGGCATGACAACGGCGATGATTGATGGCCGGGGTTGGGGAAGGGGTGGTTCAAGAATGCAATTAGAGGCTAAGGGAGGCCAGCTAAGAGCTTGGCAAGGCTTGAAATCATGCATAAAGGTGCTGGGAGCAGGACACATAGCTTCAGTTGTGGCAGGCATGTGGATGGTGTATTGACAGATGGGAGCCTTTGATGAGCTGGCTGTGGTGTTGGCACATTAGGCGAGTTGCGTCTCACTAGCACGATGGAGCATGCTGGCGAGGTGTGGTATGGGCATGAGCATGCATCAGTTGAGCGGTGCACGAATTAGCAGTGGCGTGGTCAACGGCGATGGAGCATGGCACATGGCTGGGAGATGACATGATGGGTCATTAAGGCGTGGTCGAAGAGGTGGCGAGGTGCTATGCAAGCATTTATGGCTTAGTAGCGACGAGGTGATGTGGTGTGCTAGCAGCGATGGTGAACAGTGAGCAGGCAGATGGCAACAAGCACAGGGGAGAAGGCTGCTTTCCAGAAGGCATCAACTGCAAGGACAAGGGGAAAAACCAATTGAAAGCTTCCCAATTTGGCAAAAACTCAAATTTAAATGAAAATAAAGGAATTTCCAAAATTCAATATTTTTGGTTCATTTCAGACTACCCTCCTTAAAAAGAATCTCATCCCTGAGATTCACCCAAGCCAAAGAATCGGTTAGAAAAATAAAACTTGTTGTAGTCCTGATTCTTTTGGGTTCAGGAATCAATTCTATTGTATTTTTGGATCTAGAAAGGGAAGTTAGACTGGAGCAAAGATGTAACAGACCAGGTTTTTTATTTATTAAAAAAATAATAAATAATTTAAAATAGAAATAAGTGTTTTGGTTGCCTAAATTCTATTTTTTTGTTTTGCCTTGATTTTCTGCTTTTAAAAATGTTGGATTTGTAAAGTATTTTAGGTAAAAACATAAATAAAATGATATTTAGATTTTCTATAAAATCCTACTTCAAATTAATTATTTGGACTAAGTTGGCTTTTATCTAGTTTTCTGTGTTTTTCTGGAGTTTAAAATATATTTTTGAAATTAAAAAGTATTTTAAGTATAAAATTATAATACCAACTCTAGTTGGAAATACTTTTACTAAGTCCAAAAATTCTCTAGGAACTTCTGTGAATTTTTCTAGAAATTTTCGAATTTATTTCATATTTTCTGAGTTTTATTTGCTTTTCTCGGGTTTACTGAAAATCCAAAATTAGAAATCAAATTTAAAATTCCCGCTCCCTCCCTCCGGCCGACACATGGACGGTCTGGTTCCGCCCACGTCGCCACTTGTCATCCCGCCTTTCCCCTTCCTCCGGCCAGCATGTGTGTGGCCCGATCCCGCCTACGTCGCCGCCCTAGCCCATCCCGCCGTCCCTCCCACTTAACCCCCCGGCCGCCCGATCTCATCCCCCTCCATGTGGCTGCAATCCATGCCGCCCGCTTCCCCTCTCTCTTTCTCTCTCTGCGCCATGGGTCCCACCTATCGGGCGCGTCTTCTTCCTCCCTACTTCCTCCCTGCGCGAGCGCTGCCATTCCCGCCACCACCTTGCTGCCCGGATCTCCTCCCTTCTTCCTCTCTCTTCTCCCCCGCCCGACCCCCGCCATCCCCGCGCCTGAATCCCCCAAAATCCGTGCCCGCTCCTTCCCTAATCCCGTCGCAATCGCCGCCAATCCTCGCCGTCTTCGGCGAGCGATTCCCGCCCTCGTGCTCCCCCTCCACCCCCATAAAAGGCCCTTCGGCCTCCCCTCTCCTCGCACCACCTCCCCCTCCGCTCCTCTCTCCCTCCCGAGCGCTCCACCGCCGCCGCACCGGAGCACCCGAGCCGCCTCCACTGCCTCCTCATCACCGGCCGCCTCCTATGCTCACCGAGCCCCAAGCCGAGGTAAAAGCAAACCCCCGTCACCTCCTCTTCCTCCTCAGCCCCTCGCTGGCCGCCGCCGTCTACCAGAGCTCCGACAAGCCTTGCTCACGAGCACTGCCTTCGGTCAGCCAGGCCACGTCAACAGTCGGGCTGACGTGGCAGGTGAGGTGGCTGCCACTCATACCCACGCGGGCGCCACGCAAGCGCCGGCTAGCACAGCCACCCTCCTTGCCACCTCGGCCATTCCCTTCGTCCGTGGACTCGGTCCGTAGACTAGGACCCACCTATCAGTCTATCCAACCCAGGGTAGACGTCAGCATGACGTCGTAATTCCATTTTCAGTATAAAAATAATTCGGCCAAAAAAATAAAATCTCTGCTGACATCATAATTCCAATTTCCTTTAGAAAAATAATTCTAAAAATCCAGTTTATTCTTTTTCTTTGATTATAAACTTCCGAAAGTCCGTTCTCCTTCATCCTAGCTCCGATTGAGCCCATTCAAATTTCTAAATTCATCAAAACATTACCCTCTATCTATTTCTACACTCAATTTAAATATTTGGAGTTTATTTGAATTTATTTGAGTTTAGTGGGTTATTTTCACGTTTAGACTGCGACGACTCCGGATAATTCTACGACGACGAATCACACCCATTTGAGGAGCAAGGCAAATCACACTCCTTGATCATGTTGATCCCAGATTGTGAAATAAAATTATGTTATTTTAAATTATTCTTCATGCATATTTTTATTCAATGTATTTCAATTAAGTTTTAAATTTAGTTAACGCCTATTTGTTATTACCTTCTTTAACATTGCAAATCCTTATACCTTGTCATTCTAGAATAAAACTCTAGTTAGTATACTATTATTGGCTAGAGAGTTTTACAACAAATGCTTAGACCTGCTTAGACATAATATTTGTTCTGGGATACCTTTTCACATAAAATGATTGATTTTCAAATGTATTCTTGACTTTAGTGAGTCAACAAGGATTATAATGATTTTCCATCATTTTCCCATAATAAATATTATAATCTTAATCTTCCTAGAATAGTTACCTCTAAAATTTCCCCTATACATGCAAAGGTATTCCAATGTCTTCCAACATTCAATATCTATCAATTAATTCATTTTCATACTACTTACATAAATAGGCTTAGAATCCGATGGCCTTATTATTGATTTAAATACTACTTCTTACTATTTGTGTCTATGCAATTTTCCTTCATCACTTAGTCATGATATCATTGCCATCTAAAACTTCAAATAACAAGTATTATCATTATCCAATCCACCAAACATATACTTCTCATTGTATCATCCATAACTTCTTTATTTAAATCATGGTTATTTAATTCTCACAAAAATATAAGATTCCACCAAAAATTTATAACATAAATCCAAATTAGATCTGCTATTTACAATTATTCAACCATACATCATAGTGATAATCCAATATTCTCGCTATTAATCTACCAATATCATTTGTATCAAAATCACCTAATAATCGAATCATTTCCATCATTGATTCATAATCACGATTAGCTCATCCATCCATCAACTATGCTCTTCAGCAATTTACTTCCAAACTATTTCACAATTGTAAACATCCACCAAGAATAATATCATTTATCAAGGCTATAATCCAATAAGTATTATCACTTCTCCTGTCTCTCCAAAATTTGTTCAACGCATCTATCTAGTCAATCCCATTCAATAAATTCCACCAATTTATCCATCCAAATTTTACAATACTAATTCTTCCTAATGATCAACATGAACCCATGAATATCCTTGTTTATTTAGCATTTCTTATACAAGTGCCTTATGGGTTTATCTACCTTCATCACTTACTACTTCATGGGTATAAAATAGCCCATTTCTTGCAATCAGGACTTGGTATTCAATTTCTTAGTGGTTGGGAATCTGATAGGTAAAGGAAGAACAAGAAGGGAAACACAGAGGTAAGGATCAAGATGAAGCAGAGTAGGAGCAGAAAGCTTTTAATATAGTCTTTATATAAAACCAGAAATAGTTTTGTACAAATTACTTATATAACAATCTAGTACGCTGATAGAGCAATTTGGCTACCATAGTAATACAATTAAAAGAACTTCATCTACTTAGATGGTTTTACCCGTAGCATCAAGAAAATCAAATGGGTATCATTAACTAACTACACAAGCTATGACCTTGTAACTCTTCAAAAGGAAAGTTTTGGCCAGGGTACTTGTACTATACTTATCGACACCATCCTTAGTACTACTTCTACTGAAGTTAGTTTTCGTTCCATTTGGTCAATATTTACAACAAGTATCATGCCTGCTCATAAACATTTAAAATAATTAGTTTGATTAAAATATGACCTAATGGCCAAAATACAATAGCTTTATGGGCACTCAAGCCTAAAACTTAACTTACATTTAGAAGATCCAAAGAGATCCCAAGGAATGCTTAAGTACGGTCATAACCGTAACACCAATGTTGAAACATCCTTTCTTCTTCTTATGTCTATTATGATGAAATTAAGCAAGATTGAATACACTAGGTACTAAGCAAGCCGCATAGGAAGGCTATATAACTAGTATGCAAGGAGTTCAAATGGATAGAGTCACATGTTATAATATGATAATAATACTTAGAAGTTCGCTAGTAAAGAACTTTGTATTTAAAATAGTAAAATAATACTTAATTAACAAGGGGGTTTGTCATCCACAATTTTTATATTAAAATCCTCCAAATTGTACTTATGCCATGTTATTGGAATCACCCATGAAACACAACTCCATTAGTCAGGAGCATGTTATATTGAATATTATTTATTATACTCTGCAGACTTACCTAACTTTACCCACAAGATGTTTCACACTCTCATTGTCATTCAATAAACACGCAACAGATATCATGCAACTGAGTTGAGATAACAAGGTTTTTCACTGTCAGACCCGGATTTTTAAATCCGAATCTTACTGTGTTTCACTGCACTAATCCCTGGATCAGTAGTTAGTGCACACAGGTACATTGCTGAATCATTTCATACATCGCGTAATCAACCATTATATTACATAAACTGAATTACACCACGTCGGGTGATAGTTTACAAAGGGCCGACTAGGCCACATGTCTTCATTACATCAACGCAGCGAAATTATAGCAAAACAGACCCAAATCCACGTGCAAGCGGCCGGTAGGGTAATGTGTACCATATATGCCACCCGGTCCCGGTAACATAAATGTACACAACGCCTAGGGTCTACTTGTCTATGCCTAACCACCGAGGCCTACGCCTTAATTATCGCCTTTGCTTTCGTCGACGTTGGCGGGGCCTCCTCATAAGCGTAGTGTTCCTGAACTCTGTTTAGAATTGTATCGCAATAGCGAGAATGAGCACTCCGACCCGTGCTCAAGCAAGCCAACACACAAAATGCAATAATTATACATGCATGGCTTAATCAAAGGATGGTGGGCTCATTTTATTTTATGGAGAGTGCTTTTGAATACAATTATAGGAAAAATCCTGAGACCTAGCAATTTTAAACTCAAAACTTTTGTTTATAGAATAAGTTGATCATATACTTGACACGATTCCATCCACCATTACATGGCATCTGCGCCATATAGCATCTTTCAGCGTTATAGCCGCTTAACGTACCACTAGGACAACACCAGACAATTCCAAACCAGGCGGTCCTTCGCCCTTCAAGTTTCCATTCCCGGCTTCCAATGTTTTGAAACAGAACTATATCCATTAAGTTCCCATGTTCGCCCATGACCGTGGGCACGGCTATTCGAATAGTTTTGACTCTGCAGAGTTTGTACACTTTCACCACAAGAGATGAACTATCCTTTTGCCAACATGCTTCCTTAGGCATGAGACCCGATAATTTATCACAAAGCCTTTACCTTACTCCGATCTAGCTAGACACCACCCACGCTGAGGTTTCACCGCTGAAGGGTTACACCACCACGCCGAAGCCCCTCTTGCGCTGTGTGAGTACAGACACCTCGTGCCTCACTGTGAGTAAACCAAGACACCCGACACCCACTTTCCTCGGTGATATCCGAACTAGACCCTTGCAAGTTATTCAGCTAGGTCGCACCCATTATAGACTTGTGGTTGTACTGCTTTTACACGGTGGATATGACAAGATTCGGTCCTTAAAGTTACTGGATGGTTCTACCACATTTCATGATTTGTGCTCCCACCGCACCACTACCACCCCAAACCATCCATCCAGTGTTTAAGCAATTTTAGGATTTTCCAGAGGTAAAAATATCGTGTCACCTACTACAGTCATTCCATCCATGACCGCCCCAAAACATTTCATACTTTGCAATTGTTGTTTTTGGGGCAGCTATGTACCCGCTTTATCTAGCATTACTAAGCATCGCAATATTTATTGGGACTTCTGATAAAAGCTATGACAAGATAAGTTTTGCTAAGGCGACAAGGTTCACATGTCCAAACATTTCAACGGATCATTATAAGCAAGCATTACAAGAGGTGTATAGCTATCATTTCTGGAAATGAACATATTTTGCCACATGAAATAACAGATGCATGTTGATATTTTAAAAGAAAGTACTTTGCAAAATCATAGGTTCAAAATGATCAAGGTGTTAACTCGCCTTGCTCGCGGTGGTCTTGGTCCAGGTCTTGAAGCTTCCAAGCTAGCTGCCTCAACCTCCTCTTCCCGAGCCTCGTATGCTATTTAATCGTGCGAAATACCCAAATAAAAGAAAAGCAACCAATCAACAAAATATCACCAGAAATTCAAATGAACTCCAAAAATTATGGTTCTGGTTCCATTAGATAGATCTTGAATTTAAATGAATTTAGAAATTTGTTTCATTCAATTTGGAGCTAAATTGAAGAAATTATAAGCGATCAAAGTTCTCGGTTCAGTCAAATCCAAAATAATCAAATTCGACATGTGGGGCCCATCACACCCCGATTCATTTTAATTTCCATTTTTATTTACTTTTCGGTTCTACGTACTATCGACATGTGGGTCCGACATCGCTCATGGGGTCCACATGTCGATGACGGTCCTGCCTAGATGTATCATCGACCGGTGGGGTCCAATCGGCGTGACTCGAGATGTAGTGGGTGGCAGTGGGGCCCACCTGTCGACCAAATAAAATCGAGAAAACTCAACCCGCGCTGCGGAGCCGAGGCTCAAGCAGCGCGCCGGGAGTTGGGAGGAGAAGAGAGTTAACGCCGATAGCCAAGAGAGCGGGGAGGCTTTGCCTACCTCTATAGGGCAATTTATCCCCTTGAGGTGGGTCGGCGGTGTGTCGGGCAGAGAAGTCGGGGCGACGGTGGCGGCGGTGAGGGAAGGTCGGGAGCCGGGTGAGTGTCGAAACGCGATCCTCGCGTTATGGTGAAGACGGTGACGCGGTCTTCAAGGGCCGAGGAGGTTCTGGAGGTGGGTCGGCGTCGGCGGCGGCGGCGCTCGAAGCTCCAGCGGTGGCGAACCACGAGCGACGAGGAGCTCGGACGAGGCGGGAAGCCGCGGTGCTCGAGACGATCCTAGCTCAAGGAATTTGGCTCAGGGCGTGAAACAGTGGGAAGTTAGTTCACGAGTTGGGGAGAAGGAGATCGCCGCGCTGCACAGGCACGAATACCCGATTACCTTTGGATGAACGGAGAGCGGCGTGGGAACTCAACGGAGGGTTTATGGCCTTATATACCGCCGGAGGGGAGGCGCAGCGGCGCGCGCCGTGCGGTCGCGTCGGAGGCGGTGGCGAGGGTAGTAGGGCGGCGGTGTTAATGCAGTCCCGTCCGTGAAGACCCACCGCACGCCACGCCCGGGGTGGTTGCCTCGCGCAGCTTCCCCCTCCTCCTTTGCCCGCGTGAAACGGCAGCGGATCGGCCGCGGCGGCGACGCAGCGGGAAAAGCTCGGGGTGGTGGCGCCAAGTCAAGGGCGACGGAAGGGCGCAGCTTTCCACAGGCAACGGGTGACGCAGCGGGCGAGGCTGTGCATGCGCGCCACGGGAGCAAAAGCTCGCCGTGGTGCCGCGCCGCGCGGAGAAAGGGAGCGGGGCAGCGACGGCGGCGGGCGGGCCATCGGTCACGGAGAGGGGGGGAAAGCGATGGCGCGGATGAAGCCGCGTGGCGGAGAGGGTCGACGGGCGGCGGTGCGGTTTAAGTGAGGGGAACGGAGGAGATCGCCGAGGCGACGGTCGGTGAGCGATGCCGAGGCGGACGGGCCGGATGGGCCGAGGCGCGCGAAGGGGAAATCGCGCCGCCCACGCGCGCGGGGTAAGGAAGGCGGGATCACGCGGCGGCGTGGCTCAATCCCACCCATCCGTGTCGGACGGAGGCGGTGGATTTTCTGATTTCTTTTGGATTTTAAGTTTTGCTTTTAGAAATTACCGAAAATCCCAATAAGTCCTAAAAATATGAAAATGCTTCCAAAAATTCCAGAAAATTCTCGAGAGGTTCTGGTAATATTCTGACTTAATAAAATATTTCCAACTAAAGTTGGTATTTATTTTACTTTCTTCCTTATTTTCCATGCCATTGTTTTTCCGAAATAATATTCTATGCCCTAAACCCAATTTCTCTATTTACTTTTAGGGATCATCTTTTGATTCTTGTTTACAATTGTTTGTCTTTCTCTTTTATAAATTCTTTAATTTCTGAACCTTAACCAAATTCGAAAAGCATCGAAAAATCCAAATCCAAATGGAATACATTGCAAAAGCAATTCAAATTCCCCATTTCTAATTTCAAATTTTTGGGTCATTACAAACCTACCCCCTTAAAAGAATCTCGACCTCGAGATTCAACTTAGCTAGTGAATGTGTCGGGTAATCTCTTCGTAGCTGGTCTTCACGCTCCTGTAGCTTCTTTCTTGGAGTGATGGCTCCATTGTACTCGGCACATGCGAATGGTTTGAGTTCGCGTCTTCTTTTCCACGGTATCCGAGATTTTAATCGGGCGCCCTTGTAGGTTAGGTCTTCTTCAATCTCGATTGCCTCCAACGAGCTTGATCCTCAGTACTCGTAGACACTTCTTCGCTTGGGACACATGGAAGACGTCGTGTATGTCGGATAGATTCGGAGGTAGTGCAAGCTGGTAGGCAACTTCCCCCTTTTTAGACACAATTGGGAATGGTCCAACATATCGTGGGGTAAGCTTGCCTTTGACCTTGAATCGTCTAACTCCTCGTAAGGGTGATACCTTCAGATAAACATGTTGTCCCACTTCAAAACTTAGTGGCCTTCTCCTCTTGTCTGCATAACTTTTCTCGCTCGGACTGGGCCGCTTGCGATCGATCTCTAATTAGGCGAACCTTTTCTTCACTTTGCCTTAAAGTATCGGCCCGAAAATGTAGTTCTCCCTACTTCGACCAATGTAGAGGGTTCGACATTGTCGACCATACAGGCTTCAAGGGTGACATCTCAAGACCGGCCTGTAGCTGTTGTTATAAGCAAACTCAAGATAGGGTAGGCATCGATCCCAATCCTTAGAAAAATCTAGAGCACAAGCCCAAGCATATCTTCCAATATCGATTCACTCTCTCCGCTTGACCATCTGTCGGGGTGGTATGCGGTGCTAAAATCCAAGTAAGTACCGAGAGCTTCATGTAGGCTAGCCCAAAATGCGAGGTGAATCGGGAACCTCGATCCGAGACTATCCGTTTTGGTACACCGTGTAAACATACTATGCGTGACATATATAGCTCGGCTAACTTATCTCCCTTGTATGTGGTTTTGACGGGGATGAAATGTGCAACCTTAGTCAGCATGTCAATCACGACCCATACGGAGTCATATCCAGATTTGGTTCGTGGAAGTCCCGTGATAAAGTCCATCCCGACTTCTTCCCACTTCCACTGGGGTATTTTCAATGGTTGTAGTAGTCCCGCTGGCCTCTGATGTTCTGCTTTCACTCTCTGACACACATCACAACAGGCTACATGTTCAGCTATGTCTCTCTTCATACGGGGCCACCAGCAGAATTGCTTCATACCCTGATACATCTTGGTGCTTCCGGGGTGTAGGGAGTACGGAGAGCTATGAGCTTCCCTCAATATCAGATCCTTGAGATTCTTCTGATGAGGTACCACTATACGCTTCCCGTACCATAGAGTACCGTCCTGATCAATCTTCATGTTAGGAGCCTTCCCTGCTTCTACCAGTCCTTTCCATTTTATTATAGCTGGATCTTTTTGCTGAGCAACCGTAATCTGCTCCTCTAAACTTGGTTGAATTTCCATGGTAGCTAGAGTGCCTTTCTCTACTATCTCCAAGTTCAAGGCTTGTAGTTCTTTATATAAATCGGGTTGATGTTCCTGGACCATGAGATTATTGCAATAGGCCTTACGGCTTAAAGCATCCGCTACGACATTAGCCTTCCCTGGGTGGTAATGGACGCTTAGGTCATAGTCCTTAATCAACTCCAACCATCTCCTCTGCCTCAAGTTGAGGTGTGACTGGGTGAAGAAATATTTAAGGCTCTGGTGGTCCGTGTATATGTCACAGTGATTACCTATCGATAATGCCTCCAAATTTTCAATGCATGCACTCTCGAGGCCAATTCCGTGTCATGAGTAGGGTAGTTTGCTTCGTGAGGGCGGAGTCGCCGAGATGCATATGCCACTACCTTGCCTTCCTGCATTAGTACACATCCAAGCCCTTGATGTGAGGCATCACAAGATACCTCAAAATCTTTGCGCACATCAGTGGGTTAACACCGCGTGGTAGTCAATCTCTCTTTCAACTTTTGGAAGCTCTCCTCACATGCCTTGGTCCATTCAAACTTCTTCTCCTTCTTGAGTAGTTGAGTCATTGGCACGGCAATCCGAGAAAATCCTTCTATGAATCTCCTGTAGTATCCACCAATCCAAGGAAGCTCCTCACTTGATGATTTGAGTCGGTCGCGCCACTCTATGATCGCCGCTATTTTGGCGGGATCAACAGATATTCCTCCCGCCGACACTATGTGTCCCAAGAAACTAATGTCATGAAGCCGAATTCACACTTGCTAAACTTTGCATATAATTGATGCTCCTTTAGCCTATCCAACACCAGGCGCAGATGTTCCGCATGCTCTTCAAAGATTCTTGGAGTATATAAGGATGTCGTCAATAAAGACCACGACAAACTTGTCCAAATACTCCATAAATATCTTGTTCATCGTGTTCATGAAGTAGGTCAGCATTGGTTAACCTAAAAGACATGATCAGTAAACTCATACAGCCCATATCTAGTGGTGAAAGCCGTCTTAGGTATATCTTCACTCTAATCTTCAGCTGATGATAGCCCGATCTTAGGTCTATTTTAGAGAATACCGTGGCTCCACCAAGTTGATCGAATAAATCATCAATCCCGGGAGTGGGTATTTGTTCTTGATGGTTACTTCATTGAGGGCCTGTAATCCACACACATCCGAGTGGTGCCGTCTTTCTTCTTCACAAACAATACCGAGACCCCACGGTGAGGAGCTAGGTCGATAAATCCCTTTTCCTGCAACTCCTGGTTGCTTCTTCAATTCCTCTAATTCCTCCACCGTCATCCTATAAGGCCTTTTGGAGATTGGAGCGGCTCCGGCTTCAAGTTGATAACAAATTCAGTGTCTCTATCTGGGGGGCATGCCAGGAGTTCATCAGGAACACTTCAGATAATCTTGCACCACGATCATCCTCCAAAGGTACGTCTTCACTATAGTAGACTGCACGCCCCATCGATAGGGTCGATCTACTTTTACTTTTATAGTCATCCGGGACATTTGACTAATTTCACCATCCGGTGGCACATTCTATGATCCCTTGGTATCTGGCTAACCAATCCATGCCTAGTATTATATCCAAGGTCTGAGAGTTTAGCACTATCAGGTCTGCTAAAAAGTCACACTTTTCCATAGTAATGGTCACTTTAGGACACACTAGGGTAGCAGTAATCGGACCAGCTGGTGAATTGAGCACCACTTGGTTCTTTAAGGTAAAGGTAGGTAACCCCAATTTATCAGCATATCCTTTTGATATGAAGGAATGGGAAGCCCCCGAATCAAATAATACTTGTGCTGGCATGGTCTTAACAGAAAACGTACCCATAAGTACTCCAACGGCCTCCTTAGCTTCCTCGGCAGTGATATGGTTGACTCGACCACGGTTTGGGGCTGATGCACTCTTGCTGCCTTGTGAGCTTTGATGCCCTCGGTTTGGTATTGAGGCTTGGCTGCGGGCCGAGGCATTCTGCCTCTGTGGACATTTGTTGGCGAAATGCCCCGGTTCGCCACAGCTGAAGCACTTGTAGCTGGCTATAGAGTTTGATCCTGCAGATTGACCACCTTGTAGAGAACTGCTTCCTGGACGGAACGATGGGGTTGAAGTCTTGAACTGATTAGGCTTCAAGGAGAGGATGCATTGTTAAAGAGTTTTTGGACAAATCTTCCCTGCGGTCGTTGAGCTGACATCTTCCGCTTCCGGCTGGCCTCCAAGTTCTTCCTCTCATTTTCCAGAATTAGTGCCTTGTTCACCAGTTGGTGAAAGCTGGTGAACTCTTGTGTGATCAACTGCACCCGTAACTCTTCGTTCATCCCTTCAAAGAATCGGTCAATCTTTTCTTCCTCATCAGCTACATCTTTTGGGGCATACCGAGCCAATTGGGTGAACTTAGTGAGGTACTCATTAACTGACTTATTCCCTTGCTTGAGGGTGCGGAATTCGTTTTTCTTCATCCGCATTACTCCGGTTGGAACAAAGTTAGCCTTAAATGCGGTCTTAAATTCTTCCCAAGAAATAGCTTGTGTGCTTGTTTCTGTGGTGGTATCCTCCTGGCCCCTGGCGGCCAGGTAATTCTCCCACCATGCCGCTGCGACCACTGCACTGGTGGGCGCGAACATGACTTTGTCTTCTTCTCGCATTTAACTAAGCGCAGCTTTCCTCTCGATATCCGAAGCCGCCTTGGCTTCAAGTGGTTCTTCTGCCGCTGTAAAGGTTATTGGCCTTGTTCTCTGAAATCTCCTAAGTCACTCCGTGCCCTCCCGAGCTTCCTTGCTGTCCTGCGTATATGGCTTGCAAAATCTGAGTTTGTTGTGCCATAACTTGGGCCATTGTAGGGTGTTCCGAGGGTTTGGAAGGTTGTCATTTCTGGTCTTGAGTTCGCCTTGATCTTCGTGCAGAACCCCACGATTTGAGTCTACCTCACTGGGTTTGTATTAGTCCGAGCCCGGTAGTTCTTGGTGGCCATCTGCAGTGGTAGCCTTATACTCGGTGCTAGTTTTGTACGTAGGAGAGACAAGGGGTGCCAACCCGCACAAGAAAAACAAAAACCAAGACGAGGCAATTTCCAACATAAGGCGGTATCCACCATTCACTTAACCATGTCAACAATTACATAGCCACTTTGATGTTTGGGCTTACAATTACATTACAATAATTAAAGTTCATAGGTCCGCAACTACGAAATAAAAAGGATGGATACATTAACTAAGATACATGAATTTAGTACTTGCATCACACACGCAAGTACATCACGACCCCATCTACTCCTCCGGATACCCGTAGCGGATGGGTGTAGTGCGGGGACTGAACGGAGCGACTCCCACCAACTCCGACGGATTCGAGTCATCGGCGTCCGAGGGCGCGCGTGGGGGCTACGGCTCTGGGAGGCTCTCCCGGTGCAGCCGGGGACCCGGAGGCCGCGTGCTCTTCGCGCGGTCATCCGAGTGCGGGCCCGGATCCCGTGGTGGCGGTGCCGAGCCGCTGCGGGTGGAGGCCCGTCGAGCCGAGCTTGAGGGCGCCACCTGCTGCTGGGCTGCGCCAAGGCTCCGCCGCTCTGGCGAAGCCGCTCCGTAGCGCCACCACGAGCCGTGCCCGGTGGTAAGGCGCCGTCGGAGAAGGGTGATCTCTCAAGGCTGCGGTGTGGCTGCGCCATAGCCCCGTGAGAGTGACCGTGTGTTAGCGCAGGTCGCCCTCGCCCACCGGCAGTTCGTCTCATTGTACCGCGCACCGCCCCGGCGCGATGGGTAGAAACGATAGGGCGTGCGCGAATGGCGCCTCATATATGTCACACACCGTGCGCGCGCGCCGCGCGCCTGGATCGCGTCCGCCTGGTACCCCTCCGATGCTCCGTGGTAAAGACATGAGGCTGATCTTGTTCGCTTTTGGGTAGATGTAGACCTGCATGGTCCAAGATTCATCTTCTCCTATGGTAGCCTTCACCCACGGTAGATAGGTTGCTCGTCGTAGCCCATGTAATGTAGAAGCTTGCGCAAGATGCTTGCGAATTCATTTTCATAGACACCGTGGCCCAAATAATCCCAGTCCCCTTCATATCCCGTCCCGCCATCTCAGAAATGTTATGGTTCCAGTGTTAGTACTTTTCCAAAATGTAATGAAAAATAGAGTAGAGCGATTCTAGGAAGGATACGAGTAAGAACATTATACTATGATTTTGGAAATTAATTTTCTTGCTTTCATAAGTATTGTATTCCTAGGCCATCCTAAGGCTTTACCCTACGGTCGTATGCTCGATACAGTATTTGTCGGACCGGATTTTTAAATCCGAATCTTATCAGTGTTTCACCGCACTAATCCTGGATCGTGAGTTAGTGCACACAGTACATTGCTGAATCATTTCATACATCGCGTAATCAACCATTATATTACATAAACTGAATTACACCACGTCGGGTGATAGTTTACAAAAGGGGCCGACTAGGCCACATGTCTTCATTACATCAACGCAGCGAAATTATAGCAAAACAGACCCAAATCCACGTGCAAGCGCCAGAGGGTAATGTGTACCATATATGCCACCCGGTCCCGGTAACATAAATGTACACAACGCCTAGGGTCTACTTGTCTATGCCTAACCACCGAGGCCTACGCCTTAATTATCGCCTTTGCTTCCGTCGACGCGTTGGCGGGGCCTCCTCATAAGCGTAGTGTTCCCGAACTCCTGTTTCGAATTGTATCGCAATAGCGAGAATGAGCACTCCGACCCGTGCTCGGCAAGCCAACACACAAAATGCAATAATTATACATGCATGGCTTAATCAAAGGATGGTCAGGGCTCATTTTATTTTATGAGAGTGCTTTTGAATACAATTATAGGAAAAATCCGAGACCTAGCAATTTTAAACTCAAAACTTTTGTTTATAGAATAAGTTGATCATATACTTGACACGATTCCATCCACCATTACATGGCATCTGCGCCATATAGCATCTTTCAGCGTTATAGCCGCTTAACGTACCAATCGACAACACCGTGACAATTCCAAACCAGGCGGTCCTTCGCCCTTCAAGTTTCCATTCGAGCTTCCAATGTTTTGAAACAGAACTATATCCAGCTTAAGTTCCCATGTTCGCCCATGACCGTAAGTACGGCTATTCGAATAGTTTTGACTCTGCAGAGTTTGTACACTTTCACCACAAGAGATGAACTATCCTTTTGCCAACATGCTTCCTTAGGCATGAGACCCGATAATTTATCACAAAGCCTTTACCTTACTCCGATCTAGCTAGACACCACCCACGCCGAGGTTTCACCGCGAAGGGTTACACCACCACGATCGAAGCCCTCTTGCGCCGTGTGAGTACAAGACACCCTGTGCCTCACGTGAGTAAACCAAGACACCCCGGCACCCACTTTCCTCGGTGATATCTGAACTAGACCCTTGCAAGTTATTCAGCTAGGTCGCACCCATTATAGACTTGTGGTTGTACTGCTTTACACGGTGGATATGACAAGATTCGGTCCTTAAAGTTACCTGGATGGTTCTACCACATTTCATGATTTGTGCTCCCACCGCACCACTACCAAATTTCAAACCATCCATCCAGTGTTTAAGCAATTTTAGGATTTTCCAGAGGTAAAAATATCGTGTCACCTACTACAGTCATTCCATCCATGACTGCCCCAAAACATTTCATACTTTGCAATTGTTGTTTTTGGGGCAGCTATGTACCCGCTTTATCTAGCATTACTAAGCATCGCAATATTTATTGGGACTTACTTGATAAAAGCTATGACAAGATAAGTTTTGCTAAGGCGACAAGGTTCACATGTCCAAACATTTCAACGGATCATTATAAGCAAGCATTACAGTAGGTGTATAGCTATCATTTCTGAAATGAACATATTTTGCCACATGAAATAACAGCATGCATGTTGATATTTTAAAAGAAAGTACTTTGCAAAATCATAGGTTCAAAATGATCAAGGTGTTAACTCGCCTTGCTCGCGGTGGTCTTGGTCTGGGTCTTCGGAAGCTTCCAAGCTAGCTGCCTCAACCTCCTCTTCCTGAGCCTCGTATGCTATTTAATCGTGCGAAATACCCAAATAAAAGAAAAGCAACCAATCAACAAAATATCACCAGAAATTCAAATGAACTCCAAAAATTATGGTTCTGGTTCCATTAGATAGATCTTGAATTTAAATGAATTTAGAAATTTGTTTCATTCAATTTGGAGCTAAATTGAAGAAATTATAAGCAGTCAAAGTTCTCGGTTCCAGTCAAATCCAAAAATAATCAAATTCTGACATGTGGGGCCCACTGTCAGCCCCTGATTCATTTTAATTTCCATTTTTATTTACTTTTCGGTTCTTCGTGCTACCGACATGTGGGTCCGGTTTTTTGTTCATGGGGTCCACATGTCGATGACGGTCCTGCCTAGATGTATCATCGACCGGTGGGGTCCAATGGCCGTGACTTGGGAATGTAGTGGGTGGCGGTGGGGCCCACTGCCGACCAAATAAAATCGAGAAACTCAACCCGCGCCGCGGAGCCGAGGCTCGAGCAGCGCGCCGGGAGTTGGGAGGGAGAAGAGAGTTAACGCTGATAGCCAAGAGAGCGGGGGAGGCTTTGCCTACCTCTATAGGGCAATTTATCCCCTTGAGGTGGGTCGGCAGCGGTGTCGGGCAGAGAAGTCGGGGACGACGGTGGCCGGCGGTGAGGGAAGGTCGGGGAGCTTCGGGTGAGTGTCGAAACGCGATCCTCGCGTTATGGTGAAGACGGTGACGCGGTCTTCAAGGGCCGAGGAGGTTCGGAGGTGGGTCGGCGTCGAGCGGCAGCGGCGGCTCGGGGAAGCTCCAGGCGGTGGCGAACCACAGGCGACGAGGAGCTCGGACGAGGGCCGGGGAAGCTTCGCGGCGCTCTGGAGACGATCCTAGCTCAAGGAATTTGGCTCTGGGACAGTAAAACAGTGGGAAGTTAGTTCGCCGGAGTTGGGGGAGAAGGAGATCGCCGGCGGCTACAGGGCACGAATACCCGATTACCTTTGGATGAACGGAGAGAGCGGCGTGGGGAACTCAACGGAGGGTTTATGGCCTTATATACCGCCAGAGGAGGCGCAGCGGCGGCGCCCGTGCGTGCGGTCGCGTCGGAGCTGGTGGCGAGGTAGGTAGGGCTGCAGGCGGTGTTAATGTAGGTCCTGTCCGTGAAGACCCACTGCACGCCTACGCCCCCGGGGTGGTTGCCTCTGCGCAGCTTGCTTCCCTCCTCCTTTTGCCCGCGTGAAACGGCAGCGGATCGGCCGGGCGAAGCGACGCAGCGGGGAAAAGCCTGGGGTGGTGGCGCCAAGTCAAGGGCGACGGGAAGGGCGCAGGCTTTCCACCTGGGCAACGGGGTGACGCAGCGGGCGAGGTGCAGCATGCGCGCCACGGGAGCAAAAGCTCGCCGTGGTGCCGCGCGCCGCGCGAGAGAAAGGAGAGCGGGGCAGCGAAGGCGGACAGGCGGGCCCATCGGTCACCGGGAGAGGGGAGGGGAAAGCGCGATGGCGCGGATGAAGCCGCGTGGCGGAGAGGGTCGATCGGGCGGCCGGTGCGGTTTAAGTGAGGGGAACGGAGGAGATCGGCCGAGGCGATCGGTCGGTGAGCGATGCCGAGGCGACGGGCCGGATGGGCCGAGGCGCGCGAAGGGAAATCGCGGTATCCCACGCGCGCGCGGGGTAAGGAAGGCGGATCACCGGCGGCGTGGCTCAATCCCACCCATCCAGTGTCGGACGGAGGCGGTGGATTTTCTGATTTCTTTTGGATTTTAAGTTTTGCTTTTAGAAATTACCGAAAATCCCAATAAGTCCTAAAAATATGAAAATGCTTCCAAAAATTCCAGAAAATTCTCGAGGTTCTGGTAATATTCTGACTTAATAAAAAAATATTTCCAACTAAAGTTGGTATTTATTTTACTTTCTTCCCTTATTTTCCATGCCATTGTTTTTCCAGAAATAATATTCTATGCCCTAAACCCAATTTCTCTATTTACTTTTAGGGATCATCTTTTCAGATTCTTGTTTACAATTGTTTGTCTTTCTCTTTTATAAATTCTTTAATTTCTGGAACCTTAACCAAATTCAGAAAAGCATCGAAAAATCCAAATCCAAATGGAATACATTGCAAAAGCAATTCAAATTCCCCATTTCTAATTTCAAATTTTTGGGCTGTTACATTCACCACTTCTCTTTCTAGCTTCTACCTAGTAGGATCCTAGACACACATTGTCAGTAATCTACTGGCCAAAGTGGAAACCACAAACCAAATCTGAGTATACCTACCATTGTTAAATATGGAAGATACTGCTTCCATACTACCCTGTTGTACGCTGGCCGTTCCAACCATTGGAAAAGTTCACCATCCTGTAGATATTCAATTAAATCGAGTAGCTTGTAAATCAAGTCTGACAAGTCAAAACTTATGGTTGAGTAATTTTATGTCCTTTACTTAGCATAAGGTTCTAGTCTGTACTTTTCACAAGTGAGGCAACCGATCACAAACCCAGTGCGTTGCAACACTACTACCAATTCATACAAAGCCTCTACCCTAGGGTAAGGTCATAGACTCCAACCATCTAGTAGCTTTCCATGAGTCATCCTTGACCCTAGTACCATTTTGAAATATATTGGTGAAACACCGAATTAACTCAGCAGTGTAAAACATTTTATTGTCTAATCTACCGATGAATAATTATATTGTAATTTATTATTTTTTAGGCTATCAAAGTAAATATGGCCTTCAGGTAAAACATGGCTTTTTCATTTGTAAGACTTAGCTAATTATCATGTTATTGTAAATTATTATTTAAACAAGTAATAGTGCGTAAATAATAATAATAAAGAAAGTGTTGATAATTAAATAATAATATAGGATAAATATGATCAAAAACATGTGACTTACCTCCTTATCTAGAGTCTTCGATCACTTCATTATAGGCTTCAGGTTTACACTATCCACCTTAATTGCTCAAATAGCTTCTCCCTTGGCCAACTAGTTGAATTCGAATACTAGCATGAAAGAATGAATACAAATGAGTTCTTACTTTGTAGAATGCAAACTAAGAACAAAATACAATAAAATATCCAGAAAATATATATAAAGAAAGTGAGTTTGGGTGGATAGGGTTTAAGCGGTGTCTGGTTGGGTTGAACGGTGTTAAAAAATGGGTTAGATAGGCTCAAGATGGTCGAAATGGGTACACATATGTTTAATGGGTTTTGGATAAATAGTAACTTGCTTAGTGAATAGTAACAGTTGGTACTATTCATAACAGGTTGGGTTCATGAATAGAAATGGGTTTGGGCTGGCTGTTGGGTTAAACAATAATGGGATCGGGTCTAAAGACCAAACTTTGAACAATATAGGGGCTTACTATTGGGCCTAGCACAACTAGGCTAGTTGGGCTGGCTAAAGCCTTGGGACAACTTGGCCGGTCTAGGTGAATGGCCTAACAGGCCTAAACCTAATTAGGCTCAATTCCACGCCAATCGTGCCCGAGCATGGGATCATGGTGGTGAGCTTCCACATGAGCCGATAGTGGTTGCCGATGGCGAGGGAGGGCACAGATGGGATCAGTGAGGCAAGGGGATTCCATTTTTGGCTTGCGCAAGTTGGCTGGCTGTGACAAGGGCTCACCAGAGAAATTCCATGACACGACAAAGCTCCAGTGGTGTTCCTGCATGGTTATGGGTGTTTTTAGCATCTATGGCAAGCTAGGAAGCTAAGGATAGAAGTGGTTGGTGTTGGTTTTCACTGGAGTAAGGCTGCCCACGGTGGCTAGGCTCAGATGGCAGCGACACATTGTGCCAAAAGTCCAGAAGCCGAGGGAGAGGTCGGCGAGGTTGTGGTGGTCATGCGGTGCTAATGCTACAATTAATTAGACTATGGTTGTCATGGGAATGGGTTGAAGAGCTCACTAGCGCAGGGCACGACGGCGGCGATAATTGACAACCGAGGTTGGGAGTAGTTCGGTAATGCAATTGGAGGCTAAGGGAGGCCATCGAAGAGCTTTGCAAGGCTTTAAAGCATGCATGAAGGTGATGGGAGCACGACACGGCTTCAGCGGTGGCAGGCATGTGGATGGGAAGCTAGTAGACGGGAGCCTTCGGCGGTGAGTTGGCTATGGTGTTGGCGCATTGGGTGAGCTACGTCTCACTGGTACGACGGAGCATGCTAGCGAGGCGTGGTATGGGCGCGGGCATGCATTGGCAAGTGGTGCACAAATTGGCAGCAGCACGGTCAACGTTGATGGAGCATGGCCCATTGCTAGGAGGCAATGTGATGGATCATTAAGGCATGGTTGGAGAGGTGGCGAGGCATTGCGTAGGCATTGATGGCTTGCTAGCAGCAAGATGGTGCAATGCACTAGCGGTGGTGGTGAACGGTGAGTGGGCGGGTGGCGATAGGCACAGGGGAGACGGCGGCTTTCCAGAAGGCGCCAACGTCAAGGAAAAGGAGGAAAACCAAAAAGGAAAGCGGAATTCTAAGGAAAGCTTCCCGATTTGTCAAAAACTCAAATTCAAATGAAAATCAAGGAAAATCCAAAATTTCAAAATTTTTGGTTCATTTCACACAGCAGCTCAATGTGCAAGAATGGTGGTTGGCCTCCTCCCTCCTTGGTTCAATCAACGGAGAAAGAATGGGAGAAGGGGAAGGAAAGGCGGAGAAAGAGTGGCTGAGAAATAATCCCTATTTGATATGGATGGATGAGATTAGAAGATTGAGTGACAAGTGGGACCTGTCCTATATGAAAGAAAAGCAAAGAAATAGAACCGGGGGGGGGGGGGGGTTGGGCTGGAGGTAGAATGATCAGTTCTTACTCCTGGATGAAAAAACGTAACGCCAATGATATTTTCCAGATTTTTTTGGCGTTTGCTATGCTATTTTTCCGTCGGTGGTGTTTGCGATGGTATTTGTCAAGTCATAAACGATGGCGATGATACCAATCAAATTTACTCAAACATATTTGTTCATTTTGACTTAGATAACAGACAATACTGGAAGATCCCTTGGCAGAAGCTGAGAAGTCGCCCACAAGTCACAGAATTAATTGAACAAGGCTCAAGGCAGTAAAATGATGATAATACAAAACTTAATACTTATCCAAAGGTTAAAAATTAGCACTAACTGTAGGTGGTGGGATCTAATCCTATAGGTATATAGGATTAGCCACTATATTCCGTACGCAGCCTGTACAGTTCCCTTAATTGGTACGCGTTGCACTACTTCTCTTGTGCTATACATGCGCCACAGGTAGTAGAACCACGGAGACCATGCTACGCAACATTTTTGGCATATACAGTGTGTTTTGTACTCGTATTTATAAAAATAGTCATATATAGATAAGAATGATAAAAATAACACTTCTGTCGCTCGATCACCGTGCTGCAACACCCTATAAATGACACGTCGCTAGGCAGGTGCTAGGGGTGGAAACGAATCAGATACGATCGAATAGTCTCAAATACAAAAAACAAATCCATATCTTTAGAATGAATATGAATACAGATTCGAATATTCTCAAATACGGATACGAATATTCTCGAATACGGATATTTTCGAATACGGATTTTCTCGGATACAAATATTAGATAAAATGGATTCCTAGCGGTTTTGCCGATTTTTCACCGGTTTTTGACTAGTTATCGGTTTTAATCCGTCTAAATTCAAAATTTGAATCACAAAATTTGTACGAATTTTTCATGGGTTTTAGAAATGAATCGAATAGTCTCGAATACGAATACGGATATGAATATTCTCGAATACGAATGCGAATACGAATATTGTTGAATACGAATATGAACATTTTCAAATACAGATTTTGCTTACCATATTTAAGTTTTCTCGGATATGAATATCGGATAAAATGAATTATCCGTTAACGTTTTCCACCCCTAGCAGGTGCCTGCCGCCTGGCCATCGGGTAGCCATGCGCCTGCTGCCAATCCACTAGGCGGCATGTGGCCTACCGTCCCACCACAAACGGCAGGTGATTAAGTCGGAAAATTACCTACCTAAATTTTATTTTATATGTTATATTTGTTTAAATTTTTAAATATATTAAATGAGCTTAAAAAATTACAAAATTTTATGTCCTGCCTTGTAACACAACATACTTAATTATGTAATTTTTGCACAATTTTATCCACTCAGAATATTTCTCAAAAAATCATACAATTTTAATATTTGTAAAAATTGTTACATATATCAAATGAGCTCCCAAAATTGCAAAATTTTATGTACAGTCTCTCGATATAGTCAATGCAATTGTGTAATTTTTTTAAGAATTTTATATATTCTGAATTTACCGTGTTAATTAATGTAAATTTAATCAGGAAATCAGCGATATGCTATGCTCACTTAATTAGCTGCATGCCTGATTACAGTAAGTTTGTAAATAATAAATTGAGGTAATAGTTCAATTTAGTTTAGACTTAATTTATAGATTTTAAACCATAGGATTTGGTGGTAAGTTGGTAACAAAAGGACTTCCTTTTGAAGAATTAAATGCAAAAAAACGACGACATCTGATGTTGCGAATTAAAATAGACTTTATAATAAGGATAAAAATAATATGGTGCACATGGTTTGGTTATGTGCATAAGAAATAGTATCATAAATGATGGAACAAACCGAATTACTTCTACGATACATATGCGCCTTTTTGAATGGAAATAAATTCGAGCTTCAGGGGACTAAGTTTAGATTGGCCCGACCTATTGCGTAGATCGGGACCATTTTCCTCCCTTGTGAGTTCAGTGTTGAAGTCCTCAACACCTCTTTAGCCTTGACCACCATTTCCCTCTTTTTCTCATGCTCCTTGCACGAGCCTCGTGCTCCCTACGCGTGCACGCCTCAAGATGAGCCTTCGTCTCCCGACATATACGCTTGGTTTGCTCATCATTGCGGTGCTCCTCCTCCTAGATTTCGTAGGCCGTTTTGACATCCCACTGCTCAAAGTCGAGAGTCCACTGGTCATATAGGTGGATCTCTAGGTCGATCCACTTTCGGTAGTCACATAGCGGTTCCGAAGACTGTGGATGGATAGAAGAGGTTGTTAGTGCATACTTTAAAAGAGAAATAGTAGGGGAACACACTGTAACTGGTCCTTACCGGCTACCAATAGCTGCTTGTGTACCGCTAGCATCAGGATAGTCACAGGAGTAGTTCATGCAACCTTAGTAATGCATACCCAGGCTGAGCCATTACTTAGATTTGAAGAACTTACATTGGTCCCTCCAACAACAGAGAGGCAGCGTCTCTCCCTCGGGCGGGTGTTGCGGCGAACGCTCAGTTGGAACATTCAGGATAAGGTTGTGGGGAGGTGATCTTCTGGCACACTCTGCTTGTTTGTCCCGGGCCGCAGTAGCCCTTGCATGTTCATCGTGAGCCACAGCAGACCTTGCTAGTTCATGGGTCTCCTTCCATTGCTTCATCATCTTGTTCTATTGCTTCTTCTGCCTATTATCCATCAAGACATGGCGAAGTAAGCTCTAGTGTAGTGTTGAGTTTGGCGTGTAGTGATCTCTCCTAGGTCTCTTCTATCTCCTTTCATAAGCCATAGGGTTGGCATGTTGTGGTTAATTTCATGTCACTACCCTGCAAGGCAGAGTGTTGCATTGTGTATGTGCCGTCCACCCTTGCTCGCTCCCCATGTGCATATTTGTCTGTGTGTCTGTGCCTTTCCCCCCTCGTCCGCTCTCTCATGAGCACGTTTGTCACTCTATCCATGCCGTCCCCACTCCCCCACTCCCTCACCCACACAAATGTCAGTTTGTCCATGTCATGCCACCTTGCCCGCTCTCTCGTGCGCATATATGTCACTCTTACCATACCGTCCCCCATCGCCGGCTCCCTCCTTTGGGCATGTGTTGGCTTGTCCGATGACACAATTCCCCAAGTGGACTAACTGTCTGATGTGCATTATCGTCGGTATCATCAAAGCCTGGGTCAGTGTCATTGTCAAACTCCAACCTGAGCACCTGGTTCAATGGATACTAGTGGCAATCAATGCGAACTTACCACCACATGCTTGACCCATCATTCCACATGAAATTAGGGGCGAGTCTTCCCTCCTATACAACATATTCAGTGGTATCGTCTTGAAGCTCCACCTATTGTTCCCTGGTGTTGAGGGGCCGAGCTTATCACTGTTTTCCGATGCCAGTGCACAAAACTGAGGTACACCATCGGCCTCGTGTAAATCGCCACCTGGGGCTTAGAGGCAATTTGCATGTACTGCCTCCATGCTACGGTGCCATTCACCTTTATGAGCTCCCACATGCCATTCGTATAGATGATCCCCTTGATTGCAAGTTTCATAGGTATTGCCTCCGTGGCGAATTCCCTCCGAATGGAGCTTCGTAGCTCGTGAATATTCATGACGCCGAGCTACTTGGCCCTGGCAATTCAATAGGTCCAACCCATAGGGTCCAGCCCTTACAAGACCATCGTCGTAGCACATTGTCAAGTGTTCTATATCTGTGACTACCTGCAGCCATAATTACCGGATCTGCAGTAAGTGTTACAACAAAAAATGATGACAAGCAGCATACAAGTTAGTGATTACATGCATAACAGCATGGTAACACTAACAAATATGGAGATAAGGAAATGTGTGAGGGGGGACGGTACAAACATAATGACACCAGTGCGGACGAGGGAGCGAATGAGGGGGACGACACAGACAGAGTGATAATTGTGCAAAGGATGCAGCAAAAAAGGAAAGATAACAATAATGGGCCGACATATGTATGAAGGACAGATGTCACGCATTGCAAAAGATGCCTGAGCATCACATATTCCTAATTATGAATTAACATGACAAACTCGAAGCACATAAAATTTTCAAAAAATTACACAATTAGGTTAACTACGTCGGGAGGCTTCAAATAAAATTTGTAATATTTGAAGCTCGTTTGCTATATGTAATAACTCCTACTATTATCGAAATCGTACATATTTTTGAGCAACATTCACAGTGGATACAATTGTCAAAAATTATACGATCAAGTACGTAGTGTCAGGAGGCTGCACATAAATTTTCGTAATTTTTTGAGCTAGTTTTCTATATTTAAAAATTTTAAAAATAGTATACAAAAAATAATTAAGGTAAGTAATTAAGCTGGCTAATTAGCTGACTTAATTACCTACTGTTTGGTAGTAGGGCGGCAGGCCACTTGCCATTTGGTGGTGAAGTGGTAGGCCTTGGCCGCCCGGTGTCCGAGCGACTGGTTGCCTGCCGCCCGATGGCCAGGTGATAGGTCACACGTCTCACCTCTACGGCGTTGTCGTCTGGCCACCGGACAGTAAAAACGCTATTTTTGCTAATACGATATATATATATATATATATATATATGTTAGAAATAATCTTGACTTAGAGCTCAAGACTTAGAGTTCTCTCAATTTATTTGCGATGAGTGCGTTTTCTCTCGGATCAAAGTTCTAACAAGTGGTATCAGAGCCTAGGTGAGAACTGAATCGCTGAAAAAATCGTCTTGACGATTCCATTTCGCGCTCGTCTCATGCGGCACTCTCAGCGCATGGCACTCGGTCCATCAAGAAAGTCAAAGACGGGCAATAGAGAGCAGATCCAAGTCAGCAAGACAAGTCCAAGAAAAAAGAAAAAAATGCGCAGTTTTTTCTCTGTTCTCTTGGTTCAAGAGCCACTTCAAAGTAGCCCAATTTCTTGATCCATGCTCAAGATCATATCGCATTCGTTGGAAAGTGGTGTCACTGGTGATGAGGCATCATCCAGTATGATGGCGAAAGAGAGTTCCGCTATCTCGCTGCATTATCCGATACTCAAGATGAGCAATTATGCAGCATAAGCAATCAAGATGAAGGTATACATGAAAACTCAAGAAGTGTGGGATGCGGTCGAGAACGGTAACGTTGATGTACAGAAGGATCAGATGGCATTAGCGACCATCTATCAGGGCATCTCAGAGGAGACGCTCTTCCTACTGGTCGAAAAAGAGACAGTCAAAGCCCCGTGGGAAGCGTTGAAGACAATGCATCTTGGTGCTAATTGTGTGAAGGAAGCAAAGGTACAAACTCTCAAGGCCAAGTTCGAGGTGTTGCGTATGAAGGAAATGGAGTCGATCAATGACTTCGCTGTCTGGTTGACGGTCATCATCAATAAGCCCTTGGCAAGAAGGTGGAAGAGTTGTACATAGTGAAGAAATTCCTTCGTGTTGTTCTCTCACAGTTTCTCCCAATTGCTTTGGTCATAGAGTAATTCGGAGACTTAAAGACAATGACCATGGAAGAGGTCATCGGTTATCTTAAGGCGTATCAGGAACACATCCAAGACAACAGTAACAAAGGCAGTGGACAGCTCTTGTTGACCCGTGCCGAGTAGGAGATTCAATCATCGAAGCGTGAAGGCAAGAACACTTCCAGGGGTGGTGGCCAAGGCTGTCAAAATCGGAAGTTTGGTAAGGCAAAAGTGAGGTGTTATAATTGTAATGATTATGAATCTTTGCTTCAGCATGCCCCAAGCCGAAGATGAAGAAAGCGTTTGTTGCTGAAGTGTTCAGCGATGATAAATCAACAGTGCTTTGATGGTGAGTTGAGTTAGGGACGTCGAAAAGATGTGTTGCCATCCAAATTCAAGTAAGGTAAAAAGAAATTGAAACGTAGAGGAGATGTGTCACCGTTCTATATCAAGTATAAGTTTAGTAAGTCGTAGTTGAGACCGACTATCTCAATGTTTTAGAACTTTTGCATCCGGATGAACCTGTGCCAGTTGAGTTGAGTTCCTACATGTAGTTTTTATGTAGAACGCTTCATGTGGAGGCGTGGCTGGTAGTTCATAATGTATTGAGACTAAAACTAGAGTATGTCAAGTCAAAATTAAGGGGGGAGATTGTTAAAAATAATCTTGACCTAGAATTCAAGACGTAGTAGAGTTCGTCTCCGTGTAACTCAAGTTGAAGCTATGTCTAACTTGAAATCCGAATACATATACGAGTAGAAGATTATTAGCCTATATATTGAGAAAACTTGAAGCCAATTTTGTAAGAAGAAAAAAAGGAAAAAGGAAACAAATAAGAGAATAGAGAAATTCAGAAATTCTCCGGTGTTTTCAAAGTTTATTTGCGATGTGTGCATTTTCTACTGGATTAAAGTTTTGACAATATATATTGATATTTTTATAATTAGATGTTACAACAGTGCCATACACGCCTAAAAATTCCAGTAAATTAGCCATTGTAGTAAACAACTAAGAAGAGGCATGCAAGCACGATTTTAGTTGTTGCTCCCCGGTGGAGCATTATTGGGGGCGCTCGTGGCTCTGTTGATCCCGGTTGGAGACGGCGGCACCGTCCCAGTCCTCGACCCCGACGCTTCCTCCCTGCCGTCGTCGCCGGCGGCGGCAGGGTGTCGGCCGCTTGACCATATCGTTGCACGCAGGGTTTAATCTTTCGGATGCAAAAAATTTTCGGCTGCAGGCAAAAGAAACGAAAGAACGAAATTTCGTTCATTTCGTTCGAATTTCGGACGAAAAAAAATCAATTTTTTGATGAAATTTAACCAAAATTTAAGAATTGAGATAAATACCTTCCCATGCCGCCCTTCCTCCTCTCCTTCAACGCCGCATCTTCATGTGCTTCCACTCGCCACCGCCAGCCGTCCACTCGGGGAGGGAGTTGCGCCGCCGTCGACTACCGAGGTCCGCCCGCCGCTCGGTGGAGATTGGGGATCGGGATGGCCGCCGCCCGCCGCTCTTCTTCCCCGCCTTGGCCGCCGCCCGCCGCTCTTGTTCCCCGTGGAGGATGGGGATGGCCGCCGCCCGCCGCTCGGTGAGAAGATGGGGAGGGAGAGGGATGCGATTGGGGAATCGCTGGGGACTGGGGTTAGGGTTTTCGCGAGTGCGGCCTGCGGCGTGGGGGGACGACTGGTGGGCTGCGCATTTGGGCTGTGCGTCGTGCGTGCGGCCCATGCGGGTGCGGGCGTGCGGCTCGCCCGGGCCGATTCCGAAATACATACAAATACGTATGAAATTTTTGACCGGAACAGGATAATTTCGCTCAGCACCGAAAGGACCGAAATTTCGGCCGAAATTTTTTTCCTTGGTTGCACGGCCGCTGGTACGGTGACAGCACGAGCAGCCTCCTTGGAACTGCACGTTCATATATACGTATGTGTACATTATCGGTGCTATGTATGCAAGGTAATTAAGCTACAGTACAGTTGTGATGTAAGGTATATTGTACTACCAAGTCCAAAAAAAAAAACTTGTAATAGAAGTGATGCAAGTGCACTGTACATCTAGTAGTAGTAGATGCAGGTGAATAGTTCTATATGGTATACGAATTCGTACTGCAGTTGGAGGATGAGGCGGCGAAGCAGCTCAGTAGGACAAGTGCCGCAAGCAGCAGAGCTTCCGCCTTAACCTTCTGCACACCCATCGTCTCCGGCGCCCGCTAAGCTAGCTGCTGCAAGTGTTGTGCTGTACTAGCCTACAGAGCAAATTAGTTTTCCTATGTATGGTGTGATCTGTGGGAGTCATAAGGATTGATGGGAGTCATTATATAAACGGAGCGCAAGGAGCTAGCTAAAGGTGGTAATTTGGAAAGGGTTTTTGATAGGTAACACCCGGATGTTTTGTTGGCTAAAATCATTCAAATTTTAGAGCATTGGATCTTTATTGAGATTGATGAGGATCTGATGATTCCTAACGGGTTCGCGCAGTTAATGAATCTAGCACCAACCCGGTTTTCGCCCGGTACTGTTGTTTTGAATTTTCTGTTTGGCTCGAAACTCGACGCGTCTGTCAGAAGCGCACTACTCCGCTCGCGAAGCCTCGTCGGCAGAGAGAGGAGAGAGTGCTCTCTGGTTTTCTCCGCCTCGCCGACAGAGAGAGAACGACTCGCTTTTCGCTCTTCTCCTCGCTCTCGCTCTTCTCCTCCGCTCGCGAGAGCGTCGCCGACAGAGAGAGAGAGAGAGAGAGATTTCCCCTTCTCCCGGGTGGAGCTACCGAGGTCTCCACCGCCGACAGTGGAGAGAGCGGTCTATATTCTCCCTGGGCTTGCGAAGAAGCGAGAGAGGGGGGCGGAGCTAGCGCGGCGATTAACGTGGAGAAGCACGTGCGGCGGTTAACCGGTGGAGATCCTCGACGTGGGAGGTTAGAAATCGTGGTTTTGTGTTTTATATACTGCCCGCGCGCATCGAATCATGGAGGGAGAGAGAGCAGAAATAAATCTACCCTTCCTACTTAGGTTTAGTTTTTTGAGGCTTTTAACAATACTTTTCGGGGGGTTGTGTGTTCGGATGTGGTGTTTTTATTGCTTTTAGTGGTCATCCACAGGCAGTGTTTAGTGATTCGCCTACATACTTAGTTTAATTTTTTTCTGAGGCTGTTTTTACTTACATGTTGTGTGTTTTGTGTTCGGATATGATGTTTTTCTAGTAGTTAGTTTCTTAGTAAATTATATTTAATAAATCTGCCCTTCCTACTTAGGTTTAGTTAAAACTAGTTGTATCCTAAAGAAGATGGTTTCCAAAAGAAATTAGTTGTAGTTGTTAGTGGTTCACTAATCATTTATATAACTTGTAAATGTAACAACAGTGTTTGAGGTTAGAATGCTAGGTTTTGTATGAACTTCACCATGTATATGTTTTCTAACCACTTCTTTTGGCTGGCAGCTTTGTATGCATGCTTCAAACTCCATCAATAATGGCCTCTCAAAAGAAATCAAAGTTTAGATCAATTCTTGATTACCATGTCAGGGACCCCTTGCTTGATGAGGTAATTACTAATATGTTTAGGTCAATTCTTTATGTTCTTTTTTATATTTAGTTTTTTTTTTTGCTTGATTAGGGTCTTAATTTCAATGTTCTGTAGGTTAAGGACGCTATATCGTCAATGACTGCTCAATTTGAGCAAGAACATATTACAAGTTTTATATCAAGATTGGAAAACTTGGTTGTGGGTATAGCAAAGCATTTCCCTAGCGACTTCAGGAATTCTTGTGGGGGTGTCCATGGTACAATGAAGGAGGTCAACATGGTTAGGGATGATAACCCTATTCATATGGATGGAGCAGATGCACAAGGAGTCATCGACAAGCATAAGTCTCAGCAAGGTCTGATAGGGTTTTGTTTTAAAACAAGGTTAAAAATGAACATTTTTTTCATCTTTTTTTCATTTTTATGTATAACTTATCTGTTTTTTCCTCTTTTTTTCAGATTGTCCATCTAACAATAAGAGAAAGAGGATATTTAGCACCGAAGAATCTGACAGCAATAGGTCTGCAGTTTTCTATCATCGGCATCGTATTTCTAGAGCCAAGACTCAAGCCCAAGATCAAATCGGTATCGATGAAGCTCAACCGCCTGTTGTCAATTGTGGGTCAGGGGGAATTAACCAAGTGCAAATAGCTGTCAATCAAGACTCACATGTAAGTGGCAAAAGGATTATGCGTGTGCCATTCTTTTTCTAAATCATATTTCATTTTAGAGCAAAAATGAACTATAATTCCCTGCATACTATGTATTGGCTGGTATAACACATTTTTTTGTTTTGATTTTTTTTGTATGCATAAGGGAAGCATCCCTGATGTAGCAGACAAGGACAGCAGGAATGCATATGTTGACCAAAGAATTCCTGCTTGTGAGAATGTAGATGCATCTACTTCCAAACAGTATGGGCAAACACATAATCTGAACCAAAATAATAATGGAAGGAAGGACAATTCTCCATTTGTAGTAAAGGTATGCTGGTTTAATTCTACTTTTTGCTCCAAACCAATTTAATAATGGTAGGTAAGATTGTTGCACATTTTTTTGTACTAAACATTTGTGTCCTCATTCTTACATTTTCAGAGTTTCAATGTTAGTAAAGGACATACTGATCAGAGCCCCTTACGCGATGTGTGTGGTAAAACCTCTAATGTTACCCTTGACTCATTATCCATTTATTTTCCTCTTTTTTTCATTATTACTTTTTTTTGCAGAGTTTCAAGTTAAATGCCCACTAATTATAGCTTAATGGCTCCCTTTACAATTGTTTTGTTTCTCGACTTTTTTTTGGAGTTTGACTTGTGAAAAGAAGTGTCCACTGCGTTAGTTGTGTTACTGTGTTTACAAGAAGCTCCTCACAGTGATAGTTCACTAATTGTTATGTTTTAGTGCTCCCATTAGAATAATAGTTTTGTGGAATTGCTTATATTGTTTGTTTTGTTAGCTCCCCAAAATATTTATTATCTTAGAATTATAGATTTATGTGCCCACTAATTATAGCTTAATGGCTCCCTTTACAATTGTTTTGTTTCTCAATTTTTTTTTTTGGAGTTTGACTTGTGAAAAGAAGTGTCCACTGTGTTGTTCCATAGGAAGTATAATCCAATTTTTTTTAATGTTGTTGGAGTAGGAGTAGGAGCAGCTGGGGCCAATATTGGACTACTACTCTTCTTTCTTTTGAAGAGTGGTCCAAAAATTTTCTTTTAGAAGATTTACACATGCAATATAGTGATTAGTCTTTTGATTAGGTTTGCCTAAATAATAGGTATGTAATCTTGGAGTTGTTGTTTTGTTAGCTTTGTAATGTTTTCTAAGCCCAAAAGATTTATTTTCTTAGAAAATGTATTGCTCAAGTAAATATAAGATTAGTGTGTGTGTGTGTGTGTAGTGATAGATGCTAGGTAGAAAATTATGACATGAGAATCAAGAACACCGAAGTACAAATCTCTCACTGGATTGAATTAGAAGCTTTGGGTCATTTAGCTTTATCTCTGAATTTTTCCAACTCTGACATTTTTTTACTTGATAGAATTATCTCTTTCATTGGCGATGGGAATGATTAAGAGTACATGGCCGAGTGTCTACTATTCTAGATAAATCTGAAACCATGGATATGTGTAGAAGCAGGCTGCACTATATTGGACCTTTTCTTCTATTTTTGTTTCCTAGCATGTGTCTACTGTACTTGCAAATAAATTCTGAAACCACGGATTTTATGCCCATGTAAGCAGGTCTTGAAAGATGATCTAAAGCTGTCTATTACCAAGCTGCAGCACATTCAAGCTTATGTCTTTTTTTTTTGCTACGAAACTCCCTCCTAGTTAACAATGTAGGTGCATTGAGTGGAAGTGCCCTTTTGAGATGATGAGACGTGATACATGCTCATCTTTCTCAATCAGCTTACCTGAAGCACTAATGTGATGTCAAGTTAATCAGATTAGTCTTTTGTGTAACCAACATACTGTATAATTGCTAATTCTACCGCACTAATCAGGATAGAATGTATACCATATTTTCCTTTCAATGTTCTAATTTATTTTTGTTACAAACTTGCATATTAGAGAAGGCACTTATCTTCTCTTGTTTGTCTTGGCTTATTCCTCGTCTTTTTTTTGGCTTTGTTTTTGGCTAAGCAGATCGGTTTTATTTGATCTTCCAGGATAGTCTGAAATGTGGTTCAGCTGGGACACACGTGAACCCGTTGTTTTCCTTAATCCAACTTTATCCTTTCGGCCCGATATGTGCATTCGATTTTGGGCTATCGGGTTTGATCTATTCGAAGTGGGGGCCCGTTTGCTATAATAGAACACAGAACGGAGCGCGCGGGCGGAGTGAGTGGAATGGGGGGTGGGATCATGTTTTAATCAGACGGTTAGAATGTTCAATCATGTAGCATCCAAGGGTTCAAAATTTGGATGATATTTAGCACAAAATCATCCGAGAGATTGCTAGACACTTTTGTTAACTATCAACCGGATGTATTGTTTGCTAAAATCATCCCAATCTAAAACCGTTAGGTCTTTATTGAGATTAGTGAGTATATCATCCTTCCTAACGGGTTTGTGTGGATAATGGGTCTAGCAACCAAACCGGTTCTCGATGTTTTCTTCCTTTTTTGGTACAAGCACCAGTGGCTTTCTCCACACCGATGGGAGAGTTTATCTCTTCGCTCGGGCGTGCGAAGAAACCAGCAAGGGGGCGGAGTTAGCATGGCGAAGAAACCAGCGGGGCGGATCTAGCGCGGCGGAAAGAATCTAGTGTATTTTTGCCGCCATTCGCGCGCCGACGGAGGAGAACTCCGGCGACGAAGGTTCAAAATCATGGATTCCTTTTCTCTATCCCCGCGCGCATTATATCTGTGTTTGTTTTGTGTTTGTGTTTGTGTTTGTGTGTGTTCTCACATTTTTTCCCCTTGGTGGATTTGCCACTGTGGAATCATAAATTTTTGTTTGGAGGAGATATTGCATTAGTTTGACACTAATTCATGGGAGCGTGATGCACATTAGCAGCCTAGATTAGTAAACCAATGTATGCAACGATCTGGGATTACTTTTGTTTCCATCTCCTTGTTGTTCACTACAGCACCAACCATTTCTCTTGTTATTCCAGAGGTGTATACATTCTTGAGCTGTGACTTGTGAAGGGTTCGTGCTTATAGTGGTGCTGAAGTATGTAGAAAAGGATTTAGATTGGTGAAAAGCTTAATGTGAATTCCTGCTATTTGGCCTGAGGCATTTTGTAGAGCTTCTAAAATAAGTCATGATCTGGGATTCATTTTAATTCATGTTCTCATGGTATCAGTGGAGCTTTTAAATCTTAGACTGGTCTCCGCAGAAGAGGAGCTCTTATCGCCCCCCCCCCCCCCGGTTTGCGTTTGACTTTTCTTTTTGTCGTTGGAATAATAATATATTTATTAGCTAGCTTATGCTTCTGTAGAATATGTTTTGAAAAGCAGAAGCTCTTCTTTGATTAAAATTCGCATGGTAAGCATGTCATGTAAACCCAGGAGGTAGAAGGTTGTCAAGGGTCATGCTACCAGATCACCATAAAAGTTGTCGAATTCAGGGGAATTAGTTAAAGTTTTGTTTGTAAAATATAGTCATATCCCATTGAAACAATCAAGATTATCATTTTTCCTTTTATGTGGCTAATGGCAATTATATGTTCCTCAATAGTGGCTGCACCTGTGTAGGTCCAACATCTATTCTTTGTGTAGTGGTGAGAGTAACCTGGATGACCATATTGAGTTTGGTGGTGTTATTTTCGTACCTATTTTTTTTCCGTAGTGCTATATACTCTTGCATCAACGAGGGGCTTGGAATTGCTTATATTGTTTGTTTTGTTAGCTCCCCAAAATATTTTATTATCTTAGAATTATAGATTTATGTGCCCACTAATTATAGCTTAATGGCTCCCTTTACAATTGTTTTGTTTCTCGACTTTTTTTTTTGGAGTTTGACTTGTGAAAAGAAGTGTCCACTGTGTTGTTCCATAGGAAGTATAATCCTAATTTTTTTCGTTGCTCTAGTTTCTAGTTCTATAACAGCCCTTCAATACGTCTTATTGGTTTTTTTTTCAAACCATAGTTTTGAGTGGTTCTCTTCTAGTTTAGTTATATGAGAGTTATAGTTTTGTGTGTTCACTAATACTATTTTTTTCTTGTCATCTATGATTACTAGTTTTGTCTAGAAAATTCTTCAATATTCTTTCAATATCCATTGGGGCCAATGGCGTTGCACTTCTGTAGCGGCCCACTATGTTGTTCCATAGGAAGTATAATCCTAATTTTTTTTGTTGCTCCGGTTTCTAGCTCTGTAACAGCCCTTCAATTCATCACCTCCATCAGTATGGTGCTTTAGCTATCCTTTTAGGTTTAGTGAACTATATGCACCAGGTAGTTTATCAAATAACTTTTTATGTGTATTGATTTTAGTTATTCTAATTGACTGTTTGGTCTTGGGTTTTGTGATCTCATACAATCAATATAGGATAAGTTTCACAAGAAGCACCTGTAGGAAGTTGATAGGTTTATTATCATGTGTCAAATATTGTTAGTTATGTTTTCTTTCATAAAGGCTAGATATAAATCTCTTATATCTTTGTTACATGACATGCTGGAGGGGGGGGTTGATATCAAATGTTTTTAGTAAAGCAAAATGAATGTCATGGCAGTAATCATTTTTTGTTTGTAAATTACAGGAAGTCCAAAGCAAGCTATAACAAGGGCAAGTGATAACATCGACAAACACCTTAAATCCTCGCACAGTCCAAAGATCATGGCATTGTATAACTGGGCCCCATCATTTGATCTTGGCATCGACAATGATGATCATCTTGACCTGTAGTGTAATCAGGTGTGTAAAAAGAATACAGTTTTTTCAGTATGATCAGCTGAGTCATTTTTATTTACGTTATTTGTGTACCTTTTTCTATATATCGTCGTATTTATTTCTTGCTAATGTAATCTTTTTCTGTTTTTTTTAACATAGGGGGAAATTGCTGTTATTGATATTAAGCCACAGGATCCTGCAGAGACCACACCACATGCAATGGGTGTTTCTTCTACAAATGTGATCAACCTTGTAAATCAACTTTTTTGCTATCTGATTATGCACATCTTTTTTTTTCTATGCCATTTAACATTGTGTCATGTATCTGTATGTTCCTTTTTTTACACTCTTAAAAAACCAGTTATAAAGCTTAGTTGGGTTGTTAGCTTTGTGGTGGTGTATCTGTATGTTCTATGCCATTTAACATTGTGTATTTTTGGTGGGTTCACTAATCATTTCTATAACTTGTAAATTTTAGTTATAAAGCTTTTGGTATTTCTGAAACCAGGAGGTAGAGATTTTTTGTGCTATCGATGTCAACTGCAGTAGTTTGTTTTGGGGTTTCATATAGTATCAAATGCTATGCTAGCTTAGATTTTTTAATTGTAATGTTCGATGAAGTAACATTCGTGGTACAAGAGTAGTATTAAATATATATCATGAATATAGTTGTAACTTGTAACTATAGTGATGAATCCATTTTTTCTGGTAATACTGTTAAACTAAATGTAACAACAGTTTTTTGTTTGCACACTAAAACTAAATGTTTTGGTCACTAAATAGTATATTCAACTAAAGTTTCTGCTAATTTTTTTTTGTTCTGATAAATGTTAATAATGTACTATATTATATGCGAATATGTTTTTGCCTTAATGCCTTACTCCTGGTTAATATTAGTTTTAAAAACTAAAATGTAACAACAGTTTTTGAGTGATAGACTAAATCTAGGTTTTTGCTAGCACTCTTAAACTAAATTATTTGTTAGGTCTATTTAATTAAAGGTTATGCTAATTGTTTTTTGTTCCTTTTTTCACTTCAAATAATTATGCTATGATATTTTTTTTCCGTCTCGAGGACCCACCAGATATTCTGACTTCTTCAAGAGAACGATTTGATCAAAGATGTGTTGATTTGCGTAAACAAACTAATCAAATATATAACAAGAATGAATCCTTTGCTAAAGATAGGGTAGGGTGCAGCAAAATGTCACATTCTAAAACCCGTGCTGGCCAGTCTGCACTTAATATCCATCAGCCTCTCAACGTCAATGTTCTGAACTTAGGAGGTAGTTGCACTCTTAAATTAAATGTTTTTGGTCACTGATAGTCTATTGAAATAAAGTTTTCCGCTAATAATTTGTTTGTTCTGATAAATGTTAATAACGTACCATCTTATATGTGGATATGTTTTTGCCTTTAATGCTTTACTCTTTGAACTAAAAATTCGTTAGCTCTCGTAAACTAAAATATTTGTCAGGACTATTTAACTAAAGGTTATGCTAATTGTTTTGTTTGATCACTAAATCTCATTATAGCGAAAAATGCTAGGTTGTATGGAACTTCACCATGTATGAAACTAAATATCTAATGTTTTTCACTTAGTACGTAGTTGCTCTCTTAAAACTAAATGTTTTGGTCACTAATAGTCTATTCAACTAAAGCTTTCTGCTAATAATTTAACTAGGAGGTAGTGTGGGGGGTGGTTAACTAACTTGCAAGATGCCTCTTTATGGAAGTACAAGGCAAATGAGGGGTAGCATATACACTGGTCACCCGTACTCTACAGGCAGAGATAGAGTCATGGTATCCGCCTTAGACATGGCATATTATCAAGCAGTTATTAGCATGTCAGTGGGCGAACACAGCGCGTAAGTGTTGTATGCAGATATAACCTTATGCTTGTATGTTTCATATTGTTTTGTTTTGTCTTTCTGCTTATCTAATTTGGTAGGTTGTATTATTTTATTCAGTTGCAAGGCCATTTCAGTGAAGCCTGATGGAAAAACTTTTGTGAAATATAGCTGTTTAGGGTATTCTCTTAAGCCTGAAGGCAAAATTGACAATTTCTTGGTAAATTGTTTTTGCCGGCTTCTATTTGAGGAGAATCATCCCACCAAGTCAAAGAAGCATTTCTTTTTCAACACAGTTGGGGTATGTCACCATTGTTTTTTGAGTATTTTATTTTTGTCATTTATAAGTAAGGACTTCTCATGTTAGAATTATACTTTTTTTTGTGTACCTAAAGTGGAAATACTGGATCTTTTGTCTATATATTTTTTCTTCCTAATATGTGTGGTAATTCTTTCTTTTTCACAGCAACAAATATTTAAGCCAGAATCAGAATGCAGGTTTGCAAACGTCAAACATGAATTTGAAATTGCCCATAAAGTTAAGTCATTGCAATCTTGTGAACTGGTTAGTATTTTAACATGCTAGTATTTTTTTCAGTTTTTGTTTATCTTTATTTTTTTGGCATGTGTATTTTAGTTTTTATAAATGTTCCAACCACGTACAATCTGATTGCTAATTTAATCTCCCTTGGTTGTACGGTATGTACTAGATTTTCTTCCCTATTTTGCACGAAGATCACTGGCT
Source organism: Dendrocalamus sinicus (assembly GCA_036346575.1). Taxonomy (NCBI): domain Eukaryota; kingdom Viridiplantae; phylum Streptophyta; class Magnoliopsida; order Poales; family Poaceae; genus Dendrocalamus; species Dendrocalamus sinicus. The sequence goes on from CM070645.1 coordinate 19,260,586, forward strand.
TCTTTTTGTTGTGGACATTAAAGACCAAAAGTTTGTATTCATTGATTCAGCAATTGGGGGGAGGTCTTACAACGAAAACATGAGAATGAATCTAGTACGTGTGCTATATCTTTTCTTTTTTTGTCTTCAATTTTCTGTCTCGTTTTCTATCTATGCGTGCTATATCCGAAATGTTACCTTATTGTTAAATTAACTTTTTTGTAACAAGTTATATGTATTGCAGATATGGAATTTTTCCACGTCATTCTTTGCAACTGCTAAAAGTTCATCGATCAACCCTCTTGATTTTGACTTTGATGATTTATCACCTCATCGACAAAAGTTGAAGTAAGTTATTGTTTTTTGTTTTTATGCTTTTCTTATTATTACATGTGTAGTTTCTGGCTATGAAGTTTTTTTAGACAACGTACATACCTACCTTTCTAGCAATTGTTTTTTCGGGGTTATGATGTCTATCAATCTACATTTCCATTTTTTTACCAGGAAGGACTCTGGTGTGTTTGTTATGAAATACATGGATATATGGGCCCCCACAGTTGCACTTGAATCTCAGTTCACCATTGATGACATACCAAAGTTAAGGATTCAACTTCTTAACCGCATGTTGCGTAGCCAACACAACTTGGAAGACTTAAGTTTGGTTAATTCTGTAGTTTGGAAGGTTAGTCACATTTTATTTTTGCATTACACACACATATATATACATGTATGTATACATACATATATATACACACACATATATATATGTATGTATATGTATACATTACTCTTGTGTTTTAGTCATCTATCCTTTTTTTAATATTTTATAATGTGTACCTGTTCTTTTTTTTAGATTCTACGAAACTGAAGATTGTTTGCTGCTTTCTGTCATTGTTTACGGTGTGTTTTTTGTCTAATTGTCAATCTTGACTGTGATGTGGGTGGCAGCAGTGGATTTGTGAAGCTTATTCCACAATTTTGGTTATGTATTAGCTCCTACCAACCACAGGTACTGTTAAGATTTATGCGATGAAATAATATATGATCATATTAGAAGGCTTGCTAGTTTGTACAGGTTTTCATACCTTATATATGGTTCCTTAGTCTTACCCATGCTTGCTTTGCTGGTTTTACTCGTCATGTGGTTACTAATGTGTAAGCATGTGTCATTTTGGTATATTGATGTTGTTTTGCTGGATTATCCAAATCATGCGTTGTTCCTTATTATTATTTTTTTGATTTGCAAGGTGAGAAATAATTTTGCTTTTGGTTTCATGACTTTTTCTCATGCAATCGCTGGTCTTTTGTAGCTAAGGGTTCTCCTTTGAGTTACTAGCTACCTTAATTTCTGTTTCTATCTTCTCTACCTCATTCATAACTGAAGATTGTTTGCTGCTTTCTGTCATTGTTTACGGTGAGTTTTTTGTTTAATTGTCAATCTTGACTGTGATGTGGGTGGCAGCAGTGGATTTGTGAAGCTTATTCCACAATTTTGGTTATGTATTAGCTCCTACCAACCACAGGTGCTGTTAAGATTTATGCGATGAAATAATATATGATCATATTAGAAGGCTTGCTAGTTTGTACGGTTTTCATATCTTATATATGGTTCCTTAGTCTTACCCATGCTTGATTTGCTGGTTTTACTCGTCATGTGGTTACTAATGTGTAAGCATGTGGTTACTAATGTATGGTTTTGTTTGATTATTAGTACCTTCCCTGTCCCCAACATTTCTGGGGGGAATCATAGTGTTTTTTGCCACGTGCTTGTCAAAATTGGCTTGATGCTTTTTCAATTGATGATTCATTTGAGGTCCAATCTCGGTAACAACTATCTCGTTACATGTCTGACTATAGCTATAAGAAGTTAAGAACGTGTGGAACATGCTTTTTTTTGGTCTACTTGATAATAAGAATGTTCATACTAAAAAAGATCTGAACTAAAAAAGATCAACAATTCAACAGAGCATCTTTTCCAATTGAGCTATTACACTGATCTTCTGTCTATTACACTAGAAAACAAATAACATGGCTCTTCTGTTTTTATCCCCTCCAAATTCTGAACTTCCATGCTTCTTGTCCAATTTCTTCATGTTCCCTCCTACTGCCCTCTTATTTTTTGCTTGCATCATGTACTTCTTCCATCCCTTCTTCATGTGGAGTCATCCTGCAAGCACATAGAACAAATGTTTTGAACTTTATAGTTCTGTACATTGCAGTTTTTTTTAGGTATGTTGTTTTCCTTTTTACGTACCTATGCGTTTTTGATTGAGGCTTGCTACTTGATGTATTCTTCCTTTTGGACCTGCTTGCAGGTGGGAGGTGAAGTTTTTTGCAATTGCGTATGTTGTGTCCTACCTCTCCACAGTGCTTGCACCTATACTTCACTTCTTTGATTTGATCAACTATACTTTTGTACCTTCCCTTAGTCCTGCCTTTAGTCTGTGCCTTTTGTGGATCTAGTAGCTCAAGCAGTGGTTGTGGCTTCTTTGTTAGGTTTGGTTGTTCTTGCTGATCTTTGCTTTTGGTTTCATGAGTTTTTCCCATGCAATCGCTGGTCTTTTGTAGCTGAGGATTCTCCTTTGAGTTACTAGCTGCCTTAATTTCTGTTTCTATCTTCTCTACCTCATTCATAACAAAGTCAAACAAGCCCCGTGATTTTGAAGCATCTGATGCTACCGAAATCATTTTCCTTGATAGTATGTTGAATCTAAATAGGCTATCAGCGTCTCTTATCTCCGCTGCCATCTGTGCCGGCTCTATCGTGCTTGTATTGCTGAACCGAAACCTCCATCTTTCCAAAAAATATTTGTCCGGTAGTTCTGTGATGTTAAGGCTTATGAGGACCTTCAGTACATGCGAGCACAGTATGCCATTCTTCTGGAACATTGCACATATACAACTATAGTCTTTCTCAGTCATGTCAATAAGCACTACACATGTTCTCCTTCTATATTCTGGTCTGGGATGGTTATCTGCCTGGTACACCTTATAGATTTTATTTTTTACTCTTTCCACCATGTAGAGTGAAGTTGTGTCCTTGAGTTCATTCTGAAACTTGATGAATATTTTTCGATTGTATAGCTTCCATGCTTGATCCTCCATCTTGTAACTAGACCAAAGTTGTGGCTTTGTCCTTGACTTGTTATCCTCTTGCTCTTCTCTATCAAGTATTGTGTCAGAAATCCTTTCAAACTCTCTGAAGAAACTTAATATGCTGTGCTGTGGGCCAACATCATCCTTAAATATTGCATTCATCCCTTCACTTCTACCAGTTGAGTGGATGAAGGGGTAGAACTCATTCTTGAAAAAAACTGGGACCCATCTGTGTCTAGATGCCCACATGTCCTGAAAGTACTTCACATGACCTACATCATAGCAATTAACCATTTGCACCCATAATGTTTCAAATTCCTGCACTGTCAGACAATTCATAATAATGTCAATGAAGTCTTGGTGCAAACCAGTTTTGCCTCAAGCATGGACCAAGCTTCGCTCGACTTTGTGTGTAATGTGCCAGAGGCAATTCCTGTGTTTTGCATTCGGGAACACCGACGCAATCGCAGTTTTCATTGCCCCGTCCTGATCAGTGATGATATGTGTGGGTGACTTGCCATTCATCGCACGCAGAAAAGTGTTAAAAGCCCACCTAAATGTCTCTGCAGTCTCATCTTTTAGCAGTGCACATCCAAATAGGCAGTTTTGTCCATGCCCAGTTATATCAACAAATGGAGCGAAGGGTAGGTTGTACTTGTTGGTCATGTAGGTTGTGTCAAAGCTGATACAATCCCCATACATGTGATAATATTTCCATGCCCTAGCATCAGACCAGAAAATGTTCTTTACCATGTTGTTCTCATCATTGTCAAAGGAGAAGAAGAAACATGGGTTTTCTGTTTGTTTTTGGTAGAAATGTGTTAGTAGCTGAACCATGTCATTTGAAGAGCTCTCATGTCTAATAGATGTCCTCAAGTTGCTCACATCATGTTTTGTGTACGGTAGGGACCTTAAACCTCCTCTTAGGAACGAGAGAATGGACATCATCTTCCTGGTGGGTATATTGCACTGGTTCAATGTCCTAACAAGGCTTTTTTCTTCATCTGTCATGAATTGTGAGACCTAAGAAACCTTGTCTCATTTTGGGGATACATTTCATGGTTATGCTCCAACACGACTCTCTTTACCTTCCATATTCCATTTCTGAACACCACAACCATTTCTGCTGGGCATTTAGTCTTCACTACGCTGCTCCTCCTCCTCTTGTTTGTGAGAGTCCATTTGGTTGTGTCGTCATGCATTTTTGTTTTCTGCACTTTTTCCTCTCCAAACTTGTTGCATTTCATTGTGTGTTTTGTGATTTCTCCTTCCCTTTTCTTGTTTTGTGTGCGGTAATTTTTCACTTTTGCTATTGAGAATCCAGAAAGGAATGAATAGATGTTGTAGAACCTATGTGCATCATCTGCTGTCTCAAATGTCATCCCCTCTTCTGGTTTGAACCTGCTGTCAATCTCAAAGTGACCACCTGATTGTTTCATGGCATCCATCATTTCATTTTCCAGGAAATTCTCTATGTCTTCTTTTGATAAATCTTCTTTTTCATTTTCTGCAAGGTTCTCACGCTGGGTGACATCTTCATCACTACCTCCATCAATTTCTGCTGTGTTAGCATACCCTTCAGTCATGCATGTTGTTGATAAGGTCTCGCCATTTGAATCTTTTGACACATCTGTTTGAATCTGTTAAAGTAGAGAACAAGTATGTATATTTGTAGTTATGTTTGTAGTTATGTTGCAAACTCAGGTGTTTATTGCAACTTACCATATCATTAGTTGTTTGGATGTCTTCTAGGTCTTGTTGTGTATGGGTAAACTGATTCTGAGCAGGCTCCATTGATTGCAATAGGCTTACTAAGCTGTTGTTCATAATGCCTCCAGCACCACAGTAAGTGTCCAGTTCCTGCCAACATAAAAAAATATCGCAATGTTTTTTTAATAAGTTTTGCATTAGTATGAATGATACTTGTATGCCTAGAACATTTTTTTGGTTTCTGACATTAAAACCATGCATAAAATATATAAATGGTTTTGTATTTACGTGGAAGTTGTTGTAGCTATAATTGCAGCCCTCACTTGTCATTGTTGTCATCCATTGGTTGGGATTCTTTTTTCATATCAGTGTAAATATGAAAGCTTAGTTGTGTGGCAAGCAACACAATTTTAAAGGGGTACTGTAACAATATAAATGTGTTGTACATACCATAGACCAACATTGTTGGATGTCATTATTTATGTATCCTGTGTCATGTAGATTTGGTTGAACCTCTGTGACATAATCTGATTTTGCACCATTTGTTGCAATCTGCAAAAAAAATTTGAATGGGATTTTTAGCTGTAATGCATTTGGGGGGGGGGGGGGTGGGGTGATAGGAGTGGTGGATTGGAACGAAAGGTTTCAAAATATGAATTAGTAACTACCTTACTCCAATAAGATTGATTCATAATTGTTACCTCATCATACAACTGGTTAAATGTTGAGGGAACCTCCTTGCTTGAGAAATCTGCATAGGATCTCAAAAAAATCTTAAGATTGTACTTTTTTTTGGAGAATATCATGTTATGTTAGGACTAATTGTTTTGTTTTCACTCTTAAACTATTGTTTTGTTAGCCCTAAATGTTTTGATGAGTAGACACATTGTTGATGAACAGACGCATTTGTTGTTACTTCTAAGGCTTAATGGCTCCACTAATAATTAATATGGAACATCAGTTTTTTTGGGGATTGAACTAGTAAAAGGCAGTGTCAAATGGCTTGGAATTGCTTTTTTATTGTGATTTTGACTAGTTTTATAGTTATCTGTCATCAGTTATACTAAATGTAAAATTCAAGCATATTCATTTTTGTTCTACTACACGAACTATATATATGACCACTCACATATGACCATTCACATGTAATTAAAAACAATTATAACCAAATAACCCACATGTCATTGGTTTTCTGGGACAGTGCAATCACGTGCCTTGCCTATTTTTTCGTTTACTTCAAGTGATTTTGAATATCACTGCACAATGAGTGTCATCTCTTTTTATCTTTTCTGTGATCTGCGGTACAAAGAGATGCTAGTGGGGCTGTCATATGCTCGATGAGGATAATTGTGGTCTAATACTGAAATTGAATGTTCAAATTTTGAGCTCTAGATCTTTTTTGCATTGCTGTCATTTGTCTCACTGTCCTACAGTTAGATATTTTTTGAGAGTATGTATATGATGTGATCACTAGTTTTGTTGATTAGTCAGTTTGGCTTTTGTTGCATAACTTGCTAAAATTATAATCCCAATTTTTGGAAGCTTGTCAAGTTTTTTTGGCTGATTTATTTTGTTGTCTATGTGATCACTTGGCACTGATTTCTGTGCTAGCTGAGAGTATATTTTTGGTGACAGTCAATAGGTGAGATTGGCAAATTGTTGTTTAGAGCTCAAATTTTGAATCTCACTTGTCATATTCAATTTATGAAGAGTATAGACCAAAGTAGCGGGACGGCCAAGTTTGAAATCTTGAGCAACCCTACATCTGAGAGCAATAACACAATACATTTTGTTGATCATATGCTGGATCTAGTCATATATGTTTAAGGCTTCTATGAGATTTAACATGTAGTTTCTCATGTTCTGTTAATTCTATTAGTTTTGTTATCTTCACTAGTTCTAATGTTTTGTAAGAATGTCTCACCAAAATACATTGTTATATTCAGTAATTATGGATCATCAATTTTTGATCAGAACTATTACATTGTTAACATTAATATATAATCTTAGTAGTAATACTATGGATAATCAATTATTATGCATCATCATTTTGTTGTTTTGAACTATTAATACTAATAATTATTATGGAACATCAGTATATTTTGGGAATTGAACTAGTAAAAGGCTTAATGACTAGTTTATAGTGATCTGTCATCACTTATAGTAATGTTTGCTCACTAAACCTAATTATATTTATGCTTTATAGGATTATATGTGAATATGTTTTTGCCTTAATGACTTAGTTTTTGTTATGATTTGCCTTTGTCTTATAATATGAATGATTTTTTCTAGTTTTGTATTGCTCTGTCAAATGCCTTAAGTCTTAATGTTTGCTAATAGTTTTATAGTGCTATGTCATCAGTTAGATCAGTGAACAGCCACTTCTGTAATTATGTTTTTTCAAACCTTCGATGAACAGCCACTTCTGTAATTATGTTTTTTCAAACCTTCGATGAACATCCACTTTTAGTTTTGTTTTCTTCACTAATTCTAATGTTTTCCAATCTTTTGACGAACAGCCACATTGTGTGAACTGATCTTATGATCAAATATGTAGCATGCATGCGAGCAGAAATTATGGTTGAGGAAAAGAGAACCAGGACTTGGCTAGGCAGACCAAAATCAACAATTATATGTAACTATCAGACATTACATGTCGTGTGGTGTAGGAATATCTGTATCTTCTCCATGTTGCACATATAATACCAACATAGCACGTTTTATCAGATTTTTTTACCCATCTTCAATGAACAACCACATTATGTTCAGAGCTTATGTTTTTTCTAAAGTAAACTAGAGGTGTTTTTAAGATCCAAATCAGCAGCGTGTGATGCGAGCAGATTTTTTGGGGTTGAAGACATGTAAAACCATGAAAGAGAACCTAACTCTAGATCAAGTTGGGGAAGAGAGACCACGGGCGCTATCTACTCTATATTTTCAACTACATTGGAGGAGAAGAAATCAGAACGGGGGAATTCGGGTAAATGCCTCTGAAATCCAGCTGTTTCTCCATGTTTTTGATCCTCCTGCTTCTGTTCGTTTCTGTTTTCCCTTTTCTCTGTTTGATCTCCAAAGACACTTCTTTTTTCTGTTTTGTTGCCCCCTGTGCAAGAACAAACTCCGTCGTCATGCTTTTTGTTCTCCCGGTGTGTGTGGGGCCCACTATACAAACCCTAATGGCATTTTACTACTTTTATCATGCGGTCCGTCGTCATGGTAGGGTTCTTCATATGGCACATGTGTTTTTTGGGCTGAATAATCGATCCTGGAACTGGCTCTTGCTCGGGGCGTAGCTGCTATGGGCTGAATTATCGATCCGGGGATAACTTGGGCTAACAAGGGTGCAAACAAAACACTAACGGTGCTGAACACCCACTAACGGGCTCGGTAGATGTGACGGATCCAGAACCGGTGGCCCGCTGGCCCGTTGGCCTGTTAAATATGGTGGAAACAGGACGCGAGGTGGGTTTTAATCTGAGCCGTTTTCTGTTTGATCTAACGGTTGAAAATTTGGATGTTTTTTTGACAAAAAAACATCCGGGAGATGGCTATACAGACCCATTTGGAAAAGTCAATAGGAGGAATCTTGTGCGATAAAGCTTAAGGATTGGGGGATGTGCATTGCCAGCTAAAATGTAATGGCTGAGCAAAGGCATACAACTTGTAAGATTAAAAAGCAAACGAGAATTGGAACCTACCTATTTTTTATTTAAAAAATCCACTATTTAACTATGAAGCCGTCTAAATTGGAACCTCGAACTATTGAAGCCATCCACTTTAACCCTTAGACCAAAACTAGAGTGGCTTTTTGCCAACGTGTCTTCTACCTATCTTAGTTTCATTGGCATGGAATCCACATGTGCAAGTATAGCTGAATTAGCATCCACCTCACATTTTCTTTGTTGTGGCATGGCCATAACAGTGGGTACAGGGTACCTCTTTCCTCTTGGGGATATGAAACTAAGAGAGCTAGAGAGCTAACAGAAAGAGCTGGTTAAAGGAACATGAGTGGATCTACCCTTTCATACCCCCTCTTAGGAGCTTATATACATGAATAGAGTATGATGGGAAATTTTTATTCTACCCCTTAATAATTATAAAAGGTGAGGGTAAATCAGTACATTCCTTTATATATGTAACCATATGCTATTGGGCTTGTACCAAGCCCCAGAAGCTAAACCTAACAGCCGTAGGGGCTAGGCACCCACAACATTCTTCTTCCTCGTCTCTCTCTCTCTCCCTCTCTGGCTCTAACTAATCTATGAAGGAGAACGGGTAGGCTACGCTAGCTACAACATTTCATTTTCTACTGCGTTCAACCAGAAAACATGCGTGTAAGGGAGTCATGGATAGTTACCACTAGACGCGCTGCGCAGCGGAAGAAGAGTTGGAGCAGCCCAGTCCAACGTAGATGCGCGTTGATGAAGAAGCAGTCGATCGTTTCACGAACTAAATGTCTCCTCCTCGCGTCCTAGCACTAGCCTTGCGCTTCTCGCCGATCAGCACAGTAGCAACAGCAGCGGCACCTCCACGGAGTCCACACGTTCAGGATGGAACGCCGTGTGCTGGTGTGCTAGCACCGCGCGCCCGGCTAGGGTTTCGGGATACGGCCGAGGGGAGGTGGCGGTCAGGGTTTTCAGCATAGTAGTATATGCAACCTGCAGCCCCGCCTCCACATATTTATAGAGCATGCTAATGGGCCTCCACGTTGTAGGCCCATTAGAACCCTAATCCCATATGGATCAATATCCCTTTTAGCCTATAAAATCGAATTGTTTATGATTGCCTCTTGGGAACATCACTAACAATCTCCCACTTGCACTAGAGACAATCATATAGGCAAGCTTTCCAATTCCAACCCTTAAGTGTGTGACCCGTTAGGTTCATGTGTAGACAGCCATGACCCGAAAACCCTTTTCAAGCCATAAGTCAATAGTGGCACCTAGCAGGGCATATTGACTCCCGAATGCACATAAAGATCATATCGGCTAAACCTTGATATACACACACTTGGATCCCTTTACCACATGATACCAGTCGAACTTAAGGCGAGATTCGTGCCACCCTTGTGATAGCTCAACCATTCACTCGATCTTGTGGTGGATTACAACTCATGACTAACCCTTTAGTCACATTGTGATTAATTCTTTAATCACCTTGGCATGGCCATGCACTTCCCTAATCCAACCACATCGAGGGGCCCAGAGATATCTCTCCTGTTATGTAGGAGGGGCAAATTCTATCTTAATCCGCTCACATCCCATTCCATGTTTCATGATACATCTGAAGACCACTTTTATAGCTACCCAGTTACGGAGTAGTGTTTGGCAGCCCCAAAGCGACCACTACACATAGTGAGAAACAATAGCGATTTCAGATCGAAGGATCCAGTAGGTATACCACTCGAGATCTCTTGATGGCACATATTAACATAACAATCCCAGCAACGTCTCGGAGTGGGTCAATCCAACACCATGTTCTCTAACATGTGTCCACATTATTGATTTAATATTCCTATATCCATGATCCGTGAAACATGATCATCAATCAATACATGTGCTACTCCATAAATCATTGTTGTCACGAGTAATGACATAAGACTAGGGATCTTTAGAATAACATTAAATAAAACAAAGAGTTTCACGAACAAGTCACATATTTGCCAATCAATGCATACAATCATTATTCAAGGAACCAAATAAGGCAAATCAATGCATACAATCATTATTCAAGGAACCAAATAACACCTTATTCAAAATTTCATAAACATAGACTTGATACAATTATCTCCCACTCACACTAGAGTCAATCATGTAAGTATCTAATACCCATTGCACTCATGTGTGCCTCATGCTTTGGTTGTGGGAGAGGCTTCGTCAACGGATCAGCAACATTCAAATCCATGTGTACCTTGCAAATCTTCACTTCACCTCTATCAATGATCTCACGGATAAGGTGATAGCACCGAAGTATATGTTTGGACTCTTGGTGTGACCTAGGCTCCTTTGCTTGCGCAATGGCTCCACTATTATCACAATAGAGATCCACTAGACTGGACACACTAGGGATCACACCCAACTCAAAAACAAATTTTCTGATCCAAACAGCTTCCTTTGCCGCTTTAGAAGCTGCAATATACTCGGCCTCAGTTGTCGAATCAGCTACCGTCTCTTGCTTGGAACTTTTCCAGCTCACTGCCCCTCCATTGAGGTAGAACACAAAACCAGACTGCGATCTGCTGTCATCTTTATCAGTTTGGAAACTAGCATCGGTGTAACCTTTTTACAACGAGCTCTTCTTCACCTCCAAAAATAAGGAACATATCCTTAGTCCTTCTAAAGTACTTAAGAATATTCTTTACAGCCACCTAGTGAGCTAGACCGGGGCTAGATTGATACCTGCTCGTAACACTTAGAGCATATGAAACATCTGAGCGTGTACAAAGCATAGCATACATGATGGATCCGATGGCTGAGGCATACGGAATCGCACTCATCTTCTTTTGCTCATCAAGTGTTGAAGCACACTGAGTCTTGCTAAGACTAATGCCATGTGACATAGGCAAGAAACCTTTCTTGGAATCTTGTATATTAAACCGTTTCAATACCTTATCAATGTATGTACTTTGGCTTAATCCAATTAGCCTCTTCGATCTATCTCTATAGATCTTTATGCCCAAAATGTAAACTGCCTCTCCGAGATCTTTCATTGAGAAACTTTTTCTCAAAGAAAACTTCACAGCTTCTAGCATTGGAATATCATTTCCGATCAATAATATGTCATCTACATACAAGACCAGAAAAACAAGTGCACTCCCACTAACCTTCTTGTAAACACAAGGCTCTTCTTCATTCTTGATGAAGTCAAGCCCTTTGACTACTTCATCAAAATGAAGATTCCAACTCCGAGATACTTGCTTCAATCCATAAATGGACTTCTGAAGCTTGCATATTCTCCCAGCATTTTTCGGATCAACAAAACCCTCAGGCTGTGTCATGTACACATCCTCGCTTAGGTTTCCATTTAGGAAAGCCGTTTTGACATCCATCTGCCAAATCTCGTAGTCGAAATAGGCAGCAATCGCTAGGAGGATCCGAATAGACTTTAGCATAGCGACGAGCGAAAACGTTTCATCATAATCAACACATTGAATTTGCATGAAACCTTTCGCCACCAATCGTGCCTTATAGATGTGAACATTTCCATCCATGTCTATCTTTTTCTTAAAAACCCATTTACACTCAATAGTTTTTACACCATCAGGTGGATCCACCAAGTTCCAAACTTGATTATCATGCATGGATTCTATTTCGGACCTCATGGCTCCAAGCCATTTTTCAGAGTCTGGTCTCATCATTGCTTCCGTGTAGCTCTTGGGCTCATCATTGTCCAACAACAATGTGTCGCGTTGTCCCGTGGTTAGGAGCGTGAACTTTTCAGTTGTGCGACGTGCCCTTGTAGACCTACATGGGGGCGATGCCTCCATAACCGGTTGTACAACATTTGTACATCCTGTTGAGGTTCAATAGGAGCTGAAACATTTTCAGGTGTTTCCCGAATTTCTTCAAGCTGCACCTTGCTCCCACTAACACCCTTTGAAAGAAACTCTTTTTCCAAAAAGACATCGTTCCGAGCGACAAACACTTTGCCTTCTTCCCGATTGTAAAAATAATATCCTTTGGTTTCCCTAGGATACCCAACAAAGAAGCATTTATAGGATTTAGGATGGAGCTTATCAGACGTCAAACATTTCACATAAGTCTCACAACCTCATATCTTAAGGAAAGACAATTCAGGACGTTTCCCGGTCCATTTCTCGTATGGTGTCTTTTCCACTAATTTAGATGGAACTCTGTTTAGTGTAAACGCAGAAGTTTCTAGAGCATATCCCCAGAAGGACAATGGAAGATCAGATTGGCTCATCATAGACCGAACCATGTCTAACAAGGTCCGGTTACTCTGTTCAGATACCCTGTTCCACTGAGGCGTACCAGGCGGAGTCAATTGTGGAACAATTCCACACTGTTTTAGATGTTCACCAAATTCATGGCTCAAATATTCACCTCCACGATCAGATCGCAGAATTTTAATTGTCTTACCTAGCTGATTTTGTACTTCATTCTGAAATTCTTTGAACTTTTCAAACGATTCAGACTTGTGTCTCATTAAGTAGATGTATCGATATCTACTAAAGTCATCGGTAAAAGTAATGAAATACTGAAAACCACCTCTGGCTACTGAGCTCATTGGTCCACATACATCGGTATGTACAAGTCCCAACAGGTCACTTGCCCTCTCACTATGACCGGTGAAAGGCGCCTTTGTCATCTTGCCAAGTAAACAAGACTCGCATATCTCAAATGATTCAAAATCAAATGAGTTGAGTAGACCATCTTTATGGAGCTTCTCTATGCATTTCTCATTTATATGACCTAAGCGACAATGCCAAATAAAAGCGGGATTCAAATCATTAGGCCGCAGCCTCTTTGCATTAATATTATAGACAAGCTTATCCTCAAGATCAAGAACATATAACCCATTCATCAATGGACAATGTGCATAGAGTATAGCATTCAAATAAATAGAACAACGTTTGTTCTTTATTACGAACTCATAACCACCATCTTCCTTCAAACATGAAAAAGAGATGATGTTCTTACTCAAAGCTGGAATGTAATAACAATTATTTAATTCCAAAACTAATCCTGAAGGTAATGACAAGTGATAAGTGCCGACAGCCAGTACAGCAACCTTTGCTCCATTGCCAACACGCACGTCCAACTCGCCTCTCGCAAAACTTCTAGTCCTTCTTAGACCCTGCAACGATTTGCAAGTATGAATCATCGATCCGGTATCAAATACCCAAGATTCACCAGAAGAAATTGCAAGATTAATTTCTATAACATTTATACCTGAAGCAGAAGTCCCGCTTCCCTTCTTTTTTTCAGATCCTCCAAGTATTTCTTACAATTCCTAGACCAATGCCCCTTGACATGGCAGTGGTAGCATTCATCATCAGGAGAAGGGCCAGATTTGACCTTCCCATTTGGCTTTGGCTTAGAGCTAGGGTGCTCATTAGGAACCTTTCCTTTGCCTTTGCCTTTGGGCATCCAACGCTTCCTCTTTTTATTCTCCTTCTGAACCATCATCACATGATTTGTGTTTTTCTTAATGCTTTCCTCTGCTGTCTTAAGCATCCCATGCAATTCAGTCAATGATTTCTCTATGCTATTCATATGAAAGTTCATAATGAACTTCTCATAGCTCGGAGGGAGAGATTGGAGAACAACATCCGTAGCCAGATCAGGATTAAGGGGAGAACCAAGCTTCTCCAAGCTCTCAATGTAACCAATCATCTTGATCACATGAGGACTGACTGGACTACCTTCCGCCAGCTTGCACGCAAACAAGGACTTTGAAATGTTAAACCTCTCGGTTCTAGCTTGGTTCTCAAACATGTCACACAGTCCTTCAATCATAAGTGTGAGCATCTGCATTCTCATAATGCTTCTGAAGCTCAGAGGACATGGTAGCAAGCATGAGACAGCTAACGTCGAGTGAATCATTGCAGTGCTTCTCATAAGCTTTGCAGGTGACAATGTTTGCACCCTCAGGGAGTTCATCGGGGTAGGGTTGCTCAAGAACGTATTCCTTTTTTCTTGTCTGAGAACAATTCTCAGGTTGTGGTACCAATCAATAAAATTTGTTCCATTAAGTTTTTCTTTCTCAAGAACAGATCGCAAGTTAAAACCAGAATTGTTACTAGAAGCAGCCATGATCTACAACAGAAAATAAACAAGCAAAGTTCAGCACTATGTTCATGTTTGATCTTCCATTAAACAATTTAACAAAAGACACTCCCACTATATGTTTTGTAATCGTTTTCCCTCTAACGATATATAGTGGTCAAGATCCATGTTCATCTAAGTTCTAGTGAGCTTTGGCATCACCGCTAAAAACCTAGTGACGTAGGTAAGCAACGCTTGCTAATCACATCTTATGTGACTCTTGTTTGTTGGGTGGCATCCAATGCCCCGGCTCCCAACACCATGCCCCAAGGCACAAATCCAATTTGATAGCCTTGTCAAGTAACCAACACTATGCATGTGGATGTCCGACATCCACCCTATTAGATCAAGATAGTTGATGGTACTCTGCTTTGGCAGACCTACCAAACAATGATCGTAATTCTTATAGGCACAGCAATTGGAAGGGCATCAAATAAATTCTTAATTTTTCTGAGGGAAGCTATTCTGTCATGAAAAATAAATCCTCTACAGGTATGGCATGAAAGAATAGTATGACAAGAAATACACAACACATGCATATAATCATATTATACTGTGAATGGTATGGCCTTTTGAATCGTAGTGGTCGCCATCGCCATGGTTCCGCGGTGATGTCCTTCGCCACACTTCCTGTCCTCTTTGTCATCATGCTTGAAGCCTCCATGGTAAAGAACTAAACTATTACAACTAATAGCTAGAAAATGAATTACATGAGGAGCATAAGCATCACAAGTCGACACGCAGGTCGTTATACAATTAAAGAACAGTCTCAACCTAGCTGTGATTAATACGACATACAGGCCGCCAAAACACACATGCATCACATATACATCTATGCCATACCATTCACATCATTCCCTGCAAAAACAAGTTAAGCGTAGAACGCATTCTACCGCCCTGACATGAATGTGTTTGTATAACAATCTATGCCCTGAAAACCTCACGGAATTACATAGATCGCATCTATGAAATTGCTACGAACATTTCATCGGGCCGATCAAATCAACCCAAATCCGAGCCATTCAAAATGTCTCAATTTCATTAGATCAATCACATTGATCATCGCGATCAGTATACTTGAGGAGACCGCAACACAAGACCTCGATCTGTTGGCTCGATCTACTAACTGTGCGCTCAGTTAGCCCCGATGGTGATTCCAGCCGGTAGGGGCATGTCGCGTGTACATCAAAGAAGGAGCACGAACTAATCTTTTTGGCCACATGATGCTATCAACTCATACCTATTTCAACCCCTTATGACCGATTGATCTAATCAACCCGTGCACCGAAAGATCCATCACATGAACCTAGCATAGGAACAGTAATAGATCGCATCTACTACAAACAACATATCATCTACAAGCGCATGATCCAGACCACATACTACGCATCTTTGCTCTGATACCACTGAAGGAGAACGGGTAGGCTACGCTAGCTACAACATTTCATTTTCTACCGCGTTCAACCAGAAAACATGTGTGTAAGGGCGTCATGGATAGTTACCACTAGATGCGCTGCGCAGCGGAAGAAGAGTTGAAGCAGCCCGGTCCAACGTAGATGCGCATTGATGAAGAAGAAGCAGTCGATCGTTTCACGAACTGAATGTCTCCTCCTCACGTCCTAGCAATAGCCTTGCGCTTCTCGCCGATCAGCACAGCAGCAACAGCAGCGGCACCTCCACGGAGTCCACACGTTCGGGATGGAACGCCGTGCGCTGGTGTGCTAGCACCGCGCGCCCGACTAGGGTTTCGGGATACGGCCGAGGGGAGGTGGCGGCCAGGGTTTTCAGCATAGTAGTCTATGCAACCAGCAGCCCTGCCTCCACATATTTATAGAGCATGCTAATGGGTTTCCACGTTGTAGGCCCATTAGAACCCTAATCCCATATGGATCAATATCCCTTTTAGCCTATAAAACTGAATTGTTTATGATTGCCTCTTGGGAACATCACTAACAATCTATCGGCGGGCTCAGCTCGTCGGCAGCATATATGACCTCACAGCTAGCTGGCCCAACTCCGAGATAGGATAGAAGGAGAGAGGCGAGGCCGGCCAGGATAGAGGGCGACAGGACAGGCGGTGGCGACGCAACTAGAGGAGGTCGGAAGTAGCAATTTCCCATTGAGGCACATAAAAAAGGGTATTGCTAGCAACCATACGTCTGATACCATTGGACACTAGCAACTAAAGCCCACGGCGTGTGAGCTCTATGCAAGCAGTTTGCTTAGCCCACCTGCATCCTTATCCAAACACCAATGTTGACGCAATTTATATATAGTCAGTGATAAACGCAAGTGCACTAATCAATCATAGCTTTTTTCCTAAGTATTACAAGGTTTATCAAATGCATGAAGAACCAGCTACCTTACCTTAGGGTTTTCTAACTCTAATCATCTAACTACCCAAAAGTAAAAATATATTGCATGTGATAATGATCCTATCTCATCCTAGATAAATAGTTGACGATAAATATTCTAGAGGTTCATATGCTAATCAGAATAACTACTCAAGAGCAAATTCAATCTATCTAATTCTATTGCTAATTGCCATAATAGATCTTCGCGAAGATTGTGGTGCCCTTTCCCCATCATGCGCACTCATACCAGTTCAAAGCCACAACCACTACAGGTACACTATATACCACGCACCCCTATCTATCACATATATGAAATAAGAACAAGATAAAACATAAATTAGTTGCCGATGATTGTCCCTCTTTATGCACTAGCGTTGTCACCACTAGCCATGGTGTTGACTCCCATTTGGGTTAAGATCTTCATAACATATGCACAATCTATATTCAAGATCATAAGCTAGTATCCAAGATTCTACTAGATCAATCTAATCACCAAGATCAAAATGACTAGTTAACTTGATCTACAAGCTTGGAATAGATCAGAAGAAAGTATATTGCATGAACTAGACAATTGCAAAGAAATAGAAGAAGCAAGTAGAAGTAGATCATATTGACTAGAACATAAAAGATTACAACAAATTGAGAGATTACATCATTACATCTACAGAAGTTGTAACAGATGCTCCAGAACCTACAGTAGGGTTTTGCCACCTAAAACTAGACTAAAACTAGCCCTATGTACTAGAAGGCATAGTTTTGGGGGTCAAAATCGATGTTGAACGAGAGATGTGGGATTGTCCAAACATGAGGAAAGGGTGCCCTTTTAACCGGGGGGAGGGGGTTCAGCACCCCCTAGCGCCAGGTGATACCATCATGACATCGGTCAACACCACACTTCGACTCTAGAGTACCAAGGCTATTCAATGCTTTGGATGCATCAGTTTCCAAAAATTATGGAGAGTCCATTTTCTTCACGATCAAGTTGAACATTTTCCATGTTCACGTGAACACATGATTTTGAGGGACTTATAGAAGGTTCCTCATGGGAGAAAATAGAGTGGAGAGGCGTTGTGCTAGGCAAGGCACCTTGGTGCTAGCTAGTTCCAGCCTAGCACTAGGCTGCGCCAGCAAGCCCGAGGCTTGGTTGCAGGTGGAATTTGGTCAATGTGGGCCTATGGCATTCTTTTACAGCGCGTTTGGTTGCCTGCATTCGGCCCGGCCTGGCCTATGGAATGCAGTGGGACACTGATTGGTTGCCTGCATCTGGTCGTAGGTCAAGCCCGTAAGGTGCAGCTGGAGGCGTGCAGCCAGGCTCCAGAGAAACGAAATACGACGGTGTTTCCCGGGAGCCAGGCCCGCGCGGCCTGGACGGCGTGATCCCTGCGGGCAACCAAACGTGCTCTTAGTGTTTTCCATGTGATTTTTGTCGATTTATGCAAAATAAGTTCCAAAAATATAGCTTCTGGTTTCAAGTTAGGATTAGTGGCAATAATCCATAATTTTGCATTTTCTTACTAATTTACTAGGAATCTAGAAAATGGAAAAAAACATAAAATAAGTGCCAACAACTCCCCCTGGTTCAGACGTTTGCTCATCCTTGAGCAAAATCTAAACTTAGACTTCCTCGGTAGGATCGAAGTTGCAATCATGAAGTTGTACCTACAAACATTCGCATCACTAAGTTCCAATAACAAGAGAAGATAGACACCAATTTACACTATATTAGGCAACCAAGACACTAATGGGGTGCTATCGAGAAACTACTACCCTATTTCCAAAACAACAAAATACACTCGTAGCCTAGCAGTGCAAATCACCATATCATGAATCCATTGTCATGGTTCAGGTCCCAAGTGTTTTTAACAATTGATTGCTCAAAAATGTCGTGAAAATCTAGATCTCCATTAGTAATAACCCTTCTTCTGACCCAAAATAAACTCTCAGTCACTCAAGTCCTCACAGGCTAGAGGCCAATATAATCCTACTTCTACAAAAGGCTTATATGAGGGGCTTGGTAGAAAATCTCCATGTAGGGTGCACATATGAAAACCTATATATTGTATAGTCAAATAAGGAATCACACTGAATTTTTAGAAGTCTTGTCAAAAAGGGTATTAGAACTTAAAAATGATGATGATTAAGGAGGAAGAAATGAATACACACTTAGAAGGTGGACTTGTGCAAGTGGTAAAGAATGATCCTAGGGCACAGATGAAGTCCCTGTTATTGGATTGCATAAGGGGGAGGATAGAGTTTCAAGCCAAGGATGATGCACTTAGGATATGACTATGAAGGTCAATGTATAAAGCAAGCTCAGCCACCCACGTGACAGGTAGGAGAACTCACCGCTAAGTAACAAAGACCAAAATCATTGCACAAAAATGAGCTACAATACTACTTTATATATATATATATATATATATATATATATATATATATATATATATATATATATATATATATATATATATATATATATATATATATATATATATATATATATATATATATAACAAGACCCAAACACCACATTAGCAAGGCATTGAAGCTTGAACCCCAAAAGGGACAATAATGTAGAAGTAGCACACTATCAAGCAGGGGCAAGATGAATATAAGGTCCTGTTTGGTACAGCTTCACCAACAGCTTCATGAGCTGTTGTGAGCTGTTTTTTGCCAAACACCCTTTTTGCAAACAGCCTCATGGATGAATCTCCTTAAATCATGCTCTCACAAGGGAATGGGGTGGGGTGAAGCTGAAAATAGTAGCTTTTCACAGCTCTCTCCCTTAGGCTCGCAGTTCTAGGAACCCACTGCCCTTGTAGTTGACAGAAATTACAGCACTTTGCCACTAGGTCCCCACGCCTGTTTCCTCTCCTCCCGTTCGCACTTCTCTACCGTTCGCACTGATTTTAATTTTTTTATTATTTTATTTTTTTTAATTTTTTAATTCATACTCATTCAAATATATTATTTTTAATTCATATGACCATATACAAACATACAACTCCAAATGTTAGAACAAGTCAGGTAGACAGGGGTATCTTGGACAATTGCCCTCTCTCAACCATGCATGAAGCTGTTGGTGAAGCTGTTTTGCCAAACAGTTTTCCAAAACAACTTTAGCTTCACCGGTGAACCTGCTCGTGAAGCTGAAACAAAAAAAACAGCTTCACTAGTGAAGCTGAGCTGTGCCAAACGGGGCCTAAATATAGTTGCAATAGGCACACAAGGTTGAAGAAATGAGTTCAACACTTCTCTACATTTTTGTTTTTTACATTATTTTTTTTATTTTTTTCCTTTTAATATTTTTCTCCTAAAGTACTGAACAGGCAATGGAAGGACCGTTCTTTAATGATAAATGCAAACTAGATGAATATTAGGATCATAAATGCACAAATGAACAGGCTCAAGATGGAGTGCAATGCAATGGAAGACACTATATCAACGGGTTGACAAGGGGGTAACACCAAAGGATGATGATGGAAGGGTTTTAGAGGGGAATACCCGACGAAAGTTGCAAAGACTCTAGGGTAGAGTCAGCAATACCATATATCAAAGGCTAGCAATCAAAGGTGGGTATATGCAAAAGGATATGGCTAGCTTCTAAAACTTCTTACTTTCAAGTGAAACCAGACTTGACAATGCACACCACATTTATAGATAGCTTTAGGTGGAAGGTTGTAAATGCCCTATTTCTACTTTCTGGCTATGGTGGAAAGGGTCATCAAAAAGGTTCTTACTATCAAGATCACTAGATAATGAGGTATCGACCTATCTCTACAAAAATCAACAAGTTCTTGAACTACCAATTAGGGATCAATTGTGGTGGTAAACCAACTAGATAATAGTTATGGTTAGGGTTCATCTATTAATAGTCATACCAACCACTAGTGGCCTAATAACAGTGTTCTAACATGCCAAGTCAAGTTAAACTTTCTTGCAAAGTAACAAGGTCATGCATAATAACTTACAATACAAACAACAGTAGCAACACATCATCATTCCCCAAGAAAATAAGCCAAATTAAGGATTACTACAATAGATAGAAGTACGATGCTCAAGTTGAAAATGATAATTGATACCCTAGATAGGTTAATAATGCATGACACCTATAAGGTAGCAATTAGAGGTGTGTTATTGTTCCTTCTAAGTTCTAAATGGCCAATTACAGAAAACCTTTCCCAGAAACAACAGAAAAGGGTGCCATCAGGGGCGGATCCAAAGAGAGGGGAGTGAGGGCCCAGGCCGCCACTCAATTCGCAGGAACTCAGGTATATAGCCCAAGATTTAATACTAGTGCCCCCACTCAGCCCAACTAAAAGGCCCTCACTCATGCTAAAATTATGAATGAGAACAATTCAGCATACTATGTGTATTGTTGTGCCCCCTCTCAGATTTTGTCCTGGATCCGCCCCTGGGTGCCATTCTTAAAAAAACATGAGAGAAATAAAAACAACACTCGCTACACATGATACTACTGCACTTTGAATTAAAAGACATGAAAGAAGCTGGAAAGAAGGGACCAAATACCTATACAAGTAGACGCATCTTCAACATGAAGCGGCCGGTGAAGTCTCCCCCATGCTCAAACGTTTGCTCGTTGTCAAGCAAAATAGAGGGATGGTAGTAGACGTGACTAAGTACCTCAAAAAGTATTGATACGTGTCATGAAAAGTCGATTCTATCATCGAGTCCATGAACCACTGGCCATGCTGGCCACATCGGATGGTCTCCATGGTCAACCTATAGGACTAGGTTCACAATTTCCTCATGATTCTTGCAAAAGGTTAGTTGAAACAGAAACCAGGTTGCCCTCTCGACAAGCATTAAATGCAAATGCAACTAAAAACTAGGTTGCCCTCCTGGCAAGCACTAAATGACCTAAATGCAAAACCAGGTTTCCTCCCAAAAATGCTCTATTTAAAGTCAAAATCTAGACAACTCTATTAGAAAATTCACCTAGCATTAGGTCTATCGGGTCAAGGTACCATGAAGAACATACAATGGTGTTGCTTACCTTTTCCATTGACCTGCATCTTCTACATCAGCTTCAGCTTGGTGTGCATCATCCGACATCTCAAAGCTTGATGTACGGCATGTACTCACTTGCGTGCAAGATTTTAGTCATCGATGGTGTGCTTATCTTGTTCTTCGACAAGCATCTTCTTTGTCAGCTTTGGTTGCCGAGCGTGCATCATCCAATGTCCTGGAGCCTAGGCGTTCGACACATGTTAATTTACATGTAAGATTTCAATTGTCGAGGTGGAGAATAGTAGCAGACATCACAAGATTATGTTCTTTTTCTCTAATGATAAGAAAGGCAAAGCACAACAGGGAATATATGGTGAGGGTTAGAAGAAAACAGGAACAAATAGCCCTAGGATTGAGTTATTGATTCCTCAACAATGATGCCAGAAACGCAGTTGGCACAAGTTACATGCAGTCAACGATAACAGCAAGCACGCATGTCAATTGTAGCTTTTTGCCTAAGTATTTTAGGGTTTATCGAATCCATGAGGAACCAACTACCTTACCTTAGGGTTTTCTAACTCATATCATCTAATTACCCAAGAGTGAAAATATCATTGCATGTGATAATGGTCCTATCTCGATAAAGATAATTAGTTGATGATAAATATTCTAGAGGTTCAGCGGCGAATCGGAATCACTACTCAGGATCAAACTGAATCTATCTAATTCTATTAGTAATTGCTGAAATAGATCTCTCACGAAGATTGTAGTGCCCTTTCACCGTCATGCACACTCATACTAGTTCTGTGCCACAACCACTTTGAGCACACTATACACCACGCACCCCTATCTATCACGAGCTGTCCCAAATCTGGTTCTATCACGGAGTACCACGTCGAAACGATGCTCCCTGTTGCCCATGACCTGCACTATGTGCAATTGACCCTTCTGTGCCTTCGTCTCCATATATGCCATAATTTTCAACGAATACAGGGCTCGAGGATTGGCTGCATGAAGTGCGGCATTCGCGTGCCTCTCCCTAAAGTAGCCAATTCTGCTATGAAGAACACCTTCGACGATGGTGATAAGGGGCTGAGAATGGAGGCCGCTGAGAACCCAATTGTACACCTCGGTAAGGTTAGTCGTCATTATGCTGTACCTTGCACCGTCTGTGTCGTGCAACAGCAACCACTTCCCCAAAGGTTCTCCCTCGATCCACTGCGAGAAGCATTTGATGTTTCATGAGCTCCTCCTTCTTGGACCAGCTGGGTTAGGCTCATCAAGTGCTGGCAAGC
Organism: Dendrocalamus sinicus; assembly: GCA_036346575.1. Lineage (NCBI taxonomy): Eukaryota > Viridiplantae > Streptophyta > Magnoliopsida > Poales > Poaceae > Dendrocalamus > Dendrocalamus sinicus. The sequence continues at coordinate 19,283,779 of CM070645.1, forward strand.
ATAGCGGTTGTACCGCCCCAAGAATGACTGGCCCCTTGCTCCTCTCGTTGACGTGCTTCTTGCTATGATCATCCAATAATGCCCACAAAGCATCAAATTTTCTCCGCTGGTTCTGCATAGCCAGCCTCTTGAATAGCTTCATCAACTGTTATTTCGGAAACTGCTTGAAAAAGTTCGCTCCTAGGTGATGACTGCACCACCTGTTCCTTATGTCCATTCAAGAAAAGGGCTCCTTGGGGTCTTTCTGAAGTTTTCTTATAGCCTTTACAATCCCGGCGTGGTGATCATGGATTACGCACACACCAAAACGAGTACCGACAACTCCAACCCTGACATGTCTGAGAAACCATAACTAGTTTTCATAATTCTCACTTTCCACGAATACGATGGCCAGCGGCAATATTTGGTTATTACCGTCAACGCCTATGGCCGTCAGGATCTGCCTCTTGTATTTGCCTATCAAAAAGGTCCCGTCAACTGAGATCACCGGTAACATGTGCCTGAATGCCTCGATGCAAGCACCACATGCTAACAAGGCCCTCTGCAACACCGCATATCCTAGTGAACTTGTGGACGGCTTATCTTACACATCAATATATGTGCCCGGGTTCCTGTGCTACAACACCTTAAGCATACAAGGAAGATTGTCGTACGCCACCTCAAAAGACCCGAAACGTTTTTTCAACACCTTTTGCTTGGCACGCCACGCCTTCACGTAGCTAATCTTGTAGTTGAATTTCTTCTCGATAGCTACCACGATATGCGTAGCCTCCATGTCTTTCTTCTCCATTATCTCTCCGTACATCAAATTGGCTATAAAGGCAGACGTTAAGTTACGATGCCTCGCCAAAACACTGTTGAGAATGCAAGAGTCTCATACTTGGGTCTACGTGCGTGCACCCTCCAAGAACAACCAGCCTACTAGCACTTCACGGTGTACTGCTCCTAGCTTGATTTCACGACCCGAAAACTCCGCTACATTGAAAGGGCCCACAGCTTAATGGCATCCTGCAGCGCTGCCTTGTCAACAAACATAGAATGCAACTGAACTCTATCTCATGATACTCCCACGTTGATTCATGCTCATCATGTGCAGAAACACCCTCAGCATTAAACCGGTTCCATTCCGGTGGGATAGGAGCTTCATCCTCATCCGAGCTGTCCTCGTCGTCCTCTTGTACAGCTTCCTTTTCAGCCCATGCCCTCTAGTCATCACAGTCCACCTGCTGCACGATGTACTCAATATGCTCCCCTTCATCAGCTTATCATGTTCCCTCTCTATGGCTTGACCATTGTACATCTCCTCCATGTACCGCATCGGCTTCATCACGAGCAACTTGATCATCTTCGCAAACATGCGGCCCGCCCGAGCTACTAGCACCTCTCGAAGGAAGGGCAAACGCATGGCCTTGCACAGCTTCTAGTGAGCACGGTTGCACAAGTAGTACACAGTCGTATCCACGGCGCCAACACCCTTGTACAAAGCCCTTCCACGCAGCAGTGCGCAGCAATGTCCTCAACTCCCATCTGATGTCCATGGGAGGCCAGCTCCAAAGCCCTTGCACAATGACACTGCACACCTCAGGGTCCAACAAAAACTCCGGGTCAGCCAATGCATCACATCTGAGACCTAGCATTCTCACCATCCGGATGTACTAGAGTGACTTGCGGAAAACCGCTCAAATCCACACCATTTGGACCTTCACGAACGGTTCCAGCACTGTAATACACTCTCAATGTAGTGGCTATTACCATTGCTGATGTCGGCCTGCATATTTGTTTCAATTTTGCGACATGTCAAATAGCATCACACAATACCAAAGTACCGACATACCGCAATCCACATTTCGCTGATTGTTCGCATGTCGTAACCCACTACAATAACCTTGTACTATGAACTTCATACATACGAATTAATTAAATTCTACCATAAATATTTACTAATTTTTTTAATACGTACAAATTCCAACGGATGATTAATTTGTACATTACGGTGACTGAATTTTCTACAACTACAATTTTGTATGCATGTAGATTTTCCACTTATGTTAATTTTCTAAAACTATGTTCCTAAAATTATACACAACTACACGCTACTACGGCTATTAATTTTCTAAAAATACATGTTTAATAAATTTTGTATAACAAATATTTAACTATTTCTATCTACATCTACACTTACAGTTGCTTCTTTCTCTCCTCTCGGTTTCTACGCCTGCTAATTTCCTATAACTACGTTAATCTATACTACAAATTGTACTAAAATTTCTATACTAAAAATTGTATACTAAAAATTGTATACTAAAACTTTTCTATACTAAAAATTGTACTAAAATTTCTATATTAAATTTTCTACATCTACAGTTTTTACTAACACTAACATTTCATAAAAAATATACTGCAAATACAATATACCAAAAAAATATCTAGATCTGAATGGATGGAATGCCTCCCACTCCTCCTTCCTCCCTCTCCTCTCCTCTCCTTTCCTCCTCCTCCTCCTCCTCTCCCTCTCCTCTTCTCCCCCTCCTTCTCTTCTTCCCCTCCATCCTCTCCTTTTCTCTTCTCCTTTTCTCTTCTCCCTCTCCTTCCTCTCTTCTTCCCCTCTCTTTCTCGGCCGAGCGAATGGATCGAATGAGTGGGGGGGCGGCCGAGCCGTGCGCTCCTTTTAACCCCTCCCCCTGGTCGCCCGAGCGTTGGGCAACTGGAGCTCTAGTCGCCCAACGCCCGGGCGACAGCAATAACTCGCCCAACTGTTACCATATTGCCCACGTGTCATCTCCCGGTTGAGCGATTGGCTCCAGTCGCCCCCCCCATTGGGCGACTGGAGCCTATTTTTGTAAAAATTTTGCCGCGGGTATATTTCTGTAATTTCAAATAAAAAATAGGTTATTCGTACAAAAAAATTCAAGATTTGTTTGACTTCCAAAATTTGCATCGATTTCCAAAATTATGGAGAGTCCATTTTTATAACATCCTAGATTATAGGGCACGCAAAAATGAGAAAATTTTAAATTTTTTGAATGCATTTTTTTCCTTGGCTTTTTATTGTAGTTTCTTTGAAAAGTTTGGATTTCAAAAATCAAAAGTGCATATAATGCAAATCAAAAATTAAGACCAAGCTATAAAAACTAAAAAAGGGGTCAAAATTTGGTATGAGAAAACTTATGGTGGAAACCATCCTAAATGCCCATGAGTATAATTTTGGCACTAAAAAATAAAATATCAAAGTAAGTTCTAAAATTATCTAAATCATCTAAGTATATCTGAATTCAACAAGAAGTTTTCTCAAATTTTTCTAGAAAAATCAAGAGAAAGAAAAACTCTGAAAAATTTACAAAATCATCATCACTATATCAGGAGCACTCGTAAAGATTTTCATAAATCTTTCAAGCCCATTTAATAAGTCTAATAAATGTCCAGTCCACACGCAGTTGACTTGCAAAGTTATAGCAGCTGGCTGCTAAGGGCATCTTCAATGGTCTGAGTCAGCTAGCTATATGTATGTACACATCAGTATATATCATATGTGGAGGAAAGAGAGTATGCAAAAAACTGAGCCAGCTCTTGATGTGACCACGCCACAAACACATACGACAATAGCGCCCAATATCAAGATTGAACTAAAGGTGAATTCGTTTCTTCAGCCTTCATATGTTACTAAGAATAGACCGCTACCTAATGCAAGTGATTTAATTGTGCTTAGGAACTTGGGAAAGGATGAAGGAAAGGGACATGGAGTCCTGGACATGCATGGAAGGAATAAGGGAGGTCACCACGTCACTTTGGGACCAAGTCAAGCACGAATTCGAGTTGGACACGTTTTGGAATCAGACTCGGACTGCTGCGATGGTACCAAGTTCAAACGGGCATAACTTCCTCATACGGACTCCGTTTGGGACGTTCTTGTACTTCATGGAAAGCTTATGAAGTCTAATTTCCAACGGATTGAACCTCATCTTCAAATTCTATCCGAGCCGGCCGCAATCGTCAAAAGAGTCCACGTTGGTCACGTACTGGAATCGGATTCGGACTGCTGCAATGGTGCAAGTTTAAACGGACATAACTTCCTCATACGGACTCCGTTTGGGACATTCTTGTACTTCATGGAAAGCTTATCAAGTCTACTTTCCAATGGATCCAACCTCAGCTTCAAATTCCATCCGAGCCGGCCGTAATCATCAAAATAATTCACGTAGGTTTCTGAGTCCGAGTCAAAAGGGTGCTGCGCCACCTCCACTTGGGCCCATGGGCCTTGTAACCCTAGGGTGTACCCTTTGGGACGCCTCCCCTGGTTGTTTTCACTATATAGGAGCCGCCGCCTCCGTTTCTAGGACTTAGGTTTTGTTTAGATCAGTTTAGCCCCTTGTGCAAACTCCAGTTCTCTTGTGTCGGCTAGACCAACAGATTCGTGTTACAGAACCTCAACTATCCTTGTGCGACTTTTATATCTAGCAAGTTTCAGGTTGCTCACTATCCTTGTTCTTGCGTGTTCTTCGGTTGCATGCAGGAATAGACCTTCGTGGTCAGGTCAACCGTGTTCTTGGCACAGTTGATAACATCTTGGGGTTGGTTCAGCGATTGCTAAGGCGCAAGTGACGTCTCGTACGGTTGTAGTCGGATCGCAAGAGTCATCTCCACCAAAATCGATAGTTATCATCCTATCGGAAGATCGGGACCCCATCGCCTCATCAGCTCTTCCTTAAGCACTAGTCTATAACGCAAAACGAGGCAGACTCTATAAATGATAGTCATTTTCTGTGTGTGCATGTAAGCATCAAATAGCTATCCTTATAGATAGTTCTTTAGAATGCTAGCTTTTAGTGTGTACTATATAAATAATGTGGAAGTTTTCTAGTTAGTTGCTAGCTAGAACCATTGGAGATGCCCTAAGCAATTATTGGCGATGGCCAACGTCGCGAGGGCCTTGAATTAATTACTCTCTCCGGTCTTCCTTTCGAATATCAATATGGTTTCTAATGTATAACTATGACCACTAATTTATATTATAATATATTTATAAAATCTAATAAAATTAGAATATATAAAATTATTTTTTAAAACAAATTTATATATAATTTATATCCAATCTAAACTTTTCCAAAGTTTGATTGCACGTGTCCCAAAAATATCGTTGTTTTGGTTTCTTCTGAGGCATTCGGTAAAAAACCATCATTTTTTTTTTGTAGCTGCAGGGTGTATTTTGTAAAAGTTTGGTAGTAGTGTAATTGCCATGTTAATGAGCATTGACCTCAAACAAGCCGCACGCAGTTGACTTGCAAGGTTTTAGCAGCTGACAGCTAGCAATTGTTGGAGATGGCCAACGTCGCGAGGGCCTTAAATTAATTACTTCACAAATACATATCTATCGTTTTATATATCAATACGGTCTTTAAAATATAACATAGTTGTTAAACCCCATAAAATTAGAATATATATAATATTTTTTAGACAAATCTATATTTGAATTTTGTGTACCAATCTAAATATTTTAAAAAGATATCGATGATCACTATTTTAAAAGTTTAACTATATGTATGTTAAAATAACATATATTTGTGACCGAAAAGAGTGGCAGCTATATATCCCAAATCCAGGAGACCTGCAGCGCTACTCGCTAAGCTAGCTTAGCTGCTGCTTGTAGTTTCTTTACGTATACTTATGCACACGTAACTATATATGCAAGTGACCACTAACTTCTAATATATAGGCATGTTCTTTTCCTCCGAAGCTGACGGCTTTTGGCTTTTGCTACAGTACCTAACTTTTAAACGGAGTATTTTCTTAAGATAAGGTCTACAAGTTAAACGATGTACACATTAAAAGCCCAACATCTATACCATCCAAAATCGCAAGTGAGTATCTATCTCTATGTAATCTATACCGTAAACAGCCAAAATTCAAAAATTTCAGTCAAAAGCCATAAGCCACAGCTGTTGCCAAACAGGCCTTAAGCTCATTGAACGAGGAGAAATCAAGGTGGTATTCCATTTTTAAGGAGACGAAGGCGCTAAGGCTATCTGCATGTATTATTTAAGCCGGTTCAATTCATGTATTTGGCATGATGGTGGAGTCAATTTAACCTGGTACAATGGAGGGTACCAGTTCCAACTAAAAAACTAAGGAGCCCATGCATAGTTTGAGTTCCGATTTAATTGATTAGAATAGTATTATCCATGCGGTGATTAGTTGGTGGATTAACTTTACGTTAACCGAGCCTAGCAACTTCATTAAGGGGAAGAGAGAATGGACTGGTGAGAGAGAATAGATATTTTCTACTTTTTAATTATCAGCATGGAGTGGGAGCTGATTCTATACATTGGACAAAATTATCTATGGTCTATGTATGCTTATGTTGCGTTTTCTAAACTGACGTCGATTCTATACATTAGAGATGCCTAACAAATTTGAGTTGTGAAGGTGGTAAACGGCAAAGAGAGTAGGGGTGGAAAATGGTAACAAATAATTTGTTTTATCCGATATTCGTATCTAAGAAAATACGAATGTGGTAAACAAAATTTGTATTTGAAAATATTTGTATTTGTATTCGAGAATATTCATATCCGTATTTGAGAATATTTGTATTCGCATTCGTATTTGAGAATATTTGTATCTGTATTCGTATTTGAGACTATTCGATCCGTTTCTAGAACCCATGAAAAACCCATACAAATTTTGTGATTCAAAATTTGAATTTAGGCGGTTTAAAACCAGTAATCATTCAAAAACCGGTGAAAAATCGGCAAAACCGCTAGAAATCCGTTTTATCTCATATTCATATCCGAAAAAACGCAAATGTGGTAAGTAAAATCCGTATTGAAAATATCTGTATTCATATTCGAGAATATTTGTATCTATATTTAAGGATATTCAAATTTTTATTTGTATCGTATCGAGACTATTCAATCGTATTCGATCCGTTTTCATTCCTAAAAGAGAAAGTGTAATAGAGTAGCTCATGAACTTGCTCAATTTGCTAAAATGAATGTGTATTGTCCTGTTTCGAAGGCGCAAGCACCGAAGATTGTAACGATCTTGGTGCATTATCAGTAAAGCACTCCCGGAAAAAAAAAAGTATCACATGAATGTCAACTGCTTCATCCTGACGCTCACTGACCAACAAGTAGACCTTCGTCATAAGGTGAACAAGTGTGCAGTTAAGTTTCCATGCTACGTTGCTGCGGAGACTTCGAGCATATCGTCTGTTTCCCTGTGTATTTTCTTAAGCTGTTAGTTCCGCCAGCCAGTGCCATCGTGAGAACTTGAAGACATCCAGCACCGACCGATCCAGAATCAACGCTTTAGTGAGAAAAAAAATTCCCCATACGTACATTGATTCATGTTATTAGCAGAACGCACGTTTCAGAAAAAATGACATTGTTCTTTATTAATTACTGATATATGCCATTGGTTTTGAAATCTATTATTATTAGGACGCGCCTAACCACGACCGGTAGCATACGCGCTATCAGGGCTGTTGGTTTCTGACAATAACACCATAAAAAAATTCAATAAATCCCTCTATAATCCACGCACATAATTGGACGTATAGAACGTGCGAACGTAACGCACTCAAATAGTCCATGCGTTTGCTCATTCGATCATGGCCTGTTTGAATGAAAATTCAAATCGAGTAGCAAGTCACACAGAAAAACTATGTAGCAACTCCAACGAGATTTGTATAGCAACTCACGAAAATTCTAGATAGCAACTTCACTAAAATAGAGTAACAACTTATAGGAAAACTCAAATCACATGCATCTCATGGAAAAACAACGTAGCAACTTCAATGAAAATAGGCTAGTAACTCACATGGAAACTGATAGCAACTTGAATGGAAATAAAGTAGCAACTCAAAAAATAAAATCACAGTAGCAACTAACGGAAATATGTAGCAACTTCAATAAGACTAGAAGGTACCCGGCGCGTTGCTGCAGAACTTTGTAGCTATATCTATAGAGACATGCTGGTTTGAGGAAGCAAGAAAAAAAAACGTGATACATATTGTGATAGCTGACATATCAATATAATTATTTTTGTTGTAGTAAATGGATGCGGTTATTTGTAGGAAGAAGTTCCTTGTGTAAGTCAAACAGTAGTAGTAACATGCACGAGGTCGTCTAGGAGGTACTAATTTTGACCGTTGGTATCAAGATAAGTAATACATTAATATATTGTAAGATGACAATATCATAGAATACATGTATTTCGGTAAGGTTCTTAGCCAAGCAAAATATGCGATGTTTGGATTTTTAATAAAAGCAATTTTTAGAGTTACAGTGACAGAAACTTTTAGCTGTTGCTTGCATTGTCTTACCGAACGATTGATCGGCACTAGTGGTTGGTAACGATTCGACCAGTTTGACGTCTCCACCTAAGGCTTCTCCCTGCCGATGTTGATGAAGACAAGCAATGGCACGCAAAGAAAAACTCAATGAGCTTCTGATTTTTGGTGCTGCCCGGATGCAGCTTTTCTCATGAATCTATTGCACTTAAATAGGTACAAGATGATTACAAAAACGGAATACCAAAACCAAAATAGAAACGGATTAGAAAACCGTATCCGTGAACACCATGACACAAAGGAGTTCCGGACTCTACAAACCAAAAAGGAATCTCTTGATTAAGAAACGGAAACGGAAACCGAGCTAGATTACCCAACAATCTCCCCCTAATTCTTGCTCGGTTCACTTGACCTTGACGACACCAATCTTCTCGCGTAATTCACAGAACTTGGCGCGTCCGAGTGACTTAGTCAGAATGTCAGCGAGCTGCTCCTGAGAGCTCGTAAAATCCAAGCATATCTTCCCGCTGTCTAGACATTCACGGATAAAGTGAAATTCAGTATCGATATGCTTACTTCTGTCGTGAAGGACATGATTCTTGCTTAAGGCGATCGCGGACATGTTATCCATCTTCAATTGTGGTGGCTGGAGCCGCGAGAGCCACACCGCTTGGCATGTTGTCGCCGCGCCCGCGATGTATTCTGCTTCGTAGGAGGAGAGCGCTGCCACCTTTTGCTTCTGGGATTGCCAAGAGATTGGCATTTCACCGAGAAAGAAGATGATCCCGGTGGTGCTCTTCCTGTCATCCATATCTCCCCCAAGTCGCATCATCAGAGCCGTCGGTGAATGTCACCGTTCGAGTGCTTGGAGTAGATGATGCCGTAGTCGATCGTGCCGGAGATGTACCAGAGCAAATGCTTGACGGCGACGAGGTGCTCCTGCTGTGGCTTCTCCATGAATCTGCTCACGTAGCCCACAGCAAAAGCGATGTCGGGCCGTGTATGCACAAGGTACCGCAAACTTCCCACCAAGCTGCGATACATCGTTGCGTCCACCTCCGGCGTAGCACTGTTCTTGGACAGCTTTAGGGCACCTCCATGGGCGTCTGGCACACGTTGCAGCCTCCCAGCTGCGCTTTTTCAAGCAGTTTGCACGCATACGCTGCTTGGCACAGTGTGATGGCGTCCCGGCCCTGCTTCACCTCGATCCCAAGGTAGTAAGAGAACAACCCCAGGTCGCTCATGCGGAAGAGTCGATGCATCTCGCCCTTGAATGTGTCGATGTCCTCCGAGCGTGATCCCGTGATGATGAGATCGTCGATGTAGACGCCCACCACCACGCGTGAAGTTGTGGCGCCCCTGGTTACATGCCTGCTCGCTGGCGCACCGGGTGAAGCCGAGGTCGCGGAGGCTGCTGTCGAGCTTCACATTCCATGCGCGAGGTGCTTGATGAAGTCCGTACAGAGCTTTCCGTAGCCTCAGCACCTTCTCTTCATGCCTAGCCACAATGAAGCCTGGCAGTTGCCGGACATACACCTCCTCGCTCAATTCGCCGTTGAGAAACGCCGACTTGACATCCATGTGATGAACAAGCCAACCTTCCCGAGCCGCAACAGCGAGCAACATCCGTACCGACTCCATCCGAGCAACAGGCGCGAAGACCTCGTCATAGTCGATCCCCTGTTGCTGGACGTAGCCTTTCGCCACGAGTCTCGCCTTGTGTTTGACGATGGCCCCCCGTTCATCGCGCTTCAATTTGAAGACCCATTTCAGGCCGATTGGACGGTGGCCTGAAGGCAAGTCGACGAGCGTCCATGTGTTGTTCTGTTCGATTGACGCCATCTCCTCGATCATCGCCTTCCGCCAGCATTCCTCGCCACGAGCCTCTTCAAACGTGGCAGGCTCATCGCCCACGGCAAGCAGCAGATCATCCCACATCTCCCGCTCTGCTAGTCCTGGTGTCACCGCCGGGCCGAGGATGTTTTCTAGTGTCCTGAACTGGAGCGGGACGTCGTCGTGGTGGTCTCCATCCAGGTCCAGGTCCCCGCTCGGTGGCGATGTGAACTCGATCTACTCCACAGGGATTGGGGCTGACTGTGGTGTGCGAGGCTCAGACCCGCACGTGGGTGTCATTGCACCGGGGGTCGCATGTGCTGTTGGTGTCTCGCCGCCTGGCACGGCGTCGTGTGCCGCGTCCTGCACTCCCATGTCATGGTGGATCGTCACCGTCATTTGGTCGACGTGAAACGGTTCCGAGTCTACCGCGCTTGAGTCTTCGTCGTGCTTGCTCCAGTCCCAGGCTCTTGCTTCATCAAACACCGCATCGCGCGATATGACCACACGTTCGGTGTTCGGATTGTAGAACCTGTACACCTTGGAGCCCGGCTCGTACCCGATGAACACCATCGGCATACTGCGATCGTTGAGCTTGTGCCGATGGCCGCCAACATTCTTCACATGTGCAACGCAGCCAAATGTGCGGAAGAAATGCACGGGTGGCTTGTGACCGTACCATGCTTCGAATGGCGTCATCCCCTCGACGCTCCTCGTCAGCGCGCGGTTCAGGATGAAAACGGCCGTCGTGACCACCTCCCCCCAAAACCAGCCAGGCATGCGCATTGCCTTGAGCATGCTTCGCGCCATGCCCAGCACGGTCTGGTTGCATCGCTCCACCACGCCGTTCTGCTGCGGAGTATACGGCGTGGTGAGATGGCGCTGGATGCCCTGCTCGGCGCAATAGTCACCGAACGTCAGTGCCGTGAACTCGTCGCCGCAGTCTGTGCGGAGTGTGCCCATCTTTTTTTCCTACTTCTGCCTCCACTCAAGCTTGAAGACGAATTATCGCTGCCGCGGCCTCATCCTTTGACACCAGTAGCACGATCCACATGAACCTGCTTTTATCGTCAACGACGAGAAGGAAGAGCTGTTTGCCGCCGGGCATCTTCGGGGTGATGGGCCCACACAGGTCAGCGTGAACCAACTCCAGCAGGTTCTTGGCTCGGTACACGCTTGCCGCCGGGAACGGGTGCCTCCTTTGCTTGCCGGCGAGACAGCTCTCCCAGACCTGGTCGACGTGGTCGATCTGCGGGAGCCCGCGCACCAGCTCCCCCTGCACGAGCTGCTTGAGCCCCTGAAAGCCGAGGTGGCCGTACCTGGCATGCCATTACCAGGCCGCTTCGCTGCTCCGCGCGGCGAGGCACACCAGTTTACCGATGTCAAGGTCGAGGACATAGAGCCAGCTTGGCGAGCGCTGCACCTTCACCATCAACCGCCGTCGTTGGTCCCAGATCCTGAGAATCCCATCCTCGATCAGGATCTTGAAGCCGTCCTCATCCAATTGGCCAAGGCTAACTATGTTCACCGTCAACTTGGGGATGTGGTAGATGCCGCTGAGCTCTTGGTGCTCTCCGTTCTTGCAGTTGAGGAGCACCGTGCCATGCCCTTCGATGTCGGCAGCGGAGCCGTCCCGAATCGGACGATCGCGGATCCCGTGTCAAGCTCAGCGAAGGCGGATTTCACCCCCGTCATATGATTCGTCGCGCCGGTGTTGAGAATCCACCAGGTGCAGTCGTCGATGCCCTTCTCGCCGAGCTGGACAAACAGCTTCTCTTCCTCGAGGTGGATCAAGGAAGAGTCAGCCGGCGATGCAGATGCTAGTGGAGAATCGGTGTTGAGAATCCACCAGGTGCAGTCGTCGACGCCCTTTCCGTCGAGCTGGACGAACAACTCTTCTTCCTCGAGATGGGTCGGCTCGGTTTTCGTCGGAGGCGCTGGATCTTGTGGTAGTGGAGGCGGAGTAGACGATGTGGTGTTGACCGATGCGTGGGCTACCAACAAAGTGGGTTCGGCCTTCTCCACCTGGGCCGCGTGGGCCTGCTCGTCCATTTTCTTTTTGCGACATTCTCGGGCCCAATGCCCGGTTTGCCACAATATCTGCATTGGTCATCTCCGATTTGGTTTCGCCCATTACCACCGCTGCCTGGGGGCTTGGGCGGCCTGGAGCCACCACGCGCGTCTCCCTCCTTGCCACGCCCGGGGCCACGTCTTCTTCTCTGGTTCGACGACGACCCCTTGGGCTGTCTTGACGACCCCTCGCTGGAGAGCTGCATCTTCGCCGCCACGCGCGCGATCAGCTCGTCCTCGCTGAGATTCAAGCTAGCGATGGAGCCACCGCCAAGACCATGTCGCTCCTCCGCAGACTTGAGCCGGCCGATGAGCTCCTCGACAGATATCTCGCTCAGGTCGAGAAGGGTCTCGATCGCCATGGCGATTTGTGCGTACCTTGGCGAGAGTGCCTGGAGGAATTTGAGGACGATCTCTTCCTTTGCGCAGACCGCGAGTTGATGTGTGATCCTGTTGATGAGGACACGGAACTCATCCACAGTCTCGCCGTCGCTGAACTTGAGCCCGTCAAACTCGCGCCGGAGTGTGTTGGTTTTCGCCTTGCGCACGCGCTCCACGCCGACATGCATGGTGCTGATCGCGTCCCACGCGATCTTGGTGATTGCCTTGCTGGCGATGGTTCCCATCAACTCCGCCGGGACTGCCTTGGCGATGACCTCCAGCGCCATACGATCCTCGACGTAGTCGGCGGTGCCGACGCTCACCGCGTTCCACAGGCCGCGCGCCTGCAGCATCACGCGCATGAGCGCCCCCCAGTCGAAGTAGTTGGTCTTCGTGAGCATCGGAAATGCCCCGCTGCTGATGACCTCCTTGGTGACCCGATGGATCACCAGACCGCGCTCTGTTCCGCCGCTGCCGCCACCGCTCCCTGATGGCGGCGTCGTCTCCTCCCGAGACTGTCTTGGCGGTGAAGCCGATCGATGGCGCAGCATGTTGGCTTACACGCTCTCTTAATCACGCTCCGTGGCCGATCCGGCTCTGATACCAAATGACATCTCCACCTAAGGCTTCTCCTTGCCGATGTTGATGAAGACAAGCAATAGCACGCAAAGAAAAACTCAGTGAGCTTCTGATTTTTGGTGCTGCCCGGATGCAGCTTTTCTCATGAATCTATTGCACTTAAATAGGTACAAGATGATTACAAAAACGGAATACCAAAACCAAAATAGAAACGGATTAGAAAACCGTATCCGTGAACACCATGACACAAAGGAGTTCCGGACTCTACAAACCAAAAAGGAATCTCTTGATTAAGAAACGGAAACGGAAACCGAGCTAGATTACCCAACACAGTTGAAACTCAAATATTTCACTGCATCAGAAAATTATGAAATTGATCTTACGGATTGATAAAAAGAATCACACAGATTATTACACAGGAAATGCACTACTAACACCTTTGTCAAGGTAAAATAGACAGTTACACATCTTGAAAGCGAAAGATAAAAAAAGTAGTCCTTACCTTCTGGAATCGGATACTTTTTGGATAAGCAAGGTAGCAATGAATCTATTGTTGTTGATCGCCACGTGATACTAGTGCTTAAACAAATAAAGAGAAAGACATAGCTTACATGCATGGAAGTTCAGAACGAGCGAGGGAGGACTATGTGCGAAGAAGATCTAAGAAATTATTGTGATAAACTATTGCAAATTTTATAAAATAGTTATTTAATTTTGTAAAGATTGTATTTTGTCTGAATCGTTTTCTGAATTTTCTAGTAAAACCGGCCATACCGTCGATATGGCAGCGGTTATACCGCAGAGCAGTAGTACCGCAGTTTACTTGACAGTAGCTATTTTTTAGAGAGATCCAGTTGCGAGCTATGGGGGTGCGGTAATACCGGCTTGTGATGGGTGGTAGGACCAACCTAGGTGAAAATTCATAGCTTTTGGGAAATTGAGCCATAGATTGATTTGAGTAGACCTAGGCCAGTGTGATAATGTTGCATTAAGCATATTTTGAGTAACGTGCATCAACTAGTGAAGAATGTGCCCGAAAATGGTTTTTTTGTTTTTAGAGTCAATCACGCTCAACAGCGATAATTGGTCCTACGCTCATAGAGAAACTGAGGCCCATAATGATCGAGGGTACTGGGTGAGGTGGTGAGCACAAGCATAGCACGAAAAAGACGAAAAATGTTAAAGGGAAGTTTGAACGGCGGATTGCACAATGTGGCTTGGTTGTCCTAGTCAGACGTGGTCCAGTGGAACCGAAATGGAAGAGACTTGTTAACACGTGGTAAATCAGTGATGCATCTATATGTGGCAAGCATGATGATTACTTGTAATGGAAGGAGAAGATCAAGTCAAGAAAGAGTGTTTGGTAGTTTGACTAAAATACTGGGAAATACTTTGAAACAAAATCATGGCGCTTCGGCGGCACTTGGGAGAGTGATTTCGGTCAAGGAGAATCTAAGAAGATTAAGTTGGATCAAAACTAAAGACATAGTGGATTCAGGCTGATGTGCTTTAAAAAACGTGCATAAGTGTAATGTGTCAGCTAAAACCATGTGGGTGGGATTATCAGATTTCTCCTATTATGCTAAGTAGATAGTATTCACTAAGGGTTAACCCATCTGTTTAATGGTTCGGATGAAGACTTGTAATTAACCATCCAACCATCTTCTCATTTGTGACCAAAAGTTCATGAGTTCTAGGGTTAATGTTTGAGAGAAGTGTGAGTCTATAGTATGCTCTCTTGTACTCCAGGTGGAATGATTGTAAAATCTTCATCCTCAAGTAGCAATATATCAAATTTGTTCACCTCTCATAGATCTTTCTTATTTTGGTTGATTTGCTCTTGATTTGATTGGCTTTGATCTTCTCTCTCCCCTTCTTGATCTTGCTAGATGCCTAGAATGTACAAGTGATGGAGATATCCTATGGAAATCAATCTCTATCCATCTAGGCATCAAATTTTGCAAGTTCTTGAAGTTGTCCGGTTTTTGCTTGATTTGGCCTCTCTGAGAGATTTCTTGATTCAACTATTTTTGGTTTAATTCCTTCTGTGTTCTAGCTTACTGTGATATGTAAGAATACATCTTGAACCATCTTGGCAATCATTCACCCACGTGCAAGTCGTATTCACCTTTTTAGTTTTTGCCTAGTTTTGATCTAACCTTTATTCAAATGGAAAAAAGATTAGGATTTTGGCTACGATTCTATTGATCATTAATTGAAATAGTTTCTTGACATCTTATATAGAATGTGCATGCCAAGTTTTAAGCTATTTAGACCTACGGATCAAAAATTACATGGGTTCTTGGTTTGAATTAGCGCTGATTTTACTGTTCATTTGAGCTGAATCCACTGTTGCAGAACTACCACAATTAATGTTCATTCCTTAGTTTTTAGCTTCTTGATTTGCTTAGTTTTGTGTTGGCTACATGGGTTTTATGTTGGCTCTCTATTTTTAATCTTTATAGCTTTATAGATATTGAAGTAAATAATTGGTCAATATTTAATAGAAAATATTGAGGTATCATTCATTCTTTTTGTTATCATACCGGCCATAGAGAGAGAGAGAGAGTTGCAATGAGGCATGGGCTAAGGGCGCGTCCGTGCGCCGGTCTTCATCTTTCACCTGGAGGCCACGGCGCAGAGAGCAACAGAGTACGGTCTTGGCTGTGTGCGGTGTGACGAACGGGCTGAAAAAATAAAACAGGACACCAAGCTTAGATTCAAGTGGGGCGGCGAAGATCCGAATCGGCGGTAACCAGAGAAGACAACCTCGATAGCGGGGCAAGCGGTGGAACCATGGAAACCGCAGCCGACAGTGTAGCTTGCTCGAGTAGAAGGCTGAATTTGGATGTGGACAGGAACACCATTGGGCTCCAGGCTCAGATCGTGGGCGCAAGCACGCAGGATGTTAAAAAACCATGAAAGCCAGCTGCTCGGATGCCAACATTCATCGGTCACAAAAGTGGGGCTCGGTTTTAGAAGTTGTGCTATCACCTGCCCCGCCCTGAATTTTAGAAGTCGGTTTTACAAAAGGGACCCTGTACACCTCACCTACCCCGCCCTGACGCGCTCCGACCTGGCCCAGGTGCGTGGCAGCGCCGCCAGCCGCTCACCGCCACCGCGCCTGCTCCCTCTCGTGCCTTCCTCTCTTAGCTAAACCTGCAGCCACCCTGACACCCCTTGACCGCCGCAACCTCGCGCCCAAGGCAGCTGCTTCCACACCGCAAACTGTGAACCCCTGAAACCACCGCCGCCGTGGTTTTACCCCTCTCTCGGCATCGAACCGCCTTCGGGCGCCTATAAAGGCCGGAGACCCCTCCAACGTTCTCCACACACCTCAGTGAAGCCCCAGGCACGCCCAATTGATCCCTCATCATCCCTACCTCCGGCGATCACCGAAATTCCCCAAGGTGAGCCCTAACCCGATTCTATCGATTTACCGATAGCTTTCCAATTGCTTGCTCCCATAGCTTCCTCATGAACCCAGAAACTTGCCCGAACTGTTGCCGTAAGCTCCCGAGCCTCCCTCTTCTTCGCCACCAAAGCTCACCGCGTGGCCTTGATGCCTCGCCGTGGCCAGCTCGTTAGGAGCTTTCCCAGTGCAAACCGCCACCACTCGGACCTCCCTAACCACCCCAAGATGGTCAAATGCCTGCCAATTTCAAGAACCATCGTTCCTATAGCTCCCAAGCCCTAAAATATCGTGCCACATTCTCAAGGCCGCCACCGGCGATCGTCGCCTCCCCGGCCGCCGCCGACCTCAAAAATGGAACCCTGGTGCTCCCAGGAACCCGTCCAGGTCCTTCAATTCCGTCGCAAGTCGCCGTAGTGTCGCCGGTCACCTCACCCTCTTCCTCTGTTTTGTAGCGTGCGCGGGCGAGAGGAAGGAGAAGAACAGTGACGAGGCGGTCACTGTTCCTCCCGACCCGTTAACGCAGAAAACTGAACCCGATGAGCAGTAGTTGACCTGGTAAGCAGTAAACCCAACCCATTAGCCTGGAGACCGACCCACGATGAACAGTAAATGCCCGATTTAAATAGTAACCGACCCACTGTGAATAGTAACCTGCCCGCAATGAATAGTGAATAGTGATTGGGCCAACGGGGTCCACTCCACGATGAAGTCTATGAGGATTTGCGATTTGACCGCCATGTGGGAGGCATAGGTTAGGGGGAAAGGCACCAGTTCGGCCGCTCACTCGCCGATGTGACCTGTAGCCTCCATGTTTTGTGTCATCTCCACTCGAGGAATGACGAGGACACTATGATCGGATGTGCTATAAAGTAGTGCCACAGCTTGCTCGAAGCCATAAGGAGTGTGTAGGCTAGTTTCTCCAACTCCGTGTATCATGTCTTAGCTCCCTGAAGGGCCTCTGATATGAAGTATACTAGGCGCTGAATGGACCCATCCTCCAAGACAAAAACCGTGCTGACTACCACTGTAGTTGCCACCAAATAGAGCAATAGTGGAGCCTCTGGTGCTGGGGAGACCAAAGTCGGGAGCTTAGTGAGTTACTTATTCAGATCATCAAAGGTCACCACACAGTCACAGTTCCAATAGAACCCATTGCAGCCGTAGAGTGTCTTGAAGAATGGGAGTCCTTGCTCGGTCGCTTTGGACAAGAAGCGCCTGAGAGTGGTGAGGTGGCCCATGAGCCTCTAGATCTCTCTTGTCATCTTGGGTGGCTCCATGGAGATGATTGTGTCAACCTTTTCTGGGTTCACCTATATTCCTCGGCCAGACACCAAAAATTTGAGCAGTTTGTTGGCTTATATCCCAAAAACGCATTTCTCCGAATTGAGCTTGATGCCAGCCCATCGTAGGTTGTCAATGTCGGCATGGGACTCAGCTTGCTTACTCTTGACCACTATGTTGTCAATGTATGCCTCGACATTCCTACCCAACTGGGCAGCGAGGGCGAGGGTGATGAGGCAGGTGAACATGGCCCCCACATTTTTGAGGCCAAATGGCATCCTGATGAAGCAATACATGCCCCCTAAGATTATGAAGGTTGTCCTAGCCTCGTCCTTGGGGGCCATGTGAATTTGGTGATAGCCAAAGTAGGCATCGAGGAAGCTCATTAGCTCACAGTACGCTGTGGTGTCCACCAACTAGTCGATTGTGGGAGGGGGTAGTTGTCCTTCGGGCACGCCTTGTTGAGATTGGTAAAGTTAACGCACATGTGCCATGTGCCGTTGGCCTTCTTCACCAACACTGGATTGGCGAGCCACTCTGGGTGATGGACCTCTAAAAGATCAAGCTCTGATTAATTGAATGGTTAAGGGGGAGATTGAAAGATCAAGCCCCAATTAAGTTGGTTTTGGTGTTAATGACAAATATCATTATGAGATCTTGGTAATAATGACAAATACTTTTATAATATTTTGATGATAATGACAAATTTATATATGAGACTAATATGTTTGTTCAAGTATATTATAGCTTAGTCTCATTTGGATGAAAAGGTGAAATCAAATAAGTATGCATTCAAAATCACTTTCTCACTTACTATTGCATTCCTTAGATCCAAAATATAGATTAAACTCCTCAAGTAGTTCAAATGAATATGTGCATATGTCTTTCTTTATATAAACTTGTATGCACATATTTAGGGGGAGCTCTCTGTCTATGTTTTGGAGTTTCATGAGTATTGATCTATGCTTCTTTCAATATGCATATTTAGGATATTTACTTTGAAATACATTCTTGTGTATATATAGCTTGTGTAGCATATATATACTCATGTGCAATCGGGTTGTCATTTAACCTCTCTATTATGTGTTAATGGTTGAATGATTAATAACAACCAGATAAGTAAACTTTGTCTAAAGCTTATCTTAGAGTATACATTTATTGTGTACATATTGTATACTCGCAAATCTATTTTATATCTCATTATTTGTTAAGATTGTCGTGAATTACCAAAATGGTGAAGTTTGGTAATCGATGACAATTGTTTTGTGGACTAACGGTTTCCATGAGTTGGATACAGAGGTTAGGTTCCACAAATGAAAATGACTTGGGATGACTTCATGTGTTGAAGGTCATCAAGTCAAAATTGAGAAGAAGATAGCTTCATGAGTTGAAGGCTATCAAAAAAGAAGATGGATTCATGTGTTGAAGGCCATCGAGAAGAAGATACGTCATGAGTTGATGCATAAGGAAATGATCATGTGTTGATCATCAAGTCAAGGAAGACCATCATGTGTTGATGGAGTTTAAGAAAAGGATACATCATGAGTTGATGCATATCAAGACGATGACCCAAGGAAAAGGTATGACTAGCTAGGGCTAAGGATGTGTTCCTAGTCTTTTACCAATCTTGGTGTTTGGTTAGAAGACCGGATTGCTAGTATAGGTTGCCGTACTATTAAGAGGGGTCATGTCTAGTAGTTTGAGTCTCATCATGTGTTGATGGCTCAACCTCACTTGCTCTAGCTCATCTTGACATCATGCCAATATTTGCGAATGTATTTTGCAAATAGTTGAAGCTCATGCATCTAATCGTTGTAACATGTGACTATACTTTGCAAATGTGTTTTGCAAAAAGTTAAAGTCCATGTATCTAATCCTTGTAGCATGATCTAAGTTTGCAAACGTGTTTTGTAAAAGTTGGAGATCATGCATTATCCCTTGACATGGTCTAAGATTGTGTATTGTTATTTCCTTGGACTTAGACCATGGTTGTGACTGTTGGATGTCTTGTGCTTTCTGCATTGATCTAATGTGTTTAAGGTCATGCAAATAGATGTGTTGTGTAGCCCTCTAAATAAGCTTTCCATAGAGTCCAAGATCACTCAATTCCGACATCGGAGTCAAACATTATGACCGTTTTTTCGAGTGTCGTTTGTGCTGAAAAAACCGAAATCGGAAGTTCCGAAATTTGTACTGTGGTAGTTCCGAAAAATCGGAAGTATCGGGTGAAAATCGGAACTTCCGAGATTCCAGAAGTTTCAACTTTTGAGCGATATGTTTTTTCCAGAGAGCGACCTTTTGAATGACTTGGCCTCGAGGAAATTGGAAGTTCCGAAATTTGTACTGCGGTAGTTCCGATTTTGGCTCCAACGGCTATTTTTCCTGACCGTTGGCGAGGAAATTGGAAGTTCCAATTTTATAACGACGGATTTGGCTCCAACGGCTAGTTTTTTGGTGTGGGGTATAAATACTCTCTTGTGGCCGGTTGGAGAAGTTGCTTGACCTATTGATGTGTTTTTGAGCTAGAGTGAGGCTCTCCACTCAATTGTGCATGTGTTGCACTTTGTGAGAGAGGAGAGGTATTCTAGAGTGCATATGTTGCCTCTAGAGGTGGACTTTGTGTCCAAGTTGAGTTGTGCATTCGTTGCACGTGGTGAGAGTCAAGTTTGAGACTTGGCTTGTTACTCTTGGAGTTTTCCGACTCCTAGACGGTGTGGAAGGCGTCATGCACGGTGATCTTCTCAAAGAGGGTTGTGAGAAGACCCGGCGAAGTTGTGAAAGTCGAAACTCATCTACCCAGAGCAGAAAAGAGCTATCACTAGTATTGAGGTGGAAGGCTTAATTAGTGGAGCCGGTCCGATTTGTTCGGGCTTACCTCAACGTGGACTAGGAGAGACCGGCATGTCTCCGAACACCACAGTAAAAAGAGATTGTGTCATTTGTTGTTTGCTTTCTTGTGCTCAATTTACTTTCAAGCAATTCACATTCATAGACTTAATATTATTGCTTGTAAATCTAGGATTGCAAACCTTGACCTAGGATAGAATTATTAGTGCACTTAGGTGAACTTGCTTGACTTAGGCGCTATTTGTACTAAACCAACTTGAATTTAGCTTCCGCATTGTTTACTTGGTTTAGGCAAATAGAAAGGCTCTTTAATTATTAGTATCTATTTGAAGAGAATTTTTAAACCACCTATTCACCCTCCCTCTAGTCGGCCACCTCGATCTTACAACCTCGCAAATGACGTCGAACTGTAGCAACTTCACAGCCTTCGTCTTGGCGGCTTGCTGGGGCTCGAGCGACATGTGTCTGAGCTTCTGCTTAACTGGTTTGGCATTAGGGTGTATGGCGAGGCGATGTTCAATAATGGAGTGGTCTACTCCCGTGATATCATTTGGTGACCATGTGAAGATATCTGCATTGGCATGAAAGACTTGGAGAAGTTCATGTTTACCGAGGTGAGGCCTTCGCCAATGGAAACTTGCTGAGAGGCGTCTAAGGTACGTAGGGGAACCCTCTTGACCTCGCTGTCTGGTTTGGGTTGGGCGTCCAACCCGAGGCTGATGGCAATGAGGGTGCAGATGTGGCGAGGGTCTCGCTGACCATGTTCACCTTGCGAAGAGGACCTCAGGCGTCGAGCTCTATCCAATGGGTGAGATCCTGATCTTCAAACACAGTGACAATTCCCTGTGGACCTACAGCTTCATGCACAAGAAGTTATGATCCAGGACCACCCCAAAGGCGTTGAGTGTGGGCCTTCCAAGGATGATGTTGTATGGGTAGGGAAGATCAACAACGTCGAAGGATACTTGGAGTTGTATCTGGCCCAAGCCTCGTAGGGATTGGCCCCCGAAGCCTTGGAGCAAGACCCCTGGGGCCTCGAGTCTGCTCTGGGGGATGCCCATCTGGTCAAAGGCCCCGGTGAACAGAATGTGCATAGAACTACCACAATCGACCAAGACGTGCTTGACATTGCATCCAGCGATGTAGCTTGCACCACCGGGGGATCTTGGTGGGGGGAAGTTAACCCCATCCGTGTTGGCTATTGTGAACGTTATGTCGTTCTGTGCCCACATGGGGAAGTCAACCCCATCCGCATCGGCTATCA
This sequence comes from Dendrocalamus sinicus, assembly GCA_036346575.1. Lineage (NCBI taxonomy): Eukaryota > Viridiplantae > Streptophyta > Magnoliopsida > Poales > Poaceae > Dendrocalamus > Dendrocalamus sinicus. Next base: position 19,305,733 of record CM070645.1, read on the forward strand.
TGAAAGTTATGTCCTTCTGTGCCCACATCGGGGGCACTTAGGCGGAGCATGCGGCGACATGGCGCAGCCGATGGGCGTAGGCTTTCCACAGTCTTTCTGACAAAAATTCCAATGATGAACCGCTTGTAATAACATTAATGACTCGGCATTATCCACCATCGGAGGCCTGTATGTGCAGAGCAATGGGAGTGGGTTGAAGTAGTTGGCCTTCCGGGAGCTGTTGTACGTGTGCCACCACCGGTGCCCGCGCTTCCAGAGTTCTATCTTTGATGAGGACATCTCTACTACGTATTCACCTTCCACTCCAAGGGTGTATGATAAAGCTTGTGATGAGGCTCTAACAGGTCTTATGACAAGAGCAAGAGCTAAGCTGCTACAACAACAGGTGCTTTTGTTTCTTAGAGAATTCCCTATTGCTTTAGATGAGAATGGTATACTACCTAATGCAAATACATTCAGATTTGAATCAATGGAAGAACAAGGACGGAATGACCAATGAGCCAGCTCCAAGAAAAAAGAGAGCCATGCGACCACAAGGAAGGAGACCCATGTGGTCACATATCAAAAGGAGGGAAGCTCCACGCAGTCAAGACATGAAGAAGAGGCCCATACACCAATTGAGGAGTTTGTGGGCCTGCGTGCCAATCATGGGCTGAGATTGTTTAATTCAGCCATGTAATTAGTTAAGTATTCAACTCTGAATTGCTTTAGGATTCGTAAACCAGATTGAACTCGGCCTTAGGCCCAAGTGTGTGCGTGCGTGTGGTTAGGGTTGGCTTTAAGTAGCCGCCACCCCGCTCGATTGTTTTTCAGACCACTTTTGATAGTAGATTACTCTTGTTCTTTTTGTTGGCCGAACCAACTTGAGGGAAGAATTGGGTGTTCGTCGAAATCAAGATCGTTCAACCGTTGGGGATTGGGAGTGCGATAGGACTTCATCTTGTGGTCGTGAAGTTCAGCACGTGAGGTTGGGCGAATGATAGAGTGCTAACCCTTGCATTGGCATCGGGGGATCACTAGGTTCTTCAAATCCACGTGAGTATCTTGATCCTACGTCGAGAAGATTGGGCGACCCCGTATCATCTTGGTATCAGAGCACGATTTACTCAGTAGGATTATTTACCCTTACTTTTAGATTGGTTTATTTCTGTCCTATAGTCCATTAAAACCGAAAATTGCCACAAAAAATTCCAAACCTTTAGATTAATTTGTTATTTCGCGTGAGTTTCATTAGGTTTTAGTCCATTAGAATTTTTGTTTACGTGTTGATCTTAGTGTCTTTTGCGTTGCTTAATCATTGTCATATTAAACCTTTGAAAATATGCTAGTTGATCCATCAATTAGCTCCAAAAAAGTAGATTCAATTTACTCTTAGAGTAGAGTATGAGTCTACAACTCTTTCAAATCCGAGTACAGCTCTAGATTCCAACTCTAGGGAGGTGCTAGTTGAACACCATATAGAACGAGCTTCACTTATATCCTTTGAATACTTGAGACTAGTCATTGATATTGCATTAAGAGTTGCTCGTGAATACTTATAGCTGAACATTGGGCTTGTGCATCACTCACTCGACCGATCAAAAAAGAAATTTCAAAGTTTAGAGAGAGAGAGAGTACCTTTTAATTACCTTTATACCCCTACCTTCCACAAAAAGTTTGTGACTCATATACCTCAATAGACTCAGAAAAGTGATCTGAAGATATTTGGGTCAGTGGTAGCGTAGCAAAAAAAAAGAGGCAAGCAAAAAAATTGAGGAAAAAAGTGCGAGAAGGCTGATTTGGGTGAGTGGTTCTAGTTCATAATTTCAGTTTGAGTCACTAAAATTCTTGAGCAATCTTGTGCCCTCTATTCTTGTTATTGCAATTAGCTAACGTCTCTCCTAGTACTTGGTGCAAAACGAGTTATTTCATCATTAGTTTCTGATTGATTCCAACTAGCTCATTCCTTTGTGTTGCATTAAGTCACATTGATCTTTGCGTGTGCGTTCATATACTTCACTTAAACCTATTGGATCAGCACTTGGGCAAAGTTTCTAGCTTGGATTATTACTTAATTTTGCAACATCGTGAAATTCAGATTGAGTAGGAGAAACACTTTCATACCAAGCTCCACCATATAACCGTTGTTGTGCAAATAGTGAACACTCTTGACTTCGCTTAATCATCACGGTGCTATTGTCACTTCTACCAGGTGTAAGCTATTGACCTTGATTCACTTCGGAAGGATAAGAACTTTACTTGGAGAGAGAACATAGTGAGATTGAGTGATTTCCATAAATCATTATTCTACACAGTTATTGTTTTTTGCATAACTAACCATGTCAGGTGGAGGAGAACACCATGATGAGAGTGGTGACACGAATGAACCCAAAGCATTCGTCAAGCAATATCAGTTTGGGGCACTCCGTGTACACTTTCGACGTGAGCTACGCCAAGGGCTCGACCAACTCCATGAGAAGCATGATGCCTTTACTGATCAAATTGCAAGAGAGGTGCAAAACTTGGAGATTCAAGCTGATAAAAATGTACACCAATTGTGAGAGGACATTGGAGCCCTCATTAGGCTCATACAAGCTCGCAATGGTGGTGATTGTAATATCCCAAAAGTCTTTCGGGAAATAATTGTTTAATTGGAGAGGGGGGACCTTAAAGGAAAGAATAAAATAATATTTCGGGGGGTTTTCTGAATTTTCTGGCACTGGGCTGGGCCAAGGCCTGTATGAAACCACCAAAGAGGGGAGAGGCACCCACCCTCCAACCCTAGCCGCCTCCCGCCCCATTGTGCCGCCTCCTCCCTCCCCTTGTGCGCCCCCTCCAGCAGTTCCTCCCCCTCTCCCTCCCCCATTGAAGCTCTTCTACCGGTGGGAAAAATCTTCCTTTGGCTACCGGCCGAACGGAGAAGGGAGATCAAGCGCAGCGAGGCGATTGGATCCGGAGGAAGGGAGGAGGAAGGGAAAAAGGGGAAAAGGAGAAGAGGAGTAGTTCGTAGGGCATTCATCATAATCTACAGCGGTTCGTCAAGGGTAATCCCCGTTGTTCCCCAATTAGATGCATTTTTTACTAGTTGTTTCAATGTCGGTATTCTGGACTGCTAGGACAGATTTCTTTGGATGTCTATTTTGGGGTAGTTTAGTGGGAAATCAGATCTGGACTTTTCCTAGAAGTTGTAGAGGACATCTTTATCTTTCCATGAAGTGCTAGAACGCGTCGATCGGACCTTTGTAGCAGAAGTTATGATTTTCTTGTAAGACTGTTCTGCAGATCGGGAGATTTCTGTCAGATTATGGTAGATTGGATTGGGCGATTAGAAAATAATATGAAAGTTGTAGATAATTGTCTTACCTTTCCAGGAAGGTCAAGAAATCATGATTCGGACACTCGGGCCGGAAGTTATGGCATTTTTAGAGCTCTGTCCAGAGGACCCGACGTGAAATTGATGTTTTAGAAAATTAGATGGTGCGGGTGGAAGATGGCCGAATCAGGGAGGCTCACCAACTAGGTTTAGTTAGATAATTTAATTATCTTTCCAGAAAGTCTAAAAACACCCTATTCGAACTCCTGTACCAATAGACATGATTTTTTGAAGTTGACTGTCCACAGAGGTAGGCGGGATGACCTGTAGGATTTGGGAATTGGAACCAAGTTAGACGAATTTATTAGTTCGTGATTGTTTTTATTTAGGCAAAGGTCCGCTACTGTTATCTTAGCAAATATTATAATTATTATTCAGGTGGAGGACGGATCTCAGAGGCGGCACCTTTTGCATGTCCCCCGTTTTCTCGCAGTTAAGGCAAGTATAATGATGGTTTAAAAATTGATAGTGTGGAATGCCGATGTTTGATCTATAATATGAATATATGTGTTCATGGTTGTGGTAAGGATGTATTGGTGCTGTTTATGGGTGATTGCAATTTACAGTGTTCATGAGTATTTCTGGTGCATGGATAATGTGAATGCAAGATTTATTTATTTGAGACATTCACGCATATGCATCATGTTGATCTATTGAAGTCTTGGTCACGTGATGACTAAGCACCGAGGTCCCCGTCATGTTGATGACATGACGGGCTAAAGGTCCCCATACTTATGGAGTATGGACAACTGGTCCCTATACCAAATGGTACAGGCATGGGTGTGTATCGACGGATGCACACTTTGCATTACCGGTAAAATGCAAAAGAGAAAGAGATAAAGAGATTTTTGATCACCTTTCATAGCATGGCTTATTCATATGGTTGACGGATGAATGTGTGAAGTGATGTTCATGAATGTTCTTGTTACTATCTATTATATTTGCTGAGTCGTTGGACTCACTCTTGTTGTTGTTGTTTTTTTAGGTACCGTTATAAGGTCGGCATGCATGGGGAAAAGGAAGGATTAGTTTTGTTGCACTTGCACGTTCACCCATAATGGAAATAAAGGAAGAAAAATTAAATATAAGACGCAAGGACTATTTAAGTACCAGTTGATTATTACCCTTGGATTTTAATTGTAATAAGAGTTTAGAATATTTATGATGCTCATGGTCTTTCTCTATATATTATATCCATGAATGGTTTAGTAATCTTTAATCTATTTGCTTAGCATTGAACTTATTACTTGAGGATTGTTTATTATAATCGATACTACTTGTAAAATCTCTGATTTAGAAAGATAAACAAAGGAGGCTCTGCCGAAATTTTGTATAACGCAATTAGTTAACATTGCTTTACTTCTAGTTGGGTAGCATTCCAGGTCATTGTTTGGCTGGGGTGTTACAGTGATGAAGAAAGTGCTCAAGGCAGAGAAGCTACTGCCCATGTACCTCCTGAACCGCAACACCAAGTGGCGGCAAACGTGGTGCGTCCACCACTGCTCGGAGGACGAGGAGGACACTTGGGAGGCCATGGAGGGCGTGGCCTAGGTGGTAGCCGTGGTGATGATGCACATGCGATGGAATGGGATGGTGATTTTGCATTGCATCACAATGACTATTATCGTCGTCAACGCAATGAAGATGATGGATTGGGCAAGCTCAAGTTTTCTATATCCAAATTTGTAGGTGGGAATGATCCCGAGGAGTATCTCACTTGGGCATTGAAGGTTGATAAGATATTGCGCATGCATCACTATACGAATGAGAGAAAGATACAGTTGGCATCTCTTGAGTTTGAAGGTTACATTTTGGATTGGTGGGAACAACTGATCACTCAAAGAACTGAGAATGGAGAAGTCCCTGTTGCATCATGGTAAGAGATGAAGTGAGAAATGAGAGCCCCTTTTGTTCCTCATCATTACAAACGTGATCTATTTGATAAATTACAGAATATGAAGCAGGGTGCATATTCTATGGAGGAGTACTACAAGAAGATGGAGTTAGCCATGATTCGAGCCAAGGTTCAAGAACAAAAAGAGCAAACCATGGTACACTTCCTCTCAGGTTTGAACCATCAAGTCAAACGAATAGTCAATTTTCAGCTCTAAAACAATCTTTATTAGCTAGTGCATCAAGCTACAAAGGCAAAACGACAATTGCAAGAGGATGCTAAGTTTCCAAGATCTACATCATTTGCTACCCGTATACCATCCAGCGAAGGAAGATATGTTCCCAAATCACCAATGATGCAGAGAACAGCTCCAAGTAGTGGTTCAAGCATTCACCCATCATCTAGCAAGAAGAAAGAAGCCACTCCAAGTGCAAGAAAGCCATCAAATCCAGCAGCTAGTGGTGCCTCTTCTGTGGGTTCTACGGTGAAAAGTAGCGGCATACAATGCTTTAAATGCTTTGGTCATGGTTATATACAAAAGGATTGCCCAAATAACAAGGTGATGTTGATGTTAGAGAATGCGGAATATATTCTACAAGTGAAGAAAAGGATGATCACCACACTGATATAGGGACACATGATGATGCACATGAGGAAGAGCAATACATAGAGTATTGTGATCCCGGTGTTGGTCCTATACTTGTGTATGCGCCGACGGTGTTGAGTGTGCAACCAAAGGCTTCCCATGAACAGCGCTGCAATTTATTCCACACAAGAGCTCAAGTTAGCAAAGATGGCAAATTTTACAAAGCAATCATTGATGGTGGGAGTTGTCATGATTTGGCTAGTAAGGAGCTTTGCAATAAACTTGGGTTGAAGTACAAGAAACACACACATCCATATCAGATCCAGTGGTTACATGAGGGAGGCTCGTTGAATGTGGGATACACCGTGGATGTTGAATTTGAAGTTGGCACTTATCGTGATACGGTGGAATGTGATGTGGTGCCTATGGATGTATGTCACTTGCTTCTAGGAAGGCCATGGCAATATGGTCATGTTGTGCTTCATGATGGAAGAACTAATCAATACAAGTTTTGGTGGAACAACAAACAAGTGGTGCTGCGACCATTAACTCCTTCTCAAATTGTAAATGATAATGTATAAAAGATTGAAGTGCAAGTTGAGAGTGAGAAAGGAGAGAACAAAAGAGTGTAATTCCACAAAAATCAAGTGAGAGCAACAAACTAAAACCAAGAGGTAAAAGCAAGAGTGAGGGAGAGAAAAACTTAGTCATGATAGCCACCAAATCTTATTTGAGAGAGATTAAAGATAATCCCACTTTGATGCACCTTGTACTGTTGTAAAAGGATGCATTGCTTTCTACTAATGAATTAACATCTCTTCCTAGTGCTGTCTCACAAGTTTTGTAGGCTTACAACAATGTGTTTCCGGAGGAGGTGCCCGCTGGTCTACCACCTATTCGAGGTATTGAGCATCAAATTGACTTGGTTCCGGGAGCCCCTCTTCCCAACCGGCTGCCGTACCGCACAAATTCAGAAGAAACAAAGGAGATTCAGTGCCAAGGGCAAGCACTTTTGGACAAAGGGTACGTACACGAGAGTCTTAGTCCCTGTGTCGTTCCTGTTATTCTTGTTCCTAAAAAATATGGTACTTGGAGAATGTGCGTAGATTGTAGAACTATTAACAATATAACTGTTCGCTATCGTCATCCTATTCCTAAGTTAGATGATATACTTGATGAGTTAAGTGGTTCTACTATCTTTTCTAAGATTGACTTGCGTAGTGGCTACCATCAAATAAGAATGAAAAATGGTGATGAATAGAAAACTGCTTTTAAAACAAAATTTGGCTTGTATGAATGGTTAGTGATGTCTTTTGGATTGTCCAATGCTCCTAGTACATTCATGCACTTAATGAATCATGTTTTGAGGCACTTCATTGGAAAATTTGTGGTAGTTTACTTTGATGATATTCTGATATATAGCCGCTCTTTGGATGATCATGTTGAACACATCAAACAAGTGCTAGAAGTGCTTAGGCAAGAATGCTTGTATGTCAATCAATCTTGAGAAGTGTACTTTTTGCACTAGTGAGGTTGTGTTCCTAGGCTATATTATGTCATCTCATGAAATTGAAGTGGATGAATCTAAAATTGAAGCTACTAGAAATTGGTCAGCTTCCATGGGCTTGCTAGTTTTTATCGACGATTTGTGAAAGACTTTAGCATCATTGCTACCCCATTAAATGATTTAACAAAAAAGGGAATTATTTTTGAGTGGGGAGAAAAACAAGATAAAGCTTTTGCTGAATTGAAGAAGTGTTTGACTGAAGCACCATTGCTTGCTTTACCTGATTTCACAAAAACTTTTGAGATTGAATGTGATGCTAGTGGAATAGGTATTAATGGTGTTTTGATGCAAGAAAGAAAACCTGTTGCACATTTCAGTGAGAAACTTCATGGTGCACAATTGAATTATCTTGTTTATGATAAAGAACTATATGCTCTTGTGCGTGTGTTGGAAACTTGGCAACATTATCTTCGGCCCAAAGAATTCATTATACATTTCGATCATGAAGCTTTGAAATACTTAAAGGGCCAAGCGAAATTGAATTGTAAACATGCTAAGTGGGTAGAATTCATTGAGACCTTTCCATACATTGTCAAATATAAGAAAGGCAAAGAGAATGTGGTAGCTAATGCATTGTCTAGAAAACACGTGCTTTTGACTCAGTTGGAGGTAAAGGTGCCAGGGTTGGAAAGTTTGAAAGATTTATATGCTTCCGATCATAAGTTTACAGCTCCATATTCTAATTGCAAAGATGGGAAAGGGTGGGATAAGTTTCATATGTATGATGGTTTTCTCTTTCGCATGAATAAACTATGTGTTCCGGAGTCCTCTGTGTGTTTGTTATTGTTGCAGGAATCTCATGCAGGAGGATTGATGGGGCATTTTGGGAGAGAGAAGACTTACATGATGTTGGCTGATCACTTCTATTGGCCAAAGAAGAGGCGAGACGTCGAGAGGTTCATTCAAAGATGCATCACATGCCATAAGGCGAAGTCAAAACTCAATCCACATGGTTTGTATACTCCACTTTCGGTTCCTAGTGCTCCTTGGGAAGATATTAGCATGGATTTTGTGTTAGAACTGCCTAGGACCAAGAGGAGGAGGGATTCAGTCTTTGTTGTTGTGGATAGGTTTTCTAAAATGGCACATTTTATTCCCTATCATAAGAGCGACGATGCGTCGCATGTAGCTGACTTGTTTTTTAGGGAGATTGTGAGACTGCATTGAATGCCAAGAACCATTGTTTCTTATTATGACGTCAAGTTCATGAGCTATTTTTGGAAGACTTTGTGGGCCAAGTTTGGGACAAAGTTGTTGTTCTCAACGACTTGTCACCCACAAATAGATGGACAAACGGAGGTGGTGAACCGCACACTTTCAACGTTATTGCGTACCATGATAAAGAAGAACTTGAAAGAGTGGGAAGATTGTCTACCGCATGTGGAGTTTGCATATAATAGGGCGGTACATTCTACAACTCAATTGTGTCCATTCGAGGTGGCGTATGGTTTCAAACCAATCACGCCACTTGATTTACTTCCACTCCCACTACAAGAACGTGCTAATATGGAGGCTTCTCAACGTGCTGACTTTGTGAAAAAGTTCCATGCCACAACCAAAGACGTAATTGAAAATAAGGTACGTGCTTATGCTTCCAAAGCTAACAAGTCTAGAAAGAAAATGCTTTTTGAACCAAGTGATTTAGTGCGGGAACACCTTCGCAAAGATCGCTTTTCGGAGAAGCGTAGATCCAAATTGATGCCCCGTGGTGATGGACCTTTTAAAATTCTTGCTAAGATCAATGATAATGCATACAAGATTGAGCTTCTGGAGATGACTATGGGGTAAGTTTTACATTTAATGTTGCTTATTTATCACCCTTCTTTAGACAAGATTGTACAGAGTCGAGGTCAACTCCTTTTCAAGAGGGGAAGGATGATGAGGACATCTCTACGACGCATTCACCTTGCACTCTAAGGGTGTATGATAAAGCTTGTGATGAGGCCCCAACAGGTGCTATGACAAGAGCAAGAGCAAAGCTGCTACAATAATAGGTGCTTTTGTTTCTTAGAGAATTATCTATTGCTTTATATGAGAATGGTATACTACCTAATGCAAATACATTGTGTATTCTCAGATTTAAAGCAATGGAAGAACAAAGACAGAAGGACCAATGGGCCAGCCCTAAGAAGAAAGAGAGCTATGCGACCACAAGGAAGGAGGCCCATGCGGTCACATGTCAAAACGAGGGAAGCTCCACACAGCAAAGACATGAAGAAGAGGTCCATACACCAATTGAGGAGTTTGTAGGCCTACGTGCCAATGATGGGCTGAGATTATTTAATTCAGTCATGTAATTAGTTGAGTGTTCAACTCCAAATTGCTTTAGGATTTGTAAACCAGATTGAACATGGCCTTAGGCCTAAGTGTGTGCGTGTGTGCAGTTAGGGTTGGCTTTAAGTAGCCGCCATCCCCCTCGATTGTTTTGCAGACCACTTTTGATAATAGATTACTCTTGTTCTTTCTATTGGCCGAACCAACTTGAGGAAAGAATTGAGAGTTCGTCGAAATCAAGATAGTTCAACCTTTCCATTGGAAATTAGGAGCGCAATAGGTCTTCATCTTGTGGTCGTGAAGTTCAGCACATGAGGTTGGGTGAATTATAGAGTGCTAACCCTTGCATTGGCATCGGGGATCACTACTGTTCTTCAAATCCATGTGAGTATCTTGATCCTACGTCAAGAAGATCGGGTGACCTCGTATCACGCTTTCTCGAAGTGTCACGATGGTGGGGCAATGTCGAGTGAGGTGCTCGCCGCGTCCATGCACCTCGCACCATAGCCCCTGCTGCTGTTGCTCTTCGTTGCCGCGTCCATCTTCGCGCTCACTGCCTCTTCTGTGACCTCGGCCTCTACGACCTCGTCCTCAGTTAGCCAAGGTGTTATTGCTGCCCCCGCTGTCGATGTCAAAGACGTATTTGGGCCTTTGGCCCTTACGCTGTTTGCAGTTGGAGCCCTAATTCGGAGGATCCGGTGCTTGCTTCGAGTCAGTGGTATCGCCCTGGCGTCACTGTGCATCCTCTTCTGCTCTTGCGTACTCCTCCATTTTGTTGAAGAGTTTGGCAACTATTTTTATAGGCTTGCGCGCATTGTATTAAGCTAGTGGCCCTAGGCGAAGACCTCGTATTGCTGCATTAATGATGGTGGTCTCGTTTACGACTTTAACTTGGCAACGAATTTTGATGAATCGCTTAAAGTATTCTCCACCCTCTCGGCGGTGACCTCCACAACTGTTGCCACGTGCACTTGCTAGCTCTAAGCCTCTTGCATCTCTCACATGGCACCCTGGAGATCTGCTAGCTCACACTGCAGTGTTTTGAGGGCTGCCACCAGAGTGCCTTCCATTGCCAGTGCAGTAGCACTTGTCAATGTAGAGGTATGTGCTGCGAGGTTACCCGCGATGATGGCTTGGTCGTCAGAACCGCTAAGCATGTTGGTGCAGTAGGCGTCGCGGTTGGCGATGGGGCCGACGTGAGTGTTAAGGCCACCGATCGCTCCAACGCTGGCTCCAGGGTCACTCGAAGTATCGGCATAGGTGTCGGTGTCGAAAGTCCTGTTGATGCAGGCGTCTTGTCGGGGGTGACAGCCACGCCGATGTGATCGTCATGGCCGATGGTCATGCCAGCGTGGGCATTGTTGCTGGGGTCAACAGCCGTGTCAACGCTGGTGCCAGAGTCAGCTCCTCATGTCGGCTCTAACTATCCACCACCCGTGGCCCTGGCCTCAGCAACCGCCGCCATCATGCTCCGCTTTCTCTTCGTTGTCGTTGTTGCCTTCTTTTTTGTTGCCGTCGTTGCCTTCTTGGGCGCCATTGTTTCTCTCAAGCTCGTGACTTGCTCGTCGTCCCTACGGATGGTGCCAACTGTTGGGCTACGGGCCAAACAGTAAACGAGGGGACTAGTATGGTGAGTATGAGAAATGGACTAGGCTGGATTTTCCTTTTGCCTAGGCTATGTATTATATGGCCACAAGGTCTGATTACAGTAATACCACCCACAGTTATGTACTATGCAAGGGATATACACGTCCTTTTACATGTCGTATTGGCCTTTTTAGCCCACCAGGCCACATGGGCTTAGGTGGGGGCCACCCTTACAATAGCCAGACGGCCGGGGAATTGTGCAGACGGCACACATACGGAGGCATGCGCTCGGTCGGCCGATGGGATGGCTGCAATAAACAGTAAAATAAAAACTAATATACTAAATTTAAACATTAACACTAGAATTAAAACTCGTATCAAAACTTCGTACCATAAAGCTTTAGCTTTAAAACTTTATCGTGTTGATAATATGTTGTATATTTGTGGTCACGTTGATATAAACAGGCTCTTAACTCACAAATAATAATTAAAAGTAAACAAGAATATAAAGATGTAGTCGAAGCCTTCTCTTTTTATTGATTTTTTGCCCGTAGATTGTGTGTATAATGAGAGCCTTTGTCCCCTTTATATAGGTGAAGAAGGTCCCCTTTCATAGTTTGATAAGAAATATGAGACTAAATTAGCTAATATGCCTTGTGGACATATAGCTCCCTAATAAGCTTTCATTTAGATAAAATGTCCATATATAATCGGGACTCGAAACAGCTGATATACAACACCTTTGAATTATGAAAGGATAAGTGCCTTGCAAATGGGGATTTGAAGGTAGGGTGCCACTGGGTACCCATTACCTTTGCCCAAACTCATACCTACATTATTAGGTAGGGTATGGGTAAAAAAATAAAATACCTATTTAGATTTGGGTATGGAGAGGGTAATACCCACTTACCTATTTTTACATATACCCATTCAAACCTAGTATTGATAGTGCACTTGGACTATCTATATACTTAGACTATTAATATTCAATTATAGCTTCCTATAAAAGTATGTATAAGTCACATGTGCACCTGTGCCATCAATTTGCACAGAGTAGTTCCCATATACACAGAATCATTTTCAACAAATTTCAATCGATTTCATAAAACTTTTATGGTGTAAACACGAGATAAAAATATCAAATACCAAAGTTTTACAAAAGCTTCCTATAAAAGTACGTGGGGTCCACATGTGCGCCTAGCCCAGCCAATTTGCATAGAGTAGCTCTGCTACGCATAGAATCATCTTCAATAAATTTTAATTGATTTCAAGAAACAATTGTGATGTGAACTTAAGGTTGATATTCTAAATACCGAAGTTTTATAAAAACTTTCTTCATAAGCTTTTTTGACTTAACCCCTCTCTTTTCTTCTTTACCCACTGGGTTACCTAAACCTATTGGGTATATCCTTTTTCATTTAGTGTAAATAATATCATTTTAAATGAGAATAAATAAAAATTGAGTATGGATTTAGATTACCTATACCCTATCTAGTGACAGCCTTATTTGAAGGTTTCTTTTTTATTTTTTTTAAAAATAAATGGAGGGTAATGTGTGTACAGTGAAGAGATTTACCATGTTTTTCCTCACTATTTTCACATCCCAGCGGTTCCATCTAAGCACGACAATTAAAGTCAATCTAGTTCCATGTTTAATCCAATTAGTTGGAACTTCGAAGTTTACGCCAATGCCATTTTCAAGTACGTTTGTGTCCATTAAATGAGAAATCGGGGCGGTACGGAAAATAGGGGTGATGTGGTGCTCTCTTAGTAGGGAGTGAAAATGATCAGATACAATCGAATAGTCTAAAATACGAATACGAATCCATATTTTTAAAACAAATACGAATATGAATTCAAATATTCTCAAATATGGATACGAATATTCTCGAATACAAATACGAATATTTTCGAATACAGATTTTCTCGGATACGAATATCGAATAAAACAGATTCCTACCTGTTTTGTCGATTTTTCACCGGTTTTTCACCGGTTACCGGTTTTAAACCGCCTAAATTCAAATTTTGAATCAAAAAATTCATACGGATTTTTCATGGGTTCTAGAAACGGATCAATACGAATCGAATAGTCTCGAATACGGATACGAATATTCTCGAATACGAATGCAAATACGAATATTCTCAAATACGGATACGAATATTCTCGAATACAAATATTTTCGAATACGGATTTTACTTACTACATTCGCGTTTTCTCGGATACGAATATCGGATAAAACAAATTTTCCGTTACCGTTTTCCACCCCTATCTCTTATGATATGTCTTGCACACAACATTAGTATAGAGATGAGATTGCAAAAAATCAAATGAAAATTCAAACAGATCCTTCAAACAATGGCGCAGAACTATTAACATAGAGAAGATAATACTGTCTATAGCATATATACAGTAAATTCTGACATCTCCCCAACCAACGATCCTGATCAAAATCTGAAGCACAAAATCATCAGAATTAATGACCCACAAAGTAGACTACCGAAGACGAGTGGAAAGGCCCTTCTAGTGACAAGAATGTATGCCTTTTATTTTCCAAGCAGACGGCGGGTTCGAGCATTTGCTCCCTTGATCCTGAAGTTCAGCTCGTCGAAGTCCTTCTCTCCATCACCCAAAGCCTTTGTTTGCCTGAGACCAACCAAATATACAAAAAGCATGTCACACTCACGTCTGCATAAAGGTTACAGCTTGAAACAACATTGCTAAAATAGTATTACAACAAAGTATTCCAGATCAGATATTGACAATCCAAATTGCCAGATAGTAAATTATTTCTGTAATTCGGAGATACTTTGGTCAAAGCGGATGTTATTTGTTAGCTGTTACAGTATAAATAAAGGAAAAGATTTCATCGGCTACCATTGAGAAGAATGGATGAAGCATATACTGGCTATTAGTATAAAGTGCTACGAGTTAAGAGAACAAGATCATGTATTTGGCATAACTATACATCAATCTCAAAAAAAGTGTCTGTTAGTATATACCGAAGAAGGGTGAAATGTGACATTTACCTGTCAATCTCAGAGCCCATGTCAATGGCCATGCCTTTCAGCTCGGTCAGTATGTCGCTAAGATCTGATAAGCCGTCATCCTGCTTCGCCTTTTCCACCTGTTCAAAACAACCAGATGATCAGAAAATGCACAGTTGGGAAATCGATCACTTACATACGTGATCCTGAGCAGAAATTTTGGAATATCCACAGCAATTCTCTGTCTGAATACCTCAACTTTCTCGAGCGCTGATGTTGGTTCAGATAGGAATTGGCGTGCATTTGATCGAGGTGGATGATCTGACAGCCCCAGTCTCTGCCTTTGCTCCAAATGGTTGCCTTTCCGAATGAAGGAATCATCTGCAACCACGTCATTCCATCCTTTCAGTTACAAACAGCAGAGAACAAACACCAGAGTCCCAAGTTTCTCCAGACTTTTCTTGCAGTCTAGTTCAAGATAGAATGAAAGTTACCTCTAGTTAGCATAGGACCCCTAATTGCACCATTCTTCTTTGGTTTCCACTTCTTGGAAAATAAACCCCCAAGATCACCGAGTAGCTTTTCCCCCTGAATAAAGTGTCGAAAACCATCCCTTTAGCCCTTGCCACGAACATGCCAGCAACCAGCAATTCCGCACCATAAACATACAACTTGATGACGTAATCTAAACAACTACGTAGTGTTCTGAAACTGGCCAATTTTGGTATGGGAGTACTTTCACTATGTGCTAAGTATTCCAACAGAATTAAGCTAGAACCAAGTGACTAACCAACTAAATTCTGCAGCCTGGGAAGCTAGAAAGGGAAAATCTCAAAAAAAAATTACCCTCGAGAGATCCTGGTCAATGTCGACGGCCATCATGTGCGTGCGTGTAATCTGCTGCCCTTGCTGGTGGATGGTGACGAGGCTCTTGGACGCGGTGTCCCTCATCTCCTCGGCGATCCTGACGCAGCCCTGCACCCGCTGCGTGGTCTCCTCGGCCTTGTACGCCGCGTAGCCCTCCAGCTCCTGCACCGACTGGCTCTCCACGCCGCCGGCGTCGCGGAAGTCATTCCTGTAGCGGCTCCTCGCAGCCGACGAGAACAACCCCGCCCCCCTCTCGTCGGCGCCGCCACCGAAGAGGGAGGCCCGCTGGTCGCCCGTGGCGGCGACCGGGGGAGGCACGGAGGAGGCCCTCGCCGGCCTCTGCTGCCTGTCTGCGTCGTCGGAGTCGGAGTCGAAGGGGTTGTTGGTCCGGGAGGAGCCCCGGCCATTGGCGGCCTTCTTCTTGGACGTGAAGAACGATCTCTTCGCGGCGCTCATCTTGAAATCTTGGTGCCGCAGCAAGTAATTAACCGATAGATTTTGAAGCAGTTCAGTTCCTGCGGAGGATTGAGACATCACAGAGCTGGTCAAAGATCGTTCGCTCGTGCCATGAACGCACCAAATTCCAACTCCAAGAACTAGAACTAAGAACGAGTAAATTAATGAGCACCAAAAAAAGAGAGGAAAGAACAGCAACGAAGTCAAGATCTTTTTTTTCAAAAAAGTTTGTGAAATAGAATCAAATCAAGTAGTTGGACGCACCTCTGCAGATTGAAGACCAACCGCAGTTAGAAGGGGCGGGCCTGTGAATTGTGCAAGAACAGGAAGAGCATAGCGAGGGGAGGAAGACTTCGCGGCGGTTATATAACAGCAGCACAAAAAGGAAGGGGGAGGCGATGGCTGATGAATGCACGCGAGAGAGGAAGAGGTAAAAGCGAGGACCCGGTCGCGTAATCGCGTTGCGTCTCGACCGCCTGCTCAACTCCTCCGGCTGTACAGCTCCTCGCGCACACGCGCATCGTGCTGGACAAAACCATCGAGATTAAGAAAGGAAATCAAGAGGCGACACGGCGGAAGGCCTGACTCAATTGATTGATGGCGACCTGCGTTGGTGTCCGTCTGCGCGCGGGGCTGGGTCAAGGACGGGCGGAAGGAGGAAATCGCACAAAGGATTCCGGCGGCCGCGTGGGAAGGAAGGTCCAAGGAAGAGGCCGGGAAGTTGGCAATTTTGACAGAGATGGTAGCGCACAAGTCTTGGACTTCTAGAACAGTGATAGCGTTTTCTTAGTGACGTTACTGCTAACTAGTAGTGTGCCTGTGTTAACGCTACGATAAAATACAAAACAAGATAAAATTTGTAAAAAATAAAATGAACAATCAGATTCATTAAGATTCACGTCTCATATATTGTATAACCAAATATTTTTGTCACATAATGAATGTCACATAAATACGTGACCGATCGGAACCACCCAACACGCAATGCTCAAAAGCCTACGACCGATTCCCAGGTCTTGCGACCGCTTCGCGAGACCATACGACCAGTTAACAGAAGTTACGACCGTTTATCGCGTGATTTAAACACCTTCCCGACATACAATTCAAAATGCGCAACAAATTGCGCAAAATGCGCAACAACATACAATTCATGCCACTGTCTCACTGAAATTATCATAGAAAAAGCCATTTGTATCAAATGCAAGTATATATACCTCATAGCATTATAAAGAGGGCGATACCATAACACATCCGCACGGGAACCTCGGAGATGAAGTAGATGATTGCCAGAAACCAGATCTTCACACCTGAAAATGGATAGCCCATTCATAAATAAGTGTTAATTAATTTTCTAGATGCACATTGCACAGGCAACACCAAAAGGGCTTACCTTCCCCCTTGATCCAAGCTGAAGTAATCGCAATGATGTTCCGAAGAGACAACAAACCAACCCTATTCAATGCCAGAGAAAGCTTTCTTAGTTTTGCTGATAACGAAATAAAACAGTCGATATATTTAACACAATATAGGAGGAATATTTATTCTCACTATGGCCTCCCATTTCTACCTTTAAAAATAGAATTGGAACGTGTTCACCTGAGATTGCAAGGTCCAGATCCCACAAATCTTGTATAAGATGAAGCACTGTTAAAAAGCTTGGGTAATCTTGCCATGCTATTTACTACCACATCCTTATATAGGATTTAAAATGCTTGCACTGTCTGTCACATATATCTGGTCCTTTTTGTTTTCTCATTTTTTTCAGTTTTTAATGGCATCAATCATTATAGCTACAAAAGTTATAGCACTTTCAGAGAGTTAATCAATTTCTGAAGTTGCCAGGCCTGCTGCTATACAATGATTCAATGGGGGCATATGTGGTCTGGATGCAGGACCAGATCATGAATATTTGATTTTGAGACAAAACTTTCTTACCTTGGAAAAGGAATAAACAGGCGACAAATGCAAAATTTAGTCCTTCACATAGGCGCATAAACGGAGATGAAGTACATGGGTACGATCCTTCTGCTGCCATCAAGAGCAAATTGTTTAGCCATCGTTTGAACACAAAATGCAACCTGGTGTAGCATTTCCAGATCTAGACCTCTAATGCCAATCAAGTTTGAGACAAAATTTTTCTGCTACTACAAACAAGCACGTAAGTCTCATCACACTTCTGAACTTGCACAATGTAAAGCAAGCATGAACAACCAACGTGAAAATCTTGTAAAGCCAAAATTGGCTTCTCTCCATTCTTTCTGATCCTCGCCCTACAATCTCTACCCCTCTACACTCTACCAACAGAATAGAACAATATTCTCACCACTAAATCGGCATATCCATTAACCTTATGCCTCGATTGCACAATACAAAGACAAAGATTATCGTCAAACAATTTTATCCTCATTCCAAAAGAAAATCCCAAATAAGGTAATTACTTTCCTTTTTATCGAGGACCATCCTTCTCATCAATCATCACCACCCCGCCATTACACATTGTAAAATCGGATGAGGTAAGTCAAGAGCACTCACCAAAACATAGGCTATACTTAGGTTGTACTCGTTGCGCACCATGTTGTCACCATCCGCGTACCACGCCACCTCGTCCCCTTGTTGATCTCTCTCGGAATACACCGCCAAACACACACAACGCTCACTCAAAACCCAAAACCCCACGCCTCCACAAAGACAAAGCGAATGAACAGTAAAGAAAGCGCGCACCTTAGCGGGCGAAGCGGGCGGTTACCATGATGTTTTCCTTGGCATTGACCGCGTCCACCGCCGCGACAGATGGCGCCCTCCCGGCTGCTCGCGAGGAAACCGACGACGGCGTGGTGGGGCACGCGAGGACGGGGTGGTCGGGCACGCGAACGCGGCGGAGGGAGTGGTGGGGCGCCGCCGAGGACGGCGATGGGGTGGTGGGCCGCGCGAGGATGAGGAAGGGTGGACGGGCAGCCTCCGACGAGGTCTCGCCGGAGGCCCGCCGCCGCCGCTCGCCCGCCGGCGGCGGCGGGGATCGGAATGGGAGATACTCGAGCGCGTCGATCTCGGCGGCGACATTGGCGTGGAGGTGGAGCTCGAACGGAGCCGGGGTTTGGGAGGGCTAGGGTTTTGGTGGAAGCACGCGACGGCTTTTGATTAGGAGGCGGCGGCGGAGTGGAGGAGAGGGGGAGGAGGCAGCGGAGCAAAGGAGTGGGGGGGAGGAGGCGGCGGCGGCGCGGGGTGGGGTGGGGAGGAGGAGGCGGCGGCGGTGAGGAGTGGGGAGGAGGAGGTGAGGGGAGCGGCGGCGTGGGGGAGGACGGGGGGAGCAAAGGGAGTGGAGGCGCGGGGGAGAGGTGGAGATGGGGGAGCGGCGGCGCGGTGGAGGACGGGCGGAGCAGAGGGAGTGGCGGCGCGGTGGAGGATGGGGGGAGCGGCGGGAGTGGAGGCGCGGGGGAGAGGCGGAGATGGGGGAGCGGCGGGATGGAGGCACGGGCGAGGAGGCGGCGATGCGGGGTGGGGAGGAGGAGGAGGCGGCAGCGCAAGGTGGGGGGAGGAGGAGGCGATGCGGGGTGGGGAGGGAAGGAGGCGGCGGCGGTACGGGATGGCAGGGCAGGGGAGGAGGGGCGATGCCGGGTGGGGAGGGAAGGAGAAGGAGGCGGCGCGTGGGGAGGGAAGAGGAGGAAGGAGGAGGTGCCGGCGCATGGGGGCGGAAGAGGAGGCGGTGCGGGATGGGGAGGGAAGGAGGCCGCGGCGGCGGCGGGTGGGGAGGAAAGGGATTCGTGGGAGGTGAACGGCGCAACAGGTGCTCGCGAATTTTAAGGGAGGAGAGGGTGCGGGAGGGGGTGGGGAGAGGAAATGGCTCTCTGGGTTCAATGATGTGCATAATCCGGATGATTTTGGCCTTAGGATATTCAATGAGTAAGAGAAGAAGGCTTGAGGAGAGATCCAGGTCATTTATTTGTATGAAGTTGGATTACTTTGGTACACAAATCTGGGTGAACTTAGATTAGGCATGACTGTGGGGTGGTTGACGGGGGTGGATTTAGTAAAAAAAATTTTGGTGTATTATAGAGTGGGGTAGATTTAGGGGCGTCGTGTCTCTTACCTCCCTCACACCTCCGAAACCGGGGAAAATTGCATATGTACCCCATAGTTAGCAGTGACTTGTAGATTTGCCCCACACTTAGATGGCTTTGCTATTTTGCCCTATACTTGGAGTGCCCCCTTATTATTTTGCCCCACTACCACCTGACTGCTATTTTAATTTTGTTTTTCATTTTTTAGCATGGGAAAGGACAGATCTACCCATGACCCGGGGTGGAGAACGGCGCGGGCGTGGCCAGCTGCAGAACGGAGGCAGGCGGCGGGGTGGCAGGCGTGGAGGGGGCAGGGTTGGTCGGGCGGCACCGGCCGGCGGAGGCGGTGCAGCCGGAGGCGCGCGGCGTGGCGTTGGCGGCGGCGGCGGCGGGAGGTGGCTAGCAGCAACAGCACGAGCCCCCCCCCACCGCTACGCCCACCACCAGCGACGTGGGCGCCGTGCGTCTGCAGGCCTCGCAAAGCTGGCGGTAGAGGAATGCGAGGACCACCGAACCCCAGCTGAACTATCCAGCGTCGCCCCAGTCCTGGAGGCAGTGGATGTACATCTACGAAGCGGCGTCCCCCGTGGCGTCTGGGAAAAGCACGGCCCCGAACATGTGGAGGATCCAAGCGCGGTAGTGGTAGGTCACCATGGCGTCGTGCGTGGCCGCAGGGCATTCACCAAATGTACCCCGCAACCATCTAATGTGGACCCCCGAGACGCGGCCTCGCCTGGCATTCTCTGGGACAGGAGGCAATGTCGTGCCCAGAAAGGCCTCCACACGTGCCCTCCAGCCTTCAGACACCGCCGGGCCAACCACCGGCTGTCCCCTAATGGGAAGTCCAAGAATCATCGTCACGTCCTGCAGCATGATGGTCATCTCCCCACAGGGAAGGTGGAACGTGTGAGTCTCTGGCCTCCACCTGTTAATAGTACACGAAGAAAAGAATTAGTTACGTATGTAAGAATATAAAAACGAAAACAAACGGACCCAATAGAGAAAATGCACCTGTCGACGAGTGCGGTCAAAGCTGCGGGGTATAGCGGTCGTCGTATCGCATCAAGTTGAACCCATCATGGGTTCGACAACGAAGTATGTGAAGTTCCTGAAAATTGCTATAAAAGTTAGCTGCGTGATGAAAACACATGTATATTTCGACAACATGCGTACCTGGCCGTCCTCCGTGAGCCTGTCGCGGTGCTCCCTCTCGTAGAACTCGTCTAGCAGCCGGTACCTCGCCATCCTGTGCATTCAAAAACACGTTAATGATAAAAATAACAAAAAAAAACTGTAAAAACATATGTATTTCTAAATATTCATCAATCTCGCTCAAATGAAACCCTAAAAACATATGTATTTTTAAATCAAACCCTAAATCTAAACTTTCATCAATCTCGCTCAAATCAAACCCTAAAAATAAACCCTAAAAACATATGTATTTCTAAATCAAACCCTAAGAACATATGTATTTCTAAAATGGACACTAAAAACATATGTATTTCTAAACATTCATCAATCTCGCTCAAACCAAATCCTAAAAACATGTGTATTTCTAAATCAAACCCTAAATCTAAACTTTCATCAATCTCGCTCAAATCAAACCCTAAAAACATATGTATTTCTAAATCAAACCCTAAAAACATATGTATTTCTAAATCAAACCCTAAAAACTAATCTATACATATTACTACTCTTACATTACGCATATATATTGAAAATCCAACCTAAAACCGAGCCAAATTGAACTAATTTCATCTAGGGTTTCAAATCTTCCCACACGAAATGTACCTCAAATAATCCATATTTATTGCAAAAAAAATCAAGGGAAAGGAGGGGGTTCACCTTGCTTACTCGATTTGGAAGCAAAATCGCGAGAAAAACGGATGGATTTGAGTAGATTTTGAGAGGGAAGAGAGTGGCGGCGGCGGCGGTTGCTCTCGGCTCGGGCTGAACAGAGTGAGGGAGTGGGGGCCGCGCTCGGGTTTAAATCTCAGAGCACGGCGTCACGGCCGTTAGCGTTGTTAGCGCACAGCTCGGCACCATGTGCTTTGGCGCCGAGCTGTGCCACCATGGATCCTACGTGGCCATGTATGGCGCCAAAGCATATAGCGTCGTACTGTGTACCGTAGGCGCTATGTAATTTGGCGCTGTGGTAAAGGTCCATTTTTATAAATCTTTCCTTCAGGAGTTTATATGTAAAAAACTTTTAAAATTTGAGCTAAAAAACAAAAATTTTACGTGAAAGAGCAGGTGATCTCTAACGACTCCCTCCACATCGACTGCGTGTCGAGTGGGGTGGCTCCACGTGATGGCATCAGGGTGTGTGCAGGGATGCATCCAGTTCAACGTGGCGGCATCGCAGCACAGGACTCCAAAACCTGGCCCCACGGTTACCCAAAAAATAGCAAAATTGGTTTTTTGTGTGCTTTCTAAAGTGTTACAAATTAGATGTCCAATTCTTTTCAAGTATTGAGCGCTTTATTGCGGTAACTCAAGTGAAAAGTTGTGGTACTTCAATTCATATGTTGCGGTAAAGGCATTGTGATACGAAATTATGTGGCAACACTTTTGTGAACACAAATAACATTATGTGTGGGCAGATGCAATAGCCAACAAATGCATATATATGAGATCCCATCGTTGGGTTTTAGCTATTTTTGTTTAAAGTTTAAAAGCTTGAGGCAAAAAGAGCCGAAAATAATGGGTTGTATGATGGCTTACTTATTTGGTCATACTAAGTACTCTCTCCGTTCTGGTTTTTGAATGACATTATAGAATTCGTACCATCAAAATTCTGACCACTAATATATTTAAATATCTATATTGGCTACATAAAAACTATATCATTAGATTTATCATTAAAAATATTTTTATAATATTATAATTTATTAGTAGAGTAAATTGCACAAAACCATATGTATTATGATCATGGTTACACAAAATCACATATTATTTTACCGGTGACACTTAACCTCAAGTTTTATGATCATTGGATTTCACAAAACCCCATCTTTATCAAAGCCATCGAAATCGCCAGCCAGCCCAGCAACCTCCTCGCCGCTGCTTAGCCGGTTCCTTAGGGCATCTCTAATGGTCTGAGTCAGCTAGCTATATACATGTACACATCAGTATATATCCTATGTGGAGGAAAGAGAGTATGCAAAAAAAACCGAGCCAGCTCTTCCTTAAGCACTAGTCTATAACGCCAAACGAGGCAGCATCTATAAATTCTGTGTGTGCATGTAAGCATCAAATAGCTATCCTTATAGATAGTTTTTTAGAATACTAGTTTTAGTGTGTACTATATAAATGATGTGGAAGTCTTATAGTTAGTTGCTAACACTGCGTGGAAGCCGCCACATGACGGCCTCTCTGCTGCCACAAGCCCTATCTGCCACCATGCCACAGCCAATTAGCTGCTCTCCACCATCCATTCCGACGCAGTGCGAGGTGTCACTAGTATCTTGCGGACACAAATCCACCCTCAACAGCATGGTTGCCAGCCTCCCCCATCCTCAGCCACCCTATCTCACTCCCATACGCGGCCATTGCCATGCTATAGCTGCAATATTAGAGGTAGCATGTGTAGCACATTTAATTTGGTTCAAGTCAACTACCTGATTCAATTTAGAGCGTCAATCATGGTTTAATTTGGTTCAAACTACTAAGCTTCTAGGTTGTTATTGTAAGGAAGCTGATTACGTGAACATATATTAAGCTTCGTAGAGTTTGGTCCTTTGGTTGACAAGAAAACTATAAGTTCTTTGTTTTGCAGTGTGAGATTAATTGAATGAGAACCGCATGTAGTGAGTTTGTAGGATGCTATGTACTGGATTATCACATATTCAAGTGATGCAAGAAATTGTTGCGTTGCCAGTGCAAGCCAAGCTACGGCGGCGACAAGGCTAAATGATCAACAAAAACTCCCCCAAATGCATATGCACGTGCCTTTCTTTTTTCTGTAGACACCTGATGCAAGCATACATTACAAAACC
This sequence comes from Dendrocalamus sinicus, assembly GCA_036346575.1. NCBI lineage: Eukaryota > Viridiplantae > Streptophyta > Magnoliopsida > Poales > Poaceae > Dendrocalamus > Dendrocalamus sinicus. The sequence continues at coordinate 19,329,357 of CM070645.1, forward strand.
ATCCAGTTCTATGAACAGTGTAATCTAGCTGAAACAATAGCCACTTGTCTCGTACACGCACACACACATTCACAAACAAAGAGAATGACCATCATATACAGTATAGGCAAAGCAACATGCATGCACTTCAATATGTTGAACTAAATGAAATACCATTGTCTTGGCCAAATTGCTCCCATTGTCTCAAGGGACTCCAGTTGCCGCAAAATGATGTAACCAGATGCAAAAAAAAAAGGCAAGGTGAGCACAAACCTTTCTCAAAACCATATCACATCCTCTGATCGATCCTTAGTGCCAAATGCATGCCCTAGGAATGTAATGAAAAGCCCCCTAATCAATGGCCTATACAGTTAAATTGTGGGAAGCAAGACCTTAATTTACATGTGAGGCCGCGGAGTAAGGGCTTCCCCATGGTGGCAGCGGGTGGCTGAGCGATGGTGATGGGGCAGGGCGGCGACGGCTGGATGCCCATGGTGGATGGAAGAGGCTGCCAATGTGGCTCTGGAGGTGGCGCCTCCTAGTCATTTGGGTTAGATTTGATTAAGGTGGGGTTTTGTGAAACCTAATGACCACAAAACCTAATGTTAAGTACCACCGGTCAAAGAATATGTGGTTTTTGTGCAACCATGACCACAATACATGCGGTTTTATGTAATTTACTCTTATTAGTATATAATAATATAAAGTTACAAAAATGTAATAGTCAAAGTCAAATCTCGGAGACCTAAAAAATAAAAAACATCACTTAAGAAAAACAGAGGGAGTAATGATCATCGTTGCTAGAGGTGGTGGTGGATTATCTTGTGCCTATTTGTGCACCGTGTTTTAGATATTCTTCAAATGGTTCTTCTTACGGGATTGTTTGGGAGCTTTTTTTACTGTATCCATAAATTAATATAGACCGTCCATTCTTTTATATCCATAGATTATATTAGTTAAAATTTAGTTATACTATACCACCAAAGTACAATTCACTTAGGGATAGAATTGTAACTACACATTCCTCAAAAAAAACTACACATTGTAAATCCAAAAATGCATGGATGTGCAAATCAATAGTTTCTGTTGCCGCCAACATCCATCAAGAACACACACAATCAAGAACACACCCGGCCTCTCTTTCGATATAGTTTAACCACACACAACTCGAAGAAATTGCCAAATGAAGCAGCCATCCATTTCCTTACGTCCAAAGAGCTATTTGCAGGAAATGTTTTTTAAGGGAGAATAGTTAAATGATCGTACGAAGAGGCTCCGGCTCGTCGCACCAATTGGCTCTCCTGCAACTTGTTCCTGAGTCAACTCAAATAAAAGAGCTAGATTTAAAAAAAAATGGGGGAAAAACTCAAATGAAAGTTCAGTGGCGACATCATCGGTTCATCACGTATTTCCTGAAGATTTCTTACCATGCTGCTGGTTGACCTGAGCATCTCCAGACCGGGTCAGACCAACAGGCCTTAGCTTATTTTTGCGTCATAGGGGTGGAAACGGATCGGGTACAATTGAAAAGTCTCAAATACGAATACGAATCTATATTTTTAAAACAAATACGAATATAAATTCGAATATTTTCAAATATAGATACGAATATTCTCGAATACGAATACGGATATTTTCAAATACGGATTTTCTCGGATACGAATATCGGATAAAATAGATTCCTAGCGGTTTTGCCGGTTTTTCACCGATTTTTGACCCGTTACCGGTTTTCAACCGCCTAAATTCAAATTTTGAATCACAAAATTTGTACGGATTTTTCATGGATTTTAGAAACAAATCGAATACGAATCAAACAGCCTCGAATATGAATACGGATACGAATATTCTCGAATATGAATGCGAATACGAATATTCTCAAATACATATACGAATATTCTCGAATACGAATACGAATATTTTTTAATACAGATTTTGCTTACCACATTCACATTTTCTCGAATACGAATATAGAATAAAACGAATTATCCGTTACCGTTTTCCACTCCTAGTCCAAGCTCGCCCAGCAGAGCTATAGGGCCGGCCCTCGAGCCATAGTACAGATTTTGAGCCAACCAGAGTTTGTAATACTTCTTTTGTTTTTTCCTCAAATCGCTACACAAACCTGGCCAACCAACGCTATTGGGCCGGCCAAGTGAAAGGATCGGATGCTTTCTCAAAAAAAAAACCCCCAAGAGGTAAATGGGATTGTTAAAACTTTTGGCTAAATTGAATTTTTGCAATTAAGTAAATGGAAAACGGATTTTTCACGAGAACCCAATCGACTAAGAGCTCAGTAGTGTGTTTTGCAAGCTCTAGAAAACAGCTCCCACACAATTGTAGTGGATTTTCCATCTAGATCAAGTCCTATACACTGATGTCGCTGTTCTTTTTTGATTTCTTCGGAAGCTAAAAGGTCAAACATCAAAACAAGACGGCCTCTTGAAGTGGATTCTTCAAATAGCTTTTCAAGCTGATAACCATGTGCGTCATCTACGTAGGCATCTCCGCCGTCTGTTGTCATGTTGAAAAGTGCAGATAAAGGCAATCAATTGCAACCCAAAAGAACACCTCTACTGGCATGCAATTCTAGGAAAGTGAATTGCTGAAATTAAATGCTGAAACCCAAAGAGAGCAAGAGTGACACTTTGTTAACACTAGATACACGTATAAATTTATATCTGCAAACGCATAGGTGGTATGTAACTTTTCACCCATCAGTATTCCAGGTATCTGCTGCCACTAAATTTTGGTAGGCAAAATAGTCAGAAATAGTTTTTTTTTGGCATTTGATGTAATGTTAACGAAAGTTGATGGATTGCCAAAATCAGAGGCAAGCATCGACCATGCTAGAAGTTTCAAGAAGATGCCAATTAAGGAAAGGTAGATGCGAAGAACGAAAACATCAACAAGAGTTTAAAAAATATGAAGATTCAAAAGAGGACAGGGACTTTATCATAGGAAAGGTTGAGGCGACACCAAAAAAAGAAGATTGAGTTAGTTGTTTTAGACTATAAATACCCTGTATCAGTTGAAAAAAAACTTGCACACACCAACCTTTAATACATTTTTGCATCTACTTTTCCTATACCTTAGGAGTAGGTCGTAGCTAGTAAAATCTTATCTCCATAATTCGACTTTGATCAATATTGCTTCGCATCGATGTATTGATCAATCTGTGAGCTACAAATTTCTTATTTTGAGATTTGTTCCTATTTGTTATTGCTTCGCATCAACATTCCCAGAATCAGCTTTTAATTAGATTTATCTATCATCAACTTTACCGATTTGCAGGAAAATTGGCTAGCACATCGTATACATTGATAGGGAGCACCCTCCATAGGGACACAACGTTGCTGTCAGGAATTTTCCTACGGTACCACACTCTTGGCATGCCAGTGGGACCCAAATTACCTCATCAAGATTAAGATGTCACCGAAGCACAATGCCAATGCTACCGATCCATCTGCTCTATGGAAAGCCGTCGGGTAGTTTTAAAGTTTCCAAAGAAAATCTACATCTTCCAGAGATTGAAGAACTTTTGGCAGAGGCTCAAGCAGAATTCAATCAGAAGATGGAGGAGTTGAAGGACAAGTATTGGCAATGTTTCACTAAGAAACGCGATGGTACTATTGTTCCAATAGAAGGGGATCTCTCTTGTGTATTGTTCCACCAATATCATTGATTCTAGCACCAATTACGATGAGTCCATCGAGCATGTATGAAGTTACCCAAGGCTAATTCAATGACCTTGCCAATCAATCTATGCATCAGACTCTCATCAACAACTCTTCGATGTTTGTGAGTACATTTGATCCTCTCTCTCTCTCTCTATGCTTGCATGAAAGGTCTATTACAGAAACTGGCAACTTCGTTGAAGATGATTTTTTTACTAATTCCAAAATTACCATGATATCCCACATTTTCTCCAAATACGTAGAATTTTGTGAAGAACCTCATCAAGAATAATCAGTGGGTAGCTTCTACATGAAACTTACAACATGTTTCATCGGCCATACCGGCGATGGAACCAACATGTCCAACTATTAAGCATATATATGGATACACTGATAGAACTTTGGTTGGATCTTAAAACAATTCGTCAGCCATTGCTAACATGCCGACACCACCTACCGTAGTGACTCCATGTCTATAACTTCTAATTTGAGGTTCGTCTAATCAAATAACACCAATTTTAGTAGTTCCATCAGTCAATCAAGTTCTATCTGGCTATAAAGCTCCTGCTTTGTTTGGTTCACAAGGTAACTCACCTCGTGTGGTTCCTTAGCCAGTGGCACCAAAGTTACCTAGACCTGGATTCAGGGGCATGTTATCAAAGAAGGTCACTCAATGCCTGAGGAGCAACAGCTGATTCATCGATGGCAACCCCTTCAACCGCAATCAAGTCATCAATTCGCAATCGACATGAGGATCATGGTCCAGAGCAAGTCTATCGCTAGCAAGTATAACAATGTCAGGTTGATCCATCACCCAATCAAGATTTAAGGATCTTCCATCATCCAATCATGCCCCAGAGGACGGACTCCAATTTACCATAAGCCGTATACTGATTACATAGACACTATCCTGTTGCCGCAAGGTTTCATAATTCCTAATTTTACTAAGTTCATGGGGGAATAGTTCTAAATCAACTCTTAAACATATTAGCCAATTTGTGGTGCAATGTGGAGAAGCCAGCAATAATGATGGTTTACGACTTTAGTTGTTTCCATCATCTTTGTCACATACAACATTCATTTAGTTTACCACATTATCATATAGGTCGATATGGAATGAAGGTTTCATGAATACTTCTACTCTGGATCGATGGAAAAAAGATTTCGAGAAGCACTGAGTAGATGCTTTAAAATGACTATCTCAAAGAGAAATTTAGCTGATTTGGCTTACAATGGATTGTTAAACCCTCTTAGAGATCAGCTTGAAGAGCAGAAATTCTTATATCTCAATCATCTCCTTTAGAGGGCACAATCCAGGAAAGCTAGTTCAAAGAAGTTCGAACTGCGAGAAGAAATTTAGGAACAACAAAGGTGACAAGACTGATGTGTTTTTGGCGGTCGATTCTGAAGAAGAATCAAAAGTTGAAGGGGAATTGGATATTGATGTTGTTGAATAGACAAGATCATCCAGATATCCAAACCATTCATCAGTCCGCTACTGAAGCCATTTGCAAAGAAGAATTGCGAAGAAGGGGTTAATTTCTCCTTTGACATCACCAAATACAACTATATCTTTGATTTGCCCTTGTAGGAGAAACAAATCAGGCTTTTAAAGGAACACTCTATTCCACTGATTGAAGAGTTAAAGAAGATATCACATTGTAAGTGGTGTCATTCTTGATTGCATAATACCAATAATTGCAACGTCTGTCTTCAGGCGTCAACCCAGTCGGCTATTGAGGAAGGTCATCTGAAATTCACCGAGGTCTTATTAAGATAGTTTGGACCAGCGGAGCAAAGAGATAAAACAACTCAATTGTCAATGACCACTTCTTCATCAAACCGATCATTGATCAGTGTTGTACGGGTGGCCCCCACCTAAACCCAGCAGGCCTGGTAGAAGATTATAAGGCCTAGAATAGGCCATGTGTAATGACATAGCTGCCCCCAGAGGGTATAACCAGATGTAAGGGTATAACTGTAAAAGCACTCCTCATGTGCATATATATATGAATACAGGCCATGGGGAGGGGGAAAGCCATTTTTACTCATCTCCATCACTCTCCACTACCATCTCTCTCTGTTTGGTCTGTAACCACAACAATCAGGTTATGGAGGCTAAGAAAAGAGCTATGGTACGGATGAAGATGGGTCAGATCGATCAATAGCTACTAAGATAATGAGTAAAGGGATACCTGATAATCCATCGTTAGAAGGTGATCACAAAAACCGAGGATCCGGTGAAGTAAAAACAAGGAGTATTTGTTTGGGGTCTAGCACGGTATTTATAGATTCATCGACTTGAAAAATGAGGTACTACAATAAGGATTATCAAATATTAGCTCATACAAATTGCCAATGCTAATGTATCTTAGAGCAGTTGATTTTTTTTTAAAGTTAGTTATGAAAGGTAAAGATGGGGTTTGACATTTTTGTAAAGGTTTCACCTTGACAAAATTGGGGGGAGGGGCATGTGTTGCTGCCAGATTTTGGCATATAAAATAATTGGCAATATTATTTTTGACATTTGACATAATTTTAAGGAAAGTTAAAGGATTGCCAAAATTGGAGGTAAGCATTAGCCATACCAGAAGTTTTGAGAAGACGCTTACTAAGGAAAGGTAGACACGATGAAGGAAAATGTCAACGAGAGTTTGAAGATATGAAGATAGAGCTCAACACCATTGTCTTTGGAGAGGTTCTAAAGACCTGCAAGTTCGATGTAATTCCTTGGCATCTTGGGAAACAGTCTGCCAGCCGAAAAATAAAGGGGGCTTGGAGTACTTAACTTGCATCTGCAAAATGATGCATTACTCATGAAACATTTGCATAAATTTTTTGGACGGCAGGGTATTCCATGGGTGCGCCTTATATGTGATACATATTATGCAAATGTAGTTCCTCATGCTGCGCGCATTTGCAGCTCTTTTTGGTGGCATGATGTCATGAAGATTGTTTCTCTATTTTGAGGGATTGCCATGGGGAAGCTGGGAGATTGTCGTGATATTCTTTTTTGGAAGGATTTTTTGGGTAGGGCATCTCCTTTGTATGTAGTATCCCAGACTTTATTCTTATGTCTGAAATCAGGACATTTCTGTTAAGGAGTTTATGAATGCAAGTACTCTTGAGTATCTGTTTTCTTTACCTCTCTCAGAGAAAGCACATCAGGAGTATTTGGCGTTACAACAGTTTTGGACACATCTTGTTATTCAGCCGCAACAGACTGATCATTGGACTTATATCTGGGGTAATGCTATTTATAGTTCCTAGTGATTCTATGCTCATCAGTTCAGTCAGCTCCATGTATCCATGATCTATCCACACATTTGGAAGAGTAAATGTGTGATGAAACTAACTGTTTTTGCTTGGCTCCTTATGATGGATAGACCAAATATCCAGAATATCCTGCAGCAGAAGCATTTCATTGTTGATGGGAGTGTTCACTGTGTCCTTTGTGATGGTGTGGTTGAATAAAGTTCATGGCATTTGTTCTTTAATTGTCCTATTAGTCTACAATGTTGGAGTACCCTTGGAATCACTTGGACATTGGATGTAGATGTTTCGTGTATGGTTTACTAATCCAGCTTAGCTTCAGGCAAGCATTTTTTCATGGAGATCTTTATCATGGCTTCTTGGTATATTTGGAAGCAACACAATGAGTTTATTTTTGAGCATAGTCCCTACAGTTTAGCTATTTGGAAGCATAGATTCAAGTTAGAGGTTAGTCTACATTTGCACAGAGTAAAGGATAGCTTTCGAGAAGAAATTTGTAATTGGCTAGTAACAATCAAGTTTAGTTTTCTCTTTGTACATATTGTACATTCTTATAATTAACATACCATAGTAGGAGATTATCCTACTGTTTTTCATCAAAAAAAAAAGATATGAAGATTCAGAAGCGGAAGGGACACTATCATAAGAATGGTTGAGCCAACATGAAGAAGTGACTTTAAGTATAATCCAAGATTGAGTTGGCTATTTTAGACTATAAATACCCTATACTGGTTGAAGGAAAAAACTTGCACATGCCAACCTTTACTACTTTTTTGCATATACTTTTTCTGTACCTTAAAAGTAAGCTATAACTAGTAGAGTCTTACCTACGCAATTTGACTTTGATCAATATTGCTTCGCATCAATGTGTTGTTCAATCTATGAGTTACACCTATCCCCTATTTTGAGATTTATTGATGTTTGTTATTGCATCCCATCGACATTTTGTCCGAGATCAACTTTCGTTCAGGTTTATCTATCATTGACTTTATCGATTTACTGAAAAATCGACTGGCATATCTCATACGCTGCCAGGGAGTACCCTCCACAGGGACACGGTGCTGCTATCAGAAATTTTCCGACGGCAACATTATCGAAATCCAAAGAGAAGCGACAAATAAATTTACTACTTATAAATCAATTATTACTAATGGAAGAAATGATTATAAGATGGTGAGAGTAACATAAGCAAATCTACCGAAGCTAAAACAAGAGAAACTAGATTTAACTAAGATATGAAAGATCCTCCCCTGGGTTAACTTACTTCAACTTAAAACTAGATTGATCTAATAGTAAATAGCACCAAATAATACTACACTCTCACAACAATGTTGTCGTTTTCCTGCAGCAACTATGTGTCTCGATTTTACTTATAAATTCAGCCTAAATAATTTCTAGAAATTATGAAGTATTAATATACCAATTAATGTGACCTCTCACTTATCTTCGCGTTCGGTCCTATTCCTTTGGTAAGGCTGATCGACTTTGTTGAAATATATTGTCCACTTTTTCTCATTAACTTATAAGCTTTTGAATGAATTGTTTAGTGCATACAACTCAATATGGTAACAAAACTAAGAGGTTCTACGTTTAAGGCTTGACTTATGCAATATTAAAAAACTAATTGTGGCCCCGTTTAAGTCTACGTCTTAGACCTGGTAGAGCTAAACATAAGGTAGAGTGTTAAAATATATTGTCAATCTTTTCTTATCTACTTCAAGTTTTTAGGTGTTTTCTTTATCACTACGATAGTCACCGCCTCACCGGGACTGTGTGAAGCAGTGTTGGGCCGACGTGCAATAGATTTACTTCCACTTGTGAATGGAGCTTCTCCTGTAAGAGTTTTCACTACGCTTCTCAGCAAGGGTGCTGCATCTAACAGTCATATAAGACAGCCTTTTACATGTTTCGCTAGTTGCAAGTGATTCCCACCTTTGCCCTCTCTGCCCCCATCTCCAAATTCCAAATCACACCTTTAATATGAAACGTAGAATTTCAAAATAAACATAATAAAAATTATATAATTTTATACAGAAACCGTATAAAAGTTTTTATTAAATTTCTGCCTCCCAAACATGCTAGTGTAAGGAGGTAGCCATGTCCGGCTTCGGCTTCACGCCCTGCGCGGCACCAACACCAGAGTAGCGTGGTTCTCGTGGATCGTGATAGGCGCTAGGCTAGCTGCCTATCATGTTCACGTTTATCGTGGACGCTAGTAAGTGAAGTTTTATAATCATCACGGCTATCTCCTGCGGTCACTTATATATTACTCATTTTAGGATATGTACAATGGTCTACTTTTGAAGGTTATTTTTAAAACTTTTGCTTCACTTAAAGATAGCAATAGAAATAAGCTCTTTAACAGTAAATTACTCCTCTAACTATTTTATACTATTTTTACCATAATCTTTTACTACACACCCTCTCACTATTTATGTTAGTTTGCAGTCTCAAATCATCTCTTACATAAGAGTGCACATCATCTCTACATACAATTTTACTTATTTAATATAACTAAGAGATAGCTGAGATGACACTATTAGAGATGTCGTTAACCGTTCTCTTTGTCTTGTGTATTACCGACGCATGGCATAACAATCGTTTATTCGGCCTCTTTTTTCAGTTTCTAAAAACTGCCTTTTAGCTTCTCTACATTAACTCGTTTTTAAACGAAGTTCTTTTTAAGACGGGGTCTACAAGTTGATTATAATACACACTATAGCGACTTCATTTATATCGGCCAAACACATAAGTTTTTATTATTCTATATTCTCTCACACAAATAGCTTAAATAGTATAAATCACAGTTATAAACTAAAGATAAAAAGAACAGACCATTAGAGACAAGTAGAGAAAAATCTTCCTGCCGCATTCGCTTTTCTTTTTTTTCTTTTTTTTTATCAATTTCCTTTTGAGCTACCGTACGTCCATTCCACTCACATGCCCAAATACCTTCACACGTCCACTCTCACCTAATGCAGTCGAAAGGTCCCACATGAGGATTTTTCTTATCCCATCGGTTAGACGATGAAGTGCTAGTTCATACAACTATTTATGTTTTGAGAAAATGACCTATACTGAGGCCAAAGTTACTTTCCCCATAAATACCCCTGTACGCGTTTCATTCTTGCCTGACATCGAGTAGCTGAAACTCAAGTGTCTGGAGTTCAGTTTAGCTTGAACATATATTGATATATACACTTGCTTCCCCAAAGGCCTTCTGACACAGACCTGAAAATATTGTGGCGTAAGCTCTCTTTATATTTGATTTCTGATTTCTTTTGTATATCTTCAAAATCATCATATAGCATCGTGTGTGTGTAGGTTCTAATTAATTTAAGCCACATTCTTTCTTGGCCCCTTTATTCTTTTGATTTAATGACCTCAGTCATAATTTCATATATATATATATATATATATATATATATATATATATATATATATATATATATATATATATATATATATATATATATATATATATATATATATATATATATATATGAAAATTACGTAAGGCGCCCACATCCGATACACGTGTATGATTGATAATTTTTTTGAGTTTGGGTATGAAAATATTTTATACCCTTAATATATTTATGGTAATTAAGTTTTGAACTCAGTTCAAACTAGTTTGAACTACTTTTGAATTCAATGCGACTACAAAGTGAGTATATACCATAAAAATAGTTCAAACTAATTAAACTGAAGTTGAATTTAATTTTTTCGAGATATATATATATATATATATATATATATATATATATATATATATATATATATATATATATATATATATATATATATATATATATATATATATATATATATATATATATATATATATATATATATATATACACTGTCAAAGTTAGGATCAATCCATTGGTAACAATTGATGTAACTTCCATTTTATCTTCATGTTCTTATAGTGATCGATATTAATGAATCCCTCTTGTTTAGCTGATTGTCTCCGACAACATCACACTTACCTACGTTTCATGGATCGTACAACAATCGGCGATGCATGGTTCGCCATAGCCGTTTTCTTTATCGTTGTGATAGCCACCAAGATTGCAAGAGCAAGAACTGTGCCTCCAAAGTGGAAACGGCCACCCCCACCGGTGGCGAAAGGAGCTCCTCTGGTAGGAGTTCTTCCTGAGGTACTCACCAAGAGCCTGCAATCCGTCATCCATGACCAGCACATGAAATTGGGCAGCGTCTTCACGCTAAGATCGTTCGGGCTAAGCGTGACATTTCTGGTCGGGCCGGAGGTCTCAGCTCGGTTCTTCCATGGCGCGGAGTCGGAGATCAGCATCGACGACGTGTACAAGATCACCGTGCCCATCTTCGGCAAAGGGGTTGGCTACGACGTGGATCTTGATACTCGCAACGAGCAGCACCGGTTCTTTGCTGAGACGCTACGGCCAGCCAAGCTGAGGAGCCATGTTGGTCCCATGGTTCGTGAAGTAGAGGTGAAGTATACGTATGGATAGCCATGGCATGCTTGTGCTGCATGTTTTCGTTTCTTCTCTCGTCGATCAGATTCAGAGAGTATGAATTCGTTTGTGTATGCAGGAATATTTCGCGAAATGGGGACAGTGTGGCGTGGTTGATCTGAAGCATGAGGTGGATCACGTGCTCATGTTGATCGCGAGCCGATGCCTGCTCGGGAAGGAGGTCCGGGAGAACATGCTCGACGAGGTCTCTTCGATCCTCCACGAGCTCATCGGCGGCCTGCACCTGATCAGCATGTTCTTCCCGTACCTCCCGACCCCGGCGCACCGCCGGCGCGATAGAGCGCGCGCCAGGCTTGAGGAGATATTCTCCCAGATCGCCAGGTCACGCAAGAGCTCCGGCCGCGTCGAGGAGGACATGCTGCAGGGCCTGATGGATTCCAAGTACAGGGACGGCCGCCCCACGACCGAAGCGGAGGTCACCGGGATGCTCGTGGCCCTGCTCTTCGCCGGCCAGCACACGAGCTCCACCGTCACGGCCTGGACGGGAGCTCGCCTGCTCAACCACCCCGAGCACCTGGACGCGGCCGTGGAGGAGCAGAGGCGGCTCATGAGGAAGCACGGGGGCCAGCGCATCGACTACAACGCCCTGCTGCAGATGGACTTCCTGCACCGCTGCATCAAGGAGGCGCTGAGGCTCCACCCCGTCACGCCGATGATCCTCCGCCGCGCGCGCAGGAGCTTCACCGTGCGAACCAAACAAGGCGGCGAGTACGACGTCCCGGAGGGGCACATGGTGGCGAGCCCTCTGGTGGTCAACAACATGCTTCCCGACGTTTACAGGGACCCTCAAGCGTTCGACCCTGACCGATTTGCCTCCGGGAGGGAGGAGGACAGGGCCGGCGGCGAGTTCGCCTACACGTCGTTTGGCGCCGGGAAGCACGCTTGCATGGGCGAGGGATACGCTTATCTGCAGATGAAAGTGATCCTCAGCCATCTGCTGAGCAACTTTGAGCTCAGATTGGTGTCGCCTTTTCCCGATACGGAGAACATGATTTCGATGAGGCCGAAAGGTCAAGTGATGGTAAGCTACAAGCGACGCCCGCTGCCCTGTGCCTAATGGTGCATTGTATGCAGGGACAGAGCTAAAACAAGCTGGCCTGGTTACCACTCGGAACTAGCTAGCTGGTAATCCCGGTTCTTGTAAAATTTCAAAATAAAGGACCGTCAGTAAGTGCCTAGTTTATATGTAAATGTTGGTCGTGCAATGTAAAGGAGAAAAATCAATGTACAATAATTATTAGGGTATGGCTCTACGCCTTCGATGTTGATGGATGCTTAAAAGACAAGGAAAACCCTTGTTAGTTCACATGCCTTGTATCTACCGTTCTTGTCTTCTTAGCACGTGCCTTTCATCCATTGCATACGTGTTTGTTTGATGGTACATATAGTGCATCCCACAACAAAACACCATTAAGGCCACAAACAAAGTTCAGAAAATAGAGTCAATCTACCTTGTCATAAAAATTCAAGAATAATTCCAATCCACGCATGGAGAACTAAAAAAACTGCCGATGAGTACATCCAAAAATAGAAGAAAAAGATCACTCCGGATACAAATCAAGTTTACAGCTGAAACTTTGTAGTTTGATGCATATTTTAGATAAAAGATAGGCATATTCTTTTTGGCTTCGACTTGTGTGTGTTTTTTTAATTGTTCGTATAAGAGGGTATATACGTAATAACAGAAACTCATATGTGATTTTTGCAGCGAGCACTATAATCAACTTATAAATTTTATCTTAAAAAGACATTTCATTTACACTACTACAGAAAGCCTCATAGGAGACGCCTCATCACAGACGGTTTTGTGAAACCGTCTGTGATGAACACTATTACAGACGGTTGTAATTAGGAGGCCGTCTGTGGTATTTGTGGCGGGAAAATGGATTATCACAGGCGGTTATTACCTAAGTATCACAGACGGTCTGTATTAAAAACCGTCTGTGATAATCCCAGATTATCACAGACGGTTTTTAATAAACAACCGTCTGTGATAAGCTAGTTATCACAGACGGTTTATTATTAAAAACCGTCTGTGATAATTCACAGACGGTTTTTAGTTAAAAACCGTCTGTGATAATGGCTAAGGCATTTATTGCTGCTCAGACCGCATCTGTCTTCATTTCGATCCACAGATCTAGCTGGTTGCTTTACTCTTTCGCTCAAGGCAAGCTTGGCGATTTCAGGCCACTTAATTTGGTGGGAGGAGGCAGATATTGAGCTTTGAAGCTACTTATATTTTCCCGGTTGCTCTAGATATGGTTAGTAATGAATTTCATTTTTTCTTTGCATGCATTACAAATTTGCTCTAGATTTGGTTAGTAATGAATTTCATGCTCTAGATATAAGTAATTGGTGAGTGTTATTAATTGAAGATAGTTTGCAATAATAGTTGTTGTGTTTATAATATGAATTGAGCTAGCAAATTGATAAGCCTCAATATAATACATGTGGCGATATATATGTAGTAATAATTAGTTAATTTAATTTGTAATACTAAGTTGTTATATATGTACGTAACGTAGGACCGAAGCTGGATGTATGCCGCTAGCCGTGTGAGTGAAGAGTACATTAATGGCGTGTCTGATTTTACAAGAGCGCCGAGGAGGATATGTTGAATAAGGGGTGGAATATATGTACTGTCCATGCAATCGATCGAGAATTTAAAGATGTTTAAGAACCGAGGCAAATTGAAGCGCACTTGATTCGGAGGGGTTTCAAAAGGGTTATACGTGTTGGACCATCATGGCGAAGTCAACGATGATATGCCGCGGATGATATTGCGGTGAAGTTAATGAAATGCCGCGGATGACATCGCCGGTGAAGTGAATGAAATGCCACGGACGACATCGCGGTGAAGTGAATGATATCTCCGGATGATGTCGATTGTTGTGCGAATTCAGATAGGTTGCACGACGACAATCTGATCGATGCTTCGCGATGTAGAAGAGAACTATGATGAGAGAGAGTATGTTAAATTCGGGGCTTGATGGAGGACTCGGAGAAACCTTTGTTCACGTGCTGCAGTCAAAGTACACGCGTTGTCGGCCGTGCTTGAACTGTTGAAATGAAGGCAAGAAACGGTTGGTCCGACAAGAGTTTCACAAAGATCGCTAGGTCTTTTAGCCGACATGCTTCCGAGGGAAATGAGTTGCCTAAAACCACGTATAAAGCCAAGAAGGTTCTTTGTCCATTGGGAATGGAAATAGAAAGAATGCATGCATGTCCGAACGATCGTATCCTCTACCGTAAAGAGTATGCAGACATGCATGTATGTCCGGTGTGCAACGCATCCCGATACAAACGTAACAATCAATCAGATGACGGCGAGGGAACAGAGGCGAAGAAAGGACCGCCTGCTAAGGTGGCATGGTATTTTCCTATAATTCCCCGTTTGAAAAGGTTTTTTGCAAATCCAAAGGAGGCAAAATCATTGCGTTGGCACTCGGAGGAGCGGAAGAAGGATGGAATGCTAAGACACCTTGCGGATTCGCCGGTGGAGAAACATCGATAGGAGTTTTGCGGACTTGATGCAGAACCAAGGAATATTAGGTTTGGACTGAGTACAGATGGAATGAATCCTTTCAGTAGCATGAGCAGCAGACATAGCACATGGCCCGTGACTCTCTGCATGTATAACCTTCCTCCTTGGTTGTGTATGAAGCGAAAGTATATCTTGTTGTCGATACTTATCCAAGGGCCGAAGCAACCTGGGAATGATATCGATGTGTACCTAGCACCATTGGTGGAAGATCTAAAAGTACTGTGGAACGAAGGGGTACAGGTATGGGATGCATACAAACGAGAGAACTTCACTTTGCGCACCTTATTGTTCTGCACCATAAATGATTATCCTGCCCTTGGTAACCTATCGGGTCGAGTACTAAAGGTGCAAAGCTTGTACCCACTGTTTAGATGGTACCGAGAGTGTGTGGTGAGACACTCACGCAAAATCGTCTACATGCGTCACCGCTGGTTCCTTCGGAGGGCTCACCCATACCGCAAGATGAAGAAACAATTTGATGGAGAGAAGGAAGACGGTTCAGCTCCAAGGCATTTAAGGGAAACGAGGTTTATGATATGGTTAAGGATTTAGATGTTATCCTCGGAAAGGGACGTAAATTGAGGGCTCATGAGAAGAACACTAGCCGGAAGAAGAGATCAATATTTTGGGACTTACCTTATTGGAAGTACCTAGATGTTCGACATCGCATCGACGTCATGCACGTAGAAAAGAATGTATGTGACAGCTTGATTGGTCTCTTCTTGAACATTCGTGATAAAACAAAGGACAGCGTCAACGCGCGGCTTGACTTGGCTGATATGGACATCGGCCCGAGTTAGCACCGACAACAGATAATGGACGAACGTACCTTCCCCTGCGTGTTACACTCTGTCCAAGGCCGAAAACAGCGTGCGGCTGCTTGCATGGTGTCAAAGTTCCGTCTGTTACTCCGCAACGTGAGGAAACTTGTTTCGATGCAAGATTTGAAGTTAAATGGCATGAAGTCTCATGATTGTCATGTGCTGATGACACGATGCTCCCTATTGCAATTAGAAATATTTTGCCGATCAAAGTTCGAGAGACGATCATGAGGCTATGTTATTTCTTTAACACAATTGCTCGAAAGGTCATTGATCCCGAAGGACTAGATGCTTTGCAGGGCGAGGTGGTGATGACTCTATGTCATCTTGAAATGTATTTCCTCCTTCGCTTTTTCGACATCATGGTCCATCTCATTGTTCATGTTGTGTGGGAGATAAAATGTGCGGGCCCGTATTCCTACGTAGCATGTACCCATTTGAGAGGTTCATGGGAATTCTCAAGTCTTACGTGCGGAATCGATCTCGTGGGAGGCAGCATCGTCGAAGGTTATGCAAGAAGAGGTTATTGAGTTTTGTGTCGATTATATGGCACGATTCAACCGATAGGTGTGCCTCGATCTCGTCATGAGGGAGGCTGAAAGGTATCGGAACTATCGGAAGGAAAGCAATCACTGCAGATATAGACACGTATACTCAAGCGCATTTCACGGTGTTGCAACACATGATGAAGTGGCGCTTATGTCGACCAGCACAAGGATGTGCTTCGGCAACAGAATCCGGAGCGGCCAGATGTTTGGATCATGAGACAACACAACAGTCGGTTCAACCAATGGTTGAAGGAGGAAATCGCTAGGAGCTCGCCAAGTGAGACGATGACATGGTTGGCAAAAGGGCCAACATTTACAGTTGTGACATGGCAAGGATATGACATAAATGGGTACACATTTTATACACAGTCTCAGGATGTTAAGAGCACTAACCAGAACAGCGGTGTCCGCATAGATGCGTTCAGTACCGATGGGTCGAGAAACTCGTACTATGGGTTCATAGAAGAGATTTGGGAGCTCGACTACGTGTTGTTCAAGATCCCCTTATTTCGCCGTTGGGTGCATCTCCCACAGTGAAGGTTGACAAGCACGGTGTCACTACCGTGGACCCGCAACGTGTCGGGTACAAAGACGAACCATTCGCACTCGCCAACCAAGTTGTTCAAGTTTTCTATGTAACCGACCGGCAAATAAGAGACGTCATGTAGTTCTTCATGGAAAAAGGAGAATTGTCGGAGTAGAGAATGTAGTGGATGAGGAAGAATACAATCAATTTGACGAGTTACCTCCTTTTGGAAAAGGCATAAGGTCGACGACGAACAACGTGTGAAACTAGTTACGCACGCATTGATCATCATGAAGGGCTAATTTTTAAAGGAAATAAGCAAGTAGAATGATGTATATGTCTTATGTATATGTGAATTGGCATATTTGTATACAATAATGCATGTGTGTGATGTATGTGGCAAATGTGTCAAGAAATACATTGTGTTATATGTTGCCAAGGAAATAAGCAAGTAGAATGATGTATATGTGTTATGTATATGTGAATTGGCATATTTGTATACAACAATGCATGTGGCAAATGTGTGAAGAAATATATTGTGTTGTATGTTGGCATTTAAGCTGGTTGGTGTTGTAATGCACCGGTAGGTGCGGTGTAAATGATTATCACAGACGGTTCCACACTTTAGAACCGTCTGTGATATTATTATCACAGACGGTTCCACATTTAGAACCGTCTGTGATAATAATTTCACAGACGGTTCTAAATGTGGAACCGTCTGTGATAATCCCGCTATATATTCCCTCGGCTAGGGTTTTCCGCTGCAGTGATATACATCTAATTAAACTCGCGGCTCTCCCGCTCCTCCTCCTCCGTCGCCGCTGTAGGCCTCCTCCTCCGTCGCCGCCGTCGGCCTCATCCCCGAGCCCCCGAGCCCGTCGACGCCGCCATCCCCGAGCCCGTCGACGCCGCCATCCCCGAGCCCGTCGACGCCGCCATCCTACTGTGAGTGCATTCAATCCTCCGTCGCCGCCTCCTCCTGCTCTGTGATGATAATATCGAAAACAGAAATAATCTGGTTGAGTTAGATTTGAGCTCCTTGGTATTTCGGCTATACTGTTAGACCTTATTTCGGCTGGGCATATAAGTTTACATCTTTTGAGATCTGTTTGTGATGCAGTATTATATTAATCTTGTGATGCAAGATTAATCTTGTGTAGAATGATCCTTTTATTCAATTGATCTATTTGTGATGCAGTATTAATCTTGTCTAGACATGTATTTTTGTGAGCTCAAATCTTTAATAATCGGATTATTGATGATGAGTGTCGATATTAGCATGAGATGGCCAAGATTTTCAATCTTGCGCAACTCTGTACTGAGAGCAAATCTAAAACAATTAATTTGTGTAATGCTGGATTTAATTGTTTATTTGCTTAGAAGACAGATTGTCATGTTATTTCAGCATGTTGGTGTTTATATTCATTGAATATTTACATGGTTATGAATGGCAAGATAGAATTATATGTTTACATGCAATTTATGTCATTCATGTTATGTTGGAAATATAAATTGAATTTAGTTGGAATTAAATATGGAACTAAGATAGGCACATCACCCCCTCCCTTCTCCCCCTCCCTTCTCCCCTCCCCTCTACTCCTCTCCTCTCTTCATATCATTGAGCATCATGTTTCCTCATCCTGTCCTAATAGACGCACAAATTGAGCAACATGTCTTCCACTCATTCTTCACCATCTTCGCCGGAGGAGTCCGCTCCAAAAGCAAAACGCCAAGGAAGAGGGCTATCGAAGAAGCCTGAGGGCCGATTTATCATCACACAGTCAATGTATCCGGGTGCCTCTCATTCCTAAGAAAGCGATGAAGCGCATGGAGAAGAATGATCGGCATAGTTGCACGAGAACGAATTGAGATCACATTCAATTCGTGGAAGGACGTGCCTCCGACTTCGGAAAAGCGAGTGTGGACGAAATTTTGGCGTCGTTTGAGATCCCGAAGAACATCAAGACGCCGTGCAACGACAAACCTTACTAGCGGCGTGCAAAGCATGGAAGAACTTCAAGAGCACGCTTGTCAAGAAATATGTGGAGAGAGGCGAAACGCCTTATCATAAATACCCATTCTTGGAATCACAATGGGAACAGTTCAAGGCGATGAAGATTACCGACGAGTTCAAAAGTACAAGTGCGGCGCACAAGGCCCTCCAGCAAAAACACCCACCCCACGGACTTGGCACACCGTGGGTATGCGGGTAAAATCTGCAGTGGGCGAGGAGGATGAATCGCAGCCCAGCAGGACATCGCCCGCCATTTTCAAATATCCGGATGACCGCGCTCGAAATTGGATTAGAGCAAGGTCATCTACAACGACATCGAGGATGTCTCCTTTGAAACCCTGCAGACCAGCAAGTGTCCCCAAATACCGTAAGATATCGAACGAACTACGTAGCTTGTAATTACTCCACAACCTCCTACGAAGTAAAATGACATGTCGTGTTCTTGCGGAAGAGCCGAGTTTTGAATCTACGCTGGGATCATTCCAGGGGACGAAGGAGAATGATATGCTCTCCGCGCCTGGAAACAAGGAGCACCAGTGCCGCACGAGAGGCCTTGGGCTTTATGTTCCTTGGAAACATGGTTTCAAGATGACTCGACCAAAGATGTCGGCGTAGGAAGAGAAGCAAAGCCGATCGCGAGGCACGACTACGAGAAGAGATCAAGGCATCTCTTAGAGAGGAGCTTGCTGATTATGTTAGAGATGAGGTGCGGAGAATTACGAAAATCAGCAGCCGCCGCCGCCATCGGTCTAGCTAGCCCGCGCAACCATCCGAGTAGTTGTGCGTCCAATCCGCGCAAAGCGAGGCGATTTCCGGTGGGCGACATCCTGGTAATAATTATTATCTCTCGAATGCTTGCTCCATGGATATGCCTATTAGTTGAGTAGCTAATTTTGTATCGTTATGTAGGAGCCTCACGGCGCACGCCCAAGTAAGATATGCCTCCGTTGCGTTGAGCGCCGCGTGGGGCATGGCATATCCGTCGTATCGAGGCCGTGGTGCACAACAACCTTTAGCAACAAAGCCGCAAAAGTGTCGATAGATGGGGTAAACACCAATTTTGAGGTCGTCCCACTACCGAAGCCCACCAACGACGAGCTCGTGACTTTAGGGCAAGCCATTGGATCCTTCATCCGATGGCCCAAAAGTGATATCTGCTCGAGGCTTATTCACCGGTGGCGGATCGACAACGTCACCGGTGCCTTCTCCACAAGGGCAACCGGAACGGACCCGCTACGAACAAGTGCAACCTCCACCACCGGTGCTACTCGTAAAGTCGACCTACGATCGGGCAGCAAGGGCAGCAAGGGCAAAAGCAAAGCAAAGACCAATGATGAAATCTCGTACAAGCCATTAGCTCGCAAATTGCGTGCTTGGCGAGCCGTTGCTCGAGGAAAAGGCCCTCCAACGCCTAGCATATAGTTGCGTGCAATTGCACATGTGGTACATGCAACGATCCAATAAACCGAGCAAGAGCGGATCTCAAGTATCTCTATCAAATTCTTGCCGAGTGATTTACATCACAATATGCAAAACGGTGTCTTCGTAGTCACCTTTGATGATTTATTCGATCTTTACACGCTCAACACTGGACGTCTCTCTCATGCGATCTTTGACGCCGTAAGTGTGTACAATCACGATCTCGATTCATGTCATACCGATAAATTTCGTATAATTTGTTGATTTCTTGTGTATATATGTAGCCACATGCTGAGTAAAGCTAGGGCATCCAAAGCATCGGTTGGTTTATTGGACCCACACATGGTCGCCAAGTATACCATCGACGAGGATAGACCCTTCGTCGAGGTACATTGCAACTGGATCACTGGATTACCGCACCGATGAATACGCATTTATGCCCTACAACCGAGCTATCATTGGATTTTAATAGTGATTGTACCAAAATGGAACATGGTATATTACCTTGATTCCCTAAGTAAGAATAAAATGGACTTCACACTTATCAGCCAAGTAATCGATGCGTAAGTACATTTTCTCCATACATACCTATATTGTACTCTTTCTTTCCTTCCGAATGACTAAGGTTAATCTTTTCGAATCACGTAGGGCGTTCGAGATGTACGTTGCAAAGGGAGGTGACTCAAGCCGAGGGCAAAGGCCCGACACATGCTCGAGATTTTAAAGTATTCGCTATTACACATTAATTAATCCTATGCAACAGTTTGTAGTAATTAATGCCTCTTGAATTGACACATTCTATTTTTGCGGTGCCACCAAGAATGGGCAACACATGTGGCTACTACGTTTGCCACCATATGGAACTACTCCTCGATTCCTCGAGGATTACCAATCCCAAGGTTTGTCAATCTTCCCATAATTACTTCATACTTATCATGTTATATATACGCACATTGATATTCCTATCGACAGTGCATTTATCCCGTCATCCGCATTGAAACAAATTTCGACCTTGCCCGAATCGATCGAGTTAGCGTACTTTTTGTCGTCTCAAGTTATAAAGCCGTAAGGACGGTTCCATCACGCACCATGAGTTTTTATTGCTCTTATCACTCCGGATTTGTAATTGTATATTTCTAAATGGATATTTTATTTCATTTCAATTATTTGCTTTGTGAAATGGATGTTTTATGTTTGTCAAATGAGTGAGAGTGCATGTTTTATGTTTGTGAAATGAATTGAGATGTGAATTGGATGTTTTATGTATGTGAAATGATTTCCCATGTGAATTGTATGTATATATCTGCTTGTTTGAGAGGGCATGGCTAGCATTTCGAGGCTAGCTATAAATGAAATATATTCTCGCTGGGAGGAGTATCACGAGCGGTTTTAGAAAAACGTCAGTGATTATCGATATCACGACGGTTTTGTACTAAAACCGCTGCGCGATTATCGATATCACGACGGTTTTTAGAAAAAGCGTGCGTGATATTGATAATCGCGAGCGGTTTTAGTACAAAACCGCTCGTGATATCGATAATCGCTGACGGTTTTAGTACAAAACCGTCGTGATATCGATAATCACGACGGTTTTTCTAAAAACCGCTCGTGATATCGCATAATCGCGAGCGGTTCAAAAACCGCTCGTGATAACTGATTATCATCGACCCATAATTTCAGGCGGTTGAAAAACCGCCTCGTGATGACGTTCGAACCGTGCTCGTAATGTGGATTTCTGTAGTAGTGTTACAAGCTAGTTACTGTAAGAGAAGAAGCGGAAAAGAAGAGACCCGATGAAGGCTACTAACCACTAAATGATGTGACCCATTTTAGAACATTTTTGAGCATTTTAATGTTGCTTTGACCCACTTAAGAATATTTGTTGACCAGTTGAATAGTGCTTCAACGTGATATGCATGGATGCACAGGGCAAGATATATCCCATTTATTTACATGCAGAAGCAGCCTGGCGAACGTAAGTTCAGGGCCAGGACACAGCAGTTCATTGGAGCGATAAAGACCATTTCCATCTCGCGACACAGAAAAGCCATCCAACTCAATTGCATCGGCAGCACAGCTGTCATTTTAAAATGTAGCCCGAAACAGAAAAGAAAGGAAAACTGCCATGTTTTAAAGATAAACGGAACATTTCGACAGAACCCACTCCATTGCCTTGACTACTACAACAACAATAAAGTTTTTATCCTAAATAAATTAAGTAGACTAAAAATGAAACTTTTTCAAGATCAAAGAGATATAAACCTTAAAATAAAATCTACAATGCTAAAACCCTAAGTTGTACAACCTGCTATCTAACCCAAGAGTCTAAAACACTGCATCTAACTTTCTTATGGTTCCAGTACGTGGATCGCTAACTTCCATGCACTCCTATCCAAAACTAATTATTTAGATACATTCCAATCCCTCAAGTCTCTTTTAACTGCTTTCTCCAACGTCAATTTTGGTCGACCTCTGCATCTTCTTACATTTTCAGTACGTCTTAAAATTCCACTACGTATCGGTGCCTCAGGAGGCTGTCGTTGGAAATGTCCGAACTATCTCAAGCGATGTTGGACAAGCTTCTCTTCAATTGGTGCTACCCCCACCCTATCACGTATATCATCATTGCGGATACAATCCCGCATTGTATGACCACAGATTCACCGCAGCATCCTCATCTCCGCTACACTCATTTTCTGTATATGTTGTCTTTTAGTTACCTAACATTCTGCTCCATATAACATTGTGGATCTGATCGTCATCCTATAGAACTTACCCTTTCACTTTTGAGAGACTTTTTTGTCACACAAGACACTAGATGCTTGACGCTATTTTACTCACCCCGCTCTTATTCTGTGACTCACGTCTTCATCAATCTCACCGTCCCACTATAGCATCGATCCCAAATAACAAAATATGTCCATAAGCACTACCTGTCCATCCAATCTAACATATCCATCATCTACTCTAGCACCACTGAAATCACACCTCATATACTTAGTTTTAGTCTTACTAAGTCTAAAACCCTTTAATTCTAAGGTCTTCCTCCATAACTCAAGCTTCCTATCAACACTTATCCTATTCTCATCAACCAGCACCACATCATCAGTGAAAAGCATACACTAAAGGATATCTCCTTGTATGTCTCATGTGACCTCGTCCATCATTAGGACAAAAATGTATAGACTCAACGCTGACCCTTGGTACAGTCCTATCTTAATAGAAAAGTCATTAGTAACACTACCACACATTCTGACATTAGACACAATATTTGCATACATATCCTTAATTAAGATAATATATTTTGTTGGGACTATTTTCTTGGAAGCATCCACCATATAACATTTCTTGGTATTTTGTCATAGGTTTTCTCCAAATCAATAAATATCATATGAATGTCCTTCTTTTGCTCCTTATATCTCCGTCAACTGTCGTAGCAAGAAAATCGACTGTGTAGGGAAAAAAAATAACAATAATTGTGAAATGTACAGAAGCCGAACAACTTATAGATCTGTTTATTTCGTATGGTGTTGCACTATACAGCTAAAGCTATATATTACAAAATTTACCACACAAACTTGATCACCTATGCAAATATGGAGTCAAAAAATCAACTATCAAGTCATACCCCGGCAAGCTTCAAACTGGAAAAGGCAACAGCTTGCTCATACTAGAGTGCTTGATTTCGAAATTCTTTGTGCCTCTCCCAAGTCTTCAAGAAACCTGCAATTCATTATTGAAACCATCAATTACATCAAGCCCTAATTTCATCTAAATTCTGAGTTAATGGTACGATAAGCAACTCTGTAAAAAAATTGCAATATTTATGAAGCATTGCAAGGAAAACGATGGTGAAAAATGCATACCTCTTTGAGTTTAGAACCACTGAACCTCCAAGAATGAAACGGACTCCGGGATTTGCTGCATTATAAAGGGCTACCGATCTTGCTTCCTCATAAGTTGTCCCTCCAACAATGAATATCACCACATCTTGTGGCCTGTGCAGAAAGCAATACTCTCAGCCATCACTTCTATAAATTAGTCCATCACTAAAGGTATTGATTTGAAAGGTCCCTATAAATGATTTAGCTTTGTTTTGCAGGAAGTGCTCAAGGATGGCAGGTTTCACGTCCGTAACAATAAAAGAAGTTCGTGAATTTCACGAATTAGTTTCACACAGGCACTTGACACAGCACATCGTCCGACTAACCTGCCCTGCTGGAAGTGATTGCCAATAAGTGGATAGTCAACATCGCGCAATCGCCCCTTCACAATTCCTTCCATGGTTTGGAAGAGAAGTGGCTGGTGTTGGGTGTATACATTCTCAACTCCCTGCAACCAACAAGCAGATAAGAAAAAAGCTACGTTTCATGCAACATAATTGCAGGGACAAACTTTTGGGTAAACCTTAAGCCCACGAGCCATGTTTCGAGCAATATTTAATAGGTCACGATTCCCATACAAGTCACCTGTTCTCTTATCAACACCAGCCTGCTTAAGGAGAAATTGAACAAGCTGCATACAAAAGTAGTAACACCGATTAGACTCGTAAACTCTAGTAAAAAAGACTAGTTCCATCTTGTCTCCAGTATAAAGAAAAAGCAGCCAAGTGAAGGAGGTCCCAGTAATTGTGTTCCTACGAATTACAAGACTCAAGCCCAATTAACATATGCGGTTTAATTCACATCAAGGGCAATTGCAGAGTCTGACCTGAAGAAATTCTATTTCCTAGATACTGAGTTTCCGGAATAAAAAGTTGGGCCAAGACATCTAAAAACCTTCTAACGGCGAAGCTCTTTCCAGCTGCTGACATTTTGGCAGCAACCATGTGTACCATGAATTCTAGAGATCTGGTGTACAATACAATGGAGTTCACACAAGGTAGTCATGAGAAGTATTTACCAAACCTAGTAAAATATAATTGTTATGTTGTCCAAGGGCGGTTGCAAAATAGCAAATATAGAGAAAAAATAGTAGTCAACCTACTTTTTCTAGGAAGCAATAGTCAAATCTACTTTTTCTAGAAAGCACTACAATTCCAAACAAGCTTTAGCCTTTAATATTCACAAAACATTCAATGTGGCTGTAAAACGATCCAACTGGATCAGTACTTTCAGTACATAACGAGGAACCGCCGATGCTTTTCAGAAGCTGAACTATAGCAGACTTCATAGTGTACAAGTGGGGATGTCCGTTGGCTTGCAAGAACGAGGTAATTTCTATGCATGGAAGGCACGGTTCAATGATGTCAACAGTGCAATCAATTAAACTTTAAACTGTGGCAATGAAAACTAGCTTCCTCTAAAAAAACTAGAAAGACGATTAAAAGCAGAACAACATGTGCAATAGAAGAAAATTTAGAGAAGAACATGATCTAGCACAAGTAGTTAACTTCGCATACCCCTGACTTGTATTTAGCGGAACGAGAAGCCAATTTGTTGAAAAGCTGCATCAACTGAACTGGACTCTCTTTTTCATACCGCAAAGCATAGAGCATTACTAGTCGTAAACGATCAATATCAGACACACTTTCATTGTTTAGCAAGGAAGTGACAGCCTGCAGAAATTCAACAGGTCAGCTTCTGCAATAAAACAACAAAAATGTGGAGTAAATCCCACTCATATACATTCAACTAGCATCAAATCTGATGTTCATAAGATAGTCATACACAATATTATGGTTCCATCTTATGAGCTAGTCAAGATGGGTCAGGAGTGGCAAAGACTAGAGAGAGGTACAGTTTTGATTCACATAGCTAATGGTAGCCAATAAAGCAAAAGTAAAGTATATTTCCTTTTCAGGAAAAAATCAACTCCTTAAGCTGCGAACTTTAGCAGAAGAGAACTAAACTTTTTAAGCCTAGGTTCAATCCAATAAGATACCTAATCAAAAAACATAGAGAAGTTTTGTGAAATTTTGGAAATGGTATTGGCACAAAAAGAGAACAATTTTAGTTGGTATTTCTGTATGGGCGTGGGCCCACACCCACCATGCCACCTTGGGCATGTAAGAATAAACTCATTGGCAGACCTAACACAATGTAAGCTAAAATACACCTTTAGGCTGCCTTTGATTGCCTGATCCTATGTGATTCTACTAAAAAGAGTAGAATGGGTTCAATATACTCAGGAGAAGATCGTAGACCTCAATTTCCTTCAAGTTCATGGAACCAACAAAAAAGGAGGAACAAAACCGTGGAGTAGACTAGTCACCACTATAGTACTATATAGAGAATTTGAATACATTCTGTCAAAATAATAATATACCAAGTGATTAAGAGCATTGAATATACTTTTAACCATCACAGCAGATCAATATATTGGATATAAAAATTATAAGCCTTATCCATTACAAAAACATGAATAGCACGAGCTCAGATTTTGATAACTAATTCCAAAGTGGACACCATCGAGTAGGGACAAAATTCCACATAGGATATACTAAGGACAAGTTGTCCCTGAAGGCATGAAATATTTCATGTGCATCAAATGAATACCTCAAAGGCTGCCGCTTGTCCGCTTGTACATGCTAGCTCTTGGTCCGTCTGCGAAACTTGCATAAGCTTTCTTTCCTCAACAATTCTGCTCATCTCACTCACTAAAGCGACATGCTTTGTTACATTTCCATGTGTCTTTCGATATTCGGGGTAGTTGCTCACAAATTTTGCCATATCACCTAAAACAATTAGCAAATAATACTTTCAAAGCTTAACACAAACCACAACAGTAAATTTTGCAAAAGGCTATCGACATAATGTTTGAGGGGGGAGTGGCCCCCACCTTGGCCCAATCGGCCCACCAATGCAAAGCCCAATAATGTGTGTAACTAGAAGGCAAGCCCACTAAGGCTATGCCAAGAAAATGAGATGTTTGCCCTTACTAGTAAAGACCTCAAGCATTTGTGTAAACACCCTCTCCTACGGCTATAAATATAACCCCAAAAGCCACCTTAAGAGAGAGAGAACATTCTGAATATATGAAATAGACTTGAGCTGAGATTGAGCACTAGCCACATTTTATACCTCTCCTCTTAAGTTTTAGGCTCCGGGCACGCCTCTCGGGTCTCTCGAAGCCCTTGTATCCATTGTTTGGTGTACAACCACAACAGTTGGCGTCAACCGTAGGAAGTGACGTAGAAGCTACGAGCTGAAGCGAAGGCGCTTGGGCCAGGTGGCACCAAAGAGGAAGACGATGTCAACCCCCAAATAAAAGAGAAGCACCACGGCCGAGACCGCAACCGTGAGCACGAGGGAGCCTATTGTTGAGGGCCTCCCCGCCCCCGTGGCAACGACGCACTAGGGTGGCCACGCACGAGGCCGTGGCGGGTAGCGAAGACGGCTCTCTAGCAGCGGTGCGGGCTACGGAGAGGGCGGCATTGCTAGTGGAGGACCCCGCTTCGACGACTCTGGTAGTTCTTGTCTCCCCCCGTCAACACAATGACCTCCGGTGGCCTTGACACCTTCGTTGCTACCATGCAGCGAGCAAAGGGCGGCCTAGTGCTAGCACAGGGCCTGAATAGTGGCAGCCTCGAGGCGATCTGCTAAACGGTGCAGTGGGAGCCGGCGGACCTGCGGAGGGCCATGCATAAGATGTAGGAGGCGCGGAGCTAGCAAACCCCCACCGCTACTGCGACAGAGGTGGCCGCAGAAAGGACGATGAGTCTGGATGCCACCGCCGGTGCTCGCAATGCCCCCCGGCGGGTGGACCACGAGTCCCCCCTCAGCGCGGGCCCGGAGCAGTACGCTTAGCCAGAAGACTTCAAAATGCCCACGGTGGAGCTTTACAAGGGTGACACCAATCCCCACGAGTTCCTACGCGTCTACGAGACGGCCATCGAAGCCGCTGGAGATGACTCGACAAAGGCGAAAGGATGACCGCTCGCCCTGCAAGGGGTTGCGCTATCCTGGTTCTTCACGATCACCCAGGCTCCGTTTACACATGGGAACAGGTCCGCGACCTTATGCAAAACAACTTCCAAGGCAACTACACAGAGCGGGTCAACACTGACCAGCTCTTCGCAATATGGCAGGCCCCGGAGAGAAGTTGCGGGAGTACTTCAGATGTTTCGCGAAAGTTAGATGCCAAGTAAAAGATGTCAATGAACCAACAATCATCAACACTGCCATCTGAGGCCTCTATAAAGGACCCCTCATGGAGTACAACGCCCGGAAACCCATAAAAACAGTGGCCAAGCTCTTCGACAAAATGGAAGAATACGCGAGGGCCGAGAAGGACACGATGAGGCACGAAGTCGCCGTCGTAGGGCTGTCAAGGGCAAGCCAACCCCCTTGGCCCCGAAGGAGAGCGCAAACGGCAAACAACAAAAGGAGCCCCGAGGCAAGTACATGCTCGGCATTGAAGGAGGCGACGACGAGGTCTCTGTCCCCGGAGCTAGGGCCGCGGTAGAGGAAGGGGCCGCGACCACAGAAGGGGGTGAGGCTAGGAGGACAAACATTAACAGGGGTGCAGTGTGGTGCACGGCAAGGGGGGAGCACACAACACGCAAATGCCCCACCATCGCGGCACTCCACGAAAGCGCAGCCAGGGATCGTGGCCAAGACACGAGGACACCAGTAGTGGCACACGTAGACAAGCCTTCAGAAGTACCACTCGCCCAACCACCGCCGAGTGTGTTACGGATAGAGGCCGCTAACACCAGACCTCGCGAGTGATCAATGCCATCATAGGAAGGTTGTCCCTCGAGTTCCCTTCTGAGCGACAAGGGCCTAAGCGCGCCGGATACACCATGTCGCTTGGACTTCCCTCACCAAGATCTGCTGGTTGTTGCGGCCAAAATTGCAGGGTGCAAAGTGAGATGGGTCCTAGTCGATGGGGGCAGCTTCGCGAACCTCTTTTTCGTCGGAGCCTTCGATCAAATGGGCATTCCACGAAGCAGGCTTCAGCCATGTCGGGATCCTACTGCATGGCTTTGACGGGAGCCCGATTAGGGCGCTAGGCTAGGTGGCGCTCAAAGTAGCCTTTGGCCCATGTGAGCAAATCAAAGTGTAGGTGATCAACTTCAACATTGTGGATCTCCCATATTTGTACAGCACCATACTGGGAAGGGCTACCCTCAACGCATGGGGTGGACCCGCACCACAATTTCTTGTGCATGGAACTCCTATGCCCTAGAGGGGTCATCACGGTAACCGACATTCAGGACATCGCATGGCAAATCGAAGTGGGCACGCAAAGCCCACACCAAAAGGTGCATGCAGTAAGCGAGGGTTGTGCCCCACCCTCAGATACACGCCCTCCTTCCGTCGTAGGATGGACGCTAAAGCCAAGGCCGGACAGCGAAGTAAAAAAGAATACTACTCAACAGCGACAGGTCTCGGTGGGGGCGGTTTGGCCCTAGAGGCAGAGCGAAGCATACTCAACGTCCTCCAAAAGAACACAAATGTTTTCGCACGGTCCCTGTCGACATTGCGGGAGTTGATCGGTCTATCATCGAACACAAGCTGGCGGTGCGCCCAATGCGAAGCCTGTTAAGCAAAGAATGCAGAGAATGTTCCTAGACAGACAGGATGCCACCAAGGCAGAGGTGGCCAAGCTGATCGCCTATAGCATTATCCGGGAGGTGGTCCACCCCGACTGACTCGCCAACTCGGTGCTGGTCAAGAAGACAAACAGAGTTAGTGCATGTGTTGACTTCACCACCCTTAACAAGGCATGCCCCAAAGACGCCTGCCACGCATCGACCAACTAGTGGACGCCATGGCCGAGTGTAAGATAATGAGCTTCCTCGATGCGTATTCTAGATATCATCATATCCACATGGCTAAAGAGGACGAGGACAAAACAACCTTTATAGTCCCAGCAAGACATTTTGCTTCGTCGGGATGCCCTTTGGGCTAAAGAACACCAGAGCTATGTTCACTAGGTTCATAGCATTGGTCCTCGCGTCCCAGCTAGGCCGGAACGTCAAAGCCTATGTGGACGACATGGTCGTCAAGAGCAGGCACACGGCTTCGCACACGACAGACCTCCAGGAGACCTTCGACAATATCCAGCAGGCAGGCATCAAACTCAACCCAGAGAAGTGTCTTCGGAATCCAGGCAGGCAACAGGGGCATCGAGGCTAACCTCGACAAAATCAACGCCATACGATCCATGGAGGCTCCTAAGAGTATCAAGGAGATCCAGGGGCTGGCAGGCCACCCTCAACCAGTTCCTGTCGAGGGCCACGGAACAGGCGCTCCCCTTTTTCAAAGCCCTTCGCGGTTCTAGTGATTTCTAGTGGACCGACGAGTGCACACATGCCTTCCAAGAACTAAAGGAATACCTCACAGATCTCCCCAAGCTCACATGTCCAGCACAAAAGGCTTCGCTCCTACTGTATCTGGCAACAACTCCACAAGTCGTCAACGCAGTGCTGGTACTGGAGGAAGAACGCACTCATCACTTGGTATATTATGTGTTCGAAGCACTATAGGGAGCAAAGACACAATACACCGAGCTGGAAAAGCCTACTCACTGCTAATGGCTTCGCGGAAATTGAGACACAAAAGTTGGCCTATGCACTGCTAATGGCTTCGTGGAAATTGAAGCACTATTTCCTAGCGCACAGGACCTCTGTGCCCTCATCCTTCCCCCTCCTTCCCCCTGGGCGAAATATGGCAGAACAAGGAGTCCACAGGTCACATCGGTAAATAGGCAGCCAATCTGGTGCCCTTCTCCATCACTTATGTAGCCTGCATCACAATAAAATTTCAAATATTGGTGTACTTCATCGAGGCATGGGCACCCATACACCAACCTAGCTATCAACCGCCCCTTGAGGCGGTCTGGGCCCTGCACACTAATGGCATGTAGGGTGCCGCCTTGCCCCAATCGGCCCACCAAGACGAAGCCCAATTATGCGTGTAACTAGAGGGTAGACCCACTAAGACTATGCCAAGGAAAAAATATGTTTGCCCTTACTAGTAAAGACCTTAAGAGGAGCATTTGTGTAAACACATTCTCCCATGGCTATAATCTTGACCCCAAAGGCACTATGGAGAGAGAGAACATTTTGAATACATGAAACAGACTTTTGTTGAGATCAACCACTAGCCACATTCTATACCTCTCCCCTCTCTTGAGTTTTAGGCTCTGGGCACCCCTCTTGGGTCTCCCAAAGCCCTTGTATCCGCTGTGTGGTGCATAACCCAGGGATAAAAAACCGCCGGTTACCGACCAATAAACGCTGGTTACCGAAAATCCCGGTGGGTACCGAGAGCCAAAAAAACGGCCGATAACATAAAAGGTTCTTATGTTGGTTTAGACCTTTTTTGTGCTAGATTACCTATTATATGAACTAAGGCCCCGTTTGGCAGAGCTCTAGCTCTAGGAAATCTGTAGATTTACAGATTTCCTAGAGCTGGTCATCTGTATCTCTAGGAAATACTGGATCTAGAGTTGCAGGCATGTTAAGTGCATTTACATGACTCATTTCATTTATATTATATATTAAATAAAAATATTTAAATCACTTTAATTTAGTCAACAAACTACAGATCCAGCATAGATCTCGGAGCTAGAGCTGTGCCAAATGGGGCCTAAATATGCTAGTCCCAACACTTTATGCTAATTTTTCTCTAGTTTTTCCCGGTTTTAGCGGTTTATCCGATTTTTTAAGCAGTTTTTCCGGTTATTGGTTTTCAAACCTTCCAAATTCAAATTTGAAATGTGAATTTCATCTGATTTTTTCCGGGTTTTCCGGTAACCGGCCGGTTACCGTTATAGCCCGCCAGCCAGGTTTTGCACCGGTTCCAAGATTTCTATCCCTGGCGTAACCACAACACTCCCCCTCTTATTTCCTTGTTACATCCCCCTTATTTGCGTTCCACCACCCACCCCCAAAAAAATGTTCTAAACATGTTTGTTCTGGTCCGTTTACCTAATTTATGTTATATTTCTTGCAAGTATCTCCAATAACTAGTAGAGTAAGTAGATAGAATCCACCGTTGATCTATGCTTTAGATTTGTGCAACCCTGAAAGGGTGAAGAATATAAGCAACTCCCCAACTAGTATTGTATTATATTTGATCTTTATAACTGCTGCAACTTTCAGAAAAGGGTAGCTCCTTTTGTTGAGAATACGCATGTTTTAAAATCTAAATGTCCAACATCATATGATATAAAAAAAATAGAACACACAATGTTAAATGCATAGATGTATTCATCCACAAAAAAAGGAACCAGAACTAAGATGTACCAAAGGATATTGCAGTAACACGTATAAGACATACAGATCAAATTAGACTAAGGGGTCTAAAAGTCAATGTTTTAAGTAAATAATGGAAACATGGGGGTGTAGAATGTAAGAAATAAATAACAGGGTGAATATAATTTCTCCATGATCCATTTCTTTCATAGAAAACAATGAAAAACAAAAGTCCAAATTACCTATACTCTGAAGATTCTGGCTGCTTTTTGAAAGATGTTGAAAGTCATCTACCATTCTTTTAATATTCATACCGAGGTCCCCAAAATTCTCAAACATGTTAGCTCTAAAAAAATCATCTTGTACCGATGATAGAACCACCTCCTGTGCAAGTATATTTCACATGGATCAACACTCAGCAAAGATTCCATGCATTATTTTATCAATACACAAACAAAACAAATTCATCATTTATCAACCTGCTGGTCTTTAGGGATATTAGCAAATCCCCTAAGATCCACTTTATTGTTCTCAATTCCAATAAGCTCATGAACCATTGCCTGCAAATCCAAAATTGCAAGAAAGTTAACAGTAAAGTACATTTGAAACAGGAAAAAATAGATAATCTTTTTTTAGAATACCTGATATGTCCATTGGTTAAGTAATGGGGTAACAGGATCATCCCTTCTGTCAATCACCAACAACAAGGAAGAGTTCTCAGTTCGTCTAAAATCAAACAGGCCACTTTCCTGCTCATACATCAATCTCTGCACATTTCAAATTGTATGTGCTTCAGGACAAGTTTCATATTGGTGGGTATGTCAAATAGATGTCGCAATGGCTGTCATGATAGCTTTTTCTAACAAAAATAGGGATAGTTATGACACAGACACTTTTTAGCTACATAGAAGTTTTTTTTAACCTTCCCCTACTTCTACAAATATCACTTCTTCCCACCCCTACTTGTAGGATGAGAAGTGGATGGTGAAAAATGTCTTTGTTATGTGCATATAAAACAAACGCTTGTACCATAGTGACTCCTACAAAGATAACATATAGAATTAATAAAAACAAACCCAAAGTACCCAAACAATAAAAAAACATCACTCCAGAACTACAGATCTTTTATATTTATACCACTCCACCCTTTTACATTAACAAAATATAACTATACCCTTTTGGGTCTACGGCTCTATGCCGCATTCTCATTGCTGGTTCAACAGGTAAAAGCCATACAAATTTCCAAGTGACTCTCTGAGCTAATACCTCTTCTGTTTTATGATCAATTCACAAATTGCATTGACGACAAGTCGATCCTACCGCTCATCCAAGAAATAACATGTTGCAATATAAAAAAATTGGATTATTCGCTATTCATCTCATGTTCTACAACTCCAGACCGTTGACAAAAAATCGAGCTTGCATCAAGAGCACAAAGTACATAAAAGAGCTGTACTGCACAGAAATCCACTAATTAATACCTTGCAATGGGCTGCAGAGATTTACACAACACTTAGGAGGAAGGAGGTGCATGTGTCATTGTGCTTTCGTGATCAGACAAGAAAAGCGCATTCAGGAGGGTGTCGGTGATGTGTGATTGTGCCATACGAAGCAGTTAGGAATAGCGTAATCAGGAGGAATAGGAAGGGAAGGTTGTGTTTCAGTGACAGGGTATAACTGGTATATGTAAAAAAAGTTGACAGCGTTTCAATTTTTTAGTGATAACACCCAAAGATGTGCTAGGGTCACAAAAAATACGAGAGTTTTGGTTTTGGAGTGGCATTTCAATAGTATCGATCTTTGGAGTGGCCAAGTAGCATGTATACAATTCTCTAAGAAATGAACAGAATATATTGAAATGCCTAAAGTTGATGA
Organism: Dendrocalamus sinicus; assembly: GCA_036346575.1. Taxonomy (NCBI): domain Eukaryota; kingdom Viridiplantae; phylum Streptophyta; class Magnoliopsida; order Poales; family Poaceae; genus Dendrocalamus; species Dendrocalamus sinicus. The sequence goes on from CM070645.1 coordinate 19,363,698, forward strand.
TTTATGTTCATAGGATCCAAAATAGTAATGTTTAACATGGACATAGAACCCACCGCAGTTTCTTGTGCAATCCTTCTTGCAATATCTGATGTCCTTTGGTATCTAATAACAGGACGACGCTTGAGAGCCAGGAAGACGGAAGCAATACCGTCAACAGCTCGATCACAGAAGCTCTGCATACCAGGAGGATCTACCACTGTTGGTAGCATGTAGATATGGTTATTGTGTATGTTCAGAGTGAAATGGTAAGGGTCAATGGCACAAAAATCAGCATAGAACTCCTACAAAAACAGAACAGCATTCATATACCAATTCCATCCTCGATCTCAACTCTCAAGCACTTCATTCCAATACGCATGTACAACCATACACAACACTTACCTGGACTTGCTGCACAACCTCCTGCTCATCAGAATCAGCGAGCACCTGAATCTGTGGAATCTTCAATATATTGGAGAAGACTGAAAGGGAACAAACATTGAAATAACCGAATCAACAAAACTCCACTACACCAAACCGCGCATCTGGCCCCCTTCAGACCCCACTCAGAGCAAGGTACAAAATTATATCACCCCAACTCCTAAATTGTAACTGTAGTTACGTATAACTTGAAACCTATATACAGTAGAGAGACCACAAATTGTCCACAAAAAGCAACTAGTCTTCAGTTGTAGTTGCTTTAGCATCTTGTTAATCCTGGTGAACACCAGCGGTCAATTCCTGCCAATGTTATGTACTGATTTTATTGGGGTTTCATCCCGCAGCTTCTAAGTTAAGTTGCCTACCAAATTGTCTATATCTCTTATCCAAACCAGCTCTTCAGAATCTCTCACGACAAACGCAAATAAGATACAGAAAATGATTAAAAGAAATAGCTAGTACTCGGCTGGATTGTAGCAAATAGGGGATTGATTACGCACAGAGGTGGTACTCAGCGAATCGCGGCGCGGCGAGGTGCCGGCGGAGCTTCTGGACGTTGTCGGAGGATGGGCGGAGGAAGTATACGGCCTTGAGGTGCGCCATAGACTCCCTGGAGCTGGAGGCGTTGTCGACCGTCTCCACGAGGAACACCTCCTTCCGCAGCAGATCCGACTGGCTGTACACCACGCTCACCATCCCGACCTGGAACGAATCAGCGGATCTGATCAGAGAAGGCCGGGTCCCTCGGGGAGAGGCGAGGGCTGCTAGGGTTAGGGTTTTGGGAGGCGCGTACGTACGGTCTGGGGGTCGAGGACGAGGACCTTCATGCCGGGGATGTCGTGGAGCATGCGGTCGATGTAGTCGCGGACGAGAGCGATCAGCACCATCGCTGCGGCGGCGCCTTCTTCTTCGGTTTGCTGTGGTGGGGGTGGGGCTCACCGGCGGCGAGGTCTCGCCGGAGATGGAGCAGGGAGCGGTTGAGATTTCAGATGGGAAGGGGGAAGGACGGGTAGGAGGGGGAGTGGTAAAGGAGGTGCCGCGGCGACGACCAGACCAGATCACCGTCCCGCATCAAGCTGTTGCCGTCGGATACCAACATCCAGGCAGCCTGAATTGGTCCCTAGCTTGTGCATCTGTGGCATGGAAAATAAACATTTTATCGATTTTGGTTAAAAAAAATCAGCTCTGAAAGGTTTCTTATGACAGGATAAATAATTGTTTAGGCACGAAATGCTATAATTACGAAAGAATGTTGTCGGTTCGTAGGAAAATAAATAAATAGTATGCAGCCAAATACCACACGTTAATCTATCTATGCCGCAGAATGAAACATCACTACAAAAGAGAATCATGGCGACCATGGTTTAGGTACCGCTCGATTGGACTGAAATATACTGATTTATAGCTAAAATTATATTGTAGCTGCTGAAATTATATTGTAGCTGATGATGGCTTATTTGGTGTAACTAAATTTAAAAAAAATTAAAAATGAAAAAACAAGTTAGCACATCACAAATAACGCAAAACAAATAAGGGAAAAAAACCGACAAAAAAACTAAAAAGTCAGTAAAAGATGAAATTTAGAAATAATAAAAAAATAAGCCAAAAACTAGAAGTTCAAGTCAAAATAAGTGGGACCTAGTCTTACTTTTGTGAGCAAATTAACTTGACAATGTCATTGTTGCAATTGCTCGCCATCTCATTAAGTGCTTTTACTGTAATTCATACAGCCATTCATGATCAAACCTTTTTTTCCTTTTGCTGCCGCTGGTGTACCGTCCCATTTAATGAATTTGTTGTTGTCCATTCAAGCGTTATCGTTATTATGATTTGCACTCTTATCTCTAAAATGGTAGATTTGGCATTGTATGTATGGCTATATTGAATCTTTGCGAGTCGTAAACCGCAAGCATGAAGCGTAGTACCGTCTAATTAGAAAAAATAGAAGAAATTGGTAATTACTTTCCCATGTACGTGAAACACAAACCATTCACGTATGCCAATTGTCGTTTTTGGTCATCGAATGACAAAACAAATTCACGGCCTTGCACATTGCCACCGTCCTGGAGAAGGCTCCCACAAAGAAGGGCAGTATTTTTCTCCACGGAATACTCTACCTGGTTCCGTATTTAATTGCATTTTGCGAATTAGAGAGCTGCTATCCGGTTCTATTGAATTAGTACTTTCCGTTGGAGCTTTTGGAGTTCATATGCCTAACTTTTTTTGCTCATTTACGAAATGTTTTGGGCTTACAGTTTGCGACGAGTTTCTTCAAGGAGCTACTATGAGATAGTATCCCATCGGTACCCCAACCAATGGGATAGGAATAAGCCATCCAATTAGGAAAGATTGAATCAACCACCAAACATCCCATGCATCCTTGCTCATCAACCTCCCCCAAACACGCAGTGACTCGATGAACTCCTCATGCACTTCAACCCTAGCTTCTTGCGCATTGCCTCGGCAACCTCCTCCCACATGGCATCCTTGCTCGTCAACCTCCCTGAAACATGTGGTGACTCGATGTCCTCCTCGCGCACCGCCACCTTAGCTTCTTGCACATTGCCCCTGACAGTGGCGAAGCCAGGAACAAAATCAAGGGTGGGCTAAGCCGCTAAACTAGATTGTCACAAACACAGTATTTTACAAATATATCCTTCTCACTTGATCTCTAATTTCATTGGCGTAATCTTCTATTGGTGACTTAAATACCTCGCACACAACATCAACCCCTGTTTTCTAAGTGAATAGGAAAAAGAGTAATATCCCTCAGATATTAGTAAAAGAATCTATTATACACCAGTGCCAATTCAGGAGTTACTGAAGACGGAGTAATTTTCATGGAAACAAGTTAAGGAGGGAGGGTACCTATTGGGAGCAATCAGGAACATAATGTGTGACAAGGGTCATAACTAGTGCCGTGATTAAACTACACTTAACATGGATGCACAATAAGAGAGGTAAAACGAAATGTAAATGGCTAAACAATCTATAATAGGCTTCCATCCTGTAAATTTAGTGGTTTAGCTGAAGCTTACCAAGAACAAAGCTCTCCAATGCTAATAACGTTTTTTTATCCAGACTCTCACATACATTGCCAGACGGGCAAACAATCCTCTCAGTTGTGCAATGGAGTAATGCTAGCATATATATAGGAGCATAGCATGATGACTTGAACAAAATTTCAAAAGGGGACAACAGATCCTTACCTCAAGGCTTTCCTAGGAGCTCCAGCGGGCTATCTAATTCATTGAATCTGTTTCTCACAAATTCCCTGCATACTTACGACCTTAAGATCGGAAATGCCCGAACTACAATCCTCACAATTGGCCACGGTTCATTCCTATAGCTCAAATTGAAGAAAAGCCATAAGATACATATTTGCATGGTTGATAAGCCAGAACTAATGAAAACAAGAAATGGGCATGCATGGATGAGAAATAATGATACATATTTCAACAAAATTATGTCCCGTGTCTCGATTCTTGAGATTTGTTGCTTTATCCCATCCACAACTTCGCATGTGGGGAAAAAGGTTTGAGCTTTACGAAAAAATAAAACAATAGTTAGTTACCACGATGAGGACGGCGTCGGTGAGGAAGAGGCGTAGGTGGCCGCAGCGTCGCAACCACACCATCGCCGCCGGCCCGCAGCCGCGATGCACGCTCCTTCTCTTGCTACGCCGCCCTCCTCCCGGATCTGCTCTCCGCCGCCGCCGTTAGGCGCCGCCCTCCACCTCCCGGCCCCGGATCTCTTGGCGTCTCTGTTGGGAAACGGACACCACTGCGCGCCTCCTCTCTGCTAGCGCCTCCCGGATCTCCTCTCGCTCTCCATCGGTGCCGTGGCGAGGCCACCGCCAAGGCGCCGACGCCGCCTCCCAGATCTCCTCTCTCTCCGCTGGTGCCGGGTGGCGAGGCCGGTACCGCAGGCGCCGACGCCGCCTCCCGATCCGTCGTCCCAAATCGCTCTCCGACATCTCCGCCTCTCGTGGCTACGGGTGCCAGCCGCCAATGATGCCCTCCTGGATCTGCTCTCAATGACTCCATTAGTGCTGGGCGCTGGCCACCAGGTGGAGGGGGACCGGTGGGGGTTGTCGGCCGCCGGGCGCTCGTCGCCGCGCGGGGGGGGGCGCCGGGGGAGGTGAGGCTCCAGCCTCACCAAGCCCCCCTGCTGGCTTCGCCCCTGGCCCCTGAAACCTCCTCCCACATGGCCATCCCGACGAGCTACACTCACCAGGGTGCCCCAGCAACCTCCTCCCATGTCATCCTAGAGAGCAGTTGTCCAGTTTCAAACCACAAGTTCCAATTTCGGTTACAAGATTCGTGCAAGTTTCAATGAGTTTCATCCATGTTTCATCAAAGTTTCATTAGGTTTTAGCATGTTGCAGTTGAAGTTTCAATGGATTACATCAAGATCTAAGCATGTTTTATCAGAGTGAGTTTCAATAGGTTTCACCTAGCTTTTAGTTTTTTTTTTTGAAGGAAAGTGCCTCCCATCCCTAATACTAGTTTCAGTACAACTCGTCAAGGTTTCAAATGTTTTCAAGCAAAACCAAAATTCAATTCAGGAAAAAAAGACAAACCTGGTTAGATATTGATGCTTTCAACACTCGAAATGGGCTCAGTGACGGCCTAGTTGATATGCGTCATTTTTGCATATATTTAGCTGTCATTTTACCCTCATATTCTTCGCATTTTGGGACCATTTATCATTATTTACACACTTTTCTATATTTTAATTGCTCGAAATGGACTATTTTACACTTTTCTATATTTTTCTGTAGGTCGGTGCGATCGAGGCGCATAACTGACAAATCTGGACTTTCGGGACTGCTCCGTACAGATGTGCGTATCGTCACGAATGCATAGGATCTTTCTGTGATGAAATCGGACTTCCAGAGGGCCAGAACAGAAGAAATCAAATGGGGGAAGGACTTGATTGTAATTTCTGAAATCCTGGAGGGCTAAAATGCAAAACTGCCTACTCCCCCATTCGGCCACAAAACCTAGCTGCCGCCTGCAATTTCTTTGAGCCCGGTCTTCTGTCTTTTGCCCGTAGTGCTTCTCTCCTCCCCCCATTACCTTCTCCATCTCCGACCGCCAGCGAGCACCGGGCCGCAGCTCGTCGGTGCGCCCGCCGCTTCTCCATCCTCCACCGCACCACCGCGTCGCCATAGCCCGTCTGCATCCACCGCTCCTTCTCCACATCCACGGCCGCCCCGTTGCCTCCACCACCGGTGAGCCTCCGTCACCACCTCTGGCCGCCCCTCCTCAATTCGGCCACCCGCACCACAAATGCCACCGGGCGTCGCCACCACACCAGCTTCCTCCGCACCGCCTCTCCTCCCCACTTCTTCCACCACACCTCCTCTCCGGCCGCCGCCTTTCTTCTGTCCTTAGCCCTCTATTGCTTCTCCTCCCATTCCCTTCTTCACCACTCTCTCGTTTTCTCCATCCGTGCCATACTCGCCGGCGGCCACCACTTCTCCACCCGTGCGCCATCAAGATTGTTTGCCGTCATCCACCAAGCATCACTCCCTTCGCCTCTCCATATCGGCGCGCCATCGAGACTGAGCCACCGCAATCCACCAGTGCGTTGCCCCTGCGCCTTCACCGTCGTCCACACCACCATCACCACCGCGTCGTCCCCAACGACATGTCCACCGGGAGTCTGGCTACTACTTCACCTGCATCACTTCCCTGCTTCCCCAGCTACTGCTCAATTCCTGGGTTTAGTCCATTTTCTTTCCCTTCCTTTCTTCAGTTCTTAATTACAGTTCATGCACTTACTGTTAATCTGAAATTGAGAGATGTGAACTGTGATGTGTGCATGAGATCAGAGGATATGTTTCTGTGTTTGCTCTAAATTTGTTCAAAGATTGTTCTAAGATTGCTATTGTTCTAGTGTTGGTACTGTTGCAGTAGTTTAATTATACAATCGGTTCCTGCAATTTATTATTTGTTCTGATGTTAGTGATCTTTGTGTCAGTTGAATTTGATGTTAGTATTTTGTGTTAGCAATTGTCATTAATAATCTATGTTTAGCTCTATCAGTTGTTTTATGTGTTAGATGTCAGTATTAGTTGTTTCTGTGTTTGTCCTTGTGTTTGTGTTGCGTGGATTAGTTAGCCGACGACCGTCTTCCTCCCTTTGTTGTCTCGATCCACCTAGTGCTTCTTGACCCCCTCTTTGCTTCTTTCCGCGGTCAGTCGGTAGTTAAGTCGTGCAGTTGTTCGTAGTTTTGTGCTTGTGTTGTCCTGCCGTTGTCGTCTAGTTAGCGGTCGACCGTTTTCTCTCCTGTTCTCTCTCAACTCCCTCCCTGCTTCTAGACTCCCCCAGTGCTTGTCGACTTCCCCCTTTCTGTCTCGCGGTTGGTAGTTAGTTAGATCGTCTGTTGGTAGTCGTGTCATTCGTGCATCGTTGAGTTCATTCTTTTGTTTAGTTTGTTCATCGTTTCATCTTTGCGAGTTAGAATTCGTTTAGTAGTTTAGTTTTCTCCCCCGTTTCGTTCGCCCTTGCTTTAGCTGAGCACCGGTAGCCTTAGTCTAGTCCTTGTGGAGAACACGACACTTGCCGCTATTTCAGTGGCAACCTGTGCACTTGCGGGTGTGCAGTTTTGCACGATCACTAGTACATTTTGCTCTGGCTAGTCTATGGTAAAGCTAGTCCTAATCCATGAAGTCGTCGAAATATCCTCCTGCACGTAGCTCCAGTTGATATGATTCTTCTTCTTCTTCAACTGAGCAAATGTAGATATAGCTGTGAGTACATCGAGTACTCAGCAAATCATTTGTAACAACATTACAATATAATATGCAAGGCTTACCAAATGATGGCTGAGTGGTTATTTCTCACAAAGCAATAATTTAAAGTAAGAAAGTCAATCCTGAACAACACGTCGATGTGAATCAATATCAAACAAAAGCAACTCTTAGATAGGCGTAACCAATGAAGATCAACATATCTATAAGACCATGTGGTGGTCATGTCTTCAATGATGGTGAATAATTGACATTTGGGCTTCATTGGAATTTGTGTTTGTAAAAGTGTTGGTCGTTGCACTTATGTTACTGAAGCTTTCAGGGCGACTGTCGACCACGACAGATGATCAAGGTCCGTCGACCATGGCAATTTGACCACAGCTTTTTGATCACGTCACGTATCAATCATGCTAAATCAATCACAACATTTCAATCACGGCAGGTAATCGGTTAACTTTGATCACGATCAATGAACTGGTGATAGGTGGTCAAAGACTTTGCCGCCGGTTATCATAGCCGTAGACTTCAAGTGCTTTAATTTTTGTTCTACAATTACTGGCCAGTGGTGGTGCTACAATACCAAGTGGATACATGATGTTCGTACTTGGTCGGAGATGGGTAGCTGTAGACTTTGTGTTAGGTAGTCGTTGGCTTAGTGATCTGGTGTCTTAGATGTTGCAATCGATACTCGGTAATCAGTACTAAATGGAAAAATGGTATTTGATGGTCGGTAGCGATGCTTGTGAATCCCGAGTGTTCTGAGCGGAGCGATGGTATTTCCCGAGTACTTATTGTTTTCATGTACTTGATGAGCTAGCAGCCGTAATGTATGATCTAAGGATGATTTCTAGATAGCAATGGAATGTGTGGTCGTGGATGACTTGTTTGATAATGATGGATTATTAAAGGTGTTGTTTTATTGTGTGGACTAATGTCAGTCAAGTTGTGAAGAATTGTGCCATTGAAAAATATTTCTTTGGTCTTTGCATGTGTAGGTAGGCAATGGAGACATTCATGGTCGGTGACGATCAGGACTGGGATAGGGAAATCTGAGGTTTAGGTGGTTGAGGATATCACGCAATGTGGTCAGGCTCACGCTGAAGTACGCGGAGGTCAAAGGTGGTGATTCGTGGAGAAGCTACGGGCGATACGGTCCAAGAGGCTTTAACATGAAAGTTGATGATACGTGATGAAGATATAGGAGGTGCTATCCTAGAGACTTCGTCACATGGTATGTTAGGAGTTGTGGATGGAGTCCATAACTGAGAAGATTGAGAATTTGAATAAAATCCATGTTCAGAAGGGTTTTGAGTCTCTTGGTTTTTGGAAGAGATAAGGTTTGGATCCGTATTTAAGGTAGACACAGTTTGTGATGTTAACCTATAAAAGCGGAGAGATGCTATAGGTTAACATACGGTTTTTTATATGGCTTTTGCAAGGCTTTTGTGCAGTTCTTAGAGAGTCTTGGGAAGGTTTTGGTTTTAGTCTTTTTGCTAGGGGTTTTAGTGGTGCTTGTGAGGGTACTTTGTAAATCCATGAATTTCTGACAATAAAGATAGTCCTGAATCAATCCGGTTCTTGATTTGCTTAAAGTGCACTGGTGATTGCTAGTGGTTTGAATCTTACAACCAACTTCAAGGTGTTCGAGCGAAGCGATCGAATAGATCGATCGATTCAAGTGAGCGATTGATCAAGAGATTGAACATCGAGCGGTTGAAAGCGTCACCAACCATCAGAAGACTTCAAAAAGTGGTGGCAATCATTCACCCCCATCTGATTGTAGTATTCGATCATACAAGTAGTATCAGAACAGGTAGCAATGGAATCAGAGAGGTATGTGAATCATCCCCCATGCTAGATGGTATTGATTTTGTTTTTTTGGAAGTTTCGTATGCAAGCTTACATTGAGGCTCAAGGTAGTGATGTCTGGAAAAAAGATTATCAACCTTATGTGGTTCCTGCTGATGTTACTAGTGAAAATAAAACAGATATAGATTTGAATGCATGTGCTCCTAACTTGCTTTTTCAAGGAATTTCTCACAAAGAATTTGATTGTGTAGCACATATTGCTTCTGTTCATTTAATCTGGAAACCTCTTGGGACTATCATGAAGGAACAATAAAGATTAAGGAAGTTCGTAAGAATCTTTATCAAAAAGAGTACTCTAATTTTGCTATGAAACCTGGTGAATCTATGGATGATCTTTTTTTTTCTCATTTTTAGAAGATTTTGAGTAACTTGCATGGAGTTAGTGTTATTCCTGCTAATGGAGATAATTCAACTAAAATTTTGAAGTATTTAGGTTCAGAGTGGTTGATGGTCGTCATGACTATTAATCAAACCGTCAATCTAGATACTCTTACCTTGGATGATTTGTATCCTAGGTTGAAAACCTATGAGATGGAAGCTTTGCCATCTAAGATTGATAAGTCTTCATCTTTAGCACTTGTGACTAACCCCATGGAGGCTGCTTCATCAAGTAATTTGTCTTGTGTTCTCTTGTCTGCTTTGTCCTTTTTTTCAGAAGATCAGTTTGACCAACTCCCTGAAGAGGACTTGGTCTTAATCTCCTCACGAGCATACAAGGCTCTCAACAATCTGAGGACAAGAAAGCGAGGTAGAGTTCTAGGTTTGATTAGGTGCTTCGAGTGTGGCGAGCTAGGCCAAATTAAGATGAATTGCCCCAAGCTCAAGGAAAAAGAAGACCGAAACTATCGTAGTCAACCATCTAAGAATAATACCAAGAGTGAAAGTTTCTGTCGCAAGGTTGCTGAAAAAATCTTATCAGCCATCGAGCATCTTGACGTGAGTGATGGACATTTTGAGAGCTATGACGACGATGACCACGATAGTGAAAATGTCAAAGGCAAGAAGGACACTGATGACTTCACGGGCATGTGCTTCATGGCAGGCAACAATGACGATGACTACAGTGATCCCGATGAGGTAAGACCATCATACGACGAGCTTGAAGATGGTCTAGTTAAACCTGCTATTGAATTTAAAAAGACTAAAAAGAAATTGAAAGAGAACAATTTTGTAGTTGAAAAGCTTGAATTTCGAGGTTAATAGACTTAGAACATCTATTCCAAAAGATAATTCTTGTCAAGCTTATCAAGTCTTATATTCTGAGTTGAAAACTGTTAGTTTTATTAATGCAATGAACCTGGCTCAACATAGTGATGTAACTAATAAACTTGATCAACTAGGAATGCTACAAGATTCCTATGATGGGAAACTTAAACTTGCTAATGATGAAATTGAAAAGCTTAAGTCTAACACTTCTAAGGCATGTTCTAAGTGTGATTTGCTACAAGATAGACTTAACCCATCTCAGGAATTAATTCAAAAAATACTCTATCATGAAAATCTTTCTTGCTATAACTATCCTAGGTTAAATGTTGAAATTGATGCTCTAACTAGGTAGTTGAAGAAATTTGCTAAAAAAGAAAGATTGGCTCTGTCTAGTGCTTCCAAGAATCCTGTGGTAGAATCTATAAATTGCACAACTTGTCCCTCACTGGTTAGAGAAAACGAGTACCTTAAGAACACTCTAGAGATATTCTCTTTCATCAAGAAGAACCTGAATATGATCTTAGACAAGTCAAAAATTAGTATAAAAAATCATGGTATATGATTTTATTTCATTGAGCATGATGAGAAAAATCCTCCTAAAGCTGTCAAGTTACTCGAACTAGGAAAATTTGAAGTAGAGTCTGAACCGAAACAAGTTGTTTTTAGATCAAATGGTATTACAAAAGAATTATCTACCAAACTGAGTGCTGATCAAATGTCAGTGCACTCATTGTGGTAAAACAATCATTTGGTTCAATTCTGTTTTAGAAAAGCAAAGAAAGAGAAAAAGGACAGGATGAGGAAGCATTTTCGACCAACTACTTCCCATGGTCGAACAAGTGAGCCTGAACCAGACATTCGACCAGTTGTTTCTCATGGTCAAACCAGTGTGGTCGAACAAGGTTTTTGACCAGTTGATTCTCACGGTTAGACTAACTTCTCAAGAGACTTTGAAGTAGCTTTCTCTGCTCAATTATACTAGCCAAGAGTTAGACCAGCTTTACGTAAGAGATCAGATCGGTTTCAACCAGCTTTTACTGCTCATTTAAACTAGTCGGTAGTCAGACCAGCTCTGCTCAGGAGGTCAAATCGCTCCATGATCGAATCGACATCTCATCGACTGTCTGATCTAAATATGTCAAATACTAATGCTTCACTTAAATCTTTATCAGTGCATGCTTTTTCTCTTGTTCATCCAGTATCTTACTACTAGATAGCTAAATCTTTATTGTCTAACCCTAGTACTAAGGTATCAACGATTATCCATTGTCAAGACCCAAATATGCAAATATGGACTCTCCTGTGTATACTGCACTAGTCCAATATCACGCCAGTGCACACAGTGTAAACATATATGAAATATCAACCACATCACGACTTACTAAGAAAAGACTCATATATTATTAATTATCAGAGTTGCGACCTTATGGCCGAGCTTACATATGATAGCCTAAAAGGCTTAAGAAACTTGCAACGAAAAAAAGAAATAAGTGTAGTAGCCATTCAACATGCTCATAGGCAATTGACTGGGGAGTGAAGTCCTAATCCACGAAGTCGTCAACGAAACCTCCTTCAAGTACCTTCTGCTGATATTGTTCCTTTTCTTCAACTAGCAATAATAGGCATAAAGCCGTGAGTACTTGGTACTCAGCAAGTCATTTGTAACAAAGAATGCAATATAGTATGCAAAACTTACCAAATTATGGTTGTGTGGTTACCAAATTACAATAATTTGAGGTAAATACAATAAATATATTGAAAGTGAACATTAAAAATGATTAACAAGTAAATAAACAAAGCAATTTAGTGTAACCACAAGTGAACTGACTATTCACTCCAATGAACCACCCGTGAACTAACCGTTCATGTAACGAACCACCAGTGAACTAACTATTCACTTCCCACTTAATCCAACCAAGTTTTTGTGAATACTCTATCCCTATGTGAAACCACTGAGTATTGTTCATAACTGGGGATATGACTATTCGAATAATTTTACACTCTACAGAGGTTGCACAACTTTACCCACAATATGATCATCTCTACGTAAAAGAAAAATCACAACAAGACTTTTACAATGCTCAATCTCAACCTGTTTCACCCGCTAATGTTTCACCGTTGAGCAGGCTACCTAATCGATAATTGCCCCCTCTTGCACCAATAAAATATCAGGGGCGAAATCAAAGTTGAAACTTCACAAATTATAATGCTAGGTCTATCCCATACTAGACATGTGGTTGTACGATAAGCCTCAGATCAATGGTACATAAAGTTAAGTCCTTAGATATTACCTAGATGAAACATCCACATCCCTGAAGTGCTAACCATACTTCCACCCTTTATTGCACGATCATTTGCCCAAGCGAAACCATTTTGTGTAACCACCACAAATGACACTACCCATGCCAAGGTGCACAAATTTTAACTACGGGTGACCACTATGATTTAGTATCTTATTAACTCAAAATTAATTAATTGATCACATGTGATGATAACCCAATGTACTACAAGCACATCTAAGCATACTAAACGTACAACCCATATGACAGCTAATATTGTATCACTAGATAAATATCCATCCTATGGTGACAATAGAATCATGACGTTCAAATTATCAAGGAGAAATTAATCAAATAGGTCATTAACTACCAATACAAAGGTTTTATAATAAAATAGTGATGCATGATAATTCAAAACAAAATAATACATAATAGATTTGAACTAGGTTCAACATGATTGAAGGACACGACTTGCGTTTGCCTTGCTCGGTTAATTGCTCTGGATCTTCAAATCTTGCTTTAACTCCTTCGAAGGCGTGATCTAACGAGAGAGAAAATAAAACAAAGCACAAAATAAAAATTAAATAAAATTACAATGAACTCCAAAAATTCAAAACTAGAACCAAAAGATAGAGCTCAATTTAAGATGAATTTTGAAAAAAGAATTGAGTCAATCGGAGCTAGGACAGAGGAGAACGGGCTCTTGGAAAATCAAATCTAAATAAAATACTGAAAATTTAGAAATTCTACTGTGTTGTAGACTTGGTGCATAAAATAGCGAGTGTACGGTGAACCCAGCTCATGGAATAGTATACTGGCATTGGCTTGAATGATGTGGCGGCTAGGACTGATGTGGCCGACAGGTGGCAAGGTAGGGCTGACGTGGCAGGGTGACATGGGTGGCTGACTCGGCTAGGGTTGATGTCACCTGGCACAGGGTGCGAAACAGCGCTGAGATCCAACGGTCTCAAGAGCAGCATGTGGATAAATCCTGGCTGTTGGATCAGAGGGTTGGCACAGATCTGATCGGATGGTCAAGCGATGGACCGATGGCTGGGATGGTGACACATGCACCCAGCGACTGGCCAGCGGAGACAAAGCAATGGCAGTGGAGGTAGGCTAGGTGACGGGACCGGTGGAGCAAGGTGAAAGCGCTCACCATCAAAGATAAGGATGGCGAGGCTTGCTAGAGAGGATTGACGGGTGGCAAGGTGACTCATCGGCGGTGGATCGGGGCAGAGATGGGATGATGGAGATGAGGGCAGCGACTCCGGTGATCAACGATAGAGAAAATGAATGGCGACCCTCGGTGGTGAGGTTTGGGAACGGTGGCACAGGTGGACGGCATCGGTGACGAGCTCGACTCAAGAGACGGCTCTGTAGGTGCGAAGCCCAAGAGGCATGGCCGATACTTATACCCAGATGCCAAGGAGTCCAAGGGTGACATGGATGATGAGACCGAGCTGGCAACAACACGGACTCCTAGAGACCGAAGCAGAGACAGTGAGTGGTGACGGATATCCGAGACAGACAAGGCAGCGCTTCCGTGAGGAAGATGAACAGTGGTCGGCTCCTTCGATGGTCGACACGTGGCAAAGAGGAGATCGAGCGGCTGAGGTTTAGCGGGCCGAATGAACAGCAATGGCTCAGCCAAAATAGGTTTTGGGACTTTGGGGGATTTTCCTAATTTCAAAAATTCAACTAAATCTATTTGAGCTCTAGAAAATAGCAAATAAACCTAGAATAATATCAAAAAAATTTTAAAAATTCCTTGAAGCACAAGGAACCCAAATAAACTACTCTTCATCGATTATTGAATTTTAATTTAGGCACATTAAATCCTTTTAATTCATAAAATTCCATTTAAGCTTTAATTAATTCAAGAAAAATCCAAATGGTTATTTTTATTTTAAATGCTTCAAAAAAGCTCTAAAAAACAGGATGTTACATTCATAGTCTATAGGCTCGTCGCAAGAGGAAAAAGAACATATGGTTCATGGATGAATTCTTGCTAAAGGCATTGTACGCATCAACGACAAGTTCATCTTAAAGGACGTCGCTCTCGTTAGTAAGTTGAGCCATAATTTTCTTTCAGTTTCACTGTTGGTAGACGATAATCTTGAGGTGAACTTTAAAAATCATTCATGCCGTGTTTTGAATTCATCTGGTGATCTTGTATGCAAAGTTAGTCGAGTTGGTCGCTTGTTTAAGGGTGATTTCTCATATTCAGCTTCTTCTGATCTTATGTGTGTTATTTCTTCAGACTTTAAAATTTTCTCTTCTAGCACCGTATATTTGGTTATATTGGCTTTGATCACCTAGCTCAGCTTAGTAATATGAATCTAGTTAGAGAAATTCCTAGTTTTAAGATCGAAAAGTCAATAGATCTAATTTGTTTACCTTGTCGATATGGTAAGATGGTCTCATTGCCTCATCCCTCACTAACTCTTATCATTACTGATTCTCCAGGTCAATTGTTACATATGGACTTAGTACGTCCTGCTAGGGTTCAGTCAGTTGGAGGTAAGTGGCATGTTCTTGTTATTATTGATGATTACTCTAGATACTTTGGGTGTATTTTATGGCTTCTAAGGATGAAGCTTTCGGTCACTTTCGAGACATAGCTCTTAGACTTACTAATGAACTTTCAGGAGCACTTATAGCAATTAGAAGTGATAATAGAATTGAATTCAAGAACACATTATTTGCTTCTTTTTGTGCTGAAAAGGGTTTAAACCATCAATTTTCATTAGCTCGAGTGCCTCAATAGAATGGTGTAGTCAAACGTAAGAATAGAACTTTGGTCGAAATGGCTAGAACTATATTAAATAAACATGCTACTCCTAGGAAATATTGGGTTGAAGCTGTTTCAATTGCTTTTACATTTTGAATAGAGTATTCTTGTGAGCTAAACTGCATGACACCTCCTCTAAGCTTTGGTTTGGTCAGTCTCCTAGTATTTCTAACTTGAGGGTGTTTGGATGTCAATGCTTCATACTTAAACATGGCAATCTTGATAAATTTGAATCTAGATCCTCAGATGGCATCTTTCTTAGTTATGCAGTTCACACTCGAGGCTATCGTGCACTCAACTTAGAAACCAACAAAATCGTTGAGACCTATGAGGTCACTTTTGATGAGGCTAATCCTGGTTCTAGACTCGACAATGTAGGTATACAGGTCTTAGACACACTCGAGGACATCTTGAATGACTCCGACGACGACAACAGGGAGTTTGCGAGTCACTCTCTAACACATATTACCACCTCTATGACCATTTCTACAAGTGGTATTCCTACGACCACTCATGAGGTAGAGGCTGCTATGACCACTACGACCTCTTCGACTACATCTACGATCACTTTACAGGCCCCTCTACATATTCGACAAAGTCATCCCCTTGACCAAGTGATTAGTGTGTTAAATGAGGGAGTTCCTCGCAACAAGTATAACTCCAATGCCTCATATACTCATTCTACTTTTGTCTCCTCTTTTAAACCCCAAGATGTAAATCACACCTTATCCGATGAGTCTTGGATTAATACCATGTATGAGGAATTAGAAAACTTTGAACATAATAAAGTCTAGACTTTGGTTTCACCTCCTCATGGCCATAATATGATCAAAACTAAATGGGTCTTTAAGAACAAATAAAGTGAAGTTGGTGTTGTTATTCGAAATAAGGCTAGACTTGTGACTCAAGGATTCGTCCAGGTAGAAGAGCCTTGACTTTGATGAAACATTTGCTCATATTACTCGATTAGAAGCCATTAGACTTCTATTAGTATTTGCTGCATCAAAGGATTTTAGACTATATCAATGAGATGTGAAAACTGCTTTTCTTAATAGCTATATTGAGGAGGAAGTTTATGTTAGACAACCACCTGGTTTTGAGAATCCTAAGTTTCCTAATCATGTCTACAAATTGTCTATAACTTTATATGGTCTAAAACAAGCACCTAGAACATGGTATGCTAAGCTTAAATCATATTTGCTAAAAAAATAACTTTCAAATTAGTAAGGTAGATAAGACTTTATTTACTCTCAAGCATTGCAATGATCTTTTACTCGTACAAATCTATGTGGATAATATCATCTTTGGTGGTTCCTCTCATGCTCTTATTTCCAAGTTTTCAAATACTATGAGCAAAGATTTTGAGATGAGCAAAATGGGAAAGCTCACATTCTTCCTAGGCTTTCAGATCAAGCAATCAAAGTTGGGTACTTTTGTTCATCAAACTAAGTACACCAAGAATTTACTTTGTCGTTTCGATATAGGGACAGTCAAACCAATTTTCACATCCATGAGGTGTATAGCTATGTTGGATCCTGATGATTGATCAAAATGAATACAGAAGCATAATTGGCTCTCTTTTGTATCTCACCGCTTCAAGGTCGGACATACACTTTGCTGTGTGTTTGTGTGCTCGTTTGCAAGCTTTCTCAACGTGCTTCACATCGTCAAGCGGTAAAGCGAATTTTCAGGTATCTTCAGTCAACTTTGAAATTTGGTTTATGGTACTCTTCTTTCTCTTGTCTTACTATTAGAGCTTATTCAGATGTGGATTTTGGGGGTTGTCGAATTGATAGAAAGAGTACTTCTGAAACATGTCACTTTTTAGGCATATCTCTTGTTTCATGGGCTTCTAGAAAACAAGTGTTTATTGCACTTTCCACTGCTGAGGCTGAATATATAGCTACTACTTCTTGTTGCTCTCAATTGCTTTGGATGTAGCTACTCTTAAGGATTTTAACTTAAAATTAGATAATGTTTCACTTTTTTGTGATAACGCTAGTGCTATCTGTATTGCTAAAAAATCATGTGCAATATTCAAGAACCAAACACATTGATATTCGCTATCATTTTCTTAGAGACCATGTGGAAAAAGGAGATATTATCTTACATTTCATTGATTCTATTCTTAAGTTGCTGATATTTTCACCAAACCACTTGATTCTTCTCATTTTTCTTGCTGCGAAGTGAGTTGGGTGTTTTGCATTCTATGGGATTATTCTGAGGGGGAGATTGGTGTTTAAATATTTCAGAAGCTTTGTCTATTGTACTTATCAAATAATACGTTAAGTCCAAGTCTTTGAATTCAAATAATGTGTAGTAGAGCTGTCTTTATCATATTTACTCATTTACTTTGTAGTCGAAGTCAAAACAGGTTGCAATTAATTTGCTATATTTGAACTAAAACATGACATGGCAGAAGACCTTGACTAGATTGATTGTAGATAACACTTTATGATGTTCATAAAAAAGGATTAGCTTGATTGTGAGTCCTCTTTTAAATCTTGGTCATGAGGCTCATATGTTTCACATTGCAATTGTTTTATGATCACTTGAGTTAGCATGTTATGATAAAAATATAAAAAGAGAAAGAAAAAGATTGAAAAGATGTATGCTTCAAGCATACCATCCTTAAACAAATGAAAAAAAAATGCAAAATATGCTCGATTGAAAAGAAGTATGCTTCAAGCATGCCATCATTCAAAATAAGTTTGCTACAAAGATGAAATTATGAAAAGAAGTATGCTACAAGCATGCCACATACTTTAAAAAATGAGTATGGAGCTATAGGTTGTTATATGAGACTACTAGTTTGATTAGATTTAAAATTTGCTTCATTTTTAGGCTTACTCTTTTAGGTGTGATATCCCTTTATGCTTTTTATAGATCGCTTTAGTCGAGATGTATGCATTAATCCAATTTGCTTAATCATGCTGGAGACCTATTTAGACTTGCTTTATGGTATATAACTTTATATGATCTAATGAGCTCTACTCAACAAGATGATTTGGACATATTCTTAAATCAATGCAAAGTGACTTAGATAATCTACAAAGCTTCTGGATGTTTACTCTCATTGCTTCTTTTTAGAGTTATCTTCTCTCTGGAGCTATTGATGATTTCATTGCTAAAGAGGGAGAAGTTAGTAGAAAGGGGAGTGTTGATGAAAGGAGGAGAACTTTCATTCAGGAGATTTTGAGGTGTTGTCAATGTATTCATCAAGGGGGAGATTGTAAGAATATGTGGTGGTTGTCTTTAGTGATGATGAATAGTTGACATTTGGATTTCATTGGAATTATATTTGTAAAAGTGCTGGTTATTGCACTTGTGTTACTGAAGCTTTCAGGGCGACTATCGACTACGGCAAATGATCAAGGTCCATCGACCACGGCAATTCGACCATAGCTTTTTGACCACGTCAGGTATCGATCATGGTAAATCGATCACAGCATTTCGATCACAGCAGGTAATCGGTTAACTTCAATCGCAATCAGTGAACTAGTCGTAGCTACAGTCCTGGTTGGTGATCGGTTGTCACAGACTTTGCCGTCGGTTGTCATAGTTGTAGACTTCGAGTACTTTCTAGTGCTTTAATTCTTGTGCTACAGTTACCGGTCGGTCGGGGTGCTACATTACCATGTGGGTACTTGATGTTTGATGCTACAATACCTAGTGGAAGATGGGTAGCTATAGACTTTGTGTTCGATAGTCATTGACTTAGCGATCTGGTGTCTTAGGATGTGTTTGGTTTGAGGAATGGGGTGGGATGGAATGGGATGGTTCCTTTGACCAAGCCTATCTATGTGTTTGGTTTGAGGGATGGGGTGGGATGGAATGGTCCAAAGTGGGATGAGCCTGTGCAAATTTAGAGAATATTCTTCTTAGATGCTGGACCATGTGGTTCCACCTTTTTTGTGGAACCATCTCATCCTATTCCATCCCATCCCATTCCACTTTCATCACTCCAACCAAACACATCCTTAGATGATGCGATCAGTACTCAGTAGTTGGTACTCGATGGAACAATGGTATTTGATGGTCCGTAGCGATGCTTGTGATTCCTGAGTGTTCTGAGCGGAGTGATGGTATTTCTTGAGTACTTGTGGTTTTTTGAGTATTCAATGAGCTAGCAGTCATAATATGTGATCTAAGGCTGATTTCTAGATAGTGATGGACTGTGTGGTCGTGGATGACTTGTTGATAATGATGCATGATTAAAGGTGTGGTTTGATTGTGTGAACTAATGTTGGTCAAGTTGTGAAGAATTTGTGCCGGTGAAAAATATTTCTTTGGTCTTTGCATGTGTAGGTGGGTGTGGAGACGATCATGGTGAGTGACGAGGAGGATCAGGATTGGGATGGGAAAATCTTAGGTCCAAGTGGTCGAGGATGTATCGCGAGGTGGCTGGGCTCTCGCTGGAGTACGTGGAGATCAAAGGTTGTGATTCATGAAGAAGCTACGGGCGGTATGGTCCAGGAGGCTTTGACACGAGAGTTGATGGTGCGTGATAAAGATAGAAGAGGTACTATCCTGAAGACTTCATCGCATGGTGTGTTAGGAGTTGTGGATAGAGTCCATAACTGAGAAGATTGAAAATTTGAATAAAACCCATGTTCAGAAAGATTTCGGGTCTCTTGGTTTTCGGAAGAGATAAGGTTTGGATTCATGTTTGAGGTAGACATAGTTTGTGATGTTAACCGATAAAATTAGGGAGATACTATAGGTTAACATACGGTTTTTGATATGGCTTTTGCAAGGCTTTTGTGCGTTTCTTAGAGAGTCTTGAGAAGATTTTGGCTTTAGTCTTTTGGCTAGGTTTTTAGGGGGTGCTTGTGAGGGCACTTTGTAAATTCATGAATTTTCAGCAATAAAGATAGTCTTGAATTAATTTTATTCTTGATTTGCTTAAAGTGAGCTGGTGATTGCTAGTGGTTTGAATCTTACAACCATGTTCAAAGTGTTCGAACGAAGCGATCGAATAGATCGGTTGATTAAAGCGAGCGATTGATCATATGATTGAACATCGAGCGGTCGAAAGCATCACTGACCATCAGAAGACTTCAAAAGTGGTGACTGTCATTCACCCCCTCTAATTGTAGTATTTGATCCTGCAATATCGATGTGAAGCAATATCGATCAACATTGAAATATAGAGATAAGATTAGATATACTTTCTAAAATTAGAGACTACTCCTAAGGTATAGGAAAAGTAAAGATACATTGTAAGGTAAATTTTGGGTGGTTGAGAATGATTTCTTCTGGTAGCCTCCCAGTCTTATTTATAATGCGAAGACCTTAATCGATCCACATCTCAACCTTCGTGCTGCTAAGTCGAGGGAGTTTGAATTGATTCCCACATACATATGCGGGCAGAAAATAGACTCGTGCGCGCCATTGTGGCTCTTCCTTTAATGGGCAAACCCACATGATATTAGCCTTCGACAGACACCTTGATTAATCAACTGGGATTCCATTCCGTGTAGGTGATCAAGCATGATTACCTTTCCTTTTGAGTATAAATGCATGCATACAGATCATTAACTTCCTTGCGTATGTGGACTTTTTATCATTAGTTTCTTTTCTTCCATTTCTACGTGCGTGTACCACACCATGGCCTCCATGCACTTGGCATTGTTGCAAGTAGTGGCAGATCCAAATCAAAATTGAAGGGTGGCTAATAGGACTCGCTCACCGGGTTGTCGAATGCTAAGTTGTCGGCCTGCGGTAACTTGCTGCACTGCCAACATGCCACTTGCCAGTGTTGCCCATCGGAGTGTCTGGCTGTCTCCTTGTTGCGGCCGTGTGCCACACTCATGCCTAACACCCTTGCCCCCTGCCAACATAATGTTTTAGCACTAAAGATAGTGCCAACATTACTATGCTTGATATCCATGTTTACATGTACATGCCTTACTAGAGATAACCTGATCATGTATTTTTATAGTCAAGTTTCATATCTTGAATATACCAAGTTAAGTACAATACCATGATAGATATCCTCTTGCTTCTAAGGATCCATTCACTAGTAATGAATTGATCTTTATACCTCCTTTATCAAGTTTCCATAATACATGAAACTAGTGTTGCCCGAAGATGCTATATGTCATCATCATTATTTAGAATTAATTAATAGAGCTCGGCCTCGGTTTGCTACTAACCAACATCAATAAGAACCAGCTACTAATCAACATCGCCCTCAGCTTGCTGGCTTGCCAATGTGCCGACACTTGCACCCACATGAGCAATGCAGCAGGCCATGGCTATCACACAGGCCGGCCGGCAGTAGGGGCGCTAGCACTAGCTACCCCCCGTTGGGTCCGCCCCTGATTGCAAGAGATGAAGAGGATTGCCCTGGTTTACCTGCATACACACCTACACAATGCTATTCAAAATGTTATCACAAGGTTAAAGCTAAATTTAATGTTTCTGACTATGTTCTATTTGAAAGAATATGGCTATGGCTTTGAGTGTATATATTTAGGTGTGTTGGACACCCTAAAAATAGTGTGGGCCAGAAGAAAGAGGGGGAGGTCAGCCCAAGGGAGAAGATAGCACCAACAACAATTTGGAAGAGTGGAGCATATGACATGCAGACAAGGCTGTCAAGTTAATGAAGATGCTTGCACTATTTCAGAGAGTTCCATTGTGCAACACATACATATTTGGAAAGCATATCAGGTCTACAATCTAATGGATAAAACAACACATAATTGGAGCTTTCTACACAAAGTTATGGCAAGTTGATTGGATGCCGCGCGCAAGAGTTGACAATCTTAAGTAGTTCGTACTTTGCAAAACATCTTTGGGTGATGTAGTATATTCCATGACTTTCCAAAGGGTTAGAACACTTCCTTTTTTTCATGTTTATCACATATTCAAGTCATCCCAAATAAGGAATTTGACGATAGAAAGGTTTGGATTTCATTCGAATTCGATTTGGGACATCTAGCAGGGCCTATATTAAAATATCCATAACATTCACAAACGGAGTCCATTTTGGATGATCTTATACTCGTTAGAAAGCTAATTTAAAGGTCTACACAATGGATAAGGTGCCATCATCAGGAACCTCAAAGTCACATGGCCATCTTTGAAATAAAGTCATAGTTGTAACTTTAGAGATTCCTTTTAGTTCGTATTGGAGTCCATGCTTATTTTCTAAGTTGTAGGAGGCTATATAGCCAATGTATATATCTTAGGAATCTAAACCAAGAATTTTATTGATACCTTTTAGACAAGCTATTTGTTCTTGTTTTTAGCATTTTATGTAAAGCCGCTGGCTGCCCTATTGGGAATTGGGAGTATCTATGAGTTTATCTCTCTTCTGCTGTTATTCTTGTGTTTCCTTGCATGTCTACCTTCGTGTGGTTCGGTATACATTGATCAAAGTGTGTGGTTGGATAAATTTTTTTTATCGTAGGTTGTTGTACTAAGATAGTGGTTGGCACCATCAGTTCTTCAAGTTGCATGAATCACCGGATACCTTTGATCCTACATCATGAAGATCAGTCATCCCATATCATCTTGGTACTACAGCGCAGGTTAACACAATAGGATTATTTACCCTTGGTTGTAGATTAATTTTTGTGCTATACACAAAAAGCCATACAATTTTTTTCTTTTAGCCATATTTTCAACCTGTTATTTTGGTGAGTTTAGTTAGGTTTTAATCCATTAGAAACATTTGTTAGTTGTTGATCATTATTTCGTTCATGTCACTTAATTTTCATTTGTTCAATTGTGTTCTAGTTCATTCCAAAAGTGTGTTAGCTTTATTTTCAGTATTAGTTGCATCTAGGGCTGTAATAAAAGCTCAAGACTCATAAGCTAGTCGAGTTCTATTTGCTCTAGGCTCAATTCGAGCTCGGCTCAAGCTCTAAATGAGCTAAGCTCGAGCCTAGGCCAAGTCTTGAGATCCTAGCGAGCTCAAGCTCAAATAGCTTAGTATAGCTTGAGTAGATGCATAATAAGTTCATAGGTCCTTTATACTAGTACACCAAGCCTCTTACCCCTTTCCTCCATAAAATTTTAATTTTCCCTAGGCCCAAAGGCCAAATCCCAAGTCGGCAAAAGTCCCTTGGATCTAATGCAAGTAGCCAAAGCAGTCGAACCAACCCTATGGTCCCTATCCTCATGAGAGTGCCACCGCCTGACCATCTCCTTCGATTTCCACTCCTTCGTCTCCACCCAATGCCCTCTCTACTCTCTACTTTATCCTTCCTCGATCCTCTCCTCAGTCCCTACCCAACTGCCTCTCCTCCCACCTCGTCAGCCACCACCTCTCCTCCCACCTGGCCACCCGCCAACCACCAGCACCATGGTAGAGCTCATCCCTCACCCCATGCCTTGACACATGCTTCCACCATTGGCCTAGTGGCCTCATCCTCCATATGCGAGCAACAACTCAGCCAGTAGGAGACTCCCCTCTCCTCCGGTACCAAGCATCGACGCTCTTCCCTACGTGGCAAACTCCACCACGAAGCACCAATGTCCATCCCCTTGCCGTTGTGATGACCTTGACTACTCCATCTTGACTCACAACAAGCCCTTCCCATCACTGTGATGCCACCATCCCTCCCCTTTCAACTAGATCTGTGTATCAACTATTCCCCTCCATTGTTAAAAATTCTGCATGCGAAAGATCTATTCTTAGTTATGCTAAGCAATCTATGATAATTTTTGTTTATTTTTTAGATGAGAATTCTTTTTTCTTAATGTTGTTTGTTACCAAGCTAACTCGAGTCGAGCTCGAGCCTAATCGAGCTTTGGTCGAGCCCAGCTCGAGCCCACCTCCTAGCTCAACTAGCAACCCAGGCTCAGACAAGCTTGGCTCAAGATTGTATCGAGCTCAAGCTTAGCATACAAAGCTATCTTGAGCTCAGCCGATTATAGCCCTAGTTGTGTCCATATATAAAAAAATAGAAACCCTAGTTCTTTTGTGAACCATTCATCCGTTGCGAACACTTTGAGCCTATTGAGACTAGCTATTTGATATTGCTCTAGAGCTGCTCATATATCATCTTGTGCATAGTCTTGTGAATTGTTCTTGTTGAACCGTAGGGCGTGTTCTCTGGCCGAGTACACAAAAAGCGAGAAAAGAAAAAGGAAACAATGCAAAAAAAAAGAAAGAAAAGTACTATTTGGTCAACCATCTTTGTGAGCATACCCTAATTGTTACTTTAAAAATTCAGATTGTGCGTTCTCTTTCATTTGAGCAATCTTGTGCCCTATTTCATCAATTAGCTAGTGCCTCTCTATAACTTATGCAATACGAGCTATTTAACGCTATTCATATTCATTTTTAGCTTATTCTTTTAGTTGCATTAAGTTCCATCATCTTTGCATGTGAGTTGCTTTGTTCTTCACTTAAATATCAAGATCAATAACTAGGCATTGAAATTTTAGTTTGGATTGCTACCTAACTTTATAATATCTAGAATTTCATACTGCATAGTCTATACACTTTCCCTTCCAAGCTTCACATATTAGCCATTGTTTTATACAACACTTGGTCTTTGAATTCACTCAATCTATCACCTTTGATTATCTACGTCACCAAGGTACTTGCGTCTTTGCAATCTGAGGAGGAATAAGAACTTTGATTGGTAAGTAGAGGATAAGGATGAGTGATTCCACATAAATTCCATATATTCTTGCCATTTTTGTGTTCAACTAACAATGGCAAGATATTTGAGATTTCATTCCTCATGTACGACTAGTTATTTGTGTTTTCCTTTGTATGGAAGTATAGATCTAAAGGAGTATCTTGAGTGGGTGGGCAAACACAAAGTGATCTGTAGTTCTTGAAGATGTCTAAAGCCAAGAAAGTAATACAAGCTACAATGGAGTTTGAAGAATATGCATACACCTGGTGGAAGAGATATTCTGAGAAGTACTATATTATTAGTTAGGAAGAATTAAAGGAGGTCATGAGGAAGGAGTTTGTGCCGTATGAGTATGAGCTAGAATTACTTCATCATATGAAGAGCATTCACTAAGGACGTCGATATGTCCAATCTTATTATCATGAGCTGGATTATGCTATGTATCATGTCAACATCACAGAGCCATGTGCAATGAGGGCTTACTTCAAAAAAGGTTTGAATTCCAAGATCGCTTCTACTATTCATTTGAAATATGATGGTAGTATGCAGGATCTTATGAATTATGCTATAAAGGAGGAAAAGAAAATTAAGGAGAGGTATACACCACGGTTCAATCTGGTCTATACTTTAGTTATTAAGTCTCTACCAGTGTGTTACATGAGAAGACAACCGAGCATGTAACTTTTCCTTCAGTCAAGGCGTCATGTAGTTCTACCCGATTACTACATATAGCACATGAGGAGATCGTGGTTAATGGTAATTACACCACTACTGGCCCATGGTCCATAGAGGATGAGATGCATCAAAACTTATGTGAGGATGAGAGCCACATAGTCAAATTAAGTGAGAGTGTTCAAAAGATTGAGCTATGTGATTCTACCAAATGTGAGGTTGAGAGCATCCAAATTGAGTGTGAGAGATACACTAAACTAAAAGAAATAAATGAAGTAGCTGATAGTAAAAGGGAGGTTATTGTTGAAATTAACGTTTTACTCTCACTTATAGTGTTATTTATCCTATTGTGCAGGTTGACATTGAAGAAGAGGAACAATCAACAATGACCCTATTAGAAGAAAAGGATGAGGAGATATAACCACAGTTAGAGGAGTGATTGCTGCCCTGTGGTTACCTCATGAAGACACAATACCTACAATACTTACAACAACTGAGGAGATCGATGAAGATAAAATTGATACTCATAAGAAAGTTCTTACTAGAATATCTTCTGATGATTCTTCGTGCTATATTATGTTCGATGAACCTATAGAGGTATCTAGTGTAATTGAGAAAGTTTCAAAAATTTTATTGTTCAAATCACTAGTTAGTACATACACATACACTTACAGTACATACACGTACACTTATAAGTTTAATTTAATTAGAGATTATGGTGTAGATAACACATTTTATGTTTATTGAATATACGTTATGTGTAATAAGCTTGCTAAATTGAAATTACATGTTTTAAAGATACCATATTTTGAGCAATGTCAAGGTCACTTTGAGATGAAACTAAATGCTAGTTCGCACTATTTGGAAAGATTAATAATGCTTACGTGTCCATCCTTTGATGTACAATTATGTATAAGTAACCATAGTAGCACAATTAAAGCACAGAAGACAATAAATTTTTTTTTCTCACCCACGTTACTTGGATTTGATGTTTTAAAGATGAAATCTAATCATATAATTGTGTTGTGCAATTTAAATCATGATTTGGGACTGCTCACTACGAACTTGTATGCAATCTTATAAAAGTCGATGACAACTTTTCTTGACATGAGGGGGAATGATGTAAATGATATGGGTTATGTTCTTTTGGGCTTGTGACTTAGCTTTCTACAGTAACTAGTTTTTAAACGGTGTGTCTTTTCAAGGCGGAGTCTACAAGTCGATTGTAATAGACACCGTCTTGACTTCATCTATGTCGGCCAAAATCGCACATGACTATCTCTCTCTCTCCATACTCTCTCTCTCATGCACAAACAGCTAGAATTCAAAAATTTAAGCCATAAGCCACAGCTCAAAAGAACCCACCCATGATCATGAACGTTAATTTGATACATACATTATATATGTCATGCTGTTGTGCTAATCAGGATGTGCCAATCAAAGGGAGTGTTCTCTTTGCTCAGTACACTTTCAAATTACCAAAAGCAGATGATGACTTTTCTTGAAGAAGAGGAGGTTGGTGAGGATTGTCCCGGTTTAATTGCATACACACCTATGCAAGGCTATTCAAAATACAATCACATGGTTAAAGCTAAATTCAATGTTTCCAACTATGTTCTATTTGAAATAATACAACTACGGCTTTGTATGTGTATATGTAGGTGTGTTGGACGCCCTAGAAATAGTGCGAGCCAGAGGAAAGAGTGGGAGGCTAGCCCAATGGAGAAGATAGCACAACAACAATTGGAAGAGTGGAGCATATGACATGCAGACCAGGCTATCAAGTTCGTGAAGATGTCAGCACCAATTCAGAGAGTTCCATTGTGCAAAGCATATATATTTAGAAAGCTCACCAAGTCTACTTTCAATTGATCAAATGGAATTTGATTTGGAGCTTTTTACACAATGTTATACCAAGTTAATTGGATGTTGCACACGTTGCCCCAAAATGCGCATGAGAGTTGACAATCTTAAGTGGCCCGTACTCTGCAAGGCATCTTTGGATGATATCAGAATATTCCATAACTTTTCAAAGAGTTAAAAGATTTCCTTTTCATGTTTAGCATGGATTTAAGTTGACCTTAATAAAAAAATTGAAGGTAGGAAGATTTAAATTTAATTCGAATTTAGTTTAGGACAGTCAACATGGTTCACATTAAAACATCCATGACATCACAAACGGATTCTGTTTTAGATGATCTTGTACTCATTAAAAAGCTAATTTAAAGGCTACACAATGGATAAGGTGCCAGCGTCAGGTACCTCATGGTCACGTGGACATCTCAGAAACAAAATCATGACTTACTTGAGAGTATTGATGTCAAAATTTGTTTTCTAAGTTATAGGAGGCTTTATAAGCCAATGCGAGAGGAGCTATTTGTATTGCGTGGTATATCCCTATCGTTAGCTACCAGCCACTGCTAGGCCGTTGCACTGCATTTCGAAGGCAACACCCACAGGTTGGTTAGCAAATCTAAAATCGACCAGAAGAAGGAACCCGACCCGGAGTCTCTGTCGGGCCGACGCGGACCCCCAGGCCCCCAACCCTTCTCCTTTCCGGATTCCACAGCCCACAGGACCCCCGTCCCGTCCGTCCGATAAAACCCTAATCGCCGCCGCCTCCACCGGCCTCTCATCCAGAAATCCCCAAATCGCCAACGCACGCCAACAACCAAGAGCGCACCGCAGGCAGCCGACGAGCGACTCCGACGACATGGCCGTCGCCTCCGCGTGGGGCAAGCCCGGCTCGTGGGCCCTCGCCGCCGAGGAGCAGGACGACCTCCCTCCGCCGCCGCCGCCCGTCCCCGCCGCCGACTTCCCCTCCCTCGCCACCGCCGCCACCACCAAGGTCCCCAAGAAGAAGAAGCCCCAGTCCGTTTCCCTCGCCGCCTTCAACAGCACCAAGTTCGTCGCGCCCGCTTCCCGCGGGCCCACCCCCGACGAGCTCCTCAGCCTCCCCACCGGCCCTCGCGAGCGTACCGAGGAGGAGCTCGCCAACGCGGGGCGCGGCTTCGGCGCGCGCTGGGGCGGCGTCACCCGCGGCTCCGACGAGCCGCGGCGCGGCGGATCTGGCCCCGGGGGACCCCAGGAGTTCGGCCCGTCGCGCGCCGACGAGGCGGATGACTGGGGTGCCGCCAAGAAACCGCTGGAGAGGAGGGAGCGCATGGGAGGGTTTGGTGGGGACTCGATGTCGTCGCGTGCTGATGACGTCGACGACTGGGTGTCCACCAAGAGGGCGGCGCCCGCTCCGCTGCCCGAGCGGAGGGAGCGTGTGAGCGCGTTTGGGGGCGACTCGAACTCGCGCGCTGATGAGTCCGCGAGCTGGGTCTCGAACAAGAGCTATGCTCCGCCCCCACCCCCGCCTTCCGATGGCCGCCGTGGTGGGCCAGTTTGGGGTTTCAATAGAGATGGCGGTCCGGAAGCCGATTCTTGGGGAAGGAAGAGGGAGGAGGTGAGCAATGGTGGTGGGAACGGCGGTGCCCGGCCACGTCTAGTTTTGCAGAAGCGGACCTTACCGCTTGCCATTGGCACTGATGGAGAGGAGGATAAAGAGGAGGAGAAGGGAGAGTTGCAACCAAAAAGCAGGTCTTCCAACCCGTTCGGGGCTGCCCGCCCACGTGAGGAGGTGCTTGCTGCGAAGGGGGAGGACTGGAGGAAGGAGGAGAACAAAGAGGATGAGAAGCTGGAGATTCAACCAAAAATCAGGTCTTCGAATCCGTTCGGGGCAGCCCGTCCACGTGAGGAGGTGCTTGCTGCGAAGGGGGAGGACTGGAGGAAGATTGATGAGAAGCTTGAGGCGATGAAGGTGTGGGAGGCACCGCCTGAGAGGAGGTCCTTTGGGAGGAGGGGTTCACCGGTCACAGCAGAGGAGAATGGGAACTGCCAAGCGCCAGAAAGGCGTGCTGGGAGAGCTTGGAGGAAGCCTGATGCAGTTGAGGCTGCAAGAGAATCTGAAGAAGGGTCTGATAACTGCTCTCATCCCTCTGAACTTTGTTTCAATTGAGTGTTGCTCTATACTTCATGCCTTTTCCTAGCCATGGTTGATCCTGGTTCTTGTGTTCATATTATATTTATGTTCCTCAAATTTTGCTCCTTATTATTGAATTGATTCGTTTTATTAGGTTGCCTTGTTCATCTTAGCTGGCAATGTTTTGGTCTGACCTGTCCTTGTGATTGTAATGGCGAAGAAAACAAATTGTGTTTATTTTGTTGAGCAATCTGCGTTTTTTATGGACCTAGGTTGTCATCGGTTACTTACATATGGCCTTTTACATGAAGTGCCAGTTAACACGCAGGGAGTTCTCTTCAGGTACACATTAAAGAGATAAATACAGATGTTACTGCCAGTCTTAACTACATTTTAGTTTCATTAAAAAACAGATACATTCACACAAAAGATCATGGTTGATCTGATGATGTTTGGTTTGGTTGTTTCATTACGTGTTTCATTGGGAAGATTGAGTTGCTCAGCTTGTAAGATATCCATAGGAGCAAAATCAAGAACATGATGTTGCGTTTTAGATACGATACCTAAGAAAGAAAAATACCCTAGTAGTTAGCCTGTTAGTGCACTTCTGTTTCTGACAGCCACCCTGCGTGCAGTTTGACTAGCGAGCTTGTAGTTAAGAGGTGCAGATGTAGATGTAGCAATTAGAATGAAATTATAGTATCGTAGTATCCTAACAATAGGGGAAACAATGACATTGTGATGTGTTTGCATCCCTGATTTTAAGCTATGCATATTGCAAGGCTTCCATTTTCTATTCTTCGTACAAGATGTTAGTTATATCATTGCGCAGCAAACCGAATTGCCATAATTACTTACTATGCTGTCATATTTTTGTATTGTCAACTTATATGATGGACATGGTAATTTTTTGTGCTTTACAAATGAAATTCAAATTGTGAATTAGGTGAAGATGATTTTTCATTTTATAAGTCACAATGTTGTTAATATTTGAAATTGATGTTATTGCTGATATGGTTTTTTGCATCATTATAGCATGGTAATGTTTGTTGCAATTCCCGCCATCTGAAATTAAAGAAGGCAAGCTCGCAACAGTGTTTTGTTTTTTTTTCCCTCATGGCGTTTGAATGCACACTGGGATTGGGAATAGATATGCTGAGGTCAGTTTTGAACAGGCTTTATTTCAATTCCCCCCTCTAGATGCATTGGGACTGCGACTGGGATATATGAAGGGGCTTTAGTTGAATTATACACCTTCAAACATATCTCAATCCGGTCCCAAAGCCACCTCATATCCCAATCCCATCAACCAAACATGTGTATAAAGGTTTCCTACTCACATTGCCACCACTCATAAGCCGTGAACGAAATGCTACCTTACTAGTTCTCTAGTTGAAATCAGGTCCATCGCTCTTCTCAAGTTAAAATACATTTTCAATGTACGTCATGCCTTTTATTTGTTTTAAGGGCAGTGTTTTTTTCTTGTTGGAACCTCAGTGATAAGAACAGAGTAACAGTTATCATTTTTTTCCCATGTTCATTTATATCTTTCTTGTGAGGCAACAAATTTTGGTTTTGTCTAAATTGCATTGCTTTTGTTACAGCAGAACCGTGTTCTTTTGTTCATATGTCCGTTGGAAAGTAGTGGTTCATAGTGATTCCTTTCCGTTTGATGGAGCTGATACATCCTGCTAGCATTTTATGATAGCTAAAAGCTTTTGTGTTTCTCTTCTTCCTTCGTTATTTAACTCAAAGCTTCTGTTTTTCTTCTTCAATTTTTGTTTTCTGTAGAGCCAATATATTTGTTATTGCTTTTATCTAAGACAATCTCTAATGGACCAATCATTGATTTTGCAATTGCAGATCAGAGGCCACTGAAGAGTGTGTTCCTGCAAATTAATCGACGCGATTACAGTCTATCAAGGCACTTTGCAATCCGTGGGTTAAAGCAAGTCGTCTGCTAAATATATTAGCCTTGTTTTTATTATTTGCTACTTGTGTGCGGCAGCAGTTGTAACGCCGAGTCAATTTTGGGTCTGTTCGTTTTATTGTTATAGCACCTGGTGATCGTGAGAATGGTGTTCAGAATTTTGATCTGGTATTGTCTTAATCTTCGTTGAAGTAGTATATTTATTGGTAGTGTTATTAGTTGTCTGCTATGTTGACTTGGTGGTAATGTCTGGAAGAAATAGTTTTCTTTTTTTATTTCGTTGCAGCACTCCGTTTGTAATTTGGTACATTTCATAGTTTTGGTGGGTCTTCTGGTGCTGTTGATAACTTGGTATTGCCATTGTGACTAGGAAGACGGTCCGTTGACCTGTGCAATTCAGGGCCTGTTCTTTTTGGCTGCGACTTATAGCTTTTGGCTGCGACTTGTGGTTTTTGGGCTGTTTGTACGAGAGATTACAGAGTAACAGAAATTTATGTACGGTTTTTGGCGATATAAATGAAGTCAGTAAAGTATGTACTACAATTAATTAGTAGATCCTATCTTAAAAAGATACTCCGTTTAAAAGTTAGTTACTGTAGAAAAACCGAAAAGTAGCTTTTAGAAGCTGAAAAGAACAGGGTCTCAGTGTTGTTCTTAGAACCCTAGTTTCTTTTGTGAACAGTTCTTCATGGTGCTTGGTTGCTATCTGCATGCCATTATTTGTAGCGGAGAAATCTGACAAATTTTGTGAAAAAAATAGTGATACTGTATCGTTTGGTCGGCTCTTGGAACGTTTCGGTGCTCACAATTTTCGTAAATTGCCATTCGCCTAAAAATATTGCACGCCGACCCATTACAATACACCAGGGGAGATAGAATTCTTTAAAATAATCCCTTTTTATTTGAAAATATAAAATTATACCTGTGTTTTTAATTTTTTTTACAAAAGTAGCAGTAGCTATTGTTGAACAATAGGGATGCAGTCGCTCAGGTGTTATCGTCCAACGGTTTGGCGACAACATCTATCACCCGACGGTTCGGCAACTGTAGCTTAGAGTAAATAATGTATTTTTTTCTAATTTGGATGTGAGATTGGACGTCTCTTGATGGTGTTGTTAGACTATAAAGTAGTACTATATGATAGCTCGGAATATTTTAGATAATTCGTTATATATCATATGGTAAAGTTAGTGTTTAAGGTCTTAATTTGTAAATAAATATAGTATAATTTGAGTATCAATTTCGTTGTCATGGTTCGGAATTTTTGGATAAAAAAATATAATGCGTACAAATCGTGCTGTACAGTGCTGTAAGTTTAAGCTCTATTAAATTAGTTTTGGTGATAATGACAAATATAATTGTAAGATTAAAATGTTCATTGATTATGATGTTGCTTAGTTTCATTTGAATAAAAAGGTAAAAAATATAATAGGTATGAATTCAATATATCATTCTTATCTTATTACATTTCTCGGATCTGAAATATAGAATGAAATTCATCAAATAAGTCAAATTTGAATATGTGCATATACTTCCACAATACATTCTTATATGCACACATTTAGGAGTTCACTCTATATTTTAAGGTTCAATTAGTATTGATCCATATTCAATTTCTACATATTAAATATCTTTACTTTGAAACTTATCTCGAGTATATATATAGCTTATGTAGTTCATATATACTCATAATCAAGTTGTCATCTAGTTCTTCCATTATGTGTTGATGGTTGAATGATTAATGACAACTGGATAAGTAAGCTTTGCTTTGAAAGGTTATTCTAGAGTGTACAATTGTTGTGTACATGTTGTATACTCGCAATTTAATTTCTATCTCATTATTTGTTGAGAATGTTATGAATTACCAAAAAGGGAATATTGTAGAATCTAGTTCCTCTATTATGTGTTAATGGTGAAGTCTGATAATTGATGGCAATTGTTTTGTGGACTAACATTTTCTATGAATTGGATGAATAGGTTAGATTCCACAAATAAGGAAGACGTGGGATAACTTCATGTGTTGAAGATCATCAAGTCAAATGGTAGATACATCATGAGTTGATACATGTCCAAAAAGAGATGATCATTTGTTGATCATCAAGTCAAGTGAAGACCCATCATATGTTGATGGAGGTAAGTGAAGGATGCATCATATATTGATGCATGTAAAGATGATGACCCAGATTTGGAATGTAGATATGAGTCATCAAACTTAAGGGGATGTGCAAGTCAAAGGTATGGGTATCTAGGGTTAAGAATGCGTTCCTAGTCTTTTATTGGTCTTGATGTTTCGTTACAAGACCTGGTTGCTAGTATAAGTTGTCATGTTATTAAGAGGGGTTATATATGGTAGTTTGAGTCTCATCATATGATAATAGCTTAACCTCACTTGCTCTAACTCTTCTTAGCATGAGACTTGTATTTGCGAATGTGTTTTACAAATAGTTGTGGCTCATGTGTTGAATCCTTGTAATATGAGACTATACATTAGAAATGTGTTTTGCAAGTTTTTGAAATCCATATTTTTATTTTTTGAAATATGATGCTTATATCTTAATGTGTTTTACAAATAGTTGAAGCTCATATATATAATCCTTCTGCTATGATTATAAAAGTATGCAAATGTGTTTTGCAATTTGTTGAGAATCATGGATAATCCTTGTGTGCATGATACTGTAGTTTGCAAGTGTGTTTTGCAAAATCTGTTGAAGTATATGCATTTCTCAGAGAAATCAAAACTATCGCAGTGTATTCTGCGGTACTACCGCTAGTCGGAATTACCGACATTATAATCACGGAACTACCGCGTCTATTGGTGGTCGAAAGACCGGTGTGATCGAAAACCATTGTGGTCAAACCAATGTGCTTGAAGATCAATGTGGTCGGGAATCAGCATGGTTGAAGCTGACGTAGTCGAACCAACGAGGTCGAAACTACGGGTAGACGGGAGAAAATATTAGTGCGCAGTTGCGGAGAGAAATGCTACAAGAATAAGTTGTAGTAGGTCCTTACTGGCTGCTGGTAGCGGCTCATGTCCCAACGATGATCGGGGTACTTCATGAGTAGTTTGCGCAACCCTAGTAGCGCATGCCAAGGCTAAACCACTGCTTCGACTTAAAGAAGTTGCATCTGTCGCTGCACCAACAGAGGGACGATGTCTCCCCCTCGGGCGATTCTTGTGGGGAGTGCTAGGTTGGAAGGTTGAGGTAGGGGTTGCAGCTAAGGGGGGCATCGTTGCGGGGAGGTGTCCTTCTGGCACACTCCATTTGTTTATCACGGGCCGCAGCAGCCCTTACAAGCCTGCAGATCTCATCCCATTGGTTCTCTATTTGAGCGAGGTATTGTTGTAGTCACGATACAGGAGTACCCCCTTGGAGCGTAATTTGGTTGAAGCAAAATTGACATCCGCAATGCACCAAGCCTGGTGAGCAACCATACTACAGTCTTGCATCGCATCACTATATAAAGCTGTGTCATTAGGTCACATTGTAGCATAAAGCTGCCTCCTTGGGTCACGTCCTGCGCAAAGCTGGCTCGTTAGGACACGTCTCACGTCCTACATAAAGCTGGCTCGTTGGGTCACATCGCAGCACAAAGGTGATTGGTCGGGTCACATCCTGCGTAAAGCTGGCTCGTTAGGTCATGTTATTGTGAAATGCTGACTTGGTAGGTCACGTCAATGCAGAAAGCTACCTCATTTGGAGAGCGAGGCCACATCCCACTCTAATGATAGAGGCGACGTGGTCGCTCTGCAAACTGTCATATGACCCACTATGTGAGAAAGCATGCCGCCTTCCCCTGTAGGCTATAAAATGCACGTCCCACCCCTTGGAAGTAGGAGCACTTGACCCTGCAAACCATAGGAAGAAGAACCTTCTCTGTCCTATAGTAACATACCATGGCAGATGGCGAGGGGCCGAAAGGCCAGTCCGATCCACAAAGGTCATGAGCCACACCTACAAAACGACTCGAAGTTAGCATTTATGCGCAAAAAAAAACATGGAATGTAAAGTAGGATTAAACTTAACTTGTAAACAACAAACAAAACAGTACTAGGCTAGCATGACACCACTTATAACAATAATGAAAAGGGGATAGTAGCACAACAGTTACATAAACAGTACATTCAACGTATGACACATTTACTAAGGCACTACGTACATCAAATATAGCAACTAACGAAGTACAAATGATAATATACAATGATTTATAATCTTGGTGCCACTTTGCACACTTGAAGAAGTGGTACCGCAAACCATGCCGGTGTGCCTACTCGTCAGTAGGTGTGTCTACCTAACACCTCGTCTTGCGCTTCGTCCATATCATTGGTAAAAGATGACTTTACAGATGATCCTTCCCACCCTTCAGCATGTCAACTTCTAAAATCCAGGTCTTCTATGCAATATCTAAGGTGGTGAAGTTGCTCACAATCCTGAACCCCCTATGCTCGCCACACCACGTCTGCGTCACCCTCTCCTTGAAGAAGTATTGGACATGAAATTCGAAGGGTCCATGTGCGCAATCCTGCATATGGCGAGGACATAAGAGCATGGCTTGTGTAAGAGCTACGGCTTGTTGACGTGCATCTAAGTTCATTCACATGATCTCCAAGACATATCTCGTAGGTGACAAGAGACCGAGTCGTCCCAAATCCGGTTCTATCTCAGAGGAGCACATCGAAATGATGCTTCGTGTTGCCTATCATATATACCATATGCGACTAGCCCTTCTCTATCTGTACCTGCATGTACGCTGTAATCTTAGAGTAGTACGATGTTTGTGGGTTGGCGGCATGAAGTGCGGCATTTGCATGCCTCCCTTTGAAATAGTCAATTGTGTTATGCAAAACACCTTCCACGATGGCGATAAGGGGCTGAGAACAAAGACCCCTAAGAACCCAGTTGTACACCTTCGCAACATTAGTGGTCATTATTCCGTACCTTGCACCATCCGTGTCGTGCAGCAGGGACCACTTCTCCAATGGCTCTGCTTCGATCTAGAGGGAGAGCACTTCATGTTCCTCGAGGTCCTCGTTAGACCAATAGGCTCAGCCTCTACCAGTGGTGTGAGGCGATCGGGTTGTGCCACCCCACGAATGGGCAGTCTCTTGTTCCCCTCATCGACGTGCTTCCTGCTGAGCTCATCCAACAGTGCCTATAGAACGTCAAATTTGCGCTACTAGTTCTACCTAGCCA
Source organism: Dendrocalamus sinicus (assembly GCA_036346575.1). NCBI lineage: Eukaryota > Viridiplantae > Streptophyta > Magnoliopsida > Poales > Poaceae > Dendrocalamus > Dendrocalamus sinicus. The sequence goes on from CM070645.1 coordinate 19,400,395, forward strand.
GTCTCTTGAATAGCTTCATTAGTTGCTTCGCGAACTGCTTGAAGAAGTTGGCCCCCAGGTGGTGAATGCACCATTTGTTCCTCATAGCTGGCCAAGGGAACAGCTCCTTAGGGTCTTATTGAAGTTTTTTTATGACCTTCAACATCTTGGTGTGGCGATCATGGATTACACACACACACACTAAGACGAGCTCCAACAACTCTCACCCTCAAATGTCGAAGGAACCATAACTAGTTGTCATAATTCTCACTTTCAATGAAGGTCAAAGGCAAAATTTGATTGTTGCCATCGACGCCAATAGACGTAAGGATCTGGCCCTTGAATTTCCCGATCAAAAAGGTCCCATCAACTAAGATCATAGGTAGCATATGACTGAAAGCCTCGATACAGGCACAAAAGGCTAAAAGGCCCTCTGTAATACCGCAAAACCTAGTGGTGTTGTAAATGGCTTATCCTACATAGTAGTATACATGCCCGAGTTTCTGTCCTACAGCACCCAAAACATACGAGGAAGGTTGTCATATGCCACCTCGAAAGACTCGAACCGTCTTTCCAAAGCCTTCTGCTTCGCACGCCACACCTTCACAAAGTTAATCTTGTACTTAAATTTCTTCTTGATAGCCACCATGATATGCTTGACCTCCATGTCCTTCTCTACTATCCCTAGATACATCAAATTGGCTATGAAGGTGGACGCTGGGTTATGATGCCTCAGCAAAACACTGCTGAGCACGTAGGAGTGTGGCTCCATTCAAGGACAACTGGCTTGCTCACACTTAACGGTGTACTGCTTCTAGCTGATTTGATGACCCGAAATATCCGCTGCATGGACAGAGCCCACAGCTTAATGGCATCCTGCAAGCATGTCTTGTCATCAAACATTGAGTGCAACTGAGCCTCTGTGCTATGGTACTCCCATAGTCATTTGTGATCGTCATGTGCAGCAACACCCTCAGCATCAAACCTATTCCATTCTCGTCCTCCTGTACAGTTTCCCCTTCAACCCAAGCCATCTCGTCATTGCTCTCCATTACACACACTATGTACTCTATATGCTACTCTTCATCAGCCTGTCCTGTAGGCTCAGCATGTGGTGACTGATCTTCCTCTCCTGCATCTACCACGTCAGCCTCATCACAAGCAACATCCTCCGCACCCTTCGTAACACTAGCCTCTAGGTCCTCTTTCTTCATCAACATGCTGGGCGCCCGAGCTGCTACTATCACTCAGATGATATCTGTCGGCAGGGCCTTATACAACTTCTTTTGGGTATGGTTGTACAAGCAGCATGTACTCATATCCACATTATCGACGGCTTTCCGAAAAGCCGTTTCACACAACCATGCACATCAATCTTTTCAACTCCCATATAATGTGTGTGGGAGACCAACTCCAAGCCCTTGTTTGATAACGCTGCACACCTTAAGGTCCAAGGAGAAGTTGCAGGTGAGCCAGTACATCACATCTGCGATTCATACATTCTTGCGGTCCGGGTGTACTTGAGTGGCCTGTGAAAAACTGCTCAAGTCAACACCATACGGACCTTCACGAACGGTGTCAACACCGTAATGCACTTTCAGTCTAGTGGGTACCGGCATGGCTGATCTCTGTCTAGAAATATTTTCAATATTGCAACTAGTCAAATCCAATCACACGTTATGGAAGTACTGA